>JARQOC010000001.1:518035000-519235000 GCA_033576535.1 Allobates femoralis | reverse complement strand
AACAAAAAAATACAATGGAAAACAAGTTTTCTACATTGTGAATTTGTGACAGTAGTTTCAGATACATGCCTTATGAAATCTATTTATAACATCATAATTGTGTTATAAGAAACTTGGAATTCCTAAAGTTATCTACATTGATCCCTTTGCCCCTGATAAAAGCAAATTTAGAGATATTGCTGTCTTTATTGAAAATGTATGTATCTCCAGGTATGTGTCATTCTTGGTGTCATGTAATATTGGTATTCTTGATATAGAAGGATTATTTTATATATTTATAGTTATTCTTTTGGTTTGTTTCTTTTCTGTACATCTTGCAAAAAATGTAGATAAACATGCAATTTAAAAAAAAATGCTCATCATGTAAAGTATGCTGCTAGATTTCTGCATTGTCCCAGTCAGGGCACAGCCACAAACGGTCAGATTCTAATCCAGGAGATTTGGACGAGTGACATCCGTTTTTTGATCCATGTGGCATCTGTGTGCAATGCGTTTTTTTTCTCAGCAGCTATGTACTGTATAATCATTTACAGGAACATTTGACAGTTTTCTGAGCTACAGAAAGATAATGTATCCGTGAAAAATTCGAATGCCACTAGGATGGTCCATTTGTGGTCCGTTTTTTTGTCGGACCCATAGACTTGCATTAGCGACTGTTGCACAAGAATCGCATACTGTCGTAGCATGTTGCAACTTTTTTCTCATCCAGAATCTGGATAAGAAAAAAGCGTCCAACACACGCTAGTCTGTGCTACACCCTTAGCTAACATGGGTCCAACTGCAATGCGATTAAATCACACATTGTAGTCATCCAATTTTCACGCCAGTGTGTCCGTGCCCTTACATGGAGACCAAATATACTGATGTTATTTTTTAGACTAGTTTACAATCTAAAATACATTGATATACTTAAATTTACAATTGAAATTGTATTTTCCAAAATTTCAAGAGGCCTGACCATAGTTTTTTGACCATAGCATAAATGTAAGAGAAAGCATTACTTGCATAATAACACACCCTCATGTACATTGTTATGAGTATAAGTAATTTCACCTTTGGAATTCCAGTTTATTTTCAGCTTTTGAAGAGAAAACTGGACCCGTTGAAGCAGCAAGAGCTGCGAAACGGCAAGCCATCGTCTGCTGCAGACACTGCTGGAGGAAGGTTCTGAGTGAACCGAAGCGTTCGGTCAGTATGGGCCAATAAAAAGTCTCACGTTCTGCCAATTGGAGTGCTGTCCATATTTTTTGGGTAAATATTTGCAATTAAACATTGCTCGGACATTGCACAAAAAATTATTAATGTTCCTGGGTTCCTAGTGCTGCTCTTGCCCTTTACTTTTATAAATATATATATACACATTGTACATACATACATATACATATATTATACACAGCTCTGTCAAAAATTATGAGACCACTGCTAAATTTTTAGTTTCTCTGATTTTTCTCTTCATAAGTATATTTCTGTGTAAAATGTACATTGCTCTTTTATTCTATGAACCACTGACAACATGTCTCCGAAATTCAAAGCTAAAAATGTTGTATTTATTTGCAGCAAATGAGAAATCGGAAAAATAATAAAAAAGAAACAGTGCTTTCAGACCTCAAATAATGCAAAGAAAACAAGTTCATGTTCATTTAGTAACAACAATACTAATGTTTTAACTCAGGAAGAGTTCAGAAATCAATATTTGGTGGAATAACCATTATTTTTAATCACAGATTTCATGCGTCTTGGCATGCTTTCCACCAGTCTTTCACACTACTTTTGGGTGATCTTATGCCACTCCTGACACAAAAATGTAATCAGTTCTTTGTTTGATGGCTTGGGTCTTTCCATCCTCCTCTTGATTTCATTCCAGAGGTTTTCAATGGGGTTCAGGTCTGGAGATTGGGCTGGCCATAACAGGGTCTTGATGTGGTGCTCCTTCATCCACATATTGATTGACCTAGCTGTGTGGCATGGGGCATTGTCCTGCTGGAAAAACCAGTCCTCAGAGTTGAGGAACATTGCCTGAGTGTGGGGGATGTCGCTCCTGGGATCGCTGCCTTGATAGAAGCAGAGCGGCTGTGATCACACCATAGACAAGGGCCGACCGGCAGGCTTTACACAGGTTCTTTAATTGTGCACAGTTAGCAGTCACTGATACACCAGTAAAAACAAAACAAACCAAAACACTAGGCTGTCTGGCCTCTAACTAAACATTGATCCTCTCTACAAACAAAACCTAGGGAAAAACAAACGAATCACACTTCCTTACTGTGATAGCAGCTCTCCTCCCTGGGTGCTCAGCAGCAGACTGAGCTCATTCTCTCTCTCTGGGTTCCTAATTACAGCACCTGTTTTAGGCTTTTTGGTTAACTCTCCATCTGCTGGAGCCATCCTCCTGTGCTGACATTGCACAGACTGCATGCCCTCTCCTCAATACAGGGAGGCATATGAGAGGAACGGAGGGGAAACATACCTGCCATCTAGCACCTCTCCTCTCGGCACCCCACAACATATATAAAGATTTTACGAAATCATGTGTTGACCGAACTATTGGCGTCTGGTCCTAGATTGATCACAGGTCCACCGACCTCATAAAACTTGTCCTTTCCTTGCAAAGCATAATGACGCCAAACATGCTTATTTTGTCTTACTAGGTACTTGGATTGTTCCAGAACAAAAAGTAAAAATGAAGTTTTCTCAGCTCACCCCCACTGCGGTCTTTCTCCAGCGTTGATAGATCCGATACCTGGCGCAAGGAAGAATGTCCTTGGCCTTGGGTGACAGTGATGATAGAAACAGTTACAATCCAGCAACAGCAGAGAACAGAAATTGTTTAAAACACACAGTTTGAGTTCAGGTTCAGCTCAACCCAGGAGATACTGTATATACCTTTGAAATGTAACCAGATCTAATCCATGACTAAGGCTTCCTAGCTGAAATGCGTAGGAAGGGGTCATGTATGCTGCTTTGGGGCTCACTAATGCTGCACTGGACCTGTTCTTGCTGTCGCTGGATTGCAACTGTTTCTTTCTAGAACAAAAGGTGCCCATTTTGGCTCAAGGCTTTATTCAGACATCCATTTTTTGTGTACCCATGTTTTTCTTGGATAACACTTGCACATATAATAGTGAATGGGGTCAATCATGTGTTTGTGATTACCGGATCAAGTGGTACATACAAACTAGCAGTCATGTCCGATTTTAATAAATCAGCAATGAAAGTCTATGGGTCAGTGAAATAAATGCCATCTGAATGCAGTCCAATTTTCACAGGCTACTAAATAATAAAAAGAGAGACTTTTTTATTTTTTTCATATATAGAAAAAGCTGATGACACACGGATGAATCTCTGACCAAAAATATCAGTCAGTGAAAAAAAAAAAAGGAATCTGAATAAGGCCAGGGTCACACATCCCAATCCGCTTTTTTAAACCCTTAGAAAAACGGTCCGTTAAATTTAGGGTGCCAATAGTGTCCCCTGAAGTCCTGACCATTTTTTACCATTAAACGAATGCGTTTTTTTAATGCACCCAAAAACGCACACACACATGCGTTAACGCATATGCGTCTTTGGACTTTGAAAAAAAAATGGCTAAAAAGATCCTAAAAACAGAACTAAGGCAAAAACGGCTGCCATGTGTGACTCTGGCCTAAGGCCTAAGGCTAATTTTCATCTCTCATATTGTCTCAGGTGTTGGATTGTAAAAATGAACCTCAACATTGCCTTCAAGAACCATATATTCTTAGGACTTGCGGTGTTGCAGGCATCAAAGCACCATATACAGGTCTTCAGATGGAGTTTTTTTTTTTTTTACAAAACTGGTGACATCTAGGTTTTTGCCTGGATGACCAGGGTCACACATGCCAATCCGCTTTTTTAAGCCCTTATAAAACCGGATCCGTTTTTTTAAAGGTGGCAACAGTGTCCCCTGAGGTCCTGGTCGTTTTGGGGAATTTTTTGGACTTAGTCATTTTTTCACCAAAAACGCATGTGTCTCCCATAGGACCCCATGTTAAAAAAAAGCATGCTATTTTTAATGCACCCAAAAATGCTGCTAGGGATGCTGCACAAAAATGCATGCATTTTTTAATAACGCACAGACACATGTGTTAACGCATATGCGTTTTTGGACTTTGAAAAAAATGTGTCGAAAATGTTCCCAAAAATAGATTTAAGCCAAAAACGGATGGTATGTGTAACCCTGTAAATTGGTGAGCTTGAAAGTGAAAAGATATTTCCGGATCCCCTCTTAAAATTTGTCTTCCTCTTTTTCTTAGGGTATGAGCAGAAGACAGCAATGCAGGTGGGTCAGCGCCTTAAAAAGTGTTTAAAGGGAACCTGTCACCATGAAGATACAGTATATCCTGCAGGCACCATATAATAGCGCAGGGGGAGCTGAGCAGATTGATGTATAGTATTTTTTGGATTTTTGGTCCAATCAGTGACTGACAGTTTTCTTTTTATAAATTTTCATACAAAAGAAGGCCATCAATCACTGATCGGACCGTCCACTGGACCAGAAATCCGAGAAAGAGAAGACGCTTAATGGCCAAAAAACAGGTTATACTAAATGTTTTATCCCTAAATTATATATATCAATCTACTCAGCTCCCCTTGATCTACAACATGGTGTCTGCAGATTGGACAGTGTTGTTCTGTTGACAGGATCCCTTTAAACAATGCTATAAAGAATAGACACATTCACTGCACACAACTTGCTGTGCATATGTTACACCTTCTTTAGCTTATTTTAACAGTTTTAGACTTTAAAGTCATGAAACGGTTAAAATAAGTGACCTGACCATTCTTCAGACTTAGAAGCCCAATCTATTGTTTAGAACAACAACAACACTTCAGGTAAAAGGCCATTGGCGGTCTCTTGAAGGGTCATCAGCTTGATAAACTTGATAGGTAGGTTGGCATCTACAAGCTGTTGTGTGCCTGTAGCATCAGAAATAATAGTTGTCCCTACACAATTTCCACCTCCAAAGCAGTTTCTGTGTTTTGTGTTCTGATTCAGAACACAAAATAATGTAAAATTGCTCTGCGCTGTAAATTTTGCATGGCATTATGGAAAGTACATAAAATATTATAACTTTATGACATAAAACAAATATAATATATACATTCTTTTTGTAAATTCAATTTTACATTTTTATTTTTTTGTAACTATAACTCTAAGCCAAACTGTAGCATTGGACAGGGGATAACATGTTTTTTAATAACCATTAATGGTAGACCCTTCTAGGTTTCTATTGCCAGCCTGTTGCTCTCCTGTAACTGGACTATTTTTGTCTTAGAAAGGCAGTAGGTAAACATTGGTTGAGCGCTCTGAAATCCATCCTTCAAAATTGGATCCATTCAGTTAATTTCTCTCCATCTGGGTTATGGGATGTATAACCATGGAGATTGTAAACATAAAGGTACTAAAATTTGCTGTAGACGGACAGATTACAAAACAATGACTGTACCGTCTGTAGACAGATAAGTATCCCGAGAGCTTTATTGATTCTTCCCTCATGATGTAAGGCTGGTTTCACATTGCGATTTTTTGCAATCCGTGGGTGTCCGTTGTAAAACGTAATGACCGCATCAGCTAAGTTGTTTAAATCTCCCGCCAGCCAAAACCGATCGGCGGGCGGGAGATTTAAACCACTCAGCTGATGCGGTCATGTGACCGATCAGCTGATCAGTCACATGACCGCATCAGCTGAGCGGTTTAAATCTCCTGCACACCAAAACCGATCGGCAGGTGGGAGATTCAAATCGCTCAGCTGATGCGGTCATGTGACCGATCAGCTGATCAGTCACATGACCGCATCAGCTGAGCGGTTTAAATCTCCTGCACGCCAAAACCGATCGGCGGGTGGGAGATTTAAATCGCTCAGCTGATGCAGTCATGTGACCAATCAGCTGATCGGGTAGCCCCGTCCCACCAGGTCCTTAAGTTATATATAGATAGATGGCGCGCACCGCGGGACACACACCGGAGAGGTGAGGATTTTTTTTTTATTTTTCACTCTTACTTCACTTCCGTATATTATACATTGCGAAAGTGAAAGTGCCCTTCTGTGTCCAGATCCGTGACAGTCACAGACCCGGACACAGAATTGGCATCAGTGGGCACACATCCGATGCTGCCCTGTCCTGTCTGTGGGTTCCTGCAAATAACAGGATCCCCACAGACAGGAAAAAAATCGCTATGTGACACCAGCCTTAGAGTAATGTCTAATGTCAGCCTAAGCAGGCCGTGAGGATTGTGGTTGAAGCAAATGGCAGTTATTCATACTCTATGTTGTTCCTTTATATGTAACTCCTGCATTTCCCCCTGCCAGGGGCATACACAGAAATCATGGTCCCATAGCAGAATTTCTAATTAAAAAAAAAAATTAAACATAATATAATAATAATAATATTTGTCTGGGTCACATAATAGAATATCTCACACAACCCTTACTTAGTAATTTTGCTCCTATTAAAGCCCCTTTTTATTGAAGCCATAAAGTATGATGACAATAAAAGTGTCACACAACCACTGTATGATAACCCCACAATGAATACCTCCAGATCTCTCCCCACACACACACAATATGATGAATCTACTGTATCCCCCTTCAAGTACTCCAAAACATGGTGACCCCAACACAATAATATGATCACCAACTGTGACCCCACACAGCCCTCCATGCAGTATAATGGGCCTAAATATAGTACTATGGGCCACACATAGTCCTCCATATAGTATACTCCACCCCACAGTTCCAAATATAGTATAAAGCACCCCACAGTTCTTCATATAGTATAATGCACTCCATAGTCTTCCATATAGTAATAAGCCCCACTTAGTCTTCCATATAGTATAATGAACTCCCTATAGTACTTCATAAAGTATAATGGGCCCCACATTGCCTTCCATTAAAGGGAACCTGACCTCTAAAAATGAGCCCCCAGGCTCTTTTAACTTGTCCCTGCACCATGTTAATACATTTCTAGGCATCCTTTTGTGTTATTAATGCGCTATAGTAAAGTTTCTAAAAGTTGTTTTAATACCTGTAGATCTGCGGCTTCTCATTATTTGAGAAGCCGCAAAAGGCGGCCTTTTGTGCTTCTCCCCGCAGCCTGCTTGTAAATTATTCATGCCCTGATGGGCATGCTATAGAGCAGAGAGGCTGTGCTTGGGCTGCAAGGAGCGGTAAAGCGGATATGACGCAAATCGCGTCATATCCGGCTTTACCACGTCAGTACACCCATTAGGTGTACATTAGGGCACATGGTGCCCTGTGCAAAAATTTTAAGTGGGGCCCTAAATGCTCACATATTGCATCATCACACTCAAACATTTAGATTACATTTATATGTGCTGAGTTTAGACCATTAAATGAGCGCGATCAACAATAGTCAAGTCCTTCGGCGCTTGTTTGCAGCCTTTCTTCCTAAGATGATAAGGAATGATGGGCAATGAACAATCACTAGTAGATCAGTCTGTTCTCTACAGTATCATGTTATCAGCAGCTCTTCAGCAGTTTGCTTCGGGAAATGTGCTGCCGAGAACAATGATTTTTGTTCCACCATAGACAATCCAATCACCTGATGAATTATCAACATTTTCCTCATGTTATTTTCGACATGTTTACACCTATGAACTCTCATCTGTGCTGCCATGTGTCACGTCCTACTGACGGACCCTATGTGTGGACCCACTGGACCGCGTAAAGCGGATGCCGATACCGGGTGATAGAGAGGCAGACAAGTACCGTAGAGTCAACGGGTTTATTAACCAAAGCGGAACAGAACAAAACCCACGCCCCTGGAGAGGGCCACACGGTCGCAGCACAGGAAACCCAGCGAGGGAGACTCCGGAGCGCTTGACCCCTATACAGGGATACCGCCGGGTTCAGCCTCGAAGGGACCAGTGAAACGAACACGAGTGTTCAACCGACCCCAGGCGACGTGGTAACAAAACCGCAACAGGGTAAACAACAAGAAACGGAAACCGAGAACACAGAGGACCCGGAACACGGGGAACCAGGAACACAGGGGAATCCAGGAACACAGGGAATCCCAGGACCACGGGGGATCCGGAGCCGGGCGAGGAGCAGCGATCAGCTTGGAGAGATCCAGGAGACCATCCAGGAACACGGTGATCAGCCAGGAGCCGGCAGGAACGAGATCTGGAGGAGGTAACACAGAAAGATCAGGTAACAGACCTATTAAGGAGCGACCTGACAGACCAGTAGTGGCAGCTTCACTAAGGAGAAGGTTGCCCTGGCCCCGACTGATTGGCAACAGGAGGTTTAAATCAGAACAGGGCAGTCCTGATTGGAAGGACCCAGAGACCTGGTGATTGGTTGAGGGGAGGAGCAAGCTCCCTGCAATCTCTCCAGCAGAAACTGAATTGGAGACAGTTTCATGTGCTGAAGCAGTGGTACCGGAAGTGAGAGGAGCAGTGTTGCTCCAGCAGAGGGAGTAAGGGCAGCAGGCCGCGGGCACGGGCGGCAGACCCCTGAGGGGTAACACCATGATTTATAAATGTGGATGCTACATACACACTAGACATGTGTGTCTTACACACACATATGTATACACTGAACACACACACACATACAGTCTATGTAAACATCGAGCACACACACAAGGAAACACATCCATTCCCATTATTGTCTAGCTGTCTCATGCAGGATGTCTCCTCCAGGGAGAGTCAATCTTTCGAACCTCTTATGGGGACGTCATACGCGTCAATGTCGCCATCGATCTCATCGCTGGCCACATTGAAGGCTGATCGCTGGTGAGCTGTCACACAGGCAGACTCACCAGTGATTAGTACCAGCGAGAACGCTGGTATCCATGTAAACAAGCGGGTAACTAAGCGCCGTGCGGCGCTTAGTTACCCGCTGTTTACCATGGATACCAGCTCCCAGCGCTTGCTGAGAGACGCTGGGAGCTGGATTCTCACTCGTCTATCGGTGTCACACGCAGTGTCCACCGGGCGACCATCGCCAGGTTTTAGAGCAGGTTCTAAAACCTGGCGACCATCAACCAGCGATTTATTGCTGGTTGATGCGCCCCGTCACACACGTCAATATTGCTACAACGTCATGTGCAGTAGCGATATTGCACACGATATTGACGCGTGTGACATCCCCATTATGCTCTGACCAAGAGATGGAGATTCTGATTACAGAACTCATTATATTCATTAAAAAATACTTTTAAGTGTGTAATAAAACATGTTTTACAATCTGGAGAGTCAGTAAGAAAAAAGCTTTCATTGGATCATTTACCTAAATGTAATCTTTAGCAAAGATCTCCTATATTCTTCAAACCATAGTTTTTTTTTTAACACACAAAAAATATACTTTTGAATTAAGCCCCATCCTGGTGTCTTGTGTTGTTCTGGGAACTAGTGGAAATGTTGACCTTAAAGGAGTTGTCCAGAATTTTATATACATGACCGATTTCCTTCAAAAACAGTGCACCCCTATCTACAGGTTGTGTGTGATATTGCAGCTCAGCTCAATTAAAGAGAATGGACGTTTGCTGTAATATCACATGCGACCAGAAGACAGGGGTGGCGCTGTTTTTGAAAGAAGGTAGTAATGTTTTATTAATCCTGGACATCACCTTTAATGCCTAGTAAGTTCTGCCTGATAACTGTCTACAGACCCACCTGTTCCGCCAAGCCTACCACCTGCAATAAGACCCGGTCCACCACACCGCCTCACGACTGGAACTTCCCCCTCCAACTGTATCCCCACCCGCCCCTCGTAGACTGTGAGCCTTTGTGGACAGGATTTCTCCCCTCTTGTTTCTGTACAACCGAATTGTCAAACATTTATTGTTACTTGTATTGCTACTATGTTACTTGTCCTAGTCTGCCCTTTTTAGCATGTAAAGCGCCATGGAATATAATGGCGCTATATAAATAAATAATAATAATAATAATTATAATACAGTTAGGAATTAAGGAGGTCCCCAACCCGAATTACACCCATCATGAACAGGTGAAGATTGAAGCCTGTGGGGGGCACTCCTGCTGGTATTATATAGCTATTACAAGGTTTTTATACCTTTCACCACTGAGCGATTCTTCATTTTTGTTTTTTTCTCCAGTTCTTACAACAAGCATAACATTTTTTATTTTTCCTTCCACATAGCCGTATGGGGATTGCTTTTTGCGGGATGAGTTGTTCTATTAAATAAAACCATTCATTCTACCACATAATGTACTGGAGAATGAGAAAAAAATTCCAAATGGTTTGAAATTGCAAAAAAGTGCAATTCCACAATGTATTTTTTTTTAGTTTTTTATTTACCATGGAAAAAGTGACCTCACAAAATGATTATCTAGGTCAGTATGAGCAAGCAGAAACCGAACATTTTTTATACAATTTTATTTCAATGATGAAAAATTAATTAGAATTTTATCAAAATACCAAATATGTGTATTTTTATATATTTTTTAATACTATTTTTAGTGTAGACTAGTTGTAGACCATGGGAGCCCTCGAGAGTGTGGGCCCTGGGCAACTGGCCAGTCTGCCCCCCCCCACCTTAACGCCGGCCCTGGGTACATGCCCACAATGTTTTTACACTGTGTCCTGGGCACCAGCGTCTCCTCTCTTGCGGGAAAGCCAGTGATCTCCGCGGGTGAATGCATCCACCCATGCCCACGATCAGTGTTATGGGCGAGGCGGCTTTTCCTTGCAATTACCAACCGAGATCGTCACCGTCTCTGCAGGAATAAATTGACATGTTATGGCTCGGAAAGCCACCTCACGTCAGTTCATGCTGCTGGGAAAACAGGCCCAGTGTGCATAGAATTTCTCCAAATCCCATCCACTGTGTGTGTACTGTACAACGCAGTGGTTTGGACGCAGCGTTGACATGCTGCATGTAAACGGCTGCAAACACTGATTGTGTGAACTCACCCTAATTCTGTTTTGTTTTCATGTATCCATTAACTTAAATGGGCGACTGATTTGTAAAGCACATCAAAGCAGGACAGGTCTCCTTTTCTACTGAGGACAATTGGGTCCTAAAAAAGGACATGTGACAAGGTCTTGATGAATTAAAGGGGTACTCTGGCAAGATAAAAATATATTTATATCGATACAATGTCATAAACTATAAAGGCTGACATCCATAGTGCTGTTTTCACTTGCTGTAGTATTTGGTAATTGGGATTATACACCATGATGGAGACGCAGCTGCTGAGCAGTTCCCCTCCATTCTGAGATGTTGTCACATATTTGGGGGTATGGCCTGCGCATAGCTTCTAATACAAGCCATGCCCCTGATAACCACTCCTTCAGTCACAGATCAGAGGTCGTTGCTTGTTGTACTCAAATTGCAAGTCACACCCCCTGAGGGGGCCTGTGTGATTCTGTGCTGATTGTCTGACCCCATGATCTGTGCCTGCAGCTAATTCAGAGTTCACCTCCATGTTTCTGTCCATCCACAACTGCTCTCCCTACGTATGTGTACAACAAGCCAAGCCCGCTGATCTGTACCTGTATAAAGGGCATTGTTATCAGTGTTATTGTGTGTGAACCAATGAGCAGGCCACGTTCACAGATTTGTGTCCGCATGGAAGATGTTGTTATACAGTGGAGTGGCCTGTTAGAAACCATGAGCAGATCATGCCCTCTTATCTGTGTCTACATGAAAAATGCTGTTATCATGGGGCATGGCTTGTGTTAGAAACCATGAGCAGCCACGCCCCTGATCTGTGACGTGACATCCCAGGAGGGAGGGGGAGCACTCAACAGCTGCGTCTCCATCGTATTGAATAGTCATGAATACCAGATACTGTGACAATTGAAAATAGAGCTCGATATAATCCTTTAAATACATTTTAACCTCCATTAGGTACACCTTCAAATTGATAAGTAGCTCACATGCAATGAAAAGTGTGTGAATAAAGCCTTACAATTTTATTCCATTTTTTGCTACAAAATGCTAGGATTATTTTGAAAGAAAGAAAAATTAAAGAACTCATTTCACTAATCTCTATTTTCATCTATAAAAATGATTTCTCGTTACAAGGGCATAAGACTATTGTAATCAATCCCCAAGAATGAGGCCCTACATCCGCACTGCCGTCACGTGCGCCTGTGATGGGGCATCATTGCTCCAGCTAGAAGTAAAGATGGTCAGGGTCCAAAGTGGCAGAAAATTGGTGAGATAAGTATAGATTTTTCTGTACTAGTTTTAGCATTATGCAGAAAAAAAATCATTTCCCAATCAACCCCCTCTTTAAAAATAAGAACAAAAAAATACAGCAATTTATTCTAGACCCTGTGCCAGGACTGTAATGTGCTCTGATCTCTGAAAGGCCCTTTAATCAAGTGATAAAGTTTTATTGAAACCAAGCTTATAAAAAGGAGCATAAAATGTGTTCAGAATAATATGCTTTTAAAGTACCGTCACACACGGCAATATTGCTTGCAATTTTACTGACAATTTGCTGGTTGCAGTGAAATCATGGACACATTGTTCTATCTTGTTGCTGTGTACAAATGGAACAATGTGTCCATGATTTCACTGCAACCAGCAAATTGCCAGTGAAATTGCAAGCAATATTGCCGCATGTGACGGTACCCTTAGTGTTTACTGGGACTCTTGAAGTGATAAAATCTGACAATGTGGTTGTCCAGGTAGAAAAGGTTGTACACCCTTGAATGAAATGTGTTCTTTATTGCTCTACATTACTTTTAGATCCTGATTTTATCTCCCAGTGCCCTCTCAACATCAACAAATCAAAATAATCAATAAATGAAAACTTCTGCAGCCATAGAGGAAGCATTTGGTTGAGAAATTGTGCGGCTTTGCTTTTACTAATGTATAGATCTGCTCAATGTTCATTCATTTTAGTTGTGCATGTGTACATATGATTAAATACACCACATTGCTTGTGGTGCAACTGAAGCTACCTGGGATCTTGTAGTCCTGATCTGTCCCAGGAATCCTTATCTTGTCCGTTGTCAACGTTGAGAACAGAGAAGATAATGATTCCTGGGACAGATCAGGACTACAAGATCCCAGGTAGCTTCAGGTGCTCCACAAGCATTGTGGTGTGTTTAATCATTCATTTTATTCATTTATGTAGCAACAAAATATTAAACAGCGGTGTGCACTGGGGCTCATTCCAATTTGATCTTGGGAGGAAACCCCCACACACATTGGGGGGTAACTTGTGGGGGAGCTCCACTGTTCAGGCATATCATGGGCACTCCAAAGACACGTCACCCATAGGCCATTCCATCAAGATCTGGGCACCAAAACATCCCTCCTCCCTTATGAGCCTTGGTTTCCTGCCACATATGGGGTATAAGCATACTCAGGACAAATTGACCAATCATTTTTGGGGTCCATTTTAGGCTGTTACCCTTGTGTAAATGAAAAAATAGAGGTTAAACATTTTTAACATTTTTGTGGAACAAAAGTATTTGTTTTTTATTTTAATGCCTCAAGACTTACAAAAATTCTGTGAAACAACTCTGGGAAAAAAGATTTTGTCATTTTCATAAGAGTAACAGGATAAAATGGACCCAAAATGCTGCAAACACTGATCGTGGAAACGTGCCATAAATCGGATTTAATGTATTAAATAACTTATGTAGCAATAATGAATGCAGATCTGCTCAAAACCAACAAAATGGACAAACCTGGCATAACATTACATTGCTGTAGACGTCATCTGGCTTGTTTATCAAGTACAATGAAAACTGCAATATGAGGAAAGGTCACTGGAAACTGTTTTATTAGCATGTGAAACAAAAGGACCTAAAGGCACGGGCACACCTACAAAATCAACTGAAGATCTGCCAGGTCTGCAGCACGTACCTTAACATGACATGTGAAATAATAATAATAATATTTATTCATTTATATAGCACTATTAATTCCATAGCACTTTACATACATGAGTAATGCTGTCTCTCTTGGAGCTCACAATCTAAACATCCTATCAGTATGTCTTTACAATGTGGGAGGAAACCGGAGTGCCCGGAGGAAACCCACACAAACACGGGGAGAACATACAAACTCCTTGCAGATGTTGTCCTTAGTATCCTTGGTGGGAATTGAACCCAGGACCTCAGGACCCCAGTGCTGCAAAAACTGCAGTGCTAACCACTTGAGAAATGTGAATCTGTCACTTCTTGTTAATTACTGGAATTAATAGAATACCTGGGACTTCCGGAATTCCACTTTTCTAAATGTTCTTTATGTTAATAGAAAAATTGGAACCAGGCTCAATAGAACTGGATTTTTCTTTTCTTTTTCTTTTTCAAAAGAAAGTAAAGTGCATGTGACACGCCCAGTCCAGGGCCGGGGGACAGACGGGGGCCGAGACCTGGTCCCGTGACCCTTGCGATGTCATTTAATAAAGGGGGAGATGAAAGGGATTACAGGGAAAAAGGTATTCGTGACACCACCTACGGTATGTGGCCAGGATGGCCGCCGCTGCCTCAGAACCTCTGGGGATGGTGACCGGCAGCTTGGATGGTTTCGCTCCCAGCAGGTGGAGCGCCGTTTCCAGGGCAGCAGGATGGAGAAGTCAATTCGTACCTTGGCAGATGTTCACTAGGTCAGCACCCTGGTGTCTCATGCGGCCTCTGTGGCTTGTGGTCGCTGCTAAAGAAAGTCTCACACACCTCAGCTGGAGTTCTGTTACTTTTACTCAGTTGTTTCAGCATGGCTGCCGGGTACTTCCCTTGCCAATCTCCAGTTCAGCATTGTCTCCAGAACCGGGACAGTGCAGTTTAGCCTCTATTGGTGTTCCTTTTCTCTCTTACTAGGTGTTTCTGTCTCTGGTGATCCCTCAGTGCTATAAGCTAGTTTCGCCACTCCTCTCAGCGCCTCCACACACAGAGCTCGGGTACCGACAGCCACAGGTGCTCAGTTGTACCCCTTCCGGATACTGCCCCCTAGTCCGGCCGCCTTCTCCAAGTTGTGTCGAATGTTTGGCCGCAGCTCCCCTATGAAACTCGGGGCCTTTGGTTGAATGGTTCGGGCCTACAGCATCCGTGCCTTGTTCAGGGCCGGTTCCCTGTGTCGTCCACTAGCCCCTCTGTCTTGCCAGATACAGGCGTATGGGGGATCTACATCTCATTCCATACCCCAAGGACTCGTTTCTTCCTCCACACCTGTCGGTCTTTCCCTCCCAGGGTGAGCATGGTCATGCTTCAGCCCATGGGAGTCGACACCACACCGCTCCTTCACTCCTGACTTCCACTCCACTCCTTTCTCCTCCTCACGACTAACTAATTCCACACTTCTTGTACTTCTCTTTTTCCCTCCTGGCTACGCTTGGGTCTTCCTACTGTCCTGGGGTCCTAAGTGTTGTGTGTGTGAAGCTCAACTGCGCCATCCTAGTACCTGGAGACCAGAGGTACAACTCTCCCTCTAATGGAGGAGTGCAGTACCTCTGGTAGCAGCCTACCCGGTGGGGTGCCATACATACAAAAGAAAAATGTACACAGTCGACATGACCCAGTTGACGTGTTTCAACTGCACTAGTTCTTTATGTTGCCCTATTTTGCAATATATTTAAAGGGAATGTGTCACCAGAAAATGACCTGCTATTTAAATCAGTTTTTTAATTTAAAGCACCACTCTAGCGGGGGGTTTTTCAATCTATCACTGGAGTGGGGCCACTAATGTAAGGTCCCTGAACTTAGTCTTCTGTTTACCAACTGCCATCTTCAGTTATTTGTGCCGCTTCGGTCGGTTACTAGAAGTTTGTAACCTGCCAGATTGCTCCAGTGCTGGCTGGATGAACCGGAGGTCACTTCTCAATGGAAGTCTATGTGTCAGGCCAGTGATGGGTTAGGTTGTAGCATGTTAATGTTTTAAGAAATAATGCTGCAGTAATTTAGTTCGGCCACTGAAGGTCACCATTGAACACGAGTAGAAAGGACTGGAAACAGGAAGTAGCTCTCCTAAGACTTTCCTGAGGTAAATTGAGAGAGACAGAGTTCTGAGGAGATTCCTGAAGGATCAAGACATGTCGACGGTTCAGAGAGGCAAGTGGAGCTGGGAACGCGCTGAGTCCAAAGTGTGAGGACGTGCTGGGTCTGAGACGTGTTTGAGTTCCCTGGCTACCTCTACAAAGACATCAGAGCAGGGGTAGCCAACTACAGTCCTCCAGGTCTGCAAGTTTTTAGGGTTTACTTAGCATTGCACAAGTGTTAATTTCATCACCTGCAGAGGTGATGATTCAATCACCTTGTGTAATTATATGCAAGTCATGAAAATATGCACTGTTTGTGGCACTTAAGAACTGCACTTGACCAGCCCTGATAATTTTAACATGGGGATTTAGCACAGATTATAATAAGTCTCAAAGATACATATATCAATATACGCATTATATATAAGGAAAGTCCCAAAGGGATCAACAGACTCCAGTACAGTGGTGCAAAGTCCATTAAGGGCACAGTCCGTTAAGGTGTTTAAGGTGAAGCCGAAAGGATGCAGTCCTGCTAATCCAGCAGGGGGAAGCGCAACTGATGCTAAACTTGGGAAGGGGAAAAATAAAATGAACAAAAAAACAGGCCTTGCTCAAAAATAACTGAAAAAGTCATTTTCTGGACAACATGCCAACTAAAGGACGTGTCAGCGACCGAACAACAGGCCTTTTGTAGGAAAGCCTTCTCTTTAATAAGAGTCAAAAGACTGGTGCAGATTTTTGAACGCTGCCTGGGATGATGGTCGCTGTTCCACATAGTACACCACTACCAGACGGTCTCGGAGTGTCGCAAGGGCTACTCCTCCAGGGGCATTTTCCGCCACCTACTGCCCCAGCACACCCCATCGTGGCCACCACTGGATAAGAGGACGGAGGAATAAGGGGATGACTACACCCTCTAAGAGAGATGGAAGGAAGTTGGGTGACACCAACTTGCCCTTCATCGATGGTCACTGTGGGTTTGTCTTCAGCTGGCTGGCTAACCAAAAGAGGCCTGACCTCCAGCTGAAACAAAATCCTCTCAGATGGCCTCCTGACAGTTTTTAAAATTGTCCTTGGTGGCAACCCGACTTAGGCCACCCATGAACCACCCCTTGCTGTCCTTCACCTTCATGAAGGTGACCTCCTCCCCAACAAAGATTGTGCGGAGTCTTTTAGGAAGATGGTCACGCAGCAGGGTGGACCTGTTGACATAGCACCTATGATCAGTCCCTTCTTAGACTAAGAAACCAAACTTCCTGTCCTGGATTAATGTCACCACAATGCCTTGGGTAGTTTGGTCATGAAAGTCATTGGCCTTAGGCCCATGCAACCACTCTCATGTGATGACTTCTGCAAGCCTAATCTCTTCAAAAAAGGAGACAGGCCAGGGTGGTTCATGCCTAATAGGATAGTTGCGTGGAGAAAGTAGGGATTCCCACATGGCATTCTCCCAGTCAAAGGCCTCTGGTGAGGGTGCTACACAAGGCTGGGAAACAAGGCCTTCTGAGTTTACTACATCCTCTTCATCCTGGATTTGCCAATCCACCGTCTGCAGCACCGGATGCAGGTGTAATAATGCCAGGCATGCTGCAAGATCCTCCTCTGACATCTGCTGCTCCCAGCTGTCATGGGGAATGGCTCACTTCCTGACTGTGACCTCCTCTGGCATGCGAGACCCAGCACTGGATTTTGACCTCGCTGCATACGAGGCCAAATGCGGGTAGCGCAGTGGAGCTCAAGGTCACATATCTGTCCGTATCCTGTGCAGGCTGCTCCGGATTTGGTACTGAAGCACCCTCTGCCCCTGGGGCAATGAGGAAGATCACATCCTCCAGTGCTGGCATGTCTTGCGGTGGATTCATCACATCGGCAAACTGTGTACTGCGGGCACATGGTAGCACAGTGTAGCTATGTTGTACTGCACTGCAAAGATGACGCCGAGCTCTGCAATGACACCTCTTTGTTTTTCCTAGGGGCCCATCTCTTCCAGTGCCAGGACACAATCGCTTACATGATATTATCGTTTGCACAATCTTGTTGCCTAGCTCCTCCTTAACCCCTCCATGGGGTGGGCTGCAGAAGGCACCTGACTTACATTACAAATCTCATTCCCTATGCCACAGGTAACACCTGAGCTTCCAGTTGAGTGGAGTGATTATTATGGAAGCCCGAAATATTTTGAGGAGAAATAAGAAAAATAAAATAGTTTATTCAAATCACCAGCAATTCATCTGGAATGTTGAGTAAGGCTGAAGGGCAGCAATACACTGACAGGTCCAATATTAATGACACATATAATAGATTTTTGGCATGTGCACAAGTGTCTTGTAAACGTATTGAATTAAATAAAATAAAGTGAATGCACATTTTCAAGAAACAATATCCATAATATGGTGTTTTATGAGTGTGAACAGACCTATAAGACCAGGTATGTGAAGCATATAATGGCCATATACTAGTTTTATATGAATTGCTATCACACAAGTATAGAAGAGATGGCCTTATACGCTGCTGACCATCTGCAATAATAATAAAAATATATAAATATATACATACAGTTCAATGAAGTTGCGGCACACGGATCCTTTGTGTGCAAAGTTATCCCATTTATTGCAGCAAAAGGATCCGTGTGCCGCAACTTCATTGAACTGTATGTATAGCAGCCTTTATTGGGACGGCTTAGAAATTGCGAGCACCATTATAAGGAGGAGTGCTTCTCCTAAAGCATTTAAAAAAAAAAAAAAATATATATATATATATATATATATATATATATATATATACATACAGTGGGGAAAAAAGTATTAATGCTACGTTCACACATTGCGTATATTTGTGCACTTTTTTATGCGCGCTTTTCAAAATACACAATGTGTTATGTGTCTGCCAGCAAAGTGAATGGGAAATTCACTTTGCCGTGCAGACACTGCGTAAAAATATGCAGTGCTTTTTATGGCAGAATGCGCAGTTGCGTAAAGAATTGAGATGTCAATTATTTACGCAGCAGCTCCTGCGTTTTCTCCCTCTGATGTCAGAGGGGAGGAAGAATCCTGCTTCCTCCTCCCCTCTGTGACATCTAAATTAAACAAAGCCAAATGTATGTAAAATAAAAAAGAATCAAATACTTACCTCTCCGACGCCTTTTCCCGGTGTCTGGTGCCAAGGCTAGGCGATGTGTAATGCTGCCAGGACCTGCCGTGATGTCAAGGGGTGTTCCCGGCACTGATTAGCTGCACGCGGTCATGTGATACATATCACATGTCCGCGAGCAGCCAATCAGCGCCGGGAACGCCCCCTCTGACTTCATGGCAGGCTCTTGCAGAACACACATCGCCTGTCTTCGGCACCAGATATCGGGAAAAGGCGTCAGAGAGGTAAGTATTTGATTCTTTTTTATTTTACATACATTTGGCTTTGTTTAATTTAGATTTTGCAGTGTATATTAATACACTGCGAAATTTAATGGGGCTGTCACAGATGTCACAGAGGGGAGGAGGAAGCAGGATTCTTCCTCCTCTTTGTGACATCACCTGCGCTTTCTGGGGTAAAGAAAGTGCAGTGTGTGAAAGCCCCTGCGTATTTTGTTGCGCTTTTTTGCGCGGCCAACGTAGCCTTAGTCAGCCACCAATTGTGCAAGTTCTCCCGCTTAAAAAGATGAGAGAGGCCTGTAATTGACATCATAGGTAGATCTCAACTATGAAAGACAAAATGAGAAAACAAATCCTGAAAATCATATTGTCTGATTTGGAAATAAATTTATTTCACAATTTGGTGGAAAATAAGTACCGTATTTGGTCAATAACAAAAGTTCATCTCAATACTTTGTTATATATCCTTTGTTGTCAATGATAGAGGTCAAACGTTTTCTGTAAGTCTTCACAAGGTTGCAATGGAAAAAATATGGATAATCGGGAGTTTTTCCCACACTGACCACAGGAGACCGGATAATGAAGAGTCCCTTTATTCACACACCACACACCGCATACTGTTTTCCTACGCGTTTCGTAGCCTGCAGGCTACTTCATCAGGGCATAATCTTCTTTTTTTTTTTTATAGAGATTTTTAATGTGTTTTTTATAAACATATTCTTCACATGGCACAGATTTAGTTTTTTGTTTTTTTCATAACTTAGTCACCACAACATCTTTATCAACAGATTACTGTATCGTGGCATTCTCGATAGCAAAAGAACAACTAGCTGTGGTAGATAATGCCCTGATGAAGTAGCCTGCAGGCTATGAAACGCGTAGGCAAACTGTGTGCGGTGTGTGAATAAAAGGACTCTTCATTATCTGGTCTCTTGTGGTCAGGGCGGAAAAACTCCCGATTATCCATATTTTTTCGTTTGCATCCTTCACGGGTTCTGCAGCGGCCAAGTGTGTTCAGGTGGTTGTGACCCTCACAACCCCCCAAGGTGAGTCGATCTCTATAGGTAAATCCTTGGTGTCCCTCTTTTACCACCCTATGTGCGCTCCCCTCTTTGTATCTTCCAGTCTTCACAAGATTGGCACACACTGTTGCTGGTATGTTGACCCATTCCTCCATGCAGGTCTCGTCTAGAGCAGTAATGTTTTGGGGCTGTTGCTGGGCAACACAGGCTTTCAACTTCCTCCAAAGGTTTTCTATAGGGTTTAGATCTGGAGACTGGCTAGGACACTCTAGGACCTTGAAATGCTTCTTACGAAGCCACTCCGTCATTGCCCTAGCAGTGTGCTTCAGATCATTGTCATGCTGAAAGATACAGCCACGTTTCATCTTCAATGCCCTTGCTGATGTAAGGAGGTTTGCACTCAAAATCTCCTTGATACATGGCCCCATTCATTCTTTCATGTACATGGATAAGTCGTCCGGTGTCTTCGCAGAGAAACAGCCCCAACACATGATGTTGCCACGCCCATGCTTCACCATAGGTATGGTGTTCTTTGGATGCAACTCAGCATTCTTTCTCCTCCAAACTCGATGAGTTGTGTTTCATCCAAACAGATCTACTTTGGTTTCATCTGACCATATGATGTACTTCCAATACTCTTCTGTATCATCTGAATGCACTCTAGCAAACTTCAGATGGGTCCAGACATGTAATGGCTTAAGCAGGTGGACACGTCTGGCACTGCAGGATCTGAGTCCCTTGCGGCTTACTGTGTTACTGATGGTAGTCTGTGTTACGCTGGTCCCAGCTCTCTGCAGGTCATTTACTAGGTGCCCCCCATATGGTTCTGGGAGTTTTGCTCACTGTTCTTGAGAACATTTTGATGCCACTGGGGGAGATCTTGCGTGGAGCCCCAGATCGAGGGAGATTATCAGTGGTCTTGTATGTCTTCCATTTTCTAATTATTGTTCCCATAATTGATTTCTTCACACTAAGCTGCTTGCCTATTGCAGATTCATTCTTCACAGCCTGATGCAGGGCTACAATTTTGTGTCTGGTGTCCTTCGATATCTCTTTGGTTTTCACCATAGTGGAGTTTGGAGTGTGACTGTTTTTTGAGGTTGAGAAAAGGTGTCTTTTATACTGATAACAAGTTCAAACAGGTGCCAGCACCACAATGAGTGGAGGACAGAGGAGCCTCTTAAAAAAGAAGTTACAGGTCTGTGAGAGCCAGATATCGTGCTTGTTTGTAGGTGGCCAAATAATTATTTTCCACAAAATTTGAAAAAAAATTCTTTCAAATCAGACAATGTGATTTTTAGGATTTTTCTCATTTCGTCACTTTTAGTTGAGGTCTACCTATGATGTCAATTACAAGCCTCTCTCATCTTTTTAAGTGGGAAATCTTGCACAATTGTTGGCTAAATACGTTTTTCCCCTATATATATATCCTAACTTTAGAGCTCGGCGTTGCCTGGACATAATGTCCATATATAGTCATAGCTCTGACCCTCCCTGTAGCCTCGTCCTTCATAGATCTGAGCCATCCTGTTAGCCCTGCCACTTCATAGCTCTGCTCCACTCCTGAATAGCTCTGCCCTTCCCTGTAGCCCTGCCGCTCCACATAGCCCTGCCCACACATAGCCCCACTTCTTCATAGCCACACCCCTCCATGTAGCTTCACCCCTGCCTTAACTCCGCTCTCCCTTAGCTCTGCCCCCTCTGGTAGCACTGCATCTCCACATAGCTCTGTCCTTGGACTAAGTAGAAGGGGTGGGGCTATGTGAAGGCAGGACTATCGGAGAGGCAGGGCTAACGGAGGGGCAGAGCTATGATACATACACATACATACACACACACACACACACTCAGCGCTATTGCCATTGGCAATAAAGGTTCACTTGATATCTATTTGGTGCTGCTTTTTCCTTTTTTGGATTGTTTACATGGAGACTTGAACGGTGTTGAAAAAGCGCTGCACAAGTCTGGTAATATCTGGTGCTGTTCTGTTTTTTTCATATATATATATATATCCCAAAAATTAAGAGCAGTACATTATATTCAGCACGGGCGCAATGCCTAGCTTAGTAGCTTCCCACTTGCCAGGTACATACCAGAAAAAATCATAGGCAGCACTCCAAAATTGCAGTTCACTTACAGACCTTTATTGGTTTCAGAGCGGGCAGCGTTTCAATCTTTACAAGATCTTTATCAAGCCCGCTCTGAGACCAATAAAGGTCTGTAGGTGAACTGCAATTTTGGAGTGCTGCCTATGATTTTTTCTGGAATATATTACAGAGGACCTGTCACCAAACATACATGGTGATCTAATTACAGCACTGAATGCAGCATGTCTGCTGCATTCAGGCAAGGGGTCCCCCAGCCCTTGAGCCCCCTTGTACGCCGAGATAGTACACTTTGAAAACTTACATAGTGGAGCCAAATAGGAGGTGGCTTGTGTCTGGAGCCAAAGGGCAGTTTCACGCCCCCTGTATGTTTAATCCGCCCACACGACGTCTCCCTGATGCCAATCATTGTCTCCCTCGCCTGCTGCATAGTACAGAGAGCTTATTGCAGTGCTGGCCGCTTTGCCCCGCCTCCTACGGTGACGTCACCGCCTTTCCCCGCTCTGCTCCATGGTTAACATGGAGCAGGGCAAAGTGGTCAGCACTGCAATAAGCTCTCTGTACTATGCAGCAGGCGAGGGAGACAATGATTGGCATCAGGGAGGCGGCAGTGGGCGGATTAAACATACAGGGGGTGGGAAACTGCCCTTTGGCTCCAGCCACAATCCACCTCCTATTTGGCTCCACAATGTAAGTTTTCAAAGTGTACTATCTCAGGGTACAGGGGGGCTCAAGGGCTGGGGGACCCCTTGCCTGAATGCAGCAGACATTCTGCATTCAGTGCTGTAATTAGATCACCATGTATGGTTGGTGACAGGTCCTCTTTAAGTCAGACAGTTGCTGCCCCATCTGGCACTGTTTCCAAAATTCACACCCGTTAGGTGTCAAAACAACTGCAAACTCCAGGAAGCGTAAGATAATTCTTTTAAAACTTAAAAAAGAATTCTACAGGTTGAAAGAAAACTGCACACCTGATGTCTGGGAACACTCCTAGCCATATGATTAGGTGTTGTTCCCAGCCAGAGGGTTTTCTGGCAAATGTTTTTGCCCCAATCAGGGAAATTTTTAGGGCCATTTTAAATTTCAATCTGTTTTCCCCGAACAAAGCCGCGTTCGTGGGTTTCCAATTGTGAACAGAATCTGCAATGTTCATGTGGAATTTGAAATTAGTGAACATATTTGGGGAATGTTCGCTCATTTTTAGGGACAATTGCTTGGGATTGTATAAAAATGCACACTCACATCACATATGGATGCTAGGTTTAAAAAAGAAAACCTCATGACGCTTTACTGACACTCTGCTACTTTTCTGGCTGAGAATCTGGTTGACTTTATATAAGCAGGTGTGAACGCACGCCTAGAAAGACAGGGCCATGATTTTATACCTTTAGGAAAAATTCAGCATTACTCCAAAGACTATGGAGCTGTGATATGATGCATGATCACAAAAATAAATTAATATTCGGGTTCATTTAGTGACGTTACAAGAGACATACTAAAAAGAATGAAGAAAACAGAATGAACATCATAATTTATTAGGCAAATATTTTGGAGATGTATAACAGATTTCTTGGGCATCTTAGACATGGAATGATTTTGAAACATTATGCAGATAATAGGGAAATGAACACACATCCCATATAACCAGATTTACAGTTGTGGCCAAAGTATTGACACCCCTGCAATTCTGTCAGATAATACTCAGTTTCTTCCTGAAAATGATTGCAATCACAAATTCTTTGGTATTATTATCTTCATTTAATTTGTCTTCAATGAAAAAACACAAAAGAGAATGAAGCAAAAAGCAAAACATTGATTATTTCACACAAAACATCAAAAATGAGCCAGACAAAAGTATTGGCACCCTCAGCCTAACACTTGGTTGCACAACCTTTAGCCAAATTAACTGCGATCAACCACTTCCGGTAACCATCAATGAGTTTCTTACAATGCTCTGCTGGAATTTTAGACCATTCTTTTTTGGCAAACTGCTCCAGGTCCCTGATATTTGAAGGGTGCCTTCTCCAAACTGCCATTTTTAGATCTCTCCACAGGTGTTCTATGGGATTCAGGTCTGGACTCATTGCTGGCCACCTTAGAAGTCTCCAGTGCTTTCTCTCAAACCATTTTCTAGTGCTTTTTGAAGTATGTTTTGGGTCATTGTCCTGCTGGAAGACCCATGACCTCTGAGGGAGACCCAACTTTCTCACACTGGGTCCCACATTATGCTGCATAATTTGTTGGTAGTCTTCAGACTTCATAATGCCATGCACACGGTCAAGCAGTCCAGTGCCAGAGGCAGCAAAGCAACCCCAAAACATCAGGGAACCTCCGCCATATTTGACTGTATGGACTGTGTTCTTTTCTTTGAATGCCTCTTTTTTTCTCATGTAAACTCTATGTCTATGTCTTTTGCCTTTGCCCAAAAAGCTCTACTTTTGTCTCATCTGACCACAGAACATTCTTCCAAAACGTTTTAGGCTTTCTCAGGTAAGTTTTTGCAAACTCCAGCCTGGCTTTTTTATGTCTCGGGGTAAGAAGTGGGGTCTTCCTGGGTATCCTACCATACAGTCCCTTTTCAATCAGATGCCGACGGATAGTACGGGTTGACACTGTTGTACCCTCGGATTGCAGGGCAGCTTGAACTTGTTTTGGATGTTAGTCAAGCTTCTTTATCCACCATCCGCACAATCTTGCGTTGAAATCTCTCAATTTTTCTTTTCCGTCCACATCTAGGGAGGTTAGCCACAGTGCCATGGGCTTTAAACTTCTTGATGACACTGCGCACGGTAGACACAGGAACATTCAGGTCTTTGGAGATGGACTTGTAGCCTTGAGATTGCTCATGCTTCCTCACAATTTGGTTTATCAAGTCCTCAGGCAGTTCTTTGGTCTTCTTTCTTTCCTCCTTGCTCAATGTGGTACACACAAGGACACAGGACAGAGGTTGAGTCAACTTTAATCCATGTCAACAGGCTGCAAGTGTGATTTAGTTATCGCCAACACCTGCTAGGTGCCACAGGTAAGTTACAGGTGCTGTTATTTACACAAATTAGAGAAGCATCACATGATTTTTCTAACAGTGTCAATACTTTTGTCCACCCCCTTTTTTATGTTTGTTGTGGAATTATATCCAATTTGGCTTTAGGACAATTCTTTTTGTGTTTTTTCATTGAAGACAAATTAAATGAAGATAATAATACCAAAGATTGTGTGATTGCAATAATTGTCAGGAAGAAACTGAGTATTATCTGACAGAATTGCAGGGGTGTCAATACTTTTGGCCACAACAGTACATGTCAAGGATGCCTTCGATCTTTCGCCTGAACTCATCCAGCGTATCAGGGCGGCCATCATACTGGGGCAACCACTTGGCCCCCGGGATGTATGGAAGTGACATGGGCATTATCGGGGCGACTGTACCCGGAGCGCTGGGGGTGCTGGCAGTACTACCGGAGGCAGCCATTGAGTGTCTGGGGTAATTCTGGGGGCCAGCGTACACAGCCTCGTCGTCGCTGGAGGAGGCCGACATGTTGGAGGCCCCCCTAGTGAATTACAGCCAGCCGTTGAAGGGTTAAACAGTTTGAGAGTTTCCGGGCCGCAGCGCTCGGGAATGCTCGGCTGAGCGAGGAGCGGGGTTTCAGTTTCGCGCTCTGCAGACTGGCACGCCCCCTTTCTTCCTGCTCTTCGGCGCAGTAATGGCGGCGGAACTTAAACAGTCACACGTTACAGTCAATAAAACGGCACACAGTACCTGGTAATACCGGGCACGGGATCCTGTTTGTGACGTCAGAAAGAGGTGTGTTGTGGCATGGGGTACCCGGGTATCAGGCGGCAGTAAGGGGGTTAACTTTGTCATGGGGAATGGCGGCCGCGCCTGATCCCGTATCCTGGGGAGCGGTGCTCTTGAAAAGGGTATTTACAGGGATTATGTACAAGTTAGTTGTGACGCCACCTGCAGTATCTGGTGAGGGATCACCAGCGCCGCTACAGTCCTCCGGAGGTCGGTGGGATTGCGGCAGTGATGGTATAGTCCTCCGCATGAGGACTGGGACCTCCGGGGCAGCGTAGTGAGGTGAGCAGGTTGTAGCAGAGCTGGGATGGTGGAGGGAGAGTAGGAATAGCCTGTAGAGGGGCATGGTGAGAGGAAAGAATTCACGCACACAGAAGTCTCTTTACCTTTTTACTGATGTTAATCAGATAAATCATCCAGGGCACTGACGGGTGACCAGGCTGCACAGTGGGCTCCACAGCAAGTGGGTATAAGGCCTCCTTACTCTGTGAATTCTACTGAAGCACAGTCTATTATATCCTGACTTGCCTCCACTCTCTTCCTTTATCTGTATCTCCTTCTCCTCCTGCGCGGTCTCCGGGACGACGTTCTCTGGGCACTGCAGTGGCCTGCTGTTCCTGGCTCCCTCTCTTTGACTCTCTCAGGATACCGGGTAGCTGAAGCTTCCTTGGTGCCATGGGGTTTTCTGTGGGCTTGTAGTTCTCCCACCGGTGTGTATCCCCAATATCCGGCTTCTCTGGAACTCCCAACTTGAGCTACCTGTTCCTTGATTGTATTCCTGCTCTGCGCTCCCTGCCCTCAGTCCCACTTAGGCTTGTGGGATGCTGAAGGGCCACTGTGGGTCACTGGCTCGGGCCTACACGCAGCACCGAACACCAGGACTTCCCTGCAGCTCTTCTAGCATCTGCACACACTCTGACTAGCTCCTCCCCAGCAGCAGTATATATAGGGGATCTTGCCTAAGGGCAGCAAGTTGAGCTCCCCCTACAGTGTCGTGGTGAAAGGTGTTGTTCGTAGTAAGTACCTGCTGTGGAAACCCAACTGTGCATTAGAGAGATCTGTGGTTTCCTGCGTTGGCAGGGTGCCACACTTTCATCAGCTAAGAGAATTGGAGAATTCCAGGCATTATCTTCCAGGGAACCATATATCTACATTGTGTCGGATCATATAGCATTGAGATTCATGTCAGGGCTCTTGCCAAAAGGAGGTTCTACATTGAACATCATCATCCACGAGGTCATTCTTCCAGTGCTCGGCGTCGATGCTGATGAACAAGGTCTCGCCTTCTTGGAGGTACGGCGGATGGTCTTAATCTATCTCCAGTACACTCTCACATTCAGGAAGGACGAAATCCTGTTTCGTCAGTTTACAGGGCAGAATTGTGGCTGAAAAGCTAGCAAGAGCAGTCTAGCTAGATGGATACAATCAGTATTCTGCAAAACCTACATGACAAATCAACTGGAATTATCATTGTCAGTTAGAGCTCATTCTACTTGCGCTCCATCCGCCTCATAAGCTGAAAGGACACACGTTCCACTGGATCACATCTGTAGAGCTGCAACATAGTCATCTTCATCTACATTCATGAATTACCGGCTACACATCTCAGCCTCTGCGGGCTCAACCTTCAGCAAAGGAGTACTTCAACAGGCGTCAAAATCGATTCCCGACCCTAAGTATGGTATTGCATTCATTCCCCTATTATCTACATACTGTATATTTCATGTTCATTCCCCACCTATAAAGCACATGGACTATAATATACACCTGGTTATTTGGGATATGTGTTAATTCCCCAGTAATCTACATATATTCCATGTTCACTCCATGTCTTAGATGCCCAAGAAATATTGTATACATCTCCATAATATTTGCCTATTAAGTTATTATGCTCATTCTTTTTATTTACTCCTTTTCTTCATTCTTTTTAGTATGTCCCACTTTTCCATTTTCTAGCGCAATCAAGGCAGCTATTCCCTCCCTTCATGAACTACTGCTAGTATATTTCTTTTACAGACAGCCTGCAATATGATCATGACAACTATCATGTATCAGCACCAAGAGAGGAAACCCTCTATAGAAAGTCACATCACAGCTGGTAGATTAGATAGTGGGTTTGATCCAAAACATCCATTGGTTTCCAAGCACAGACATCCTTCCTCTATACTGAAAGGAAATGAATGCAAAGACCATTTCACAGAAAGTCTCCACCGCTTGTTCTGCCTGGATTACCGAGATTCATGACAAGCTGACAGCAGTGGAAAATGAAGAAAATGGTCCAAATCAGAAGAAAACAGCAACAGCCCATCAGGAAACGCCACATTCTGTGCTCAGCATCAGGCAGAATAATAGGAAGTGACCTGATAAATCCACTTCCCTAATGAGCTTACAAGCGACTCTTGACCTTTCTATTTTCTATGTGGAATCATCTAGTGTAGCTGTAGCACATGATACAGGGTGGGCCATCTATATGGATGCACTTATATAAATGGGAATGGTTGATGATATCAACTTCCTGTTTGTGGCACCCAGATGGGTGGTGACCATGGCGGCCATTTTGAAGTCAGCCATTTTGGATCCAACTTTATTTTTTTCAATGTGAAGAGGGTCATGTGACACATCAAACCTATTCAGAACTTCATAAGAAAAACAATGGTGTGCTTGGTTTTAACGTAACTTTATTCTTTCATGAGTTATTTCAAGTTGATATCACCATTCATTTCCATTTTATTTAGGTGTATCCATATAGATGGCCCACCCTGTATATCCAGTAAGTGATGTTATGAGTGATAAAATATATAATACTGGTAACTTATTAAAATGAGGTCCACTTCTTCACAGTTAGTGGAGTTTTCTCAAAACTAGCATTTTCAGTTATCCGTTGGATAGGTAATAAACATTTGGCTGTTGGAAGCTCACTAATCAATGAAATGGGATGGGGTCCCAAGTCATGAATGTAAGGTTTAATTTCACCTCTGGTGATGCCAAACCCGGACAATAAAGAAACAAGACTGAAGAATCAACGCTTTCGAAATATGGTGAAGGATGTTATCAATAGCAT
This sequence comes from Allobates femoralis, assembly GCA_033576535.1. Taxonomy (NCBI): domain Eukaryota; kingdom Metazoa; phylum Chordata; class Amphibia; order Anura; family Aromobatidae; genus Allobates; species Allobates femoralis. The sequence continues at coordinate 519,205,702 of JARQOC010000001.1, read as the reverse complement.
GGATGGCAAGAAGAACAAATAAATCAATTCTGGAACAAATCAAGCCAGACATGTCACTTGAAGCAAGGATAACCAAGCTACGACTTGCCTACTTTGGACACATCATAAGAAGAGAAAAATCACTAGAGAAGGACATTATGGTAGGAAGAATAAAAGGAACAAGACGAAGAAGGAGACCAGCAACCCAATGGCTTGATACTGTCAAGATAACGGCAGAGAAGACCCTGGTGGACCTATCTGGGCTCATGCAAGATCGTTCTTCAAACAGAGCATTCATCTGTGGCACCCCAAGGGTTAATGTGCCACAGAAATACCAACACAGGTTTACTCCCCACACAACACTACACTAGAAAGTGGGAGGAGTTTAGGTGGCACCTGCACTAGTGGGAGGAGCTAAGTTGTTTACCACAGAGCAGAGTGACAGTTAGTTTAGTCTAGTCTGGAGCAGGAGCAGAGCCAAGTGTCAGTGGAGGTCCTGAGAGGTCTGAGGAGAGGAGACAGAGGAACAGAGGAACATACCCGGGATAAAGAGTTACCCCAAAATCTTGACCCCGGGGAGGCGCTTAAGACGGATACCGGATCCGAGGTTGTGCCTGAGACAGACAGGACAGTAAACACCGGCATAGTGAAGGTCCACCATCTTCACTGTACCATAGCAAAGCAACACGCAGGAGTCAGTGACACAGAGGACTCAAGTTGCCCAGCATATTGGTACCCGTGAGCAGAGACAGGGCCAGCAGCATAGCTACAAGCAGCAGCAGGGCCACACACAGCGCTTAAGTAGGAAGCCAAGGAACCGGTCAGGGTGGGAGCAACCTGGTACAGACTCCGTGGACAATATTGTGATATACCATCTGCAAGTAAAGACTTGGAAAACAACAGAAACCGTGAGTGATCCTTATACTGAAGCCCCACTTGCCCTCATATACTGCGATTACCTCTACTCTCATCATCTCTACTGCTACCCCTACTCTCCTGCAGCATTAATAACTATCCTCACAGACTTTAACTACTACTACCACTGCCCCAGGGAACCCAGTTCTGCCCACAGGAACTATTCTACCAAGCTGCTATCCCATCATCCCCGGAGGTTCTGCAGCAGCGGCGGCCCCATTATTGGCCGCATATAGTGGGTGGTGTCACGAGTGACAAATCCCCTGTAAATAACCCCCATTTTATTGCGCGGGCCCGGGACACGGTCCGGACCAGGACCGCCGTGACATCCCCCAGCAGTACACCGATCCGGCACCGAGTACCCCGTCCCAGTGGGCTCCACACATCCATCAAGCCATCATGTCTTAACATTGAGCTGACCAGCGATAACGTCAGGTAAATAATAATATGACCCACGGAAACTGAATATTGATACATTTTCTCACAAATAACATCAGGTAACTGGGGATCCAAGCACAAGGTCTCAGCTTATTTTTCAAGGCCCCTTCTAATACAAAAATCTGGCTGGGGACCATAGCTGGAAATGAGCCTAGTTCGGCTCCATCCCCAACCGGCTTCTCCCCACAGTGGGCACCATGAATCATATTACTGGTTTCCTTTAACACGAATATGATAACTGCTTACAGTGCAGAGCTGTGTGTGTACAGTGTAGAGCAGTGTGTACAGTGCAGAGCTGTGTGTGTACAGTGTAGAGCTATGTGTATAGTGCAGAGCTCTGTGTGTGCAGTGTAGAGTTCTGTCGGTACAGTGTAGAGCTGTGTGTGTACAGTGCAGACCTGTGTGTACAGTGTAGAGCAGTGTGTACAGTGCAGAGCTGTGTGTACAGTGTAGAGCTGTGTGTGTACAGTGTAGAGCTGTGTGTGTGTACAGTGCAGACCTGTGTGTGTACAGTGTAGAGCAGTGTGTACAGTGCAGAGCTATGTGTGTACAGTGTAGAGCTGTGTGTACAGTGCAGAGCTGTGTGTACAGTGTAGAGCTGTGTGTACAGTGTAGAGCTAAGCGTACAGCATAGAGCTGTGTGTACAGTGTAGAGCTGTGCGTACAGTGTAGAGCTGCGCGTACAGTGCAGAGCTGTGTGTGTACAGTGTAGAGCTTTGCGTAGTGTAGAGCTGCGCGTACAGTGCAGAGCTGTGTGTGTACAGTGTAGAGCTGTGTGTACAGTGTAGAGATGCGCGTACAGTGCAGAGCTGTGTGTGTACAGTGTAGAGCTGTGCATACAGTGTAGAGCTGCGCGTACAGTGCAGAGCTGTGTGTGTACAGTGTAGAGCTGTGTGTACAGTGTAGAGCTCTGTGTGAACAGTGCAGAGCTGTGTGTAGAGAACAGAGCCGTGTGTACAGTGCAGTGTGTGTACAACACATTGCTGAGTGAAGAGGGTAGAGCTGTGTGTGTGTACAGTGTAAAGCTGTGAGTGTACATGTCGAGCCCACTGGGACGGGGTACTCGGTACCGGACCGGGTTGCTACTGGGAGATGTCACGGAGGTCCTGGTCCGGACTGTGTCCCGGGCTCTGGCAAGTAAAAGGGGAATATTTACAGGGGATTAGAGTTTGTCGTGACGCCACCCACGGCTTGTGGTCAATAATGGGACCACCGCTGCTGCAGAGCCTCCGGGGATGATGTTATAGCAGCTGTAGATGGGATAGTTCTCCGCGGGTAGAACTTAGTTCCTCTTTACTCCCTGCAGCCAGGTCGTTCCTCTCTGTGACCCCTCACTCTTTCTCTGTCCTTCCCAGGCTTTACTCTCTTTTCTCTCTCACTGTGCGCATGTCTCCGGACAGTTTAGCGGTAGCTCGGGCCCCTGTGGGTCCTCGTGGTCGCCACTGAGATGCCTGTCCTTTGGGGTAGGAACTCTAACGTGGAGTTAGAGCTCCCCGTCGGTAGTCTGGGGAAACAGGGTGAATCGTCGGTCCCCTTCAGAGCCGACACTCTGCTACTAGCCTAGCCTCCAATAGTCCTGCTGTGCGAGGCTCTATCAGGCTCCCTTCTACCGTGTGACTCAGGTTCCATACAGAAGGCTACTCCGCCTGCAATTGGTCGTCTCAGCTGTGTTCCTAGGACCCAGTATCACTGGCCTCTCTTTCCTCAGATAATACGTGATAATAAATATAAAGATGTAGCTCGACCACCCCATAGGGTGCCAATGTGTAAACTGTCTTCCTAGCTTACCTGGCTGCAGTTCCCTATGTGGCCTCCAGGTCGCCACATACAATGTAGAGCTGTGTACAGTGCAGAGCTATGTGTATAGTGCAGAGCTCTGTCGGTACAGTGTAGAGCTGTGTGTGTACAGTGTAGAGCTGTGTGTACAGTGCAGAGCTGTGTGTGTACAGTGTAGAGCTGTGTGTACAGGGCAGAGCTGTGTGTGTACAGTGCAGAGCTGTGTGTACAGTGTAGAGCTCAATGTACAGTGATGTGTGTGTACAGTGCACAGCTGTGTGTACAGTGTAGAGTTCAATGTACAGTGATGTGTGTGTACAGTGTAGAGCTGTGAGTACAGTGTAGAGCTGTGTGTACAGTGCAGTGCTGTGTGTAGTATTGTGTGTACAGTGTTGTGTGTACAGTGCTGTGTGTACAGTGTAGAGCTTTGTATGTACAGTGTGTAGTTGTGTGTAGCTGTGTGTACAGTGTGTAGTTGTGTTTACAGTGTGTAGCTGTGTGTACAGTGTGTAGCTGTGTGTAGTGTTGTATGTACAGTGTGTAGTTGTGTGTAGTGTGTAGCTGTGTGTAGTGTGTAGCTCTGTGTACAGTGTTGTGTGTACAGTGTGTAGTTGTGTGTACAGTGTGCAGCTGTGTGTACAGTGTTGTGTGTAGTGTGTAGCTGTGTGTACAGTGTTGTGTGTACAGTGTGTAGTTGTGTGTACAGTGTTGTGTACAGAGTGTAGTTGTGTGTACAGTGTGTAGCTGTGTGTAGTGTGTATATAGTGTGTAGCTGTGTGTACAGTGTTGTGTGTACAGTGTGTAGCTGTGTGTACAGTGTTGTGTACAGTGTGTAGTTGTGTGTACAGTGTGTAGCTGTGTGTAGTGTGTACAGTGTGTAGCTGTGTGTACAGTGTGTAGCTGTGTGTAGTGTGTAGCTGTGTGTACAGTGTTGTGTACAGTGTGTAGTTGTGTGTACAGTGTGTAGCTGTGTGTAGTGTGTATATAGTGTGTAGCTGTGTGTACAGTGTGTAGCTGTGTGTACAGTGTTGTGTACAGTGTGTAGCTGTGTGTAGTGTGTATATAGTGTGTAGCTGTGTGTACAATGTAGCTGTGTGTAGTGTTGTCTGTACAGTGTTGTGTACAGTGTGTAGCTGTGTGTAGTGTGTATATAGTGTGTAGCTGTGTGTACAGTGTGTAGCTGTGTGTACAGTGTTGTGTACAGTGTGTAGCTGTGTGTATATAGTGTGTAGCTGTGTGTACAGTGTTGTGTACAGTGTGTAGTTGTGTGTACAGTGTGTAGCTGTGTGTAGTGTGTATATAGTGTTGTGTACAGTGTGTAGCTGTGTGTAGTGTGTATATAGTGTGTAGCTGTGTGTACAGTGTTGTCTGTACAGTGTTGTGTACAGTGTGTAGCTGTGTGTAGTGTGTATATAGTGTGTAGCTGTGTGTACAGTGTGTAGCTGTGTGTACAGTGTGTAGCTGTGTGTACAGTGTTGTGTGTACAGTGTGTAGCTGTGTGTACAGTGTTGTGTGTACAGTGTGTGTACAGTGTGTAGCTGTGTGTACAGTGTTGTGTGTACAGTGTGTGTACAGTGTGTAGCTGTGTGTATATAGTGTGTAGCTGTGTATAGTGTGTAGCTGTGTGTAGTGTGTATAGTGTGTAGCTGTGTGTACAGTGTGTAGCTGTGTGTACAGTGTTGTCTGTACCGTGTTGTGTACAGTGTGTGGCTGTGTGTAGTGTGTAGCTGTGTGTACAGTGTTGTGTGTAGTGTGTAGCTGTGTGCACAGTGTTGTGTGTACAGTGTTGTGTGTTACAGTGTGCAGCTGTGTGTACAGTGTGTAGTAGTGATGTACACTCCGGGTATCTCTTCCAGATAGTCTCAGTACCACCTAAGCTCCTCCAGCAGCAGCAGCAGATCGGCCTGACTCCGCCCACACACGTGACAGGTCACATGGTGATGACGTCACCGCAGGTCCTTTCTGCCACTCGGCGGCAGTGTGCGCCTCCCTCTGACGTTGTCGCTGGTCAGTTCCGTGTTTACACCCGGGAAGGAGACAGGAGAGAACCGGGAGCAGAGAGAGGCAGAGCCGGGAACCGCGGAGGGCAGACAGACCCGGGAAGGAGGCAGAGAGCAGCGTCCATCCCCCTGGCCGCTCCGGGGCGCAGGACATGCAGCGGCCGCTGTTGTAGCGCCTGCATAGACTATAGCGAGCCCCATCTGCAGCTCCCACACACACAGCGGCATGTTCTCCCGCAAAAGTCATGGAGACCTCAAGAAATCTACACAGAAAGTTCTGGACCCAAAGAAGGACGTCCCCACCCGGCTGAAGCACCTGCGGGCGGTGCTGGGTGAGTGCGGGGATCGCTGACTGATCGCAGGGTCAGTGCTCACATTGTGGGGGGTCAGGGCTGTGTCTGCCCCCTGCCGGCCGCGCCGGGCACTGCACTGTGTCAGTACTGACCCCTGGTTGTCATGGGAGGAGGGCAGTGCCCGGGATTTACCCTCCTGAGGGGATTGTCCACTTGTTGAGTGACACAGACTTGGCTCCAGACTTGATGACACTTCTGCCCCCATCAGCAGACAGACAGTGCGGGGCCCCTCTACCACCACAGGGCTGACTGCACAGAGTGGCCAGGGCTCTGGAGGCTGTCAGTAGCCGAGGACCCCCTTTGGCCAGTATGGGAGGGACACTCATGGAGGACATATGCACATTAGGCTCATGGCAGCACCAGCCGCCCCCCCTGAGTCAGTCCCTATTGCCCCCCAGGTGTATAGGGAGCCGGCTGTCACCATGTCTTGTGATGATGGCTGTCCGCTGTATGGCCGCTCTCCAGAGCTGAAGACTGCGTGATTAAAGAGGCCCTTTACCGTCACCAATAAAAGCCATATTTGGTTGTTAAGGTACTGTGAAGCGATATTAGTTTTAATGTGGAATTCCACTATCCGGGGGTAGTAGGACGGGAATAGGATTGGCACAGTCTGCCCCGATCCACACAATGGGGGACATAGAGCCTTCTCTGTGATTAATGGGGTCCGTCCTCTGCCCGTGGTATATCCTACGAGTATGTTATATGGGAAGTAATGTGATTGATGAGACCCCAATACTTCAATGACCCCTGAGTCACCGTTGAGCGGAGACCTCCATGTCACCCCACAGAGCGTATCCTGCCCTCCATCTCCACATATTCTTCAGTCACCTCTGTGTTCAGGCTATGTGGTCATCATTACTTCTCACAGGATGAGAATAAATCAGTTATATTGAAATTAATTGTAAAATCTGAATGGAATTGTGAGGTCGGACCCTGGTCCTGATACTTCTCTGTGTTATGTGACGTGGAGCATCTTATCTTCTAGCATGTACGTTGCCTTTGTAGACTGGGGCACCAGCCCTCCACCTCTGCCCCGGCTCTGCTCACATCATATTTGGGTTGTGTCTACAAGCAATGGGTTCTGCGCTGGCGGACGCAGCCGTTTACATGAATCGCTGCCACAAAAATGCCCTTTGCAAAGTGTAAATGTCGACCTCAATTATCATCTAAATCATCATTACAGCAGAAATGTATCTGGTCCCTCATCTGTGCGGCTGTAACATGATGTGCACAGCCTGATGAGATGCATTAAATGACACTACACCTCGCACAATACAGTGTGCTGAGGCACTCACTTTTAGGCTACATTGCGGTGGCTGGGTTTGTTCTCATTTAAGGGGTTGTCTACCACATATAAATGCATGTGTTTTGGTGTAAGACTATTTTTTGTGGTTTGATATTGCCATTTTTTACCCTTTTGTAGCCTATATCTATTACCAGCTGCAGAATGCACTCTACACTAGATCTGACCGTGCACACAGACAGCAGAATACTGTGCACTCTACACTAGATCTGACCGTGCACACAGACAGCAGAATACGGTGCACTCTACACTAGATCTGACCGTGCACACAGACAGCAGAATACGGTGCACTCTACACTAGATCTGACCGTGCACACAGACAGCAGAATACGGTGCACTCTACACTAGATCTGACCGTGCACACAGACAGCAGAATACGGTGCACTCTACACTAGATCTGACCGTGCACACAGACAGCAGAATACGGTGCACTCTACACTAGATCTGACCGTGCACACAGACAGCAGAATACGGTGCACTCTACACTAGATCTGACCGTGCACACAGACAGCAGAATACGGTGCACTCTACACTAGATCTGACCGTGCACACATGGACAGCAGAATACGGTGCACTCTACACTAGATCTGACCGTGCACACATGGACAGCAGAATACGGTGCACTCTACACTAGATCTGACCGTGCACACATGGACAGCAGAATACGGTGCACTCTACACTAGATCTGACCGTGCACACATGGACAGCAGAATACGGTGCACTATACACTAGATCTGACCGGGCACACATGGACAGCAGAATACGGTGCACTCTACACTGGATCTGACTGTGCATACACACACTGGTATATGGTGCGCTCTACACTAGATCTGTCCATGCAGACAGCAGTATACGGTGCGCTCTACACTACAGTCCCTGACAGAAGTTGTCGTTTATCCATGTTATGTAAATAAAAGCTTATAACCTGACGTTAAATTTATCCATTGGTTGTATAAAGTACTCTTTTGAAAGCTGAAACCCTCCCACATGTGGTTTAGGTTAAGAAAATAAATTTGTATCAATGCTGAAATATTGATCATTTAATGAACACAGAATGGTCAGATTTTGGCAAGACAAAAGTCTTGTTGCCCAGAGAAAGTAATGTGATATTTAAACAAATAATTACCTTAAAATTCAAATATATGTTGCATAACATTGGTGAATGAAGTTGTGGTGCTATTACTCATATTTAATATTTTGTGTGACTTCCATGAGCTTGAAGGACTGCATCCATGCGGTTCAACAATGATTCATGGAATTTGTAGCTGTACCTCTGCTGCAGTGGAAGAGGGGCTTGCTTTGGATTTTCTAACCAACAAATGTTCCTCCTGAGCAGTCGTCTTGCAGGGTCTTCCGGACCTGGGCTTGTCAAACACATCTCCAGTCTCTTTTTTTTTAATTCTTTGTACTTAACGCTGAGACACATTAAAGGTGCCAGCCACCTCTGCAGTGGATCTGGTCTTCAGCCACTTCATAATCAAGGCTTTGGTCGCAGAGTGGATTTTTGGCATGTTGTCAGAGCTCAAGTTGCAGCTCAAATGAAGCTCTGGGGTACTGGATTTCTTTTTATACACACCCACTAATTAACCGATCATTTACTGAGCACAGGTGAGGATGTAAACTAGGATTGGGTGCATTATATGACCAGGCGCCAAAACTTTTCTCTTAGGCCGGCTTCAGACTGCGTTTGAGATCCGATCCGTAGCTGTCCGCTTGAAGCAGACAGCCGCAGACCGGATCAGCACACAGGACTGGGGGGCAGTTATGCCCTCCGATCCTGTGTGCAGCCGCACGCAGTTCCTGCTGCTGATAGGTCAGGACCGCGGGCGCTGCGGTCCTGACCTATCAACGCCTGCAGCTGTGTGCGGCTGCACACAGGATCGGAGGGCATAACTGCCCCCCAGTCCTGTGTGCTGATCCGGTCTGCGGCTGTCTGCTTCAAGCGGACAGCTACGGATCGGATCTCAAACGCAGTCTGAAGCCAGCCTTAGGCTGGTTTCACACTGCAGTTTTTCACTCATCAGTGTTCATCAGTGTTTGTGTGCCAAAACCAGGAGTGTCTCCAAAACTCAGAACAGGTGTCAATCTTTCAATTATAGTTTTTCTCTGCAAGTTCCTCTCCTGGTTCCTCTCCTGGTTTTGGCACCCAAACACTGATGGACACTGATCAGTGAAAAACTGCAGTGTGAAGCCAGCCTTACCAAAATCTGACCATTCTGTGTTCAATAAATGATCAATATTTCAGCATTGATGCCAATTTATTTTCTTAACCTAAACCACATTTGGGGAGGGTTTCAGCTTTCAAAAGAGTAATTTATACAATCAATGGATGAATTTAACGTCATGTTATAAGCTTTTATTTACATAACATGGCTAAGCAACATAACTTTTGTCAGGGACTGTAGTTCAGACAGTAGTATACGGTGCACTCTACACTAGATCGGGCAGTGCAGACAGTAGTATACGGTGCGCTCTACACTAGATCGGGCAGTGCAGACAGTAGTATACAGTGAGCTCTGCACTAGATCGGACCATGCACACACACAGACCACGGTATACAGTGCGCTCTACACTAGATCTGTGCATGCTCACAGGCAGACATTACAATATACGGTGTGCTGTACAGTAGATCGGACTGTGTACACAAGCGGACAGCAATATAGGGTGCACGCTAAACTACATCTGTCCATGCACACAGGTGGATAGTGGTATACGGTGCACTCTACACTAGATCGGACCGCGCTCACTGGCAGACAGCAGTATACGGTGCACTGTACACTAGATCGGACCATGCACACAGGTAGTGGTATATGGTGCGCTCTAGACTAGATCGATCCATGCACACTGGCAGACTTTATGGTATGCAGTGCTAGATCTTGCAAAGGCAGACATTACAGTATATGGTGCTCTGTACAGGAGATCGGACTGTGTACACAGGCAGACAGCGGTATTTGGTGCGCTGTACACTAGATCGGAGTGTGCCCACAGATAAACAGTTATACAGTGCGCTGTACACTAGATCAGACTATGCACACAGGCAGACAGCAGTATACGGTGCGCTGTACACTAGCTTGGACCGTGCACACAGGCAGACAGTAGTATACTGACAGTACACACAGGCAGACAGATGTAGTATAGAACGCACCTTATACGGCTGACTGTGCACACAGGCAGACAGCGGTATACTGTACACTAGATCGGACAGTGCAGACTGTCAGATAACAATATATGGTGTGCTCTACACTAGCTCTGACTGTGCGTTCAGGCAGACAGTGTTATACAGTGTGCTCTACACTATATCGGATAGAGCAGACAGCAGTATAAAGTGCAGTCTACACTAGATTGGACAGTGAACACACGCAGTTAATGATAGAATCATAGCACACAAATAGAGTTCATTTTGCTTCAAAGTGAGAAATTTATTGTGGTACAGTCAGTAGTGGAGTAAGCGACTTAGCAGGTGTTGACGTTTCGGCCAACTAGTGGCCTTCATAGTTTGCCGAAATGTTAATACTACTGACTGTACCACAATAAATTTCTCACTTTGAAGCAAAACGACCTCTATATGTGTGCTGTGATTCTATCATTAACTGTATATGGGATCCAAGGATCCGTTCACTAAGCACATATCATCCAAAAAAAAGTTGAGTGCTAGCCATCCGATTTTGCATGCGCACACGCAGACAGTGGTATACAGTGCACTCTACACTAGAACAGACAGTGCACACAGGCGAACAGTGGTATACGTTGTGCTCTGCACTACATCTGAACGTGCATACAGGCAGACAGCAGTATACGGTGCACTCTACAGTAGATCGGACCGTGCACATAGGCAGACATAAATGTATATGGTGCCCTGTACACTACATTGGACTGTGTACACAGCCACCTTAGTTCTCAGCAGTATGAGTTCTGATTATACAAATAATGTGCTTTCGAGAACAATGTTCTTTTATGCTGCATTAAAGATCATATCAGTCTGTCATCGGGTGTTCATAGTCTGTTTAGAGGGCAAGATCATTGTGAAGTGAGCGCTTCTAGGAACGATTGACGATTATCTTGCAGTTTAAATGCCCTTATCTCCCCACCTAGTGTGTGTGCCCGAGGTGTGGCTGCTAAGAAGCAGCTTCCTAAGTCACCGTTCACTTTCTGCTGCAGAGTTAGAAATGAATTGCAGATGATCTGACTGTTCGGTAGCATCGTCTCAGCCGCCGCTCCTCAGAGGCGAGCTACGTGTGCGCTGAGTGATATGATATCCCAGCCAGATGGAAAGTATACCCCAAAATAATGTTATTGTATGGCTGCACTACTAAAACCATAACACCTTATTGTGCCCTCATGAAATAATACATAGTGACAATACGGCTGTCACTCCTGTATATAAATCCCCTTGTTCCCCTGGACAGATAGTCATAAGAGGTGGACCCCTATATCACATTATATAAGGATGTGTGAGCACTAGAGGTCAAGTTGTCCCCTTATCTTTAGTCCCAGCCTTCTGCTATCAGCCATGCTGTTTTGTGTGTTTTATGTTGTTGTTTTTTTGCAGTTTTTTTTTCTACAGTTGTGGCCAAAAGTATTGACACCCCTGCAATTCTGTCAGATAATGCTCAGTTTCTTCCTGAAAATGATTGCAATCACAAATTCTTTGGTATTATTATCTTCATTTAATTTGTCTTCAATGAAAAAACACAAAAAGAATTGTCCTAAAGCCAAATTGGATATAATTCCACACCAAACATAAAAAAGGGGGTGGACAAAAGTATTGGCACTGTTAGAAAAATCATATGATGCTTCTCTAATTTGTGTAATTAACAGCACCTGTAACTTACCTGTGGCACCTAAAAGGTGTTGGCAATAACTAAATCACACTTGCAGCCAGTTGACATGGATTAAAGTTGACTCAACCTCTGTCCTGTGTCCTTGTGTGTACCACATTGAGCATGGAGAAAAGAAAGAAGACCAAAGAACTGTCTAACGACTTGAGAAACCAAATTGTGAAGAAGCATGAGCAATCTCAAGGCTACAAGTCCATCTCCAAAGACCTGAATGTTCCTGTATCTCCTGTGCGCAGTGTCATCAAGAAGTTTAAAGCCCATGGCGCTGTGGCTAACCTCCCTAGATGTGGACGGAAAAGAAAAATTGACGAGAGATTTCAACGCAAGATTGTGCAGATGGTGGATAAAGAACCTCGACTAACATCTAAACAAGATCAAGCTGCCCTGCAGTCCGAGGGTACATCAGTGTCAACCCGTACTATCCGTCGGCGTCTTAATGAAAAGGGACTGTAGGTAGGAGACCCAGGAAGACCCCACTTCTTACCCCGAGACCTAAAAAAGCCAGGCTGGAGTTTGCCAAAACTTACCTGAGAAAGCCTAAAACGTTTTGGAAGAATGTTCTCTGGTCAGATGAGACAAAAGTAGAGCTTTTTGGGCAAAGGCATCAACATAGAGTTTACAGGAGAAAAAAAGAGGCATTCAAAGAAAAGAACACGGTCCCTACAGTCAAACATGGCGGAGGTTCCTTGATGTATTGGGTTTGCTTTGCTTCACCATGTGCATGGCATTATGAAGTATGAAGACTACCAACAAATTTTGCAGCATAATGTAGGGCCCAGTGTGAGAAAGCTGGGTCTCCCTCAGAGGTCATGGGTCTTCCAGCAGGACAATGACCCAAAACACACTTCAAAATCACTAGAAAATGGTTTGAGAGAAAGCACTGGAGACTTCTAAGGTGGCAGCAATGAGTCCAGACCTGAATCCCATAGAACACTTGTGGAGAGATCTAAAAATGGCAGTTTGGAGAAGGCACCCTTCAAATATCAGGGACCTGGAGCAGTTTGCCAAAGAAGAATGGTCTAAAATTCCAGCAGAGCAGTGTAAGAAACTCATTGATGGTTACCGGAAGTGGTTGATCGCAGTTATTTTGGCTAAAGGTTGTGTAACCAAGTATTAGTCTGAGGGTGCCAATACTTTTGTCTGGCCCATTTTTGGAGTTTTTGTGTGAAATAATCAATGTTTTGCTTTTTGCTTCATTCTCTTTTGTGTTTTTTCATTGAAGACAAATTAAATGAAGATAATAATACCAATGAATTTGTGATTGCAAACATTTTTCAGGAAGAAACTGAGTATTATCTGACAGAATTGCTGGGGTGTCAATACTTTTGGCCACAACTGTGTGTAGTGAGTAATACATTTCTGCAAATCTAGTGACTTTTCCGCTGAATTGTAAACAGACTGAAACATTCAGGGGACTCTACTATGTGTAACGTGTACGCACAATCTATATTACTTGTGTACTAATCTTCTGCCTGTCCTCTGATCAGTGCAGATCGCGGAGCTTCTGACTCCAAAGAAAAAGCAATAATGGACTGGAAGGAGCTCATGTACCAGGGCTCATCCTCCTTTATACACATGATGTGTGCTCGCTATAAAGGAATTATGCAGTACTCCTGTATACAGTATTGTCTAACTTGTCTTATCTGTGTCCTATTATCACTTTAAATTCTGAATAGTCATAATCTCCATCTACTGGCTAGGGTATATGTTTATGACTGCTGGGGATCTTACTGCTAGGATCACAATAATTGGCTCCCAAAGTATGAGTGGAAAAGTCATACACATGCAATCGCCACACCATTTATTGTCTATGGGACTGTTGGAGATGGCCAAGTGTGGCCTCCTGCGACTGAGACTGTTCATTTGGCAGTGGTTAAGTATATATATATATATATATATATATATATATATATATATATATATATATATATATTACCACACAAAGGACTCTAACCATAATTCTCTGGAACAGCAACAAATGTATTTAGTGGGAAATCCACTTTCTTTAAAGATCAGGTAATTTATGCCCCCAAAGTCATCACTGTGTCCTTGCAGTTTCATAGAACTATGCTAAGCATCCCTGTCTGAGTTAATACTGTACTGTAATAGTTGCTAAAAATAATTTCTCTAGTCACCTTCCACGACAGCATAGGAGGTAGCCTCGCCACGCCCTAATGGGGACAGGAACACAAGAGAGGTTAAAAGGCCCCTCCCACCTCCCATGAGCCAGTGTTTTTCCTGTCCCCATGGGGCATGGAGAGGTTTCCCTGTGCTGTGGGGTCGGCGACTGCAGCATACCTGAGGGTTTAGCCGGGCAGCGTTGGTCGGGGCTCCGGTCTCCTCCTCCGGCTGCTCCTACCGCGCGTTTTTGCGGTAGGACCGTGCCCTGGTCCTCCGGATCCTCCTTGGAGGTGATGCGGGCTTTGGGCGCCCCGCCGGCGGCCTCTCGGTGCTCCCTGACCCGCCGGCTTCCCCCTGCGTGCTCGCTGTCGCGCCGGCCAGATGTGACGTCACGCGCGTCACTTCCGGGTCACGGGCTTCCCCGGGGGAGTGGCGCTTCCGGTTCCGGCGGTCGGAATCCGGAGGGACAGCGTGCAGGGCGCGCCTCTGCTACTACTGCAAGCCGGCCTGGGACCCTGCGTGGGGGGAAGGGGCACACTATTGGAGCGGTGGGGCAGGCTTACATCATATAAGCTGCCCTGAAAACGTCAGTAAAGGTGAGCTGTACTATTGTCAGGATGGCTGATCTTGCTGCTGAGACCAGCTCTACCCCAGCCACAGTGAGTCTGTGCCGAGGGGGGGTCCATGTGCCTGTTTTCAGGCAGATTCTTATGGCGCCCTCTCTATTTTTTTATAGGGAGAGAAGCCAGCTGTTAAAAAGCCCGGTGGGAAGCGATGCCCTGTTTGTAATAAGAAGTTTTCTTCCCCCTGGGACAAGAAACTCTGCCAGGAGTGTACAGATCATATTGTTCGGGCCGAACACCCCTCTTTAGTGGAGGAATTACGCTCCATGGTGAAACAGGAGATCCAGGCGTCTTTGGCTTCCCTGACTCCGGCTGCTCCCACCCCGGTCTCAGGTCCTCCGTCTCCAAAGAAACGGAAACGGCAGCAGGACCTGTCTGACTCTGACGCCCAGTTAGACTCAGACTCGGATAATTGGGATGATGGTTCTTCCCCCATGGCCTCTGACCCTAGCAGATTCCTGTTCTCTTCAGAGGATTTGGCGGGGCTCATTAGTGCTGTCCGTAGCACTATGGGTCTGGAGGAGGAACCGGTCCTCCACTCTGTCCAGGATGCTATGTTTGCTGGGCTTCGTCCGGTCAAACCGGTGGGATTTCCTGTCCATCCCAACATTCAGGATCTCATTGTTCAGGAGTGGGAATTTCCTGAAAAAAGGGTTAAAGGTACCCTGAAAAACAGGTTTCCCCTGGAGGACACCCCATTTTCTTGGGATGTCCCCAAGGTGGATGTCCAGGTCACTCGGGTGGCTAAAAAGACCTCGCTCCCCTTCGAGGATACGTCCCAGCTGAGAGATCAGATGGATAGAAAGATTGAGGGGCTGATGAAGCGCTCGTGGGAGGCATCAACATCTACCTTGCAGGCGAATGTTGCTTCCACCTGCGTTTCCAGGTCAATCCTCAGATGGTTGGATCAGCTTGAGTGTCATATCTCCCAGGGTACTCCGAGGGAGGAGATTTTGGAATCCTTGCCTTTGTTAAAAAAGGCGACTGGATTTCTGGCTGACGCCTCTGCTGAATCAGTGCGCATGGCCGCCCGTACGTCCGTCCTTTCCAACTCGGCACGGCGTGCACTCTGGTTAAAGATGTGGACAGGGGATTCCACATCTAAGACGCGCCTTTGTTCCATTCCCTTTAAGGGGATTTGGTTTTTGGGCCTGCGCTGGATGACATCCTGGCCAAAGCCTCAGATAAGAAGGCTCTCCCTGAACAACGTACAGCGAAAAAGTCGTTTTTTCGTCCCCAGGTGCCTCAGGCCTCCCAGCCCAGAGGTAAGGGGAAGGGGGGTCGTTGGTCCTACCCGAAGGGTAGAGGGAGGAACATCTTTGTCCCCCCCCAACAGCGTCCTCCACAGGACAAACAGTGACTCTGTGCAGGTAGGGGGAAGACTCTCCGCTTTTCTTCCCATCTGGCGAGGCATTACCAACTGCCAGTGGGTGCTCAACATCTTAGCGGAGGGTCTCTTAATCGAGTTTGTGTCTCCTCCCCCTCCGGTTCTTCGAGTCACTACCCTGCCCTCAAGGGGATCTCAGGATCTCCTGTTTTCCAACCTGCTGGAACTCCTGGCTTCCAATGTCATTTCCAGAGTTCCGGAGTCGGAACGCGGCAGTGGACATTACTCCCGGCTCTTCATGGTGAAGAAGCCGTCAGGGGCGGCCCGGATTATAATAAACCTGAAGCAGCTCAACCAATATGTCCGCTACCGCAGATTCAAAATGGAATCGGTCAGGTCTGTGATCCCCTTGATAGGGCCCCACTTCCAGATGGCCACAATCGATTTGAAGGACGCGTATTTTCATGTGCCGATTCATCCTCGGCACAGGAAATACCTGCGGTTTGCGGTGTCTTGCCGGGGGGAGATCCACCACTTCCAGTTCGACGTTTTGCCTTTCGGCGTCTCCTCTGCTCCCCGGATTTTTACGAAAATCATGGGGGAGGTGGTGGCCTTCCTCAGGTTACAGGACATCTGTCTGATTCCATACTTGGACGATCTTCTTCTGATCGCGCCTTCAGAGGAGATCCTCCGGTCAGACGTGGACAGGGTGTTGGGCATTCTTCGGTCATTGGGGTGGCTCCCCAACCTGTTGAAGTCTCAACTTACCCCCGCCTCGGTCAGGAGATTCCTGGGGGTGCTTCTGGACTCGGACAAACAGGTGACTTTTTTGCCGGAAGATCACAAAACGTCCCTTGTGTCACGTATATCTTCCCTGAGAGCTCATTGGTCCCCCACGCTCCGGGAAGCCATGTCAGTCCTGGGGTCTATGACGGCTTGCATCCCTTCAGTAATGTGGGCTCAGGCACATTCCAGGTGCCTTCAGGACCACATTCTGGGGCATTGGAATCGCCTCCCCTCCTCCCTCAACAAGAAAATTTGCTTGTCAGGGAGGGTGGTATCCTCCCTCCGGTGGTGGTTGGCCCCGGCGAATCTGGCCAACGGAGTCTCTTGGTCTCGGACTCCTCTGGTTACGGTGACGACGGATGCCAGCCAGCGGGGCTGGGGGGCGGTGGTATCGGGGTCCCCGTTTCAAGGTATCTGGGGTCCTCAGATAAGCTCTCGCTCCTCCAACTTCCGCGAACTCAAAGCGGTAGAGGAGGCTCTTCTGGCGGCACAAGATTTGGTCCGGGGGTCACATGTGTTGGTGTATTCGGACAATGTGACCACTGTGGCCCATCTTCGTCATCAGGGCAGCACCCGGTTTCGCGACCTAAAGGTGATCTCCAGCCGCATCTTCCTCTGGGCCGAGAGGTCTCTCCTGTCTCTCTCGGCGGTACATCTCAAGGGGGACTTGAACTCTCAGGCGGATTATTTAAGCCGCAGAGATCTCCATCCAGGGGAGTGGAGCCTAGACCAGGCGGTTTTTTGCAGCCTGGTGGTGCGCTGGGGAGCTCCGGAGGTGGATTTATTCGCCTCCAGGCTCAATTGCAAAGTGGGAACATTCTTCTCCCTCAACCCCAGGGACGGAGCAGTTGGGGTGGATGCCTTCTCCCACGCTTGGGCGTTTCATCTAGCCTACGCGTTCCCTCCGCTCCCTCTGCTAGCCAGGGTTCTGCGGAAGATCAGGGACGAGCGGGTCCCGACTATCCTAATTGCCCCGGTCTGGCCAAAGAGAAGCTGGTTCAACCTGATCAGGTCTCTCCGGGTGGACGGTCCTGTGTATCTGGGGGGGACCCAAGCCTCCTCTCACAGGGTCCGTTCTTCCATCCAGCTCCGCAGCGTCTCAGCTTGGCTGCCTGGCTTCTGAGGCCCGAGTGCTGAAGGCCCAGGGCCTTTCCGAGAAAGTTATCGCAACCTTGCAGGATTGCCGTAAGCCAGTCACTAATTCCATATATAATAAGATTTGGAAAAAGTTCTCCTCCTGGTGTGGGGGCCGGGGTCCGGATCCCTTTGCTCCAAATGTTTCTCAGATTCTGGACTTCTTACAGCAGGGGTTGGATCTGGGTCTTAAACCTAGCACCCTTAAAGTCCAGGTGGCTGCCTTGAGTTCTGTGTTTGATGTGAGACTGGCTGATCATCGTTGGATCAAACGTTTCATGGTGGCGGCTTCCAGACGGTGTCCCTGTCGGAGGAGTGTCTTCCCCTCCTGGATCTGAATATTGTGCTGACAGGCCTGACTCGTTCTCCTTATGAGCCCCTGACGGATTGCTCCATGAGGTCCTTGTCTCATAAGCTCGCTTTTCTGGTGGCTATTACGTCAGCCAGGAGAATTGGTGAAGTTCAGGCCTTGTCCATACGTGAGCCCTATCTGACGGTGCGGGATGACAGCATTGTTTTTCAGTTGGATCCGTCGTTTCTGCCGAAAGTGGTGTCAGAGTTTCATCGGTCTCAGTCCATCATTCTGCCATCCTTCTGTCAACATCCTAGATCTACGAAGGAGGTGGAATTCTACTCGCTGGATGTCCGTCGCCTGGTCCTCCACTACCTAGAGGTCACGGCTCCCTGGCGTATTGACCAGAATTTGTTCATTCAGCATTTTGGTCGCAACAAGGGCCGGAAGGTGGCTAAGGGCACTATCGCCAATTGGATAAAGAGGGCAATCACGGACGCCTATCTCAGTCAAGGCCTCTCGGCGCCTACGGGTTTTACGGCCCATTCTACCCGTGCCACTTCGGTCTCCTGGGCTGAGCGTGCTGGGGCTTCTCCGGAGCAGCTCTGTAAGGCGGCTACGTGGTCTTCGCTACATACCTTCACCAAGCACTATCGTTTGGATGTGATGGCTGGCAGGGACTTGGCCTTTGGGCGGAAGGTCCTGCAAGCTGTTGTCCCTCCCTAGGTAAGGATTCGTGGGCATTCCTCCTATGCTGTCGTGGAAGGTGACTAGAGAAAATAGAATTATTCTTACCGTTAATTCGGTTTCTAGGAAACCTTCCACGACAGCACTTATTTCCCTCCCTAATTTCCTGGTTTATGGATTTTATGCTTGTTTCTTATGCGTTCTGGGTTCGTTGTAAGACACTGGCTCATGGGAGGTGGGAGGGGCCTTTTAACCTCTCTTGTGTTCCTGTCCCCATTAGGGCGTGGCGAGGCTACCTCCTATGCTGTCGTGGAAGGTTTCCTAGAAACCGAATTAACGGTAAGAATAATTCTATTTTTTTTACTTACCTTTTTACATATTATGTAGTGTCTATACACTCTGGGCATTTTGTTGGTGTCCATGGCTGCCTTCCTTCGGGGGTGGTGGCGTTATAACCTAATGTCCAAGTGCTTTCTTTCCGGTACTGTCCAGTGCGCTCTTCTTTTGTGTGTATTTTGCCGGCTTCATCATGCGCAATACACAAGATCAGAAAGAAAGAACTTGGACATTAGGTCATGACTCCCACCCCCGACGGAAGGTGGCCATAGACACCAACAAAATGCCCAGAGTGTCGACACTGCATAATTAATATGCAAAAACTTAAGTTAAATTATTTTTATCAACTTTTACACTACAGTATTAACTCAGACAGGGATGCTTAGCATAGTATTATGAAGCTGCAGGGACAGATAGTGATGGCTTTGGGGGCATAAAGTAGCTGACAAGTTCCCTTTAGAGAGATGACGTTAGATTTCTTCATGCAAAAATTGGTAGTGCCTCTTGTCCACTGGATGCACCTTGTATTGCAATATAGTCCCATGCATTTAGTTCAGTGTATAGTAGTATTCCTCCCTCCTTTGTGTATCCTTATGTCTTTGGGTGCACTCAGTATTGGGTGTCACAACCAACCTGTATATCAGAATCTGAACAATAGTCTACAGAAAGGTTAAGAAAGCAAACATGTGGTTATTACAGTGTAGGACATGGGTAACACCTGGTATATCTCACACCGTACAGGTGTCTGCTTAAGAAATGTTTTCTCGTTCAAGTAAGACCTTTTTCAGATGTCTGTGTTTTTTATTTCTATTTTCCATACAAGACAAGTCAGACTGTTACATTAGTCCCAGGATCTGATTTGCATCCACTTTTTGCCTGTGTGTTTGTTTTTACGATCACAGGATTTTTGCTGCAGATTAACTCAGAAAGTTATATGCTGGGAATTTTATAATCCACATCACAGGTCAGTTTTGTATGAAGAAACTCTGCCTTCTGTAGATGAGATTAGTTATACCCATTGTGATGCAGTGGCTTGCTGCATTGCCGATATGTCAAATAGGGAAGGACTGACCAGGCACGTACCTCCCCATGGGTGTGTCACATCTGATATAGTGGGACTTTTTCCTGACCACACGGTCTCTGATGCAAGGAAGGGCTCTGTGTGTTTGGAAGTGGCTGGGGACGCCATTTTCTTGGAGACACACTGGAGACGTGCTTCAGGTGTTTGGAGTCTGATGTAGCTCCTGTAATCATACCCTGTCTGGAGACAGCGTGAGGGTACCTGTTGTTGTGACCTCCTAGATTTCAAGACAGGCAGAAGCCTGTATGAACTCTAAGGGTCCCTTTACACTCCACCATTGGAAGGTAGCAACTGCCGGGCACTGGGGATAATTGTGCCTGTTGCCATGAAATTGCTACGAAATGGCGGCGTGTAAATAGGGAAGTTCCTCCCTGTGTCCTGCAGTTGACTCAGATACCTGTTGCTGAGCCATGCTCAAAAGCCAAAGGCAACACAAAGGCACAATTGCCATGGTAGTGGCGTCTAAACGGGGCACAGGCATGGATGTTGCGTCGCCTAGTGAACTCCCAGGGGCGTGCCACAGCGTCATGGATACCACGCCCCATCAGCGATCAATGGTGGGGGCTACTGTGTAACCATTGGCTGTCCCTTCACAGGGTGCCATATTTAAAGAGCTGACCATTCACACTACACAATTGCAATGGCTCATGTATTAGCCAGCCTTCCTGCGCAGGTTGGCCAATCATGATGCTATTGCGTTGTCCAATCAGCGTATTACCGTCACGGAATACACAACTCTGTCACGCCTGTATAATTGTGGCGTGAAATATGTACGGCCATATTCTTTTGTGGTAGCGGCGTGTAAAGCAGGGAAGTTATTCAACAGGAAGTAAGCCGCAGGAGCTGTCGGAACTTCCGAACGCAATGGCGGCATCTATATGCGGCATCAGCAATCGATATCCACCGTTAAAAATGTGCGCGTGCACGTGCGGTGGATACCTGTTGCTAGGCACAGTGGCGGCGTGTAAAGGTACCTTAAGCTTCAAGAGCAGGTAAACCCAGAGTTGCACATTGTGTGTGCTGACTGAAGTCAGTAAATGAACAATGCGGCATATCAGTGGTAGAAACGGACTGGAGGTCATGAACGTTTCCCTAATGTGTGCGGCACACCTGAAGTCAATGGACTGTGTTTTGTTCCTGTTATAAGTGCCTAAGGTTGACGTATGGTTTAGTTTGCACCAAGCGGTTTATGGCTGATAATAAACCGTAATGGACTATCTTTTATAAGAACTGTTGCTTTGTTTCTGAATATTATGCAGTAAGCGAGTGTCCCTCAACATGCTCAGTAAGGCTACCTTCACATTTGCGTTTGTGTCTGCATGCTGATGGCATGCAGACACAAACGCAGTCAAAAGCATGTCATTTTGATGTGTCCGCAGCGGAGAATGTCCGCCTGCGGACACATCACTGTGCAGCCCGGGCAGCCAATCGGAGGTGTCCGGGGGCGGGCCGGAGGCGGAGATCTTCTCCTCCCGGCCGGCGGTAAGCTCCGGGACGTGTCAGCGGGGTTAAACAGCTGATTTGACAGCTGTTTGAATCTCTTGCGCCGACAGCGAGAGGAGATGTCAGCGCGGGAAGATTCAAAGAGCTGTCACATCAGCTGTTTCTCCCCGCCGACACCGCTAGGAGATTACCGGCGGGGAGGAGGAGCTCATAAGAGGCTCAGCTGATCTCCCAGTGGCCTTCGGTGATCTCCTGTGACATCACCGGCGGCCTTCGGGAGAGATTTCAATGGGTCCGCAGCGTTCTCCTGCGCTGTCAAGCGCAGAACACTGCCGACCCATTGATGCCAATGCATTTTTTGTGCGCTTGGGGACGTTTGCTTGATTTTCCAAGGTCCCCGAGCGCACAAAAAATGCAACATGCTGCGTCCCGGGTGCGGACTTGAGACCCTGGAGGGAGCAGATATCTTCCGCATCCGCACCCAAACGCAGCAAACGCAGGCACTATCCGTTCCTATGTTAAACATAGGAACGCAGTGCGCATGCGTTTGACTGCGTATGGGAACGCAGCATACGCTGCCTTCCCATACGCAAATGTGAAGGCAGCCTAAGCGCTACCTAACACCATCGAAATTCCAGCTACTGTTCTCTGTAGATTTTACCTGCAGATAACATTTGTATCCTGTCCCTATGTAGATCTACCGTAATGCAAAATCCAAAGCAGATTCTATAGAAATAAATATTAGCCACATTAATACTTGAACAAGTTCGTTCAGAATAATGTTATCTTGTGTTTGGGCATCTATCACGTCATACTGGCTTTGTAAGGTATTAAGAGCTCGTTTATTCTTAGATGTATTTTACATTATTTATCTCTCTAAATCATCTTGGATTATTTTGAGCAAATGGCAGGTTATTCAAGGTTAATCAATAAAGTCTTGAAATACTTCTCCGGCTTTCAACATGGCTGGTGCAAGGACAAATCACGATCTCAGTAATGTGCGGGTCCATTGTCTGAACCCACTGTACTAATGAATAAGTAATGAGAAGATGTCTGTCTAGATAACTTCTCTTCTGCTCATCCCACTGCCCGTAAACTCAGGGACATTAGAACTGAAATTTATTGGGACTCCTCTGGTCATCATTTGTGTACCTCCTCACTTCCTATCGCAAAGAAACAGAATCGTTTGCGCCAAACTGCTATAAAAGATTATATGGGGTCGGTTTAATAACCCCTCCGCTCACCTTCTAAGGTTTTGCAGGTCCGCACAACTGGATTAGTCGCTAGTGCTGCTGGGCTCTCCTAGTTGAAATCGAGCGGCGAGGTGGACGCTGCACGTGCCCTCTGTGTCTCTCTCTCTGCACGTGACTGCTCTAAGGAGTGGTTAGCTGACGTCTGCCAGGTCCTGTGGCTCAAAGCTGCTGGCTATCACACTTCCCAGCAGGGAAGAATGTGTATGTAGCTCCAAAAGATAATGTGATATAATGAGCGCTAAGATACACACAAGGACTCGGCCATTAGATATTTTACCTTTCAGCTTTAATCAGCAAGTGGGTCCCTCTAGTCACAACGCGTTTTAACGCAGATAGCGTCTTTCTCAAGTGATTACCTAATCACTTGAGAAAGACGCTATCTGCGTTGAAACGCGTTGTGACTAGAGGGACCCACTTGCTGATTAAATCTGAAAGGTAAAATATCTAATGGCCGAGTCCTTGTGTGTATCTTAGGCTGCCTTCACACTTGCAGATGCATCTGCAGCGTTTTGCAGATGCATCTGCAAGTATCAGCATGCAGACCGCGGTCCCTATGTTTATAATGGGGCGCACCGCGGTCTGAATGCTCTCATTCATTCCTATATGTGAGCCGTAAGCAGGCGTATGCCTGCTGACAGATCACACTCTCCCGCCCCGCACCTTGGACGCAACATCTCGCGTCCATAGTGCGGGCGGGAGAGTGTGATCTGTAAGCAGGCATACGCCTGCTTACGGCTCACATATAGGAATGAATGAGAGCATTCACACCACGGGCGCGGTCTGCATGCTGATACTTGCAGATGCATCTGCAAAACGCTGCAGATGCATCTGCAAGTGTGAAGCCAGCCTTAGCGCTCATTATATCACATTATCTTTTGGAGCTACATACACTTCCTATCGCAGGTAGACTTGAAAGAGGATCTGTACTTTCCCATAAATGTGATTTTTACCTGGCATGAATTCTGCTTTTCTGAATCTGGGGGTGTTTTTCTTTTGTTCCTTGCCCTCTCCGATCTTGAGATCTGGCCTCCTGTTCATTGTAGGAAGTCTAGCCTTAAAGATAATCTGTTACCTGGTGTCTGCTAAGGCTACCTTCACATTGCGTTTTTGGACTGTCCGTGGGGATCCGTGTGTTATCAGGATCCCCACGGACAGCCACGGATCCACACGGATCCCTGCAATCGGATGGCAAATGGCCATCCGATCCAATTCTATGCAGGATCCGTGTGGATCCTGTTCTCCCTGCCTGTCCCTGCTTCTTCTCTATCGGTCCCTGTCTGTCCCTATCTGTCCCTCTTCTATCCCTGCTCTCCCTCTCCTCTATCCTCCCCCCCCGTCCTCTCCCCCTCCAGTATGTAAAAAAGAAAAAAAAATCCTCCCTGAGGATACATTACCTTCCGACAGCTTCATGCAAGTGTCACCATCTGGTGGCTGAAGGACCTGTGATTATGTCACAGAGCCGGTCACCTGACATGTCAGCTGACCAGCTCTCTGACATCATCAGAGAAGGTCCTTCTGCACAGATGGTGACAGTCCCTGGAGGTGCCAGAAGGTAATGTATCCTCAGGGAGGGATATTTTTAATGTTTTTAACAGAGGGAATAGAATAGGAAAAAGGGTAGGGAATAAGACAGGGAAGAGGTTAGAATAGCAGGGAGACAGCCTAGAATAGCGGGGGACAGGATAGAGAAGTGGATTGGAGGAAGATGCAGGGAGGCAGGAGCAGGGAGGACACTGAGCCGATATCGGATCAGAGGTCAACTCTGATCCGATGTCTATAGGCTCCCATGTCATCGGAGCTCAGATCAGATGCTGTCCGATTTCCTTCTCGGACACAAAATCGCAGCAGGCTAAGATTTTGTGTCCGTGCTTAAATCGGACAGGATCCGATGGTGCCAAAACCGGATGGCAAAAGGCACCCATCCGATCCGAGCCCCATAGGGTACATGGGATCCGATTTTGGATCCGAGTGTATCCGTTTTGAAACGGATACACTCGGATGCCTCAAAAACGCAGTGTGAAGCCGGCCTAAGAGTAGGAGACCTAACGCAGCTATGCCACTGTCTTCTGTAATTGTGGTGGTTTTTTTTCTAACTGGGGCTTCTATGGAAAAATGAACAATAACGGAAAAGAAAGATGTTCCCCAGAGAGAGAGAGTCTACAGTTGAAACCAGAAGTTTGCATACACTATGTAAAAAGACAAAGTCTCAAGTTTACATATACTAAGATTGCTATGCCTTTAAACAATTTGGGACAGCCCATGTGATGTCATGTGTTCTGATAAGTTAATTGGCAACATCTGAGTTAGAGACACACCTGTGGATGTATTTTAATGCACACCAGAAATACACTGCTGCTTTGAGTAGCATTGTGGGAAAGTCTAAAGAAATCCGCCAAGATATCAGGAAGATAAAAAAATGGTAATCCTAATTTGCCTTAAACAGGAAAAGTTTATTCTGATTTTGTGTCGGATAGTGAGAAAAACATGCATTTGTATCTTTATGTATAGTGTATGTAAACTTCTGGTTTCAACTCAGTGGAACCTTGGTTTACGAGCATAATCCTTTCGGGAGTGTGCTTGTAATTCTCAAATCACTTGTATATCAAAGCAAATTTTCCCATAAGAAATAATTCAAACACAGACAATTCGTTCCAGAACCCAAAAATATCTACTGTATTCATATGCATGAATTTACAGGTTCTGATTTGCCTCAATAGCAATCCTACAATCAGTTCTCACTGAAATTTAGTTTGGCCTTCCAGACCTTATCTTGACCTGCACTGTTCTAGGAAACTGCCATATCTTAATTAAATTTTGAACTGAGGAAAGGGTAGCTTGAAAACACTTTGCTATCTTCTTATAGCCTTCTCCAGTATTGTGGGCCTCCACCATATTCTGAGTGCTAGGTAGCTGCTTAGAAGAACTCATGGCTACTGTTTTGTGTTACATGTTTAGAGAAGGCTGGGTTTTTATAAAGCTGCAAAATTTGCATCACCTGGCCTTTCCTAATGATGATGGTGAACAAGTCATAACACTAAGGGTATGTGCACACTGGCCGGGTTAGGGTCGGTTTACATAAATTTCATGTAAATTTATGTTAATCCAAACCGGCGTTTGGATTAACATTAAAACCTATGTAAACCGACACCCGGTGTCCACACACCGGCGGTTTACACATGCTCATCCGTTGCTAACCCGCTGGGTTCCCAGCGGGTTAGCAACGAATGAGCATGTTCTATAAACCGGCCGGTTCTGCAGCGGCTGCAAGCAGAATCATGTACTGCTTCCAGCCACCGCAAAGACGCCGGCGCTAACCCGCTGGCCACCCGCCCGTCACCCGCCGCACATATCCGCCAGGATGCCGGTGGACGGCTCCGGAGCTTCCTGGCGGGTCCGCCCAGCCACCGCCGACCAACCCGCCGGCCAGTGTGCACATACCCTAAGGGCCATGTCACACGCATCAATTTCCTGCATGATATCGCTTAAGCGATCTGCTTTTTTGATCGCTTAAGCGATATCGTTTGTGCGTCGCTGCGTGTAATCAAGCGATTTTACAATGTAAAATCGCTTGATTGTTTGATGGCAGATTTGTGAGCAGGAGCTCAAATCAAGCAATAGTCGCTTGATCAATCTGCATCATCGTGGTGTGTGACACCGCAGTGATCCATCTCCCAGCAGCAGAGCCTATGCTGGGAGATGGTAACTATGGTAAACTTCGGGTTACTAAGTGCTGCGCAGCGCCTAGTAACCCGATGTGTATCATGGTTACCAGCGATCTCGCTGGTCCACATCGTTGGTGAGTCTGCCTGTGTGACAGCTCACCAACGATGTGAACGATATTGTTAGCGATCGCGCGTGCATGTGATCGCTAACAATATCGTGCAGGAAATTGAAGCGTGTGACGGCACCCTAACAGGCTAATTTAGGTCTGTAATTTTGACCAGGGGTGCCCAAACATTTAGATGCCACTGTATATATCAGTAACCCTTGTGAGGTAGCACCCCCCTGGGGAACCCGCTTGGCAGCAGAATAACACCACTACAAGGGTTGACAGTACATAGTGTCCAACGGTTTATTAAAATGGCATAAACCATGAACAAAAGACACTCCTTTAACATAATACCGTATATACATCTCGCATGACATAATCTTCGCATCATTACATTACAGGACGTTCCATCATATAATACTCACAGATCACATTACATATTACACTGTACCATCAACAGAACATTAAGGTGTCCCACACTGCCCCTTACAGACCTCCGTCTGGTTCTAATGGCGGTTACGCCCACCAGGCCTTCATTCACATGAGACAACATACATGGCATTTTTACATAGACCATTATGTTTACACATGAACCCTCACACATATCACAACCTAGTCAGTCCCAATGGTGGTTATAACCGCCTGGCCCTTGAGCCGTCCTCTGTCTCCACATGACACATACACGGATTCCAGCCCGTCACAGGGCCCATACCCACATGCAAACACAGTCCCTCATGCTCTTCCATGGACATCAGCCTCTCGGATCAGAGGACAGGCATCTCTGGCATGGAGAGCCAGGCTTCTCGCCTTCTCTGGCTCACATCTTGCAGGATCTGTCTGGTCTGGCTCCCATCTCTCGTCCCACACACAGACACCTGGCAGGTTAAGTCCTGTTAGCCACACCCGCCTGAGACACCCACACCTGGGGCTCTTAGCAATCAGCACACACTGCTCTCTCGGCCGCTCATTAGTGTCATGAACCTCTTATGGTGGGTTTACACACACCAATTTCTGTGTCCAATATCTGAACAGATCTCTGGTTGCAGTGAAATCATGGACACATAGTTCCATTTTGTGGCTGTGTACAAAATGGAGCAATGTGTCCATGATTTCACTGCAACCAGAGATCTGTTCAGATATTGGACACAGAAATTGGTTTGTGTAAACCCACCATTAGATTTTCAACCCACTGTGCATTGGTCAGGTTTAACACATGCATTCACACCCAGTCAAACAGGCTCATGTGACCAGGCACCTGTGCTGCAAGCCCATGTAAGGCACCCTGGCCATGCCTCACACCCTGTACTGATACACTTTTGTCAGTCAGGGCTGGGTTGTTGTTACAGCCGCCACTCATTATGTACTGAGTGGTGACCGCAGCCCTATGACTGAAAGCCGTTGAGAAGAATAAACTTAATTTCCTCCCGGTAATGGGACCTGTCAAAAATACCTTGTTTTGTTTATGGAGGGACCTATCAATCAAGCCAAACAGGTAGTGATTTTGTCACCTAGGCTCCAAGCTACTCCCCTCCCCCCACATGACTTCCCCTTTTTTTCCCCCTACTCCTATTTATAATGCATGTAAATCCGAAAATAACTATTGTTTAAATTATGTCTTAAGGTTACATTTATTTTGTTTTAAATGTGTTTGTTTTTTTTTTCAATATATTTTTCTATATTAACCCCCTCCCGACCCATGATGTAGGAGGATGTCATGGGTCGGGTCCTGGGGTTTGATGTGCGCTCCGGTGAGATGTCGGGCTGAGATGTCGGGCTTCCAGCACCGATCGAATCCGCGATCCGATCGGTGCCGTTAACCCCTTGGATCCCGCTGTCAATCACTGACAGCGGGATCCAAAACCACCGCGGTGGGGAACGCGCTGTTCCTCACCTTCATCGGAGATCCCGCGATAGCCTGGGTTCATGTCATGACTTGACCCCGGAAGCTGTCAGGGATCATTTCCTGTGAATTGTTGGCAAGTGCTGCCAACCACTCCCAGTGCACATTTGTGATAGGTCCCGATGTGCTGCAGCTCATCGGGACCTGTCACAAGCGATCGGATTGTGCAGCAGTGTGGCATCCTATGGGACTGTGTAAAGCAAAGAATGAATTGTAAAATAAAGTTTTTTAAAAATATAAGAAAAAAAACCTAAAAGTTAAAATTACCCCCCTTTTCCTCTATTCAAAATAAACTTATAAAAAAAAATACACCTATTTGGTACCTCCGCATTCAGAGATACCTGATCTATCAATGTATAAAATCAGTTAATGAGAGTCGTAAACTGCATAACGGAAAAAAGAGGTTAAAACGCTAAAATTATGTTTTTTTTTGGTCACCACAACATTGCTATAAAGTGCAATAACAGGCGATCAAAACTGCGGATCCCCCCAAAAATGGTATCATTAGAAACGTCAGGTCAAGCTGCAAAAAATAAGCCGTAACACAACCCCAGATCCTGAAAAATGAGGACGCTGCAGTCGCAGAACATGGCGCAAAAAGTGCAATTCTTTTTTTTTTTTTTTTTTTTTTTTTAAACTTATTTTTTTTTTCACCACTTAGATAACAGTAAAAGTATACATGTATGGTACAGTATCTACGAACTTGTACCGACCCGAGACATCACACAGTCATGTCAGTTTTACCATATAGTGAACATGGCGACTTAAAAACCCCAGAAAACAAATGTGTAATTGCACTTTTTTTTTGCAATTTCACCGCATTTGGAATTTTTTTTTCTCATTTTCCTGTCCACTATATGGTAAAATAAATGATTGCATCTGAAAGCACAACTCGTCCCGCAAAAAACAAGCCCTCATATGTCTATATTGATGGAAGAATAAAAAAAGTTATGGCTCTTGGAGGCAGGGGAGCAAAAAAATGAAAACAAAAAATTCCCGGGTGTTAAAGGGGTTAAAAAAATAAAAATAAAAAATACACAAAACTTGAAATCTTCTAACTTTCACACTGGTCATTAAGCTTTAAATCCAGGTTTGCAGCCAGGTATATTTTCTACTGAGAATATATTGGTTGGAAGATCCAGCCGGAGACTGTACTAGACTATCGTCCCTGGCTGGAACCTTCCAATGCTGTGCAGTAGATAGACTGTTGTCTTGCTATGGGAGAGACCTGCCAATCAAGTGGAATGATGATCTTTTCTCAAATGTCCAATATAGTTTTCATAGAAAAATTATACCAGACTTCAATTGCCCAGCCAGTATCTGATCCTGCTGCTCATGGTTTACGAGGCATGAATCAGGAGATGGGTTTCCTTTTACCATTATGCTCTTGCTTTTTCTTCTGTACAGATCAGTAAATACCTGCCTTGTGCCTGTGATAACAAGGTTACACCTCTATATACACACAGATATCACAGGATCCAGCATTCACACAAGGTGATTGTCAAAGCTCACCTCCTCCTCCTCACTGCACCATGTCCTCAATACAGATCACAGCGGATGCCTAGAAAACTTTTCTGTAGTCAATGGCTGAGAGCCTGTCTATTGCTGTATGACAACTCCCATAACCGTGAACAGTACAAGCAGAAAATATAAGTCAATCTGAATAAAATGCTAGAGACATGGGGGACCCCTTGCCTGAATGCAGCAGACATGCTGCATTCGGTGCTGCAATTAGATCAGCATGTATGGGGGGGGGGGGCAACAGGTCCTCTTTAACATTCTGTTTTATAGCACCACTCCAGTGCCATGTTTTTTTTTTTCTTCCTTTCAGTGCTGGAGTGGGGCTATTAATCTAAGTCCCCTACCTTGGTCATATACTCACCTTCTGGCGGCATCAAATTTTATCGTTGATACTTCAGTCCCATGGCACCATGTTGTACCCAAAACGTGGATGGCATGATGGCTCAGTAATTAGCACTGTGGTGTGGCTCACAGCGCTTGGGGTCCTGGATTCAAATCCTACCAAGGACAACCACTTTATGGGGTTTGTATGTTTTTCTTGTGTTTGTGTGGGTTCCTCTGGGTTCTCTGGTTTCCTCCCACACTCCAAGGATAGACTGATAGGGAATATAGATTGTGAGCCCCAATGGGGACAGTGTTGCTGATGTATGTACAGCGCTGTGGAACTAATAGTGCTATGTAAGTGAATAAATATTAATATTATTTATATAGTAACTTTTGACTTTCCGAAAGTCAGAAGTTGCGTCATAAGTGCTCGTTGCAAGTCTGAGATCCAGAACAAGGCTCCCCATAGACTTGTATTGAGTTATGACCTCCGTGAAATACTGGAGCAGCCAGCAGGTCACAAATTACAGGAGACCAATCAGAGCGACACTGGAAAAAGATGATGACACTGGAGGGTGAGTGTGAGACGTTGGGCAGGGGACTTAGATATAATACACTACTTCGGCGCTGAAATAAAGAAAACTGTTGGAGTGGTGCTTTAATTATTAAAACCTCATACAAGTGATACATTCTGTAGTAATTGTTTTCTCTTAGGCCCCCTTGACATCATGTTTTTTGTGGATCGGTGGCTATCCATTGTAAAACGGATAGTGACAGATCCGATTTGTTCTGTTCTCCATTTATTCCTATGGGCAAAGATGTACACGGCTTGGTTCTTATTGACATCTGATTGTGTCAGTTTTGTGATGGATCCATTTGTGTCAGCGCTTTTCCTGTCTCCAAATTCAGAGCCTGCTCCGATATTTGCCTGTCTTGAAAAAATTGAACAAACGGATCCGTTGCTGTCCATTTCAAATAACATGGAGCTCTATGGTGAGGGATCAAAACTGATCCGACAAAAATATCAGATCTGTAAAACTGATCCGATTTTCTGTACTGCACATGCTCAGAAGCAAGGTAAAGCCCTATCTCTGCTAACTGATGACGGATCTGTGGAAAATACAGATCTGTGAGCATCAGTGGCATCTGTTGGCACAGATCCGTGCCTGTCTATGTGATCCTTAAAATTCAAGAATCACCACGGATGTGGAAAAACGTGATGTGAAGGGGGGACCTTAGGCCACGTTCACACATTGAGTATTTGAGTTTTTTACCTCAGTATTTGATAGACAAAACCAAGAGTGGAACATTCAGAGGAAAAGTAAAAGTGAATCTCAAATTAGAATATTATCAAAAAGATCATTTATTTCAGTAATTTAACACATAAAGGGAAATGCATATATTAAATAGGCATTACAGAGTGATCTATTTCAAGTGTTTATTTCTGTTAACGTTGATGATTATCGCTTACAGAAAATTAGAATACTTAACACAAAACAGCAGGAAAGGTTTAGTAACCATTTAAAATGGTCCCTTAGTCTGGTTCAGTAGCCTACAAAATTATGGGGAAGATTGCTGACTTGATAGGTGTCCAGAAGGCAGTCATTGACACACTCCACAAGGAAGGCAAGCCACAAAAGGTTATTGCTAAACAAGTTGGCTGTTCACAGAGTGCTGTATTCAAGCATATTGATGGAAAGTTGAGTGGAAGGAAAATGTGTGGTAGAAAACAAAACGTGCACAAGAAACCGGGATAACCGCAGCCTTGAAAGGATTGCTACAGAGGACCTTTCACGCAACCCCCCCCCCCCAATGGATGTGAATCTAAGCCCAGCACTGAATGCAGCATGTCTGCTGCATTCAGGCAAGGGGTCCCCCATGCCTCTGTGGGGCTGCTACCCTGATACTTTAAGTTTTTATAAGCCTAACTAATTTTCACTGCAACCTGCGCCCCTTAGATTTTAGGTCTTAGATTCACATCCATGGGGGGGTGACAGGTCCTGTTTAACAATCCTTTCAAGGCTGCGGTTATCCCGGTTGCTTGTGCATGTTTTCTACCACATTCAAAAATGTGGGAGAGATTCACAAGGAGTGGACTGCTGCTGGAGTCAGTGCTTCAAGAGCCAACCCACACAGACGTATCCAGGACATGGGATACAATTTTCGCATTCCTTGTGTCAAGCCACTCATGACCAATAGACAACACAAGAAGCGTCTTACCTGGGCCAAGGAGAAAAAGAACTGGACTGTTGCTCAGTGTATTATCTCGGGGTACAGGGCTGCTCAAGGGCTGGGGGACCCCTTGTCTGCCTGCTGCAGACATGCTGTATCCAGTGCTGTAATTAGATCACCATGCCTGGTTTGGTGACAGGTCCTCTTTAAAGGCTACTTTCACATAACGATTTTTTAAAATCCGATGCTGTCCGATATAAATCGGACAGCATCGGATCTAAACTGATCCCTGCAGTCGGATGCCAAATAGGCATCTGATCTGACATTCTGCAGGATCAGTTGCTGTCAGCTGTCACAGCTGTTCTCCCCTGGTGCTCCCCCTCATCTCCCCTGTGTGTCCCCCTCATCACCCCTCTTTTTTCCCCTCTTCACCCCTGTGTGTGTCTCCCCCCTCTTCTCCCCTCTGTGGCCCCCTCATGTCCCCTGTGTCCCCCCCCTCTTCTCCCCTGTGTGTCCCCCCCCCTCTTCTCCCCTGTGTGTCCCCCCCCCTCCCCTCCCCCCCCCTCTTCTCCCCTGTGTGTCCCCCCCCCTCTTCTCCCCTGTGTGTCCCCCCCCTCTTCTCCCCTGTGTGTCCCCCCCCTCTTCTCCCCTGTGTGTCCCCCCCTCTTCTCCCCTGTGTGTCCCCCCCCTCTTCTCCCCTGTGTGTCCCCCCCCTCTTCTCCCCTGTGTGTCCCCCCCCCTCTTCTCCCCTGTGTGTCCCCCCCCCTCTTCTCCCCTGTGTGTTCCCCCCCTCCTTCTCCCCTGTGTGTCCCCCCCCCCTCTTCTCCCCTGTGTGTCCCCCCCCCTCTTCTCCCCTGTGTGTCCCCCCCTCTTCTCCCTGTGTGTCCCCCCCCCCTCTTCTCCCCTGTGTGTCCCCCCCTCTTCTCCCCTGTGTGTCCCCCCCTCTTCTCCCCTGTGTGTCCCCCCCTCTTCTCCCCTGTGTGTCCCCCCTCCCCTCCTTTCTCCCCTGTGTGTCCCCCCCTCTTCTCCCCTGTGTGTCCCCCCCTCTTCTCCCCTGTGTGTCCCCCCCTCTTCTCCCCTGTGTGTCCCCCCCCTCTTCTCCCCTGTGTGTCCCCCCCCTCTTCTCCCCTGTGTGTCCCCCCCTCTTCTCCCCTGTGTGTCCCCCCCCTCTTCTCCCCTGTGTGTCCCCTCCCCTCTTCTCCCCTGTGTGTCCCCCCCCCCTCTTCTCCCCTGTGTGTCCCCCCTCTTCTCCCCTGTGTGTCCCCCCTCTTCTCCCCTGTGTGTCCCCCCCTCTTCTCCCCTGTGTGTCCCCCCCTCTTCTCCCCTGTGTGTCCCCCCCTCTTCTCCCTTGTGTGTCCCCCCCTCTTCTCCCCTGTGTGTCCCCCCCTCTCCCTGTGTGTCCCCCCCCTCTTCTCCCCTGTGTGTCCCCCCTCTTCCCGGTCCCCCCCTCTTCTCCCCTGTGTGTCCCCCCCTCTTCTCCCCTGTGTGTCCCCCCCTCTTCTCCCCTGTGTGTCCCCCCCCTCTTCTCCCGTGTGTCCCCCCACCTCTTCTCCCTGTGTGTCCCCCCCCTCTTCTCCCCTGTGTGTCCCCCCACTCTTCTCCCCGTGTGTGTCCCCCCCCTCTTCTCCCCTGTGTGTCCCCCCCCTCTTCTCCCCTGTGTGTCCCCCCACCTCTTCTCCCCTGTGTGTCCCCCCACCTCTTCTCCCTGTGTGTCCCCCCACCTCTTCTCCCTGTGTGTCCCCCCACCTCTTCTCCCTGTGTGTCCCCCCACCTCTTCTCCCTGTGTGTCCCCCCACCTCTTCTCCCTGTGTGTCCCCCCACCTCTTCTCCCATGTGTGTCCCCCCACCTCTTCTCTCCAGTGTGTCCCCCCACCTCTTCTCTCCAGTGTGTCCCCCCCACCTCTTCTCTCCAGTGTGTCCCCCCCACCTCTTCTCTCCGTGTGTCCCCCCCCACCTCTTCTCTCCAGTGTGTCCCCCCCCACCTCTTCTCTCCAGTGTGTCCCCCCCCACCTCTTCTCTCCAGTGTGTCCCCCCCACCTCTTCTCTCCAGTGTGTCCCCCCCCACCTCTTCTCTCCAGTGTGTCCCCCCCCACCTCTTCTCTCCAGTGTGTCCCCCCCCACCTCTTCTCTCCAGTGTGTCCCCCCCCACCTCTTTCTCCAGTGTGTCCCCCCCACCTCTTCTCTCCAGTGTGTCCCCCCCACCTCTTCTCTCCAGTGTGTCCCCCCACCTCTTCTCTCCAGTGTGTCCCCCCCCACCTCTTCTCTCCAGTGTGTCCCCCCCCACCTCTTCTCTCCAGTGTGTCCCCCCCCCACCTCTTCTCTCCAGTGTGTCCCCCCCCCCACCTCTTCTCTCCAGTGTGTCCCCCCCCCCCACCTCTTCTCTCCAGTGTGTCCCCCCCCCACCTCTTCTCTCCAGTGTGTCCCCCCCCCACCTCTTCTCTCCAGTGTGTCCCCCCCCCCACCTCTTCTCTCCAGTGTGTCCCCCCCCACCTCTTCTCTCCAGTGTGTCCCCCCCCCACCTCTTCTCTCCAGTGTGTCCCCCCCACCTCTCTCTCCAGTGTGTCCCCCCCCACCTCTTCTCTCCAGTGTGTCCCCCCCCACCTCTTCTCTCCAGTGTGTCCCCCCCCCACCTCTTCTCTCCAGTGTGTCCCCCCCCCACCTCTTCTCTCCAGTGTGTCCCCCCCCCACCTCTTCTCTCCAGTGTGTCCCCCCCCCACCCCTCCTTTCTCTCCAGTGTGTCCCCCCCCCACCTCTTCTCTCCAGTGTGTCCCCCCCCCACACCTCTTCTCTCCAGTGTGTCCCCCCCCCACCTCTTCTCTCCTGTGTGGCCCCCTCCTTTCCCCTGTCCTCCAGAATAAAAAATAAAAAACATTTTATGCTCACCTCTCCCCGAGCCCCCGCCGTCTTCCTGCAGGCTCCTGGTGGCTCCCACAGACTACCGGTGTCTGCAGAGGTCTTCTACTGCAGTTCAGGACCTGCGGGGGCTCGGGGAGAGGTGAGCATAAAATGTTTTATTTTTTTTAACCCCTGGTGTCCAAATTAGGAGTTTTACTGTACTGAGCATGCTCAGTACAGTAAAATCGGGTCCGAGGAGACATCAGATGTTTCCTCGGACCCTTCTCCATAGGGCCCCATGCTAAATTGATCGGGTCGGATCGGATGTGCACTAAATTCCGTCCGATTCGGTCCGATCCGATTCTGTCAGATTTTATTTTCGGTGCAAAAATCGGAGCAGGCTCTGATTTTTGCACCGATAAAAAAATCGGACAGAATCGGATCGGACCAAATCGGATGGCATTTAGTGCACATCCGATTCGGTCCGATGCCCATTATCGGACAGCATCGGAACTGCAAAATTGGTAATGTGAAACCAGCCTTAGGTGAAAGTATATTTTGCATTTCATTTAGGAAATCAAGGTCCCTCAGTCTGGAGGAGGAATGGAGAGGCCACAGTCCAAGCTGTATGAGATCCAGTGTGAAGTTTCCACAATCAGTGATGGTTTGGGGAGCCATGTAATCTGCTGGTGTAGGTCCACTGTGTTTTATCAAGATCAAAGTCAGCGCTGCCATCTACCTGGACATTTTAGAGCACTTCATGCTTCCCTCTGCTGACAAACGTTTTGGAGATGGAGATTTCATTTTCCAGCAGGAATTAGCACCTGCCCACACTGCCAAAAATACCAACACCTGGTGTAATAACCATAGTATCTCTGTACTTGATTGACCAGCAAACTCACCTGAACTAAACCCCATAGAGAATCTATGGTGTATTGTCAAGAAGAAGATGAGAGACAACAGACCCAACAATGCAGATGAGCTGAAGGCTGCTATCAAAGTAACCTGGGTTTCTATAACACCTCAGCAGTGCCACAGGCTGATCACCTCCATGCAACGCTGCATTGATGCAGTAAATCATGTAAAAGAAGCCCCGACCAAGCATTGAGTTCATTTACTGTACATACTTTTCATTAGGTCAACATTTATGATTTAAAAATCATTTTTTCAGTTGATCTTCTATAATCTAATTTTCTGAGAATTCTGGGTCTTCATTGGCTGACAGCCATAATCAACATTTACAGAAATAAATACTTGAAAAGGATCACTCTGTAGTAACTATATATAATGTTTCACTTTATTGAATTACTGAAATAAATTTAACTTTTTGATGAAATTCTAAAATATTGAGATGCACCTGTATAATAGAAACACATCACCACTTCTGTATTTATCACACACTCATTGTTATACTGAGGTAAAATAACTCGCCAAATACTGAGCGTGTGCCCGTGGCCAAATACCTTGCTGCTACCTTCTGTGGTAGCCACACTCCTTTCCACAGAAACTACTAAAGACCACTTCACACGCTACGATATCTGTGAACAAAATCGATATCTTTGTCACGTGACCGCGATCCTTCCGACATCGTTAGTGCGTTGTCACACGCAAGGATATCGTTAACGATCTTAAATTTGGCAATGCGCCAGCAAGTTGGAGAAGAACGATTGAACAATTTTACAAAGCCGCAGGAATAGGAGAAATATGAACGACATCGGCCAAAAAGGTGTCACACTGAACAATGTTGCTGCTTCACAGATCCTTAATTGGATGACGAACGATAGATTTGAGGTCCTGCTGTCCGATCCAACGATTTCTCGTTCAGACATCCTGCGTTTACACACAACGATGCATAAAAGCGTGACGTTTTATATATATATTGTTTCAGATACCGGAGCGTGTGAAGTGGCCTTAACAGCTAAGGGTATGTGCCCACAGGACGCTTTTTGTGCAGTCATGAACGCAGGAAAACCTGAGGATCCCAGAGTCCTTGACAGGAGAAATGCTAAGATCTTGTCTGCGTTTTTTTGCGCGTTTTTACTGCTTTTTTTGTGCGTTTTTCCTGCGTTTTTCCCATTGACTGCACCAAAAACGCATAAAGAATGAACATGTCAATTGTTTGCTATCCGCACCAAAAATGCAGGTATTTGACAGTTCTTGACACTTGCAAAACCAATGTGTGTGCACAGCGTTTTTGTAAACACATTGGTTTTGCTGGGAAGCCCAACCGCAGGAACAGATTAGCATACATTACCATAAACCGCAGGAACAGATTAGCATACATTAACATAAAACCAATGGTTTTCTGCATGCGTAAAACGCAGGAAAACCGCGGCAAACACGCCCTGTGGGCACATACCCTTAGTGTGACAAATCCCATTAATGTGCAGTATAAGAGCACACCCAGCGCAGACATTGAGGTTTATAGAGTTTGAGGTTCTCGCGTTGTTCTCTGTATTCATGTGAGTGTATAACTCTGCAATCAGAGACGTCCTTGCTTTGTTACAGTATTACAGGATCTGAAGGCGGCTGTCTCCATTCTCCCTCTGACCAAAGATTGCACTGTCATTCTTCATTATGGCAGCAAGAGGCTGAGGTGTAAGGAGAGATGAGGTGCAAACGCTGTGATAAGCAGAATCCGACCCGAGCAACCACGGGCAAGACCTTCTCAGAAGGCAGACACTGCAGGTGCTGGGCTTATACCTTCTTTAAGGGCCTGTCACACGTGTCAATGTCGCCCGCGATATCGCTCATGCGTCACAAATTATTAATCGCCTGGGCGATGTGGAATTATCGCAGGTAAGATGTCACACGCGTCAATATGACCCAGTGATGCGGTGATGTCGCCATCTTGCGAGCGATTTTATTTAGTCGCTTGTACGGTGTCAAAATAGAAAATACGTCGCTGAGTTTAGTGTCACACGCAGCGATGCACAAGGTCTACTGAGCGATGAGCGACAGGTTTTACATCTGGCAGTGAAACCGGCGATCAGCGACATATCGCTGGTTGCATCGCTTGGTCACACGCTTCAATGTCGCTCCTGCGTCGAGCGACTGGAAATCCGTGACGTACGAGCGACATTGACAGCGATATCGACGCGTGTGACATCCCCTTTACATAAAATCAGCTTCCTGGTACAGTATTATTGATCCTAAGATGACCACTGTCAAGTGAGAATATTGTAACTGAGGCAGTATTTGGTTCCAAAGAAAAAAAGACTAAGTAAGACCTTATATTTAAAGGAAGCCTATCATCCGGATTATACATGTTAAAGTAAATGTTTGGCCATAATGGCGTTTATACAGATTTAGTACCGTAGATGCCTTCAGTGAAGAAATCCACCTCCTGTTTGTTTTCTTTGGAATTTGTAGTTTGGGTTTGATGAGCATTTGGTGCATGAGGCCTGGACTGTGGGTAGGGTCTTCAGCTCAGCCCCGGCCCCTTCACCTGCCTCTTGTGTCTGCATCTTCCTCCCACTTTAAAGTTTGTGCCGAGATCTCAGCCTGCACATGTGCTTCCACTGGTGCTATTTTATTGAAGCCCAACCCAAGATCAATCTCCCCAAACATCATAAGTGGCTAGAACCTGTGCCAGTGCACACTTTATACCCACAGTCCCTGTGTCACAGTCCTGCCCCTATGCAACGAAAACATATGAAACCCAAACTTCAAATGGAATTAATCAACAAACAAAGTGCTGATTTCTTCACTGTATCTATAGAATCTGTATAAAGTGCGACTTTGGCCATTTATTTAGTTTGACATTTATAATCCTGATGACCAGTTCCCCTTTTGTTGACAAAAATGACTGCAACTGTAAATCCCTTCCTATATACAGAACAAAAGCTTCTTCAGGGCCCTGAATAGTACACTCAGTGCAGGAGTGGACAGATTATCCGGTGTAGTCAAACAGGGGCCCAAGAGGTAAGGGGGCCCACTTCCACCTCCAAAGCAGCAACTGCAAATGCCCATTTAGTGTTCTCACCCAGGAGCCCTTTTCTGTTTGTGACCTCCACTGACCCAGTGTATCCGAAAAATAACCGAGCCGATCATCCGTAGGTAAGGCCACATTCCGATGTCTCTGTTTCACACTACGATATTAGCAGTTCCGATGCTGTCCAATAAAAATCGGACAGCATCGGAACGATTTTTGCCTCTATGCAGCCCTATGGGCATCGGACCGAATCTGATGTGCACTAAATGGCATCCGATTTGGTCTGATCCGATTCTGTCCGATTTTTTTTTTTATCGGTGCAAAAATCGGACCATGCTTTGATTTTTGCACCAAAAATAAAATCGGACAATATCGGATCGGACCAAATCGGATGCCATTTAGTGCACATCAGATTTGGTCCGATCAATTTAACATGGGGCTCTATGGAGTAGGGTCCGAGGAAACATCGGATGTGTCCTCGGACCCGATTTTACTGTACTGAGCATGCTCAGTACAGTAAAACTGCTCCAAACTGGGAGAGCAGGGGTTAAAAAAAAAAAAAAAAAAAAAGTATGCGCTCACCTATCCCCCGAGGCCCCCGCAGGCTCCCGGTGTCCTTGCGGTGTCTGCAGAGGTCTTCTTCTGTACAGGACCTGCCGTGATGTCACAATCACGTGAGCGCAGGTTACCATGGTGTAACCTGCGGTCATGTGACTGTGACATCACGGCAGGTCCTGTACAGAAGAAGAAGACCTCTGCAGACACCACAAGGACACCGGGAGCCTGCGGGAGACGGCGGGGGCCTCGGGGATAGGTGAGCATATACGGTACTCTTCTTTTTTTTTTTTTTTTTTTTTTTTTTTTTTAGCCCAGAGGCAACGATTTAATGCCGGAATCGGATGCCTATTTGGAGTTGTACAGTGCAACAGCAGAGTCTCGTAGAAGACTGTACAACACTGAGGTTCAAGCTTAAACCAATGACCTCTTGCGCCATCCTTATTTATGGAATGAAACTTTATAGCGACACCTGTGTCCATTACCATTTTTTTAAAAGTAGTAGCAATGTTAAGAGTTAAAAGGGTTTTCCAAGCTCAAGTCACTTAAACTTTTCTACACACATTGCAGTGTCACAATTTGGCAATGTACAGTCTAATTATATACCTCAATTCTGGCAATCAGGTTAATGTTTTTAGGCATTTATGTCAGCCCGGCTTCACACCATGATTTTTTTCGGTTCTGGGGCTGTCCGGTGTGAACCTGACAGCCCCTGACCCAAATTTTGTACTAATGTGTGCCTATGATGCCAGATGGAGCCAGATGGCAGTGATTTGCCATCCGGTTCTGTCCCTGTCCGGCAGCATCAGGCTACATTCGATTTTTGTACCGGACACAAAATCGCAGCTTTGCAGGATTTTGTATCCGGGGCAAAAATCTGACAAAATCGGATCATGCCGGATGCGGTGCGATCTGGTGCCCGCTAGCATGGAAGGCTATAGGCACCGGATTGCACCAGATCCGACAGAAAATCGGAACCGGACGCTGAAGTTCAGCGGCGGCCTGCGCTGAACTTCAGCACCTGGAGAGCTCCCGGCTATAATTTCAGAACTGCGGCTAGCTCCCCGCTAGATGCAATTCTGAAATTTCAGGACTGGACAGTGGCATTAGCCGCACACTGCCTATTCCGGCAGAAAACAGGACCGGAGCGCATATTAACCCTCCAATTCCGTTCTGTTCGGAGCTGTCAGTCTGTGTCCAGTGCATCCTGCAAAATACCCGACACCGCCTGACAGCAGAAAAACGTGCTGTCAAGCTAGCCTCAGCTGTAGTAATGAGCGAGTGTAATCATTACTATTCGCTACACACACGGATAGTACAGTATTCGGGATACTCGTTACTCGGCATGTAACGCTGCTGCTCACGACTGATGAGTCGATCATGAATGATCTAACACATATTGCCAGCTCACTTCAGTACACAAAGGTAGTCAGCCTTCCTCCTCCGTGAGAGCAGATTGAATTATAGAGTCTCTGGGGGGCACAGCAAGGTGTTTTATGTAGTGAAATCGCAAATAAGCGCACCCTCCCACCCTCTCCTGGAAAGACTCATTTTATAGCCAGATGTGTGTGGGCGGAGCCTATCACTAATTTACTAACATTGGACTCGCTATTCGGACAAATATGCGAGTATTGAAAACTATTTAGAGTATAGCGATTACAAATATTTTGATACTTGCTCATCACTAGTCAGCTGGCATCAAGCCCAGGTGTCTGCAATGGAGATGGGTCTATCCAGGTGCAGGGCTTGCAATCGCCCCTGGGCCTTGGAGCCTAGGGGGCCCTAAAAAGACCCTTTAGCCTATAGGAAAAGACTACTGCTATTAAAAATTTGCAATAATTGGGGGCTCATGAGCTTCAAGTTACACCACTGGGTCTGTCAGACAACTGCATTACTAACCCAGTAAGTGTAAAGGTAAAAAACACACATACACACACTGGAAAAAATAGTTTATTTCAATAAGGACACCCCCTCCCCCACTTTCCCTTGTCCACCAGTTTATTTAAAAATGTTCCCACAAAGCTTCGACAAAATCCACGTTTACATTTCTGACAACTGTGAACAGCAATAAAGTACAGCTATTCACAGGCACCGGGCGACGGTAACGCTGATAACCAGGACTGTGGAGTCGGTAAGCCAAACACCTGACTCCTTCTAAATTTCCCTGAATCTGATGCCACCAAAATGGGACTCCGAGTCCTTGACTCCGACTTCACAGCCCTGCTCATAAGACCTGCTGGATCTTGCTGAAAGCCGCGTTGATCCATCACTTCTGATGAGCGTTAGTCTCCCGGCACCTGTGTTACATTGTATGCTGGTCAGCTACAGCCATGCCAATATTTGGCATGTTGTAATGGCTAAAGAAGTGCCCCCAGCTTGACTGGCTGTTCTGCAGCCTTTCTTGATGTAATTTCTGTGGTGAAGCTTTGGCTGTCATTACACCGATTAATGGGGGCTCTTGGTGTCTCAATTGTGAGGAAGGCAGTAGCTGAGTTTAGGGGGGGTCTGAATGTGGTTATTGATCCTCTTTCAGAGCATATTGTTGCTCTTGATGCAAGAAAGGTTCAGGATCAGGGCTTTACATCAGTAAGAAAATCTAAACAAAACATCCAAGACCTAAGGCCGGTCTCCCATTAGCGCTTCCCGCCACAGTGTATTGCGCAGGCGAACACAAGCAGACCGCATGCATCGTCCATCCCCATGTTTAACATGGGGACGCACAGTGTATGCGGTCACCTGCAGATGGCCGCGTTCGCGTCCGCATGCACTGATTCTCGGCGCGCAGAAACGTGGCATGTTGCATTTTCTGTGCGTTCGAGAATGTATGATTTGTATGCACGGCTCTGTAAGCATACATATCATACATGGAGGGCAATGAGGACGCACGGCCATCCGCAGAAAAACGCTGCGGATCACATGGGAATCCTTTCTCTCTGAGCCCGGCCGTCTGGAGGGGAGAGAGAGGACTTGAATCAGCTAACTAGCCCATTAGTTTAAATCGCCCACCAACACCGATCGGCGGGCTGGCGATTTAAACGAACAGCTGATGCTGTCAGGGGACGCATAAACTGATCGGTTTAAATCGCCCGCCCACCGATCGGTGTTGGTGGGCGATTTAAACTAATCGGCTAGTTAGCTGATTCAATTTCTCTCTCCCCTCCCGACGGCCGGGCTCATCAGGCCGCATCGGCAATGCATGGACATTTTCATGTGAACGCATGCAGACAATCACTGCTTCGTTCACATGAAAATGTCTGCATTCGGCACTGCATTTGCGTATGCAATCCATACGCTGCGGTGCTGAACGCTAATGTGAAACCGGCCTAAGAAAAGAATTATGCAACTGTGCAGCCTCCGGGAATGAATGGAGCATTAGTCTAGCACAGAGGTCCCCAACTCCAGGCCTCAAGGGCCACCAACAGTGCAGGTTTTCAGGATTTCCTTAGTATTGCACAGGGTTTGGAATCATTACCTGTGCAGATGATCACATTAGCACCTGTGCAATACTAAGGAAATCCTGAAAACCTGCACTGTTGGCGGCCCTTGAGGCCTGAAGTTGGGGACCTCTGGTCTAGCATTCATGCCAGCTGTCTAGTACCTCCTTGGGTTTCAAATGTCAGAAGGTACCACGTTTATCTGTTGACATGTATCAGTTTAGATACCATGGGACTGTGCAGTCATCATGCTGTTCAGGGTGAAGTGTTCTGAACTTGGTGAAAAATACAAATTGATGAAAGAACAGGAAAGGCCTTGTGGAGGTGCAGGAGGAAAAGGGGGCAAAAGTGTGTACACCCACAGTAAAATGTGTGCTATGATGACTTGACCATGGCCGCTCCGCAAGAAAGAAGCTATTGTTCCACAGCTAGGTTAGGCTGGTTTCACACCACAGTTTTTTCCCTGATCAGGTTTGATCAGGTTTGTGAGCCAAAACCAGGAGTGTCTCCAAAACTCAGAACAGGTGTCAATCTTACAATTATAGTTTTTCTCTGCAAGTTCCTCTCCTGGTTTTGGCACACAAACCTGATCGAACCGGATCAGGGAAAAAAACTGCAGTGTGAAACAAGCCTTACAGTTTGCAACTACACATGAGGACAAGGATCTAACTTTTTGGAAAAATGTCCTCTGGTTTGATGAACTGTTAGGCCACAATGGCCATAATTATGTATGCGAGGAGAAGGACGCTTGCAAAGCAAAAAATTTAAACTCTGAAACCTGAGGGGCACTTCATGTTGTAAGAGTTCTCATGCATTTCACTAAATAATTCTGAGGAAGAAAAGTGGTGTGGCAATATAGAACTAACATCCCAAGTCATCAGTCAAGATGATAAAGCTTGGGTGCAAATGGGTCTTCTAAATGGACAATCACCCTAAGCATGCTCCCAAGGTTGTGGCAAAATGACAGCACAAATAAGTAATGAAGTGATAGACACAAAGCCCTGACCTCATTCCTATAGAAAATGTGTGAGCTAAGCTGAAAATCAAGTGTCAGCAGGGAGGCCTACACACACTCAGTTAGGGTGCCTTCACACTTGCATTTGTGTCTGCATGCGTATGGCATGCAGATGCAAACGCAGTGCAACGCAGCACATACTAATGTGAACGCAGCGGAGAATCTCCGCATGCGTTCACATTAGTATGCACCCCGGCCAGCCAATCAGCTGTCTCGGGGGCTGACACCGGCGGGAGAGCTGCGGCGACTGTAGCTGATCTCCCGGTGACCGCCGCTGATCACCGGGAGAGATTTCAATGA
Source organism: Allobates femoralis (assembly GCA_033576535.1). NCBI lineage: Eukaryota > Metazoa > Chordata > Amphibia > Anura > Aromobatidae > Allobates > Allobates femoralis. The sequence continues at coordinate 519,161,258 of JARQOC010000001.1, read as the reverse complement.
GATCCGCAGCGTTCTCCTGCGCTGTCATGTGGAGGACACTGCTGATCCATTGACTTCATTGCATGGTTTGTGCGCTTGCGTACGCTTGCAGATAAAACAAGCGCCCGCGAATGCACAAAAAATGCAACATGCTGCGTTCGGAGTGTGCCTGGAGGGTGCACAAATTGTGCGCATGCAAGCGCAACCGACCGCAGCCTAACGCTGTTAAACATAGGAACGCATGTGCGCAAGCGTTTGGCTGCGTTCGGTGCGCTGCCTTCCAAACGCAAATATTAAGGCACCCTTACACCTGTTTTGGAAAGAAAGGGGCACAATTCCAACAATATATTGTCAAGACTCTTGTGGTAGACTGCTCGAAATGTGTAACCCAAGTTGTTACCAAATGCTACCACATGTTTGATAACTTCTGGGAATATGATGTAAGAAGTCATTACTTCTGTCAGAGCATGCTCTCACTACGCCAGTATTGATGCTGTAGAAAAGGCACTGGATTCAGCAAAAGGTGTACAGCACTTCATTAATTTGGGGCCTCTTTTGAGTGACTTGCGCCTCCATCAGAATGGTTACTCCAGTGAGTGACGAGAAGCATTTCCGGTGTAAAAAATGCAGGCAATTTTTTATGAGCCCGGCAGCAGGTCGGGCAGACCATGGCCTGTTTTACCACTTTGGAACAGCTCCACCAAAATGTATGAGAGCGCCAAAAGTTCAAACATTTTTGCAAAACCTTTGCATCTTTTCAAAGCTTTTATGCCACTTTTGTGGCTTTTAAAGCTTTGATAAATCGAGCTGATTGTCTCTAGTACTCTGACAGTTCACCTTCTTGAGCTGTAGTGGAGATGTAAAGTGAACAGAGAGGGAATGTGTAGGATTAAATGTCATACGAATTACCGGTATGCAAAACTGATGGCCACTTTACACACACCAATTTATCTGTCCAACTTCTAAACAACTTACTGGTTGCAGTGAAATCATGGACACATTGCTCCATTTGTACACAGCCACAAAATGGAACAATGTGTCCATGATTTCACTGCAACCAGTAAGTTGTTCAGAAGTTGGACAGATAAGTTGGTGTGTGTAAAGTGGCCTTGAGTGGTACTACGAAGTATGCAAAATTATGACTTAAAGTGCATATATTAGATGTAAGGAAAGTCTCAATTTATAGATGCCAACCAATTGGTTAAAGGGAACCTGTCATGTCCTTTTTTGTTTTCAGACATCCCCCCCAACCCTCCTTTCTCCCACCTCCCCCAATATTATTTGGTTCATGCACTGTGCATCACTAACCTGGTTTAAAAAAAAAAAAAATCTACGTATTTATCATAAAAAGCACTTTAGATGCTTGAGAGCTTGCATCTGCTACCTGCATGAACAGCCATGGGGTGGATACTTCAGATGGTAACAATCATGTCAATCCACTGCAGTCCTGCAGTTTTTTAAATGCAGTAATGCCCCCCCTCAAATTGTAATATCTTAACATCACTTAAGGATATTCAGAAATTCTCATATGCTGTAGAAGAACCTGTGGTGTTGTCACATCCATGTCACCATAATAGGTGGAGCTAATCCTACAGTTTCTATTTAGGCTTGTTTAGCTCTGCCTGCTAAACTCCCACATGGTCGTGACGTCACCACAGGTCCTTCTACACTATAAGTGATTTTCTGCAGGTCCTTAAGTGATGTTAATATATTACAATGCACGGCGGGCATGACTATATTTAAAAAACTGCTTGACTCAATGTGGATTGATGTGACTGATGCCACCCTCAATTATCCACCCTGATGACTGTTCGTGCAGGTACCTAATGCAAACAGCTAAGCATCCCAAGTGCTTTTTTATGATAAGTACATGGCTTATTTTTTAAACCAGGTTAGTGATGCACCGTGCATAATCTAAATAACAAAGGGGGCGGTTTAAAAACAAAAAGGACACGACAGATTCCTTTAAGGTACGTGTCCTGGAAATGGGAGACTGCCAGGTGGTTGCTATACCTTCTTGCCTTCACAATGAAAATGCAATGATTATCACAAATTATTTAATTTTTTTTTTAGATTCTTTCATTTGCTGAGGGGATATATATATTATATAATATATACTGTATATGTTTAGATTAATATTGCACTGCTTTTTTTTATTGTTTTTTGTAATTATTTGACATGAATGAATATTGATTCCTGCGCAGTGATGTCTGGTATATAGACATTTTCTTCGCATATTCCATAGTAAAGGTCAGCTGTGTGAGATGAGTCTCTTTTTGTGCAGGAAGAAAATAAATGTGATTTAAAGCATCTCCTCTCTGCCATGCTGTACCCGCTGGGCTAAATGCCCTGTTGTGGGCTCTGTCTATTGGCACCCAGTGGGAGATAGAGTACTCCGAGAATACAGTGGTTAGTGCGGCAATTACGTGGAAGAGTTTGGTGTGTAGAAAGTCAGTTGTAATAAATTGTTCTGTGCAGATAAAATTCACTTAAGTGACACAAAGGTAAAAGCCAATAGGGGGTGACGGCGGGGTGTAAGAAATCCTCCGCTTCAGTCTTTTTCCTTTAATATCTGTTTAGTCAGGTGAGTTCTTCTTTTTCGTTACCTGTTTGCTGTTTATTCTGGATACTGCCAGTAATAGGGATCATGGTTTCGGAGCTGCAAGATCTCGGTTCTTCTATAATTACATGGTATTGCATTATGTTTTTGTGACTATACTCTTTATTTTCTGTGATATCCTAGGCGTGGAGGCACAATTCTTTCTAGCCATCTATGGCTTGTGCCCTCTTCCAAAACCTTTTCTTGCGGTCTTCTTTTTGAAGACGACGTGAGAAGGCTTGGTTGCGTTTGTCATTGCCGATTGTACTCTTCTAAGGCGACTGCCTGCGGAACGAATCCTATTGTTGTCAACTGCTGAATGTTGGGCTCTGTTGATGGGTGTTTAGAAAACTATAAAATGTAGTCGTGCTGAGTGCAACTCCAAAATATTCTGAGCTATTTCGGTCTAGAAATCACATTTGCCTTCTTTTGGATTTGGCAAGTTGAGCAAAGTGCTGTTTTTCTGAACAGTTTTCTTTAGCTCTTCATGCGTCTAGCCTACTACAAAGGGAAAAAAATCACCTGGTCTCTCAGGTATTTGCGTCCTAGTCCCCATTTTCTTTTGGTTCCAAAAACTGTGTCATATTAGTGGCCTGGCAATATTGGCTTGCATACAGATCAGAAAGAAACAGCCCTGTAGGTTACACATCAGCAGCACTAGTTTGACTCCTGGGATCTGCTAATTGTTATTTTGAAAAGTTCTCATGAACATTCTTAAACTTTTTAAAGTTCTTGGGATCATTGGAGATCTTAGCAGTGGGACTCCCGTGATTATATATATATTATCCTCTATCATACTGTTTCCCATACTGTCGGCACTGGATCTCCTGGGGATTGTGTGACATAATGTGGTCAATGAGCGATGACTTTGCTCTCGCCTTTTTCAGATGTAACTGACAGAGGATATGAGAGCTGTGGCTTCTTCTCACTTCTGCTAAATGTCTGAATTGTCCCAAGGAGGGGAGCATAACGTAAGCGCTGATTGATCACAAGGATTGTGTGACATAATAATGGACCGGCAACCACATTGGAGCTGAGAATAGTTGTTACTTTACTGGAGAGGGCATAGGGATTGAGAAGGGGTTCTGTGGTAAGTAATTCGTCAGAAATTGCCACAGGTTCCCTCACCTGTGCGAAGGAAATTCTAGAAACATTGATCTGTTGGGGGGGGGCAGTGAGGACTGTGGATGGGAATACACTGATCTATCCTATGAATAGGCGATATGTTTGTGGGAAAACTCCTTTTTTCTAATGAATGTTGTGTACTTTATTTTTGAGTCTAATTCACAATTTCTTGTAACCTGACTCCAATTAATCCCATTGATCCAAGAACACTTGAATTTACAAAGGTTCCTCAATCTCTAGGTATCATTGTTTGACCCGGAAGCTTCATTTCTGGCATGTTTGACACAGGAAGCGGCTTCATGAATCAACATAATACCGAGGGGATCATTGAATACTCGTTTCAGTAGCTAATCCAGCCCTTTTCTCTACTGATGCATTGGCCATGACAGCCATCCTTACACATAGCTCTAGCTGACAAGTTGGAATGGGAAATTCTCAGTTCAATCCTGATATAGATTCTTGGACAAAGTGCTTCAGTGTCCGCGCTGCTGCTCCGAGACCAAAGAAACACAGACACGGGAATGTCTGGTACAGCTACAGCCTTTCTTTTCCGACGCGTTTCGGAGCCTACTCCCGAGCTCCTTCCTCGGGATGTTCCCTGAGGAAGGAGCTGGGGAGTAGGCTCCGAAACGCGTCACAAAAGAAAGGCTGTAGCTGTACCAGACATTCCCGTGTCTGTGTTTCTTTGGTCTCGGAGCAGCAGCGCGGACACCGAAGCACTTTGTCCAAGAATCTACATCACGACCACGGTCACCATTGAGAGTGCGGTCCCTGCAGCAGCTGCTTGTACGCTATTCTACCAGTTGTGGGTTTCACAACTGCTAAAGGTGAGCAATTCCACATCGACAAGTGAAAGTGTGTTATTGAGATAAGACCCTATATGCGCATTCTTTCTTTCACACAATCCTGATATATTCACTCTGGGGTATGGCTCCATTCACACTGTGCGTTTTTGGTCTGTTTTTGCACGTCAGTTTTTGTAGCCAACACCAAGAGTGGAACAATCAGGAAAGGTATAATAGAAACACATCACCACTTCTGTATTTGTCAACCACTCCTGGTTTTGTCTATAAAAACGAACGAGCAAAAACAGACCAAAAAACACACAGTGTGAATGGAGCCTATATTTGCTTTTATAGTTATATTAGTACCTTGTATAACAAGATTCAAATTCAAGAAAGCTTTATTGGCAGGACTGAATACACATTAGTTTTGCCAAAACAAGTGTACTAAAGGGAATAGGGACTGTGGGGATGTTGGGTAGGAGCTGTAGGGAAAGTGGATGGGGGCAGATCCAGGGTGGGGACTATAGAAGTCCAATGCATATCATAGTTGTCTTTCCCAGTCTGACATAACTAAGCCCGGCTTCACACCATGGTTTTGTTCCTGTCTGTGGGACCCTGTTTTTCGCAGGACCCCACGGACATGAATGGACAGGCCCAGATTATAAACTCTGGATGCCATTTCTGTGTCCGATTTTGACAGATCCGGGTACAGAAAGAGCTGGGGGAATAGACATACACTATCTACATACACTGCTAAAGTGAAATGAAATAAAGGAATGGTTAAAAATCAAAAATTTAATTCTCACCTGTCCGCCGTGTGTCCCATGATGCATTCACCTCCGAAAGCTAAAGGACCTTAATCAGCTGACCGGGAAGGGGCGGGGCAACCCAATCAGCTGATGGGTCACGTGACCACATCAGCGTGTTTTAAATCCATATTAACATGGGGAATCTGGTAGTCTGTAAAGGCTGTCTCATGATGGCCACCTCTAGCCATAATCCCTTTTGTCAAGCCCTCTTTTTTTGAAGTGGCACAAAGACTTCTCTAGTAGAATTAGTTAATTAGGAAAGGAATTGTAGTCATGAGACAATCCGCTTAGGCGATGTACACATCATGCAGTTTTTTTATGCGTTTTTTGGTGCAGATTCGAGAAAATAAGCATGTATTTCCTGAAGCTAGCAGTCTGAGAACTATGCAGTGCACGCATTGCTTTTTTTCTGCTGCAGGAAAGGTGCAGCATTTGATACAGAAAACTATGCAGCATGTCAATTATTGCAGCGTTTTTACCTATTGACCTTATTCTAAGCATGACAAAATACTGCACGTGGATTGGTGTTCACAGTGCATTTTTGGTGCTTATGTGGTGCATTTTTGGCAAACAAAAAACACATGATTATTAAAAACTTTCAAATACTCTTTAGAAATTAAATCGGGAAGAAAACCTTTCAAAAACCTTCCAGATGATATCCCCACTAGGCTGTTTCTAAACCAGACATATGCTCGCTGTTATTGAAATCTGTATTTAGCTTCAAACACTCAATATGGCCTTATAAGGATGTGGGGGGGGGGGGCTATACAGCGTTCACACTCCTGACTACAGCTGATGTGGTGTCAGGTAACCCCAGGCAGAGGGACAGTGTTGAGTTCATAAGGCTGCTCAGTGGTATCAGCTGATGGCCCCACACAGCTCCTGAGAGAAGACAGATCGGAGATCAGGAGCGTTTTGGGGGCCATCAGCTGTTGGCACGAGCAGAGCAAATGTGACTGCAGAGGAGATAGATAAGATCACAGGAGCTTATGCTGACAACCTGATGAGCTCATCACTGTCCCTGCCTGAGGTAAACTGCAGATACCCTGTATTCAGTGTGTGGAGCGGAAGATAAATATCCCTGACAAAGAGCATATGTGTGGTTTAGAAACAGCCTAGTGGGGACATATTCTGGAAGGGTTTTGAAACGTTTTTTTTCCAGATTTCATTCACAAAGTATATTTTAAAGTTTATTATCACTTGCGCTACATTATTATTAGATAAAAATTTGAATGTCTGGTACAATTTAAGGTACGAGCTCCCACTACCGCAGAGCTCTTTTGTCACTGACTTGATTTATGATAACCTCACTGGACTAGTGACAAACCAGAAACACTTAAAGCTGGTGTTACATAGCCGTTTTTTTTTTTTCTTTAATCCAGGAGAAAGTAGGCAAAACCTGCATATGCCCGGATTCTCCAGCAAGAGTTTACCATGATGAAACTGGATGCACTTGCACTGCTATCACTGATCCAGTACATGGATTAGTGATCACACTGGTGCGGGAGCAGACCATTGCATCTGGTTGTAAATGACGAGCCCCTTAACTGCATTCTGGGCATCTGCAGTTCAAAAACCTAGATCCAGTGGTATCTGGAGTTCGCCGGATCCAGGTAACATAGAGCCCCATTATAACTCAACCATGCATTGCCACAGATCCCGGGGTGCACTTTTTTTTGTCATGGAGACCAAATTCGCAACAACATGCGTTTTTGGTCTCAGTGCAAAAACCTTGAACACTAGGATTCAAGTCAAAAGTGAAAAACTGGATGCACAGTGCCTGCGGCCCCATTGAAAGATGATGGGGCCGAAAATGGATGCGGGTGCATGCTATTTCAGCCAGACTCACGCTCATGCCAAAAAACGGCAGTGTGAAACCAGCCTAATAAGGCTGCGTTCACACATTTGCGTATTTTGTTGCGCTTTTTTGCACACTCTTTTTGCTGCGTTTTTCAGCCGCGCATAAAAGCGCAACAAAATACGCAGGGGCTTTCACACACTGCGCTTTGTTTTCCCCATAAAGTGCAGTGATGTCACAGAGGGGAGGAAGAATCCTGCTTCCTCCTCCGCTCTGTGACAGCCCCATTAGATTTCGCAGTGTATTTAATATACACTGCGAAATCTAAATTAAGTCTGCCTCCCCTGCACTCCCCTCCCTGCTTTGTGTGTTCATGATCTTGGACATGGAATAAAAGAGAACAAGATTCATCTTCGGTGAGTGCGGCTATTTTGTCTTGCTATTTTGGAAAGATTTAAGTCTGTTTGATGCCAGCACCTCCGGAAAGAGCTGCAGAGAATAGTCACGGGAGTGACGCAAGCCGACTGTAATTTGAATGTTAGTGCCCGGTGTTTTCTATTTTGCATTGAGAAATCTAAATTAAACAAAGGCAAATGAATGAAATACTTTACCTCTCCGACGCCTTTTCCCGGTGTCCGGTGGTGAGGCCAGGAGATCTGTGTCCTGCAAGATCCTGCCGTGATGTCAGAGGGGCGTTCCCGGCGCTGATTGGCCGCTCGCGGTCATGTGATATGTATCACATGACAGCGAGCTCCCAATCGCTGCCGGGAACGCCTCTCTGACATCATGGCAGGTCTTGGCAGCACTACACATCATCTGGCCTCACCACCGGACACAAGGAAAAGGCGTCGGAGAGGTAAAGTATTTCATTCTTTTTTATTTTACAAACATTTGGCTTTCTTTAATTTAGATTTCGCAGTGTATATTAATACACTGTGAAATCTAATGGGCGGTCACAGCTGTCACAGAGGGGAGGAGGAAGCAGAATGTCACCTCCCCTCTGTGACATTAGAGGGAGAAAACGCAGGAGCAGCTGCATAAAGAATTGACATCTCAATCCTTTACGCAACTGCGTTTTCTCCCTGAAAACGCAGTGTGTATTTTTGCGCAATGTCTGCACTGCAAAGTGAATTTCCCATTCACTTTGCTGGCAGACACAAAACACATTGCGTATTTTGAAATGTGCGCGTAAAAAAGCGCGGCAAAATACGCAATGTGTGAACGCAGCCTAACTCCTGTAATAAAACAGGCAGAGAAATGTTGTCCCTCACACGCAAACAGCTGAGAGTCCTTGCAGTGTCACCAGTATATTCACATATGCTTACCGTACTTTCTTTGCCTGACGCTGTATGTTTACACATGTGAGCTGCAGCAGCTCTACCTGTTGAGACACAGCAAATAACACCATTCATAAGGGCACATTTATAACATTCTCAACACAGGAACATTAACAAATAAAAACCCCACAAGCTTACATGTATGGAACTTCTTAATATTTCAAGATCTATTGATTAAAATGTACATTGATAATGGGACAGCCTCTTTGACACATACATTGGTCACTTAAACGCCCTGATGCTTCATTCAGTGTTTATATGGCTGACAAATACAGTCCTTTGTAGCACAATCCCAGACCAGACACATCATTAGTGCAGCTTATGTAGCCGCACAGTGACCCAAGAGGTGAGAGGGCCGACTCCCACAGCAGGTGGCATTGTGATGAGCTGTTGGACAGTATAGGGACCATATGTACAAGGGGCCTCTTCAGTCTGTCTGCTCCTTATACAGCCCATCCAATATTTATTATGTAACGTGGATAACCTTCCAGTGAAGACAGTGTCAATGGCAGGATGAATCACATTTATTCCTAAAATATTTAGTCAGGAAACTGAATCTCAAAAACCCATTTGAAAGCCGATATTAAAGCACTTCAGGAAGGAGATTGGCTAATGGTGAGGCGGCATTTCCTGCAGTGAACCTTAGTGGGTATATTGACTTCATAGACTTAAAGGATACAAGACGTACGCAAGTCACCGGGGAAAGAAAAGAGTCAAAAACCTGATGTATAAATGGCTGATTTCTGCAAAGATGGAAGTGATGGGAAATGGAAGATGGTTGTGGAACAGGGATGAGATATGGATAAAATTGATCTCTCTAAGGCGGCCGTCACACGGTTCAATATTGCGAACGATATTGCTTAAACGATCTGCGTTTTGTTCGCTTAAGCGATATCATTTGTGCATCGCTGCGTGCAATCAAGCGATTTTACAATGTAAAATCGCTTGATCGTGACATCGCAGATATGAGAGTCGGAGCTCATATCAACCGATCATCGCTTGTTCAATCTGCTTCATCGTGGTGTGTGACACCACCATGAACGATCTCCCAGCGGCAGAGCCTATGCTGGGAGATGGTATCTATGGTAAACGTCGGGTCACTAAGCACCGCGCGGCGCCTAGTAACCCGATGTGTACCATAGTTACCAGCGATCTCGCTGCTCCACATCGCTGGTGAGTCTGCCTATGTGACCGCTCACCAGCGATGTGAGCGATATCGTTAGCGATTGCGCGTGCATGTGATCGCTAACAATGTCGCTCACGATATTGTAGCGTGTGACGGCCGCCTAAGACCATCCCATATTAAATCTAAGCTTCCCAGAGATCAGCCGATTACTTTTGATCCACTGTTTGAAACTGCTGATGAAATTCAGAAACTTCATGCCCGACACACATCTCTTGAAACCACATGATGGAGAGTATAAATCCATATAAAAAATATTAGGGTGAACTGCCGTACATAGTTTGGTGATCTGTTACTTATCTGGAGAACATGACGTTGTACTACTGCTGTGTGTGAGGCCATAAATGTGAACCCTGAAATAGGCACAATCCGGTTCTAATATAAAAATGGTTTTATATTTCTTAAAGGGAATCTGTCAGCAGGTTTTTCCTACCTCATCTGAGAACAGCATGATGGAGGCCAAGAGACCCTAAATCCAACGATTTGTCAATTAGATTACTGTGTCAAGTGGTTCTGGCAGAGTTTTTAGATTTAGCCATGCAGCAGAGCTGAGAAAGCTGCCCCGCCCGCACCAGGCTCTCTATGTACAATGTTTATAGACAGCGAGATGCTAATCACAAAAGGTGTCTGAGTCAGACTACATAGCACGAGCTAGTTAGTCCTTCTAATAAAACAGTTAAAGTAAAGAGCACACAGTTTGACATGTTAGACATGATTGAACTCTGTATTAACCCCTACAACATGCTGTCCTCAGATTATAGCAACAACCTGATGACGGATTCTCTTTAACAAAAAAGATTTTTTTTAAAAATCATATATCTACTATTTTTGTCCCCTTCTAATTTGTTTAACTGTTTTCTAGTTGTTACCCCAAATTTCACATGTGGATCATTCATAATCTGCACCCCGGCTGGGGTCCTCTTCTTGTTCAAATATTTTTATTGGATTTAATAAAATGAACATCAATTAATAATTGGTTAACAGTAACATTTTCAATAGGGATTTACATATTTCAGTATCTAAGTTGATAAACTTTAATTAACAGTAAAGTTCTAATAAACAACAGTAAAGTCAAAGGAAGAGATAGTAGAGGGGGGGGAAGTAGGGTAATAGAGGGGGGGGGGGGGAAATTTCCAATTCAGGCTTTAATGCTGTTCGTGTTCCACTTCAAGATCATTTTTGTTCGTAGGAAATGTTTTGTTCCATGGTGTCCATTTTTTTGCATATTTCTTCAGTAGATTATTTCTTGCGGCATGTGTCCATTCATAGGCGTTGTGTGTCGCTATAGTATTAATCAGGGAGTTAAATGAGGGAGGAGTTGTTTCTTTCCATTTTTGCGTTATTAGAGATTTGGCAGTCAATAATATATGAACAACTAGTGCTCTTGATTGTGTAGAAACTTTGTTTATATCTATTAAAAGTAGAGTTAATTCCGGTGTCAAATAGATTTCTTCTTCGGAAATTTCGTTAATGAGTAACTGAATTTTCCCCCAGTATTCTTCAAGTGAGGGGCAACTCCATAGCATATGCTCTAAAGTTCCTAAGTTGTCACAGTTCCTCCAACACATAGGGGATTGTTTGGTGTCGAATTTGGGGTCCTCTTCTAAGCAGCACATGGATAGCAGTATAGGCAGGAAGACATGAGGAAGCGGCTGTGTAGCTTTATAGCTTTCTCTTGACCTTTTTCACCTTTTTTCTTTGTGTTTCAGCTTTTTTTTTGTTTTTGAACAAGTCATCTGTGAAGGAAGAGGATGCAGTGAGCAAATGGATCTGCTTATCTTACAATGATAGGACTGAATGGCCAGTGTCCTCAGCCACTTCTTGTACTTCTATTAAAACTGAATATTTAAATTTAGAAATTGCACTTATTGGCATCTTTTGTCAGAAGACCTTATTATACTGGGTTAACACATCTTGACCGAAGACGTTAAAGCAGGGGTCCCCAAACTTTTTACATCGGGGGCCAGTTCACGGTCCTTTAGACCGTTGGAGGGCCGGACATACAGCGACAGCTCCCCCCATACAGCACCAGCGCATCCCATACAGCGTCAGCTTCCCCCATAGAGATCCAGCTCCCCCTCATAGAGATCCAGCTCCCCCCCATAGAGATCCAGCTCCCCCCCATAGAGATCCAGCTCCCCCCCATAGAGATCCAGCTCCCCCCCCATAGAGATCCAGCTCCCCCCCATTAGAGATCCAGCTCCCCCCCATTAGAGATCCAGCTCCCCCATTAGAGATCCAGCTCCCCCCCATTAGAGATCCAGCTCCCCCCCATTAGAGATCCAGCTCCCCTCCATTAGAGATCCAGCTCCCCCCCATTAGAGATCCAGCTCCCCCCCATTAGAGATCCAGCTCCCCCCCCATTAGAGATCCAGCTCACCCCATAGAGATCCAGCTCACCCCCATAGAGATCCAGCTCACCCCCATAGCAATCCAGGTCTCCCCATGCAGGTCCAGCTCACCCCCATAGCAATCCAGGTCTCCCCATGCAGGTCCAGCTCACCCCCATAGCAATCCAGGTCTCCCTATGCAGGTCCAGCACCCCCATAGCAATCCAGGTCTCCCCATGCAGGTCCAGCTCACCCCAGGCTCTCTTACCTGGCCCTGCAGCCGTTCCCTCGCTGAGTTCGCTGAGCTCGGCGCTCTTTCTGTCTGGTCTAGCTGCTGAGCAGTCGCGCGTCACTACGCGGCGTCAGGCTAGGTCGGACAGTGAGCGCCGAGCGCCGCCGGCCGCATTATAGTGCCCGCGGCGCAATTGCAGGCGGTGGGCGACGGGGGGGCAACGGGGGGAGACGGGGGCCGGGTAAATGGCCTCGGCGGGCCGGATCCGGCCCGCGGGCCGTAGTTTGGGGACCCCTGCGTTAAAGGGAATCTGTAGGATCAACCCTCCTAAGGTGTCTATATGGGCATGTACATCCTAGGAATATCTACAATCCAAAGTCTCATTCTAGAGTTATCCACATTTTTGTCAATGCATAAATATGTTATTAACCTCTTCACCTCCGGTGATTTTGTATTTTTTTATTTATTTTTTTATTTTTTTAAACGAGTTGTACTTGTGAATAAAGCCATTTTTCTTACCATACAGACTGGAAAATGGGTAATAAAAATCCAAGTACAGAGATATTCATAAAAAAAATGTAGTTTTACAACTTTCTTTTGACTTTACCATGTTTACTATATACTCAACTGGTGTTTACTATGAAGGTAAACCTGTAAGATGAAGAGCTGGAACTCCTAGGAGCAAGCCCACATAGTAATATAGCCAGCAAGGAAGTGCAGTGAGTGGGTTGAACGTATATAATCCAACAACGGAAAGACAAAAACCGCCTTTAGAGAAGCAAATCAGAAAGGAAGACAAGGACTATAGGAACAATCAGCATTTGGACAGGAAAAAAAATGTCAATAGCCCAGCAGAAAGACAGGGGCGGACTGGCCCAGGTGGCAGGGGGGCAAGTGCCCCCTAGGCTTGTGGTATAGCCCACATGCAGGGCCGGCCGCGGGCGACGCTTGGCGGCCGGCGTGGTGATACCGCAGCAGATGGCGTCGGACATGGTACATGGTAAGCGAGCCGCGGTGGCCTGACAGCACCCCCCCCCACCCCCCCGGTCATCAAAAATACCTGACGGCACCCCCCCCCCCTGCTTCTCAACTCAGGGCTGGCAGACGAGAATTGCCACCCGGGGAAGTTATTTATGCGGCTTGAAATCCAACCAATAAAAGCCCAGCCTTATTCCACCAATTCTGGAATAACACAATATACCCTGAAGTGTAGGCTTGGAATAAATGTGAGGTCAGCTTGATTCACCAGGAGTTGATATGCTACATTGTTCCAATCTAAGGTCTGCAGTTCCGGTTGGAACACCATAACCCCATCCTAGGAATTTCGAATCTGGCTGACAGGATAACTTTGTGTCATCATACCAGAGACTATTATGGTGGCTAACCACTGAGCTACCACACAGTGCTAACTTTTTTTTTTTTGTTTCTTTTAATCTCCCGCCAATAATGTGCTGCTCAGCTGATTGGTCGTGCGCCCAATCAGCTGAGCAGCACAGTATTGGCGGGAGATTTAAAAATGCCCGCCCGCCTCTCATTGATATTCCACCGGGAAATTTGCGGCGGCCGCGTTGACCTCCCGACAGCGGGCGCCACTGATCTCCCGGCAGTGGCAGCCACTCACTGCTATTCCACCGGAAGATCAGCGGCGGGCGCTGATGATCTCCCGGCGGTATAACAGTGAGTGATGGGCTGGCATTTTTAAATCTCCCATTAATAATGTGTTGCTCAGCTGATTGGTCGTGCGCCTTAGCTGACCTCCCGGCGGCGGGAGATGAGTGGCTGCCACCGCGGGGAGATCAGCAGCGCCCACCACTGATCTCTCGCTGACAGCCGCTCACTGCTAATCCGACAGAAGAGCAGCGGTGGGCGCTGCTGATCTCCCAGCGGTATAGCAGTGAGCGGGCATTTTTAAATCTCCCAACAATAATTAGCGTTGCGAGATTCAAATCCCCTGGCGCTCACTTGGGTGTTCTAAGTGCTGCATCGCCGCCGACCTCCCTACGGAATAGCGCTGATGTGTTGTCACTTGTCACAATGCACCGCGACTAAAGGTACCGTCACATGCCGCAATCTCGCCCTGGAGATCATAAAGGCTATATGTCGCCCCAGAGCAATTGCCGTGAAATTGCCTCTCGGTTGCGGCGTGTGATTGGGGAATATCGCGGCAATAAATGGCCTGTCGCCTGATTCCTGAACAGTGCTCAGTAATCAGCCGCAATCTTGAAGGCGATATTTCCATGTTGTGGCGTGTGAGAGGGTGATAGTGATGGAAAGAGCATTGTCTATGATTTCCCGTAGGCGTGCCTTAGCGTGCTGGAGTCCGCGCCTCTTCTGAACTGATTTGTGTGGGCTACTGCGTTCCCATTGGCTGTGAGTTGACACCGCGCCATATTTGAAGAGCTGGCTGTTCAGCACCACACAATGGCAATGGCGTCATGTATTGGCTATTATTAGCTTCCAGAGCAGGCTGACCAATGGTAACGCTGTTGTGTTATCCAATGAGCGTGTATGGGGCACAGTGTAAACCACTGTGGCACGCCTATGTCCTCCCTGTGCTGAGCATGTACGCCCACATTGCCTTTGAGCTTGCGGCGTGTGAAGCGGCGATGGAATTAGGCAAGATTGGTTCCGTTGTAGGTGAGGCGATTTCCGGAGCGACACATCGTCTTACCTTCAGGGCGACTTTGCGGCGTGTGATGCCGCCATTGGCGACCTGAGGCGAGCAAGAAAATCGGGTGCACACATATTAGATTGCCGCATATCGCCAGGCGATATTGCGGCGTGTGACTGTACCTTAACTGTGCCGCAGTGGATTGTGGGATAGCGAAACAATCGCCGGAAGTGTGACAGAGCCGATTGGCAATTACCGTATATATTAGATGCCTTTGTGTCTGTTGGGGATCCAATCTTATCATTGTGTGGTTCTCTGTGTTGTCTGAGTAGTGTTCCGCCCACGGTTCACGAGTTTGGGCATTCAGTTGGGATGAGCCCTGGTCCATGCGGTCTTTCTAAAGGCAGCCGGGCCAGCGGTTGAGAACACCCACTGACCCTCATGTCTCCACACTAACTTCCTGATGGTCAGAAGTTGTGAGCACAAGGTGGCGCTGCAAGGCCAGACTCGCACAGAAAAAGGATGAAGCTGTCCATAAAGCGAGTATATGGCAAGGGGCTTGCATTTAAAGTGCTGCTTCAGCACTGGCAATAAAAACACGCTGCAGTGGTGCCAGGCTGCTTGTTTGTCAGATGATTGCAGACCTGCATACCTTATAGTCCTGCACCAGTGCTCCCAGGAATGCTCGTTCCCCAATTATCAACCCATGTAAAAGCACAATTACTCTTCAATCGGTCATGTGTAGTGGGGCCATTTATTAAAGGAATGTGTTATCTTTCTTATATAACTTTTTTTGTTTGTTGTTAAATTGCAAATGTGACAACAGTTTGTTGGTTGTAAACGGAAATAATGCTCAATGCATACATATTGTGCTTGTTTTTATTTATATTCTCTGATGTTTTTGCATCTTATTTCCATCACAGCAAAATTCATTTGAGTCACCGTCTTTATTTAAAATAATATGGAAATATTTGTAGGGTGCGGTATGTGTTCTGCAGAATGCCGGCAGGGTCCGGGCCTTATCTGTGACACTCTGCAGCCGGTGTCTGTCAGTTATAGATATCATACAAGAATACTAGATGGGGCCTGATTCTATTGCATCATGTGATTCTAGAATATGTGCAATTACATATTAGTTGAATTATGTTATTAATGTTTTAAATTACGAAATTAAATAAATACATGCATATGCAACTCTGCGATAGCAGTAGAATTGTATGACATACAAACAGCAAAGTAGGTCCTCGGAGATTCATTATTGGCGGTGTGATGTTGCATCCTGTGGCAGTGTGATCTGTACTCCGTAGAATCGTCATTAAGGTGGCACCTGTGTGATCCTGCATCCTGTGACAGTCTGATCTGTGCTCCGTAGAATCGTCATTAAGGTGGCACCTGTGTGATCCTGCATCCTGTGACAGTCTGATAGAGCTGTATTCTGTAGAGCTGTCATTACGGCGGTGCCTGTGTGATGCTGCATCCGGTGACAGTCTGATCTGTACTCCGTAGATTCGTCATTACGGTGGCGCCTGTGTGATGCTGCATCCTGATCCTGAGACAAAACTGGAATGGTATCCACGGTCCGCGCTGCTGCTCTTTGTCAAAGGATTTCACAAGGGGTTATTACCATCCAAAAGGTCCTTTATTTCATCATACCTACGTGTTTCAGTGCTGTCCCAGCACCTTCCTCAGGGTATGTCACATGACACAGCAGCAAATCTTTTATATGCAGTTACAGGTAAAAAATCCCTCCCCAAGAAAAAACATGTACTTGTCATCAGTGACGTCATATCACGAGAGGATATGACATCACTGATGACAAGTACATGTTTTTTTTCTTGGGGGAGGGATTTTTTACCTATAACTGCATATAAAAGATTTGCTGCTGTGTCATGTAAGGGCCCTTTCACATCAGCGGTATTTTCAAATCGCGGCAGATGCGGTGAAAAAACCGCATCTGCCGCGTTTACCGCATAACCGCGACACTTGCGGCACACTTGCGGCAAGCCCCATGCAATGTCTATGGGGCTTGCGGTAAGGGTGCGGCAAGTGCGGTTTCGGCACTTGCGGCAGATGCGGCCGCGAAAAAAAAAACGCTGTGGCAGTGTGATCTGTACTCCGTAGATTCGCTTGCCGAAACCGCACTTGCCGCACCTGCCGCACCCTTACCGCAAGCCCCATAGACATTGCATGGGGCTTGCCGCAAGTGTGCCGCAAGTGTCGCGGTTATGCGGTAGTCGCGGCAGATACGGTTTTTTCACCGCATCTGCCGCGATTTGAAAATACCGCTGATGTGAAAGGGCCCTAACATACCCTGAGGAAGGTGCTGGGACAGCACTGAAACGCGTAGGTGTGATGAAATAAAGGACCTTTTGGATGGTAATAACCTCTTGGGAAATCCTTTGACAAAGAGCAGCAGCGCTGACCGTGGATACCATTCCAGTTTTGTCTCCTGATTTCCCGCGGTTTGTGGTGTTGGTGGAGGTTCTGCAGCAGCTGCCTTATGCTTTCAAACTGGTTGTGGGTCTCACAACCTTAAAAGGTGAGGGGATATCCTTATAATCCACACTGCAACTACAGTGTCTTTTTGATAAGGCACAATCTGCGCCTCTTGTATCTCCTCTTTTTTTGTAGTTGATGCTGCATCCTGTGACAGTCTGATAGAGCTGTACTCTGTAGATTTGTCATTAAGGCGGCGCCTGTGTGATGCTGCATCCTGTGACAGTCTGATAGAGCTGTATTCTGTAGAGTTGTCATGATGGTGGTGCCTGTGTGATGCAGAATCCTGTGACAGTCTCATTCATCTGGATTGCAAAGATTTAATGTCAGTCACAGCAATGTAATGATGCATCCTGTAACAGTGTCATAGATCTGGACAATGGAAATCTTCTCATCTCTTGCGTTGTGACACTACATTATTTCTCAACCTCCTACACCTTGATGATGCAGACTCTGCAGTGCAGCGTCCTCCCTGTGATGCAGCATCTTGTGAGCGTCTCATTGATCTTGACACCGGAGACTAGTTTTGTCAGCGCTGTCGCTGCAGAATAGCCTCCTGTGACAATCTAATGTCTCTGGACTGGGGAGTCGTGTGTGAAATGCATGTGTCTCTGTGTAGTGGCTTGGTCCAGGTGATGCTCTTTGTTCAGGAGTCACGTTTGCACGTCGTTGCCTTTACCGTTGCGCTGCTTCTTTCCTTTCCATATCATGTGTACTCTTTGGGATTGCTGATCTTGACATAGATTTTGACTGATCAAGCAAACTAATTTAAATTCTCACACACACAGACAGACAGACTGGATAAATTCCGGTTTGTCACACTTCATAACAGCATAAAGGGATTTTCGTTTTAACCATTTGTTTGTGATCACATGACTAAATAAGAAGAGAAGATTTATACCAGATTTAGAGGGGCAAAAAATTACCATACTTAGATCTGTATGTTACCCATGGACTTCTGTTGTCTGTAACAAGTGTCAGAAAACATTATTTTGTGACACAACTTTTCTAATCAATGTGAAAAAAAATCTGAACAATTTGTAAAGTGTTGTAGATTTGTCTATTAGATCAGCAGTAGATGGATTTCAAGCTGATTATGCACCAGAAATCTGTTTGAACATAGTTAATGTTATATATACAGAACATAAGCAATGGTTTATTGCCATCATATTTAGTTATTGAGGGTGAATATGCCGGAATCCTTATGAAGGGCCACAGTACTTCTTAATAGTTTTCTGCCTTTATAGTATATGGGAAAACTACACCTGTTACAGGGAGTCTTGTCAACACAAAGCACCAGTGCTTGGTGCCCCCTTGTTGTGAGTATCAGGTCAGCACAAGTGCTTGGTGCCCCCTTGTTGTGAGCAGCAGGTCAGCATCAGTGCTTGGTGCCCCATAGTTGTGAGCAGCAGGTCAGCACCAGTGCTTGGTGCCCCCTTGTTGTGAGCAGCAGGTCAGCATCAGTGCTTGGTGCCCCCTTGTTGTGAGCAGCTGGTCAGCACCAGTGCTTGGTGCCCCCTTGTTGTGAGCAGCAGGTCAGCACCAGTGCTTGGTGCCCCCTTGTTGTGAGCAGCAGGTCAGCACCAGTGCTTGATGCCCCCTTGTTGTGAGCAGCAGGTCAGCACCAGTGCTTGATGCCCCCTTGTTGTGAGCAGCAGGTCAGCACCAGTGCTTGGTGCCCCCTTGTTGTGAGCAGCTGGTCAGCACCAGTGCTTGATGCCCCCTTGTTGTGAGCAGCTGGTCAGCACCAGTGCTTGATGCCCCCTTGTTGTGAGCAGCAGGTCAGCACCAGTGCTTGGTGCCCCCTTGTTGTGAGCAGCAGGTCAGCACCAGTGCTTGGTGCCCCCTTCTTGTGAGCAGCAGGTCAGCGCCAGTGCTTGGTGCCTTCTTGTGAGCAGCAGGTCAGCACCAGTGCTTGGTGCCCCCTTGTTGTGAGTAGCAGGTCAGCACCAGTGCTTGGTGCCTCCTTGTTGTGAGTAGCAGGTCAGCACCAGTGCTTGGTGCCCCCTTGTTGTGAGTAGCAGGTCAGCACCAGTGCTTGGTGCCCCCTTGATGCGAGCAGCAGGTCAGCACCAGTGCTTGGTGCCCCATAGTTGTGAGCAGCAGGTCAGCACCAGTGCTTGGTGCCCCCTTGTTGTGAGCAGCAGGTCAGCACCAGTGCTTGGTGCCCCCTTCTTGTGAGCAGCAGGTCAGCGCCAGTGCTTGGTGCCCCCTTGTGAGCAGCAGGTCAGCGCCAGTGCTTGGTGCCCCCTTGTTGTGAGCAGCAGGTCAGCACCAGTGCTTGGTGCCCCCTTGTTGTGAGCAGCAGGTCAGCACCAGTGCTTGGTGCCCCCTTGTTGTGAGCAGCAGGTCAGCACCAGTGCTTGGTGCCCCCTTGTTGTGAGCAGCAGGTCAGCACCAGTGCTTGGTGCCCCCTTGTTGTGAGTAGCAGGTCAGCACCAGTGCTTGGTGCCCCCTTGTTGTGAGCAGCGGTCAGTGCACCTTCCTAGCAACTGGATTTTCACCTATCTCAACCCTTCTCTGTTTCCTGTAAATCCAGTGCTGTCAATCAAGAAAGAGAGGACAGAGATGAATGGGAAAAAGTAGGTGGGAAGGCGTACTGAACTGTTTGGATACACCAAAAGTGCACTAGGGTGCCTAAGCTTGGTTTGAACAATCACGTTGTACTGACAGACTCCTTTTATCATATATGCTGTTACAGTTGCCGTCAGAGTGAATAGTGGAGAATGCCTGATAAAGTTATGGTGTGTCCTAGCAGTAGGCCAGAACTGGATACAGTGAGAATTACCATCTAGATGAAAATATGGAGAGGCCTTCCTGTGCATCATGGCTGTCAGGAGGTCCAAGAGTATTATTGGCCCTATGCACAGGCTACATATTAGGGACCTATTGAAAGTACTTGGCTCTGCATATACAGTAAGTGTGTCATCTGCAGAGTGTCTCACAGAATTGGGGAATGAGCGTGTGCTGGGAGGATTATGTAACATCTGCTCTAATTAGGACACTGCCATTTCTTCTCCCAGTAAACATTTGCTAATTTCCTTTTCATCTCTGTTTTGACAAGAATCTGCTCCTTGTAATACATGAAAAGATGCCGTCTTGACGAGTGTCTTAGAGGAGAGCGTTGGAGTAATGGGGCGATGTATCTAAAGTGGAGCGAGCAGTCGCACACCACTTCTCACTTTTCATAGGTGTTGTGAAGAATTGCACAGGATGAGTACGGGAACTTACATTAGTTAGTGCTTTTGCTGAGTTATTCCCTCTGGAAATATATAAATGTTACTATTCTTTGCAAAGCTCGGTGTCCCTATACAATGTGTCACTGTCAGCAGTGATGGGACAATCTCACAACTAGTAACAACCAGGAGCTCTAGCAGAAGTTTCAATGATTTATTTTGTTTACATCCGGTGTGATGCTTTTAATCTGAGCCCCTGCCTCTAGGATCATACTCTTCCTATAGCATTGTACTCTATTTCCAACATGTTCACCTTTATTCGGCACCACTGTGGTCCTGTGGTGCCATCCTGTGACCACAGCTTCAGACTGGCTGGAAATCAGAGGTGATATCACAAGGTTTCAGTGCAAGCCTGAGAGCCACAATAAGGAATAATAGAGATGTATTGACGTGTGAGCTCCGCTGCGCTCCATTAAACACCTTTTAGCTGCTTGCAGATCATAAACTGGAAAAGAGCGACTAAAGCGACTGCGGCAACAGATGAAGATGCCGGAAGAGGAGTATAAGACTGGGGGCAGCAGACTAATGCGGTTTCACATTGGCATTCAGTACATGTGCGTGTGGTGCCAAACGCATATATAGTGATGTCAGCACAGTGTAGATTATCTGCATGCGTTGATCGACAAATTTTCATTGTACACTGGCCTGGATGTGAGAGAGACAGAGACTGTGTGATGTCTGCACATGAGGATGCTTGTGTATAACCCAAGCATCCTCAACACAGAAAAAATGCAACATGATGCGTTTCCAAGGCACCCAGAAATAACGCATGCGTCCGCAGCCAAATGCAGACACCTTGCATCCCCATGTTAAACACACAGGCATATGCGTTTCTGCACACACTGTGACGCAAGCATTACAAACGCAAATGTGAAACCGGCCTAAGATAACAAGCACCACTCCAGTGGTGAGAAAAAACTGTGGAGTTGTGCTTTTAAAATAGTGTCATCAATTCTGGGGGCAGAACTTGGCACTAACAACAGGATATAAGAAAGTAGTGAAGTTCAGCGTTAGTCCAACTCTGTCATGCTTATAAACATTACATCGCTGAATAAAGGATCATAAAAGAGAAGGAATTTGTTTCTGAGGAACTTCACCACTTTATTATATATATTGGATGGATGCCAGCCATCTCGCCAGAGCCCGGATCCATGAGCATATGTGAGTTGCAGAATCTCCCCTTCCCCATTTCCTACACCATTGCAGCAATAACTGGATGGTAATCTGGGAGTAGCATAATATAGGGACAGAGACCTGGATTTAAGTGGTGTGTCACTTACTGGGCTGCTTGCTGTGTTTTTTTTTGTAAAATCAGTGTTTTATCATGAGATTTTAAATAGAAGACTAGTAAACCGGCTGCCAGGTAGTTCTCTGTATTAGGAGAGTTATATAACCACACCACTGATGTACACTGTGCATAGGCAGTAAGCTGTTAACCAGGGGAGGGGAGGTCTGGGCCTCGAGGGCCGCCATCAGTGCAGGTTTTCAGGATTTCCTTAACATTGCATAGGGGTTGGAATCCTCACCAGTGCAGGTGATTCAATTATAATTTGTACAATACTAAGGAAATCCTGAAAACATGACCTGTTGGCGGCCCTTGAGTCCCCCACCCCTGATGTACACCGTGTGGAAGGGTTATACATGGCTCAAACAGCAGAAAAATTACTGGGCACTGCAGCTTTCACCCTATGTGTCTGTGTGTGACCTCATGCATATACAGGTGTCAGTGTTGATTTGACCGGAAGAAGTTGTACAGCAACGCGAAACGGCCCGTCGTCACTCCTCCACACTCCCTCCCCTACAGCAGCCATGTCGTGCCTACACTTTGGCAAATAAAAATTAGAAGATTTCAACATGGTGAGTGCCGCTCATTTTTTCTTAAAGAATTTATACATAGCTCAGCAGTCAGTGCAGTAAGTGACACATCGCTAAAATCTGTTCCTACATTACGTTACTCTCAGATGGGGTAGCAGAAATCAAGTGACAGATTCTCTTTAAGGCTGGTTTCACACTAGAGTTTGTGTCTGCATGTGGAGGACATGCAGACGCAAACGCTGCCATACTGATGTGAACGCAGCGGAGAATCTCCACCTGCATTCACATCAGTATGGTGCCCGGCCAGCCAATCGGCTATCTTGGCGGCGGCCGGGAGGTGTAGATCAGCGGCGGAGATCTCCTCCTGTCCGCCGCTGATCCTCCCGACTGTGTCGGCGCGGGATAAACAGCTGATCTGACAGCTGTTTAAATTTCCTGCCCCACACCAAAGAGGTGATGTCAGCACGGGAGATTTAAACAGCTGTCAGATCAGCTGTTTCTCCCGTGCCAACATCGTCGGAAGATCAGCGGTGGCCGGGAGGCAGAAATCAGCAGCTGCTCCAACTGATCTCCCGGGGCCGCCGCTGATCTCTTGGGAGATCAGTGGCGGCCACCGGGAGAGATTTCAATGTGATCCGCAGCGTTCTCCTGCGCTGCCATGTGGAGGACCCTGTGGATCCGTTGACTTTCATGCATTTCTTGTGCGGTTGCGGTTGCTTGCTGATTAAACGAGTGCCCTCGAACGCACAAAAAAATGCAACTTGGTGCGTTCGGAGGCCGGAGGTGGGCGCACAAATTATGCGCATTCAAATGCAGATACTATGCTTTTCCGTATTAAACATACAAACGCAGTGCACTTGCGTTTGGCTGCGCTCGGTATGCTGCGTTCAAATACGCAAATGTGAAACCAGCCTAAGGGATCGCTCACACCACCGTTTACATCAACAAGTGCTATCCGATTTTTATTTTCAGATCGCACTTGGACCAATGTTATCCATTGGAGCAATGCTGATGTCTGATTTGTTATTTTTTTTACTGATCGAATCTGTCATTAAAAAAACATCACAGCATTCAGCAATTTCACTCTTACATTGGATGTCACTCATCTATTCAAGTCTATTGCGTGGAAGATATCAGACTGCATCCAATGACATCAAAGTGAAGTCCTGTGGACTCAGACATTGGAGAATATGGGGAAACTTTGTTCTCCCTCTTCTCCTCTGTGTGCTTTCGATTCTCTCATCTGTGAGAATTACGGTAGTCACTCTATGATGACACCATGATCAAACTCGCATGAGAGACTCTATGGCTGTGTGAGATAAAGTGTAAATGGATTGTGCCACAAACAATTGTGCATTGTAATTAATAGATTTTTGAATAAAAATAAGTTTCACAATTGGATGTGTTAAAAAATGTTCTTGTCCCCCGATATTCTTATAAATGTGTCCCTGTGGAATGTATGTGTCCGACCATACAGGAACTGGTCAGATATACCACAGCTCCTGTGCACGGGATGAAGTAAAAGAGGATAATATTTTTTATATTATTTTTTTTTTTAACACAAACAATAGTAGAAATTTATTGTTAGTCTAAGGTCTATTAATTAAAATATACAATTGTTTGTAACGCAACCCCTATATGGGTCACTATAGATGATGGAGAGAGGAGGTCAATGTGCATAGAGTCCCATGAGGGAAAGAATAGAGCGAAGGTTTATAGGTACATTAGAAATGTGTGGACAGAGCGGGGTGTCACGCCACAACCCATGTGGTTCTTGACCAGCTGTGGAGTAACTTATGTCACAAATCTCACCTTATTCCATCACTGGAGTAAGACTTGTGGTGAGATGCACCTAATGCATGAAGAGTTGTGCGCCTCTGGATGAATGAGAAGCGTCTGACTCCACTGCCCCACCTAATCTGGATCAATGTGAACAACGCCAGTCTTGGTGAAATGTCTTGCATCGAAATACCCGAATGGTTGCATCCAGTCTTAGAGCAGGCACTTACTAATATTGCCAGTAGGGAGGGCATACACGGTAACATTACTGCATTTTGGAGTAATGCTCTATTAAAATTCCAAAAAATGGAGTAATAGCCATGCAGTACTTCACATTAATTATACACTTGATTTTCAGGTCTGACAAGTATTAAATATACTTAACTATCGCGGCTTGTCCAACATAAATTGTTATGAGTGATTCATCCTCTCTCGTAGTTAGTAAACCGCCGAGCAATGTTTTCTGACACTGAGAACATATTACGTCACATTTCTTATTCCTTCCATGATTTGTGGGTTGCGCAGTTTTACCATTGTGTCTGGGGGTATTACCAAGCTTGGGCCACCATAAATGGCTGGAAACCAGCACTGCCGCTTTAGTGTGTGTTCATCAGACTCTGGTGTCAGTGCCAATCGCCGTCCTCTGCAGAGCGGACTCTGTCGGCTGAGATTACCGACTTCCTACATTAGTGTCTTTTTTAAGGGACTGTAGAGTTTATACAGCTCTGGCAAAAATTAGAGACCACTTCAACATTTTCAGTTTCTCTGATTTTTTTTTCTTTATAGGTATATTTTGGAGTAAAATGTAAATTTTTTTTTTTTCTATAAACTTTTGACAACATGTCTCTGAAATTCAAAGCTAACAATTTTGTATTTATTTGCAGCAAATGAGAAATCATCAAAATAATAAAAAAGAAACATCAGACCTCAAATAATGCAAAGAAAACAAGTTCATATTCATTTAGAAATAACAATACTCATGTTTTATCTCAGGAAGAGTTAAGAAATCAGCATTTGGTGGAATAACCATGGTTTTTAATCAAAGCTTTCATTAGTCTTGGCATGCTTTCCACCAGTCTTTCACTCTGTTTTTGGGTGACCTAAGGCCACTCCTGGCACAAAAATGTAAGCAGTACTTCTTTGTTTGATGGCTTGTGACTATCCATCTTCCTTTTGATTACATTACAGAGATTTTCCATGGGGTTCAGGTCTGGAGATTGGGCAGGCCATCACAGGGTCTTGATGTGGTGCTCCTTCATCCACACATTGATTGACCTAACTGTGTGGCATGGGGCATTGTCCTGCTGGAAAAACAAGTTCTCAGAGTTGGGGAACATTGCCTGAGCAGAAGGAAGGAAGTGTTTTTCAAAGATAACCTTGTTTGCGGCTTGATTCATACGTCCTTCACAAAGATTAACTGCCCAATTCCAGCCTTGCTGAAGCATCCCCAGAACATCACCAATCCTCCACCTAATTTCACAGTGGGTGCAAGACACTGAGGCTTGTATGCCTCTCCAGGTCTCTGTCTAACCATTAGACAACCAGGTGTTGGGCAAAGCTGAAAATTAGACTCATCAGAGAAGATTACCTTTCCCCAGTACTCTATGGTCCAATGGTCTTTGGCAAACTTCAGCTTGGCTCTCCTTTTGCTTCTCATTGATGACCTCACTCATGAATTTTCTTTTCAACTCCTCTGGCATGGTTAAGTTATTTTTTCATTCAAATTACTTTTGGGCTATTCCTAGCACTTGTTTTGCCATCCAGCCTGCCCTATTGCAAGAGGATTGTGAGACCACAGCAGTGTTTTTTATACTTTCCCTTGTTAAATAAGATTTGGTTCAGGTGATTACCTAATCCAGAAGCACATTAAGTAGAATGAGGTGTACTTTGGTTGGAATTAAACTGACACTGGAAAGGAATGGCCGTCAGACATGTAGAGATGGAGATTTTTAGAAAATTTTGCTGTGGTCTCTTAATTTTTTCCAGAGCTGTATACGATATATCAGAAGGTCCCCAGAGACGGGCGAAGACTTAGTGCCAACTGCATCAGGACCTTCCATATAATGTGTATGTCAGTAAGTGCTCCCTGCATTTACATTACACGTGTCCATAGGGCGCCCTTTGTCCCTCTATTAGGATGATGTGCCCCTGTTAGCTACAAATGGCCACATCTGAGAACCTCACTATCAGCTTCTGTACAATAGGAATTATTAAGCGTCATGCGGCCCCTGCTGGGCTAATAGGTATCAAGATTAAGTGGCTTGCCCCTCCTAGGTAGACATACTCTTCAAAGCCCTTATTTAGCATGTATCTGGCTATGTTCATACGCCGTGATTTTGTTGCATCGTTTTCTGCAGGCAAAAGCTGCTCTCTTGCCATTAACAACATTGCATTCCAATAAAAAGCTGAGCTTTTGACGCCTGTGTTTGCAACTTTTTTTTTTTTTTGTGATGAATACATGTGTGCTTTGTCTACATTCTATATTTAATACATTTAGTTTGCACTCCAAAAATGCCATGATAATCGCAGTTTTTTTTTGCAGTGGGTTTTCACTTTATTGCTTTCTATGGTTGAAAAAAAATGCTCAATTATAATTTAATTGAATCAAATTGAAATCAAGAGTGCATGATATTTGTGAAATCTCATGGATTTTTGTAAAATTTGCAAAGAAAAGGCAGAACAAAAAAAAAAAACAAAGCGCTGCATGTGAACATAGCCTAAAAAGTATACAGTGAGACTAGCTGTAAATGTTTGCAATAATGTCTTTTCTGTGTTTTTCAGATATTCAGGAGTGGAGTGAATTGAAGCAATTCTTTGAAGCGCACTTTTCTCAGATTTATTTTATCTTCTATGAAAATTTCATTACACTGGAAAGTAGCTTAAAGCTAAAAGGTACAGCCTCATTTGTACTGCCACCTATTTATGCCCTGGTCAATGTGCGGCGGACTATATAATCTCCATCCCCAGCACTTTGCAGCACCCTCAGGGCTCTAGTTTGGGGATATCTAAACTCGAGGATAGTTTTATCTTTGCCCAATCTGGTCCCTACATGCCCCTATCTCAGTATAGTGTGAAGGATATATATAGAATTTTACATTTACTTGAGTTAATATTTTTATGTAAAATATCTAAATCCTTCCAGACCCATAGAGAAAGCTTGTGGATCCCACTTCCCCGAAAGTATAGAATGATTATAGCAATAATAGATTGTCGACATTTCCTAATTTGATCTGGTGCTTATCATGGTGAACTATGTTCAGTATAGAATGATTTGGATAAAAGGAGGTAGTTAGCGGTGACAGGGGAGCTCAAGAAGGAGGCACAGGGGGTTACTTTCCTTTACTCCAGATTAACATGGTAATAATGCTCAGATTACAAGGTCCTCAAGGTCCTCACAACACGATTCAGCGGCAGGCTCCGCCTTCATCAGGTGTCTATGGGGCTTGCAGTAATGTCTTTCAATGTCTATGGGGCTAGCGGTAAGTGTGCGGCAGGTGCTGCAAGTGCGGTTTTGGCACTTGCGGCAGGTGCGGCCGCGAAAAAAACGCGGTATGCCGCGTTTTTTTCGCGGCCGCACCTGCCGCAAGTGCCGATACCGCACTTGCCGCACACTTTCCGCAAGCCCCATAGACATTGCATGGGGCTTGCCGCAGGTGAACTGCAAGTGTGGCTGTTATGCGGTAATCGCGGCAGTTGCATTTTTTTCACCGCAAAACGCTGATGTGAAAGGGGCCTTAAACACTTAATTTTATGGATTGGTCACATCACATAATTTAAAAAAAATATAACCTATTAATTGAAATGCAAGTTTTCTCGTGTGTCCTTTCAGTCTGATACTGTACTATTGTGATCAGCTCTATACCATATGCCAGTTTTTGTACAAAGGGGAGATGATGCCTTCCAACCCCTTGTTATCACCAGTAATAATCAGCGACCCTTGCCCATGTATCTGCCATAAGTGTATTGCCTGACACCACTCCTGGTACTAGAAACCCTGATTCTGGCACTAACTGTGTCTCGAAAGCTTGTGTGATAATGGATGGGTTTGTCCTATGGTTTCTTTTTAGGTTATTGGTAATTTGAATTTTCTTGTCATTGTGAATAATATTGTGTTGCGTATAGATGTCCCATTTTTTTTTTTTTTATTTACAAAGGATTAAAATGTATCTCTATTATTCATTTTTATTTACTTTTTTAGGGAATAAATCTCACAGGGAGGAGCTGGACTCCATCCTATTTCTTTTTGAAGTAAGTATTTTTCTTACAATAATATCTGTGTGATCTATGTCTGGTGTCAATGCTCTTTTATGTCCTGTATTGTGAAAAACGATCCTGCAGAACAACCATGTGATTCTAGTGACATCCTATCACCAACTAAGGCTGCTATCACATCGGCGTTTTTAGCCATTCACGGCAGATCCAGCAGTATTGCCGCATAACAGATCACTTGTGGCAAGACTGGGTTCTGCCTAATGGATTCCCTATGGGAACCTCTTTATTATAAAGGAGCAGAAGTTGTGGTTATTTCATACATACCTTTTTATCAGGAAATTCTTACTTTCATTATATTGTAGACAATAGAATAAATGTTGGTATCTAGATGAGTTTTGTGATCAGCCTGAGCTGAGACCACTGAGTTTGTGTCCTCCCAATGTTAGGTCGACCATAGACTGTACATAGCTATTTCTTCTGCTCCTCCACATATACTTGCATATTTGGCTCCATTGTTAATAATGGGGCCATGTACAATACTTGCCAAGCACAGTGTGTTCACCTCGGGGATTATATTACCTTCCTTGTAGTTATGTCTCTCCATATCTAATGTCAGATCCGGAAGGAGAAAGCTATTGGTGTGACTCATGCAACTGAAAAAAAAAAAACAAAGTGTCAAAAATCAAAGGAAAAAAACCCTTAAAATATAACTTTTAATAGATAAGTTTAAAAATGTCCACATCAAAAACCACTAAAAAAATATATACATATGAGAGGAAAGAAACATCTATGTATACTGTATATTAAACACAATTGTATCAAAATAGAAAAAATAGAGGGGAAGAAACTGACCCTTAAGATCCCTAGTATTTTCTACTTGGCAGCGGAGGGTATGGCTACCTAAGGTATGGGGCGTCCCACCCAATGATGGAACTCCCAAGAAGTTCCTTCAAGTTCCCTACTCTCAGTAAACCCGTGATAAGGTGATATTAAAAAATATAAAGACAATAGAAGGTCACATAATATTCGATTCTGATGTAATGAGCAGTACAAGACTTACCCTAATTAAAGTCGGTCTCATAATCCCAGTCCTGAAGCGTTTCCCCCCACAGATGTATAGAGTTAATCAGGGGACAGATCTCATAAAGGGGTCCGGACTTAAAGTTGTCACGTCGTGGACCTGTCAACCAGGATATGTAGAGATAATGCCTGTTGCCCTCAATATTGGAGGATAATGCCTGTAGGACGTCACACCCACCACTACCAGGTGGGGAATACGAAGGATCTTTAAGGGTCAGTTTCTTCCCCTCACTTTTTCCATCTTTTTTTTCCTATTTTGATGCAATTGTGTTTAATATATGCCTAACTTTTTCTCCCCTCTCATGTCTTTTTTTTTTTTTTTGAGTGTTTTTGGATTTAGACTTCTTAAGCTAATTTATTAAAAGTTATACTTTTTGAGGTTTTGTTTTCTTTTTCTCCTTTTGGGTTTTGATTTTTAATGCATACAACTGTCTCTTTCTCTATCGCCTCATTGGGGGACACCGGACCATGGGTGTTATGCTGCTCATCCATAGAAGGCTGACACTAAGTAATTGTGAAAACAATTAGCTCCTCCTCTGCCGTAAACACCGCCTGGCCGGGCCAGGCCACACCATAGTGACCAAGCAGTAGGAGAAAAACAAAAAAAGCAAGTCAAAACAAACAGTGTAACCAAGTGGAAACATGCGAAATGTAGAAAACTTCAAAAGTCCAAAGAGAACAAATGCCTAAATGGCAACAGGGTGGGTGCTGTGTCCCCCCAATGATGGCTCAGAGAAAACTATTTTACGGTGAGTACACAAAAAATCAGTTTTTCTCTATCGCCTCATTGCGTACACAGAACCATGGGTGTTATGCTGCTCATCCATAGGAGGCTGACACTAAGTAAATGTGAAAACAATTGACTCCTCCTCTGCAGCATACATTCCCTGACCGAGCCAAGCCGTACCAGTTTTAGCTTAGTGTCTGTAGGAGGCATATCCATTCCTTTTTTTTTATTCCGGAATCTATTTTTCATCACATGAGACGGGCGATGGCGCTCCTTTGGGTACCGCTTTCCCACAACCACCAACAGGCGGGAACGTGGAGTGTCGCCTCCACCTACACCCTCCTGCGTCGTTGGATCACTGGGCTGCGTTTACCTTTCTATGGATTTTATGGGTGACGGTTCCCCTGGGCACCGATTTCCCACAATGGACGGGTACATGGATTGTCGCCTCCCCGTACCCCCTTTCGC
This sequence comes from Allobates femoralis, assembly GCA_033576535.1. Taxonomy (NCBI): domain Eukaryota; kingdom Metazoa; phylum Chordata; class Amphibia; order Anura; family Aromobatidae; genus Allobates; species Allobates femoralis. Next base: position 519,130,657 of record JARQOC010000001.1, on the reverse strand, counting down.
ACCTAGTGCAGACCCCTGTGCCCCCATTGATTTGGACTGAACCCGGCTCTCCTCAGTTTCCCTACTAGGGACCTGAGTTGAGATACGCAAGCCTGCTCTACCCTGCTTGGACTCATGCAGCAGCTCCCAACCGGTGCCTGCATCTTCAGCTCCTTCCATCACTGGGCTCCCCAGCCTCCCTCTACGCACCCTGGGTTGAGGACCTGCATACAGCTTCTTTCAATTTGCAAGTGAGCTCGTCTAATGTCACTACCCCTTGCAGGGGCTCATTCTCCAGGGTTCCGGCGGAGGGCTCACTTCTCAGTCTATGGGTCCCTTTCTCCCTGCTCAGAGTACGTGCTAACCGCCGTCACTACTTCACCGCCGCGACCTCCGTGATTGCCGCGGTCACCGCTGCAGCCTGCTCCAGCTCTAGGTCCCGGCTTTGGCCGTCCTACGTTTCCTCCGCCTCGATCTAGCCCCTTTTCATGGTGTGGCACCATCAGGAGGGTGGTAACCACGCCCCCAATGACGTCACATATGTCACCCGCTCCCCCCCCCCCAGATTTTTGCGCTAAAACCCAGCGGTATTCGGCTATGCCCTCTATTTCCCGCCCTCAGCATCGGAAAGTCTCTCAGGGAACCGATGGAAAGGCTGCCTTTCACATGTGGGCCTGCATCTGGGACACATGACCATCCGGCTGCATCCCTCCAGGTAAGGCTCACATTAGTTGCTCAGGGCTGCACAAAAACATTTTTGCTCTCACAGCCCCTGCAACAGCTCCTTTTTACTTTGCCTTCTACTCCCCCTGCAGCCTTTTTTTTTTTGCACAATATGCAATCCTCGAAGGTGCCAAAGAGATCAAAAACCCATACAGTTTATTACTCTTCCTGTGCCACCTGCCACTCTGAGCTCCCACGTAAACATACCACCCCTCACTGTCAGGCCTGTATCCCAAAGAAGTACAGGAGCCCTCCGCTGTCGCCGATGCCTCCACCGTCAGCCCAGGGCCCAGAGTCTGCCGGAAAGGGCATTATTCTTGTCCCAATTTATGGAGAAGCTGTCTCAGAACCTGGTCCAAGCCATGCAGAACCACCTTCCTAGAAGCATCGGCTGCCACGACAGGGTACACGCAGAGGGTCCATCAGATGCCTTTAGAACGCGTACCACTTCTGTAGTCGCAGTCACAAAGAGGTCCCACAGGAACGTGTCACCCATTTTTTTCTCACAGATCCCCTTCTTAGGACCAAGGACATACTCTACCATGTCTGAAGAGCCCGAGGATGGTGCATTTTACCCGGACCTGGTCGACTCTTTTGACATAGACCTTTCCGACGATCAGGCGCCCATTGACTCACTAATAGCAGCTGTAACCCACACATTAAATGTAGACAACATACCGCCCACAACACCTGACCATGCAGTGTCTTTCAAACTGGCTAAAAGGCCGCAATAAATCTTTGCTGACCACCCACATTTCCAGGCAATTTCGGCTAAACAGAGGTAAAACCTGACAAGCACTTCAGTAATCGTAAACCCATCGAAGCACGATACCCCTTTGCCTCGCCGCTCCCCAAAGATTGGGCGGACTCTCCCATCTGTTGATCCCCCTGTCTCTCGTCTTGCGGCAAAAACTTTACTATGCTTACCAGATGGGTCCTCTATCAAAGACCCAACTGACAGACAAGTAGAGCAGCTCGCACGCTCTGCCTTCGAAGCGGCAAGATCCTCCCTTTCGCCTTCCTTCTCATCCGTGTGGGTTGCCAAGGCAATTTTGGTCTGGACTGAAACTCTACACAAACCTTTACAGGAGTCTCAGGTCCCTTAACACTTTACCGACCTCACTACTTAGATTACCGCTGCAGTGGATTACCTAATTCAGGCTTCAGTAGACTCTGCCACCTGCGCAGCATTCGTTGCCTCTAATGCCTTTGCCATCCGCAGGGCCCTTTGGCTCAGGCAGTGGCGGGCCGATTCAGCCTCAAAGAAATCTTACAGGCATCGCTTTCTTCCCGGTCGGCTATTTGGCGAACGTCTCGACAAGCTCATTTCGGATGCCACAGGGGAAAGAGTACCTCTCTCCCCCAACACAAAGCAAGATGCCCTTTTGTCAGATGACAACAGACTACGTTTCGCTCCTGTAGTAACTCTTTCGGCTGGGCAACCTCTCGAGCGCCCCCCTCCTCTAGCCGACCTCCCTGCAGAGACAGGCCGACCCAGTCATAGTTCAAGATGAATACCTCCTGGCAGCCCAGACAAAGACAGTCTAAGCCCAGGGAGTCCCGATCCCATCGGTTCCCCTCTTCCTGGCTCCCATTACTCTCCTGAAGACACTCCCATCGTCGGCGGACACCGACGACTGTTCAGTCAGGCCTGGTTATCCACCATAAGCGACAGATGGATTCAAGACCTCGTGTCTCCCGATTACTACATACATAGAGATTATCTCTCGCCCACCATGACTTTTTTCCCCTCCAATCCTCCAAAGTCACCAAAGGATGGTCGAGCTTTCTTCAAATATTCGCTCCAACAAGCGGGAGTAATCATTCCTGTAATCGTTCCTGTACCGGTATCCGAGTGTTTCAAAGGTCTCTACTCCAACCTCTTCGTGATAAAAAATGGATCAGTTCACCCCATCCTGGACCTCAAACATCTAAATAAACATGTTCACATCCATCGTTTCAGACTGGAGTCTCTAAGCTCTATCATCGCGTCTATGGACATAAGAGACACATATCTTCATATGCCTATTGCTCAGGCTCACTAACAATTCTTCTGCTTTGTGGTACAAGATCTCCACTTCCAGTTTGTGGGTCTGCCCTTCGGTCTTGCTACTGCCCCAAGGGTCTTGACAAAGGTCATGGCGGCGGCCAGGAGTGTCCTTCATTCCAGGGGAATAGTCGTCCTGCCTTATCTCAACAACCTCCTAATCAAAGCTCCTTCTTTCCAGGGTTGCACGAAAAGCGTCCAGATAACCGTAGGCACATTGTCTAGTCTAGGTTGGCTAGTAAATCTAGCAAAGTCGTCGCCAATATCTGCACAGTCGATCACCTTTCTAGGCATGACTTTTGACACTGCATACCCTTGACTTTGTTAGGGCTCTCGGGTATTACATTTCCAGGACAGCTTCCTTCAGGAAGACAGACAGCCCGTTGGATTCGTTCCACTATCAAGGAAGCCTACTGGCTAAGAGATGCTCCCATTCCTAGCGGACTACGGGCTCACTCCACTCGTGCTGTTGGGGCATCCTGGGCCATTCGGCACCAGGCCTCAGTGGACCAAGTATGCAAGGCCACTACCTGGTCTAGTCTACACACATTCGCAAAACACTAAGGTCCATACCCAGGCCTCGGCTGATGCCAGCCTGGGTAGACGGATCCTTCAGGCGGCGCTGGCACACCTATCTACGTAGGTGCCTCAGGAAAACTGGGACTGGTCCTTGCTCTTTGGGTTGTATTTTTTTTTCCCACCAAGGGACTGCTTTAGGACGTCCCAGGGTCCTGTGTCCCCCAATGAGGCGATAGAAAAAAATGGATTTTTGTGTACTCTCCTTAACATCGTTTCCTCTGAGCCATCATTGGGGGACACAGCACCCACCCTGTTGCCGTTTAGGCATTTGTTCTCTTTGGACTTTTGAAGTTTTTACATTTCGCATGTTTCCACTGTTTGTTTGTTTTCGCTTGCTTTTTTTGTTTTTGTCCTACTGCTTGGTCACTAAAACTGGTGTGGCCTGGCCAAGCCAGGGGGTGTATACGGCAGAGTAAGAGCGATTTGTTTTCACATTTACTTAGTGTCAGCCTCCTATGGATGAGCAGCATAACACCCATGGTCCTGTGTCCCCCAATGATGGCTCTGAGAAAACGATTTTACGGCGAGTACACAAAAATCTGTTTTTACATAGCTGACCATAAGAGATACTTAGGTGTTGTTCACATCTCGTGTGGCTATTCATTATAGTATAATTCAGGGCATATGTGTAGAGGCCCCATTACATGGCACTGCATCGTTAACTATATCGCTTAAACGTCACGGGTTTGGAGTCGTTCAAGCCACATCATTAGGATGTCGTTGCGTGTAACACCGAGATTCTACTACGATAAGTCGTTGGATCGCTGATCGTAGGTTTGAGAACATGTTCTCAAATCACACGATCAACGATCAGCCAACCTGGTATATCGTTGTGTGTGACACCGTGATAACTATGTCGTTTACGACTTTGCCCATTCATAACAATGAGCAGGTATCGTTTGCTGGGTTGTGCAAACGAAGCCTCCTCACAACATCGTTGGTGAGTCGTCTACGATATCTAGACGTTTGACAGCTCACCAACGATGTCAAGACGATGTCGGAAATGAACGCGCGCCCACGAGATCGTTGCCGACATCGTTCCAACGTCGTGCTGTGTAACGGTACCTTTAGGATGACTCCTCTAATGGATATGCCATACAGTGAGCTCCATAACCTGAGAATGACATTGTGGCTTCTGTCTCAGCTGAATTGCTGGATCCTGACAAACATAGATCAGCTCTGCCCGCTGCTGGAGTCATGATGGTAGATGCATTGTCCCTGTAAATAGGGCTGCTAAGGATGCCTAAGGCTGTGTGCTCATGGTCCGGAGGAGCTGCGTGTTGGATTCAGCTCCTCCGAACCTGAGTGAAGCCACACGTGCCCGCAGGGAGACCGCAGCCACCCTATACTCGCCGTGTGCGGCGGGTGCGGAGCGGCTTCTCCCTGCAGTCACCGCAACTCCAAATACGCTGTGGGCAGATTAAGCATAGTGAGGATGGGATTTCTTACAATCCTATCCACTATGCTTATACTGTACTACGCAGCGGCAAGACACTGTGTTCAAAACGCTGCGTGAGCACACACCCTTACAGTGAAAACTGCTGTCTAATTAAAAAATATTTCAGAGGAAACTTTTTCTATAATGCTTTTTATGGTTGTATATTTCTAATTAAACATTTAATGATAAAAAAAAAAAAGTCCCACATCCCCAGAAATCACTTTTTTATATATCCGTACAAAAAAACAATGTTATAATTAGATTACCCAATAATTCATATGTATTCCCCAAAGAATGGTTAGAAATAAAACACTTTATCCTGTATAAAACAAAACCATGTCAGTGAAAAATCCGCTGAAATGCCACAAAGCAGAAAAAGATAATAAACCGGACCTGACTAGTCAATAAATCATTTTAGGCCTGGTCATTAAGGGTGTTAAAGGTGCAGAATAGACTGTTAATTAGGTGATTGCGTTCTAGTAAATCAGCATTGATTGTCAGTTAGAAGTAATGATGGCCTTGAGCTTTCATGGTTACAAGTGCACGCACAGGATTAGAAATCTGGAGAATTGGGTTAATTACCTGGTAATATGAATGAGGTCCTAGTCTGAGGCCTCGTGTCCCTGGAGGACCGAGCCGTGCAATTGTCATAGAACTGATTGAATTCTGCCAACCCAGAGTAAAGCTCGTCCTGAGTAATCTGCATTGTCCAAAAATAACGTAAAACCAGGCAATGTCCTGATTGCCTTCCAGCAAGAGCTAGAGTAAAGTGAGTACACCCTGCAGCTCTGTTTTTATTTAAAGGGAACCTGTCATGTGCTTTTTTGTTTTTAAACCGCCCCCAATGTTATTTAGATTTTGCAGCGTGCATCTGTAACATGCTTTTTGGGGGGTCGTTTGATATCGCAAAACGACAAAACGGGTTCTCTTTAAGGTGTCGTTCAACATATTAAAAAAATATGTACATAGGCAGCAAAGCATGTAAAACAACCAAATGATGTGTACACACTAGTTTTCTTTCCCATGTCCCAGTAATGCCTCCTCAGAGTTCCTTCCATCTCCTCTTTTCACTCCTGCGGCAGACATCTTGTACCCCTAATGAACGCTGCAGCAGATCACTGGCATCCGCTATATACGGCATAAGAATACTGAAGTGAGTGCTTGGCTGCAGCAGTCACATTAGGGTATGTGGGCTGTGTAATGTCAGTGGTTGACTGCAGTGCTCACATAGGGTATACGGGCTGCTTGACGTCTGGTTGACTGCAGCAGTCACATAACTTAGGGTATATGGGCTGTGTGATATCAGTGGTTGGGTGCAGCGGTCACATAGGGTATGTGGGCTGTGTAATGTCAGTGGATGGCTGTAGTAGTCACATAGAGTATGTGGGCTGTGATGCTGGCAGCCAAGCTGAAGAGAACAAGAGCCAGGAGCATGGAGGGTGCGTGGGTGACGAGGAGTGATCGGGGGTATATCTTGTTCTCTTAGTTTACAAGTATGGCTGCCTATGTGCAGATTCTACATTGTCTCATAAGTTTACATTTGTTTCTGATCTCTTACCATATAAGTAATTACCGTAATTTTCGCTTTATACGATGCACCTGATTATAAGACGCACCCCCAAATTTGGTGAAGGAAAAGAGATAAAAAATTTATTTTTAATGTTAAATGGGGTCCATCTTATAATGCCAGTGTCCATTTTACAATCAGTATATATGTCCCTCATTCTGGTACATAACCCTCCCCCCCCCTTCATGCTGGTATTCTGGTATATATGTCCCTCATCCTGGTATACATGTCCCCATCCTGGTATATATACCGCTCCTCCTGGTATATATGTCCTCATCCTGTATATATGCCCCTATCCTGGTACATGTGCCCCACCATCCTGGTGTATGTATATCCCTCATCATGGCAAACATGCCCCCATCCTGTATATATGGCCCTCATGCTGTATATATGGCCCCCCTCCTGGCATATACGTCCCCCCATCTTGTATATATGAGCTCATCCCCAACCCTTTGACTATATGGCCCCGGACCCCATGTCTTACCAAGGATGCAGCTGCTGAAGGGGGGTGCCGGGGGCAGGTTCTGGTGGGTGGGGGGCACAGCTGCAGTACCAAAGCAACAGAGATGTACCAGCGGCAGCGAGCGGTGGGCGCTGCCATGTTTTTTGTGGCCGGCTGCATTCAATAAATTGTCCACGCACATAATGGAGACCAGGGGCCAATTTGAAGTCTCTACCTCTACCGGCCGACTGCACACAAAAAACATGGTGGCGCGCACTGCTCCCTGCAGTCGGTACATCTCCGTTGCTCCGGTCCTGCAGCTGTGCCCCCCCCCCCCACCCACCGGAACCTGCCTCCTCCGGTAATATTTAATTTTTTTTTTACATTTGATTTTTTAGACATACCCACGTTCTCCCCCTCCCCTTTCCGCAGTTTGGGGGAACAAAAGTGCCTTATTAAAAGGCGAACAATATGGTAGCTTATATTTATATCTTTCATTATGTCTCATTAATTGTGCTTCACTGTTATTCTTTTGATTAGAAAATTCTACAACTACTACCTGAAAGGATTTTCTTCCGCTGGCAGTACCACAGTATAGGTAAGAGCCATCTTGAATAATAATTTTTGAAGGGTGGTGTTTTTTTTTTTTTTTTTGTTTTGTTTTATTAGTAAATTATTTTCATTGTAATTTCAGAAACGATTATAGTAGGGCATAATAGTAAAAATAGGTTGTTATGGAGTATTCCACTTTATATTCTAAAAAAAAAAAAAGTTTAAACACTTCACACCATGGCTATTTTCTTTAGTTTTTTTTCCTCTTGTTTTTATATTTTCCTTCCCTTCTTCCAAGAGCCACAGCTTCATTTTATTTTTCCAGTAATACAGTCATGTGAGGACTTGTTTTTGCAGGACATGTTTTACTTTTGAATGACGTCATTCATTTTACCACATAGTGTACTGGAAAAAGGGAAAAAATCCAACTGCTATGAAATTGCACAAAAAGGCTGTAATTCCAAAATTGTTTTTTAGGGTTATGTAAATATATATATATTATAGACAGTACAGACCAAAAGTTTGGACACACCTTCTCATTCAAAGAGTTTTCTTTATTTCTTCTTCGCCTCAGTGGGGGACACAGGACCGTGGGTGTTATGTTGCTGTCCACTAGGAGGCGACACTAAGCAATCTGCAAAAGAGTAACAGTGGCTCCTCCTCTGCAGTATACACCCCTGGAGCAGGCACTGCCTCCCCAGTTTTTTGCTTATTGTCGTAGGAGGCACAAGACTATTTTTCCTCTCGGTGAATTTTTCATCATTAAAGAAGAAAAGTAGGTCCTGCGTGGCCCCTGGCATGCTCCTTCCTCGGCCACCCACTGTTGGGGCGCTGGGTTGAGGTTGAGAATTCCTTACATATGCCATACTCCTTTCTCGGCCTCCCACTGTTTGGTTGCTGGGTTAAAGTCGAGACAGCCCAGCATACCATCCTCCTTCCTCACTCCCTTCCGGTCTGAGGTGAAGTAGAAGCTGGACTACCTGCCAGATGACGTCCCCCTAATCACCCCAGGGTGTTTTAGGCAGTGGCACCACAGGTAGCAGCAGCCCTGGCTGCATTGGGCTGGAGATTGCATGGCTGCCTGCAGCAGCGCAGACTAGCAGGTTATGCAGGCTGGAATCAATTCTTAGCACAGCCTGCAGAAAACAGTAAAGGCCACACACATGCTGAGGCTGGATGAGCACAGGGCAACTTGCACCAGCGCAGGTTACAGGCTGGCACAAGGCTTATGCAGCCTTCACAAGGCTGACAGGGGCACAGCAGCAGCAGGGCACTTGCAAGCTGCATCCATAGGAGCAGCTTGCATACATTGTGGAGCATCCCCTTGCTATACTGGCGGTTTCACCGCAAGTACTTTGCCCACTGCCCCTGGGACCCTTTCACCGGGATTCTGGGCCCCCCAGCGTCTTTTCCGCGCCTCGCAGGCCCCTCACTATTTCCGAGGACCTCAACTAATTGAGGCCCCGGCTTGGGCCTAGCGCGGAGGCCGCCTCCCCTGTGCCGACCCCGCCCCGCCGGATGACGCTGATCGCGCATCATACAGTGGGCGGAGCTGAGAAAGGGCGCGCTTTCCAGGCTGGAGGCCGCCCGTTTAGCTCTGCCCCTTCCTCCTTCTTCTCCACCGCCGCCATTAGCTTGCACGTGGAGCCCCTGCGCCTCAGCCATCCGGGGGGACACAGGATCCGGGCAGTCTTGTCACAGGAGCGCCGCTGGTGCTGGTAAGACCTCTGCAGGGATCTTCTCTGCAGAGGTTCTCTGTCTCTCTCTCCTCCACATCCCCTCCTGCAGCAGGCACTGTTTAACCCACAGTGACCCTATTCAGCCCCTCCACTAAGGATCCAGGCACCTAGCTGGTCAGCTAGAGAGTGCCTGCTTACACAGGGGACACCTGCTTACCTCCTATTTTTTTTTACAATAGCTCATACCACAATGTCTGGAAATAGAAGAAAGAAAAGCTTCAAGGCAGCCAGCACTTACTATGCTACCTGCACTGTTTGTAAGGCTGACATTGTCGCCACATTGTGAGAGCTGCACGCAGGCTGCAGATACTGAGACCCCCCTCCCTACACGGGCTTCTACCAGTGCCCCCGACCCTACCCCTGCTTGGGCCACAGCTATGTCTCAGAATATGACGCAGTCCATTGACAGGTTGTCTGCCACGCTGCTGCAGTTTATGCAGGCCCGTTCGCCACCTGAAACCGCCGTTCAGGCTTCTGCATCTCAGCCAGAAGTGTCGGAACCGCGACAGACTGCCGACCCTGCCCCGTCAGGGTGTTTACCAAGGTCATGGCGGCTGTCATGACCATACTGCACACAAGAGGAATGGTAGTCCTGCCATACCTAGACTATTTGCTCATCAAAGCCCCCTCCTTCAGGGAGTGTCAGCAAAGTGTTTCCATCACGGTGGACACCCTGCGTCAGCTAGGCTGGTTAGTGAATCTGCGGAAGTCATCACCAGTCCCGTCTCAGTCTCTGACGTTCCTAGGGATGCGTTTTGACACCCCCAGCGGTCTGGTCCTCTTCCCTCAGGACAAGGCGAAAGGCCTTCGGCAGGGATCCACAGTCTTTTACGCCTGTTTCCTCAATCGTTTCGATTCGCCATGAGAGTCTTGGGCAGGATGGTTGCCTCTATGGAGGCGGTGCCGTTTGCTCAACTTCACCTCAGGCCTCTCCAACGGGCAATTCTGACTTCGTGGAACAGGAACCCTTCTGCCCTGGACAGACTATTCCGATTGTCACCTGCAGCAAGAAGTTCCCTCCATTGCTGGCTCAAACCTTGTTCCCTCACAAGGGGAAGGTCCTTTCTACCGATTTGCTGGAAGATAGTCACCACTGACGCAAGTCTCAGCGGATGGGGAGCTGTACATCGTCATCACACGGTGCAGGGAACATGGTTCCCAGCGGAGTCGTCCAAGCCCATCAACCTCCTGGAGATCCGAGCCATATTTCTAGCTCTGAAGGCCTTTCATTCCATGCTGGCAGGGACACAAGTCCGGATTCATTAGGACAATGCCACGGTCGTGGCATACATCAACCATCAAGGCGGAACCCCCAGTCTCCAGGCTATGCACGAAGTGCAACGCATTCTACACTGGGCAGAATCGACGAACTCAACGTTGTCAGCGGTTCATATCCCGGGAGTGGAGAACTGGGAAGCGGATTTTCTCAGTCGCCAAGGCATGGATTCAGGAGAGTGGTCCCTACTTCCCGACGTGTTACAGCAAATATGCCGTTGCTGGGGGACTCCGGACGTAGAGCTGATGGCATCTAGATTCAACACGAAGGTTCCCATGTTTATAGCCAGGTCTCACGACCCACGAGCTCTAGGGGCGGATGCCCTAGTTCAGGACTGGTCACAGTTCCAGCTGCCTTACATCTTCCCTCCTCTGCCTCTCATACCCAGAGTGGTGTGGAAGATCAAGCAAGAGGGCATTCAAGTCATTCTCATTGCCCCAGACGGGCATGGTACGCCGATCTCGTACAGCTCATGGCGGACGTTCCTTGGCGCCTCCCATGTCGTCCCGATCTTCTGTCTCAGGGCCCGTTTTACCACCAGAATTCAGACGCCCTGAATTTGATGGCGTGGCCCTTGAGACCTGGGTACTAACCCAAGCAGGTTTCTCCCCTGCCTTTATTCAGACCATGATCCGAGCACGAAAGTCTGCATCGGCCAAAATTTATCAACGCACCTGGAAAGCTTTCTTCGCATGGTGCTCTTCTCGAGACCAACTCCCTTTTCCCTATGCCTTGCTAGCTCTAGGGTTCCTTCAGTCGGGGTTAGAATCTGGTCTCTCCCTAGGTTCCCTTAAGGGTCAGGTTTCAGCCCTTTCAGTACTTTTTTCAATGTCGCCTTGCTGTTAAACCTCAGGTTAAAACTTTTCTCCAAGGAGTTAGTCGCATTGTCCCTCCGTACAAACGACCTTTAGATGCATGGGACCTTAACCTGGTCCTTACGGCTCTGCAGGAACCTCCCTTTGAACCTCTTCGGGACATCTCTCTCCACTTTCTTGCTCTGAAGGTGGTCTTTCTAGTGGCTATCACTTCTCTCCGCCGAGTGTCAGAACTCTCAGCGCTTTCTTGTAAGCCACCCTTCCTGGTGTTCCATCAGGACAAGGTTGTACTCCATCCGGTGCCGTCATTCCTTCCTAAGGTTGTCTCCTCTTTTCATTTGAACGAGGATATTTCATTGCCTTCTTTTTGTCCGTCTCCGGTTCACAGGTTCGAATGAGCCTTGCATACTCTGGATCTCGTCAGGGCTCTTCGCATTTATGTGTCCAGAACTGCACCTTTCCATAAGTCAGGCTCTCTGTTCATTCTGACGGAAGGCTCTCGTAAGGGTATGCCAGCTTCCAAGGCTACACTGGCTAGGTGGATCAGATCGGCTATCCAAAAAGCCTACAAAATGAAAAATACTCCTCTTCCAGCGGGGATCAAGGCACATTCTACCTGAGCCGTGGGGGCCTCCTGGGCCATTCGGCACCAAGCCTCGGCTCTTCAAGTGTGTAAGGCGGCCACCTGGTCGAGTTTACACACTTTTACCAAGTACTACCGTGTTCATACCCAGTCCTCGGCGGACGCTAGTTTGGGTAGGTGCATCCTTCAGGCGGCAGTTGTCCACCTGTAGGTATTTATCTGTTCACTGACTTGTTCAGTATCAGTAGTTCCATTGTCTTTCCCACCCAGGGACTGCTTTGGGACGTCCCACGGTCCTGTGCCCCCCAATGAGGCGAAGGAGAAAAGGAGAATTTTGTGTGCTGACCGTAAATTCCTTTTCTCTTAGCCTCTAATTGGGGGACACAGCACCCACCCTGTTGGCCGTACTGACCTTGTTTCTTGTGGTTTTTGTTACTCTAAGGGTACTTTCCCATCAGCGTTTTTTTTTAAATCCAGCAGATGCGGTGAAAAAAACGCATCTGCCGCGATTACCGCATAACCGCTGCACTTGCGGCACAGTTGCTGCAATCCCCAAACAATGTATATGCGGGCTTGCGGCAGGTGCGGCTGACCGCATTTTTTTTCGCGGCCGCACCTGCCGCAAGTGTCAAAACTGCACTTGCCGCACCTGCCGCAAGCCCGCATATACATCGTTTGGGGATTGCCGCAACTGTGCCGCAAGTGCAGCGGTTATGCGGTAATCGCGGTAGATGTGTTTTTTTTCACCGCGTCTGCCGCGATTTCAAAAAAACGCTGATGTAAAAGTACCCTTACTCTTTTGCAGATTGCTTAGCGTCGCCTCCTAGTGGACAGCAGCATAACACCCACGGTCCTGTGTCCCCCAATTAGAGGCTAAGAGATTTACGGTGAGTACACAAAATTCTCCTTTTTCATGACTATGAAAATTGTAGATTCACACTGAAGGCATCAAAACTGAATGAATCATTATGCCTGTAACTTTTAATGAGCACCTTTGTTCTTGGTGATCCTCAAGTTCTTGTATATGTTTGTTTATTCTGGAAACTCAAACAATAATAATTATTGGTTCAAAAAAAACTATGAATTAACACATGTGGAATTATTTACTTAGCAAAAAAGTGTGAAACAAATGAAAATATGTCTTATATTCTAGGTTCTTCAAAGTAGCCACCTTTTGCTTTTATTACTGCTTTGCAAACTCTTGGCATTCTCTTGATGAGCTTCAAGAGGTAGTCACCGGAAATGGTTTTCAAACAGTCTTGAAGGAGTTCCCAGAGATGCTTAGCACTTGTTGTTCCTTTTGCCTTCACTCTGCAGTCCACCTCACCCCAAACCATCTCGATTGGGTTCAGGTCTGGTGACTGTGGAGGCCAGGTCATCTGGCGTAGCCCCCCGTCACACTCCTTCTTGGTCAAATAGCCCTTACACAGCCTGGAGGTGTGTTTGGGGTCATTGTCCTATTGAAAAATAAATGATGGTCCAACTAAACGCAATCCGGATGGAATAGCATGCCGCTGCAAGATGCTGTGGTAGCCATGCTGGTTCAGTATTTCTTCAATTTTGAATAAATCCCCAACAATGTCACCAGCAAAGCACCCCCACACCATCACACCTCCTCCTCCATGCTTCACGGTGGGGACCAGGCATGTAGAGTCCATCCGTTTACCTTTTCTGCGTCGCACAAAGACACAGTGGTTGGAACTAAAAATCTCAAATTTGGACCCATCAGACCAAAGCACAGATTTCCACTGGTCTAATATCCAATCCTTGTGTTCTTTAGCCCAAACAAGTCTCTTCTGCTTGTTGCCTGTCCTTAGCAGTGGTTTCCTAGCAGCTATTTTACCATGAAGGCCTGCTGCACAAAGTCTCCTCTTAACAGTTGTTGTAGAGATGTGTCTGCTGCTAGTACTCTGTGTGGCATTGACCTGGTCTCTAATCTGAGCTGCTGTTAACCTGCAATTTCTGAGGCTGGGGACTCGGATGAACCAGCAAATTGCCAGTGAAATTGCCTAGCAATATTGCCGCGTGTGACGGTACCTTTAGAGGAACATGGCGGCTGATCAGATCAACAGCCATTTGCACGGAAAGATGAGGGCTTAGCATGCAAGCCCGCTTGAAAGGCAGGGAGACGACATGATGTAAATGTATGTCATATGCAGTGAAGGGGTTAAGTTTGGCCAAATAGTTTATTTGTATTTTTATTTTGTAAATTTATACATTAGTTATTCTTTATTTTATCATATTTGTTTATGGTACCAAGTATCGCTCCCCCACTTAGCAGATATTGATGAATAATCTAAGGATACGCCAGAAATTGATATAAGCAGCCCAGACGACCCCTTAGCTACATGTATTTGTATTTCCAATGTTTTTATTAATTCAACTTTACGTTATTGAACTTTTTAGCTTTTAAAGGGAACCTGTCCATGTCATTTTTCTGTATTAAACTGTTCCCAATGTGTTTCCATACAAAAATTAGGAAATGAAACGTCTAGGATTATCTTGTTGAAATTATACTTTCACATTCCTCTGCATGGCGTAGCCTGCATTGTCTCCTGAACAATGTGCGGCTAGCTTTGTGCTCATCGCTGAAGAGTATAGACATCTATTCTAGCCTCCATTGCCATCTTCCTCTGAACCATGAGAGCCGTGGGGTGAGGTCAGTAGACACCAGTAGTAGTCGGCTCGCTCGTAGCTTAGTTTTGCGCAAAAGCCATCTGATGGTCTGTGTAGACATTGTTTGACACGTATGTGACCTCTAATTACATTTGCCTACAGTAAATTATACTTTTGTTGCAAGAGCAGTGCGGCCATTACTCCAATGTACCAGGAGCTGTTTTTCAACACAACAACGTCAGGCCACATGTTGCTTGTACTACTTGAAGCAGCCTGTATGGTTTGAACCTGCTACCATCACCTGATGCATCTTGGACTTGTCTCCCATCGATGTCTGTGCGTGGGGAGCTGCCAGTAGTAGATCTTGATAATTGTTTACCCAAATGCATTCAGCATGGCAGATCATTCCTCAGACAGCCATCAATAATCTCATTAATAGCAGCCAAGGCGTGCAAGTGTGGGGATTTCTACTTGTGACGTTCATGCTTGACGCTGGCTATATTGAGAGGTTTTGTCAATCATGCATTTATTTTTTGATCGTTTGCTCATCATCCTGTGTTTTCCATATTTTTTCCCGTATGGTCTTTGTGTATCATTCAACCCAGAAAGATTACAAGCTTGCAGATTAATTTCTCTCAAGTTGTTTTAATGTATGAAATACTAAAAATTACAACTTTATAGTGTTTATATATAATAAAAATAAAATTCAAATAATACAAAAAATTGGTGATGTACAGCTAGACCCCGTATGGTCGTTTGGGTTGCAAAATGCACCTTAGTATATAATACACCAGAAAGTAGGAAAAAATTAAATTCATATTAACTCAAACCTATCTGGCAGTGTAGGTAGTAAGTAGAGGGGTCATTATCACTAATTGTTATGTACTAATTTAGAATTAGGATGTAATAGATGTATTACTAGTGATGGGCGAACCTGAACTGTAAAGTTTGAGGTCCGTACCAAACACCTAGTATTTGTGCACAGACCACGAACAGTGATTACCCTGGGAAACCCATGTTACAGTTTGGGTCTGGTGGTAAGGAGGGAGGGAAGGCTGTAAAGCAAAGCACATGATTAATACATTTCTGGGCCGCTCATTATCTTTTGGGATATTCACTGCAGAGGGCAGAACAGCCAATCACAGACGCTGTCACACAGAATGAGCTCTGTGATTGGCTGTTCGAGTCTGCAATCAGCCCATGCATTCTAGTAAGGTAGAATGTGTATGGGATGGTTTAACCTTACTCCAGCAGCCAGTCACAGACGCACGTTCTCTACCAGTCCATACATTCTACCATACTTGAATGTATGGGCTGATTGCAGATTACTTGAACAGCCAATCACAAACGCCCATTCTGTGTGACAGCGTCTGTAATTGGATGTTGGAGCCACTGCATTGAATATCCCTGGAAGTTAATGAGGGCCCCGGAAGTAGATGCAACAGGACTCTGTAAGTATAATGTTGATGTTTATTAATTATGTGCCCTCTTTTACAACCCCCCACCCCATCCCATAACACTGAAATCTGAGATCGGGGTTTGAGTCATGTTCACCCCCGGACTCAGACTTTACAAAACGTTCTGGAGAGTCCACCGATCCCGAGCATTGGCGGGTTCACCCATCACTAATTGTTAGGCTGGTTTCACACTGCGGTCAGATCAGGTCAGGTTCGATCAGGTTTTGTGTTTCAAAACCAGGAGTGTCTCCAAAACCTAGAACAGGTGCCAATCTTTCAATTATAGTTTTTCTCTGCAAGTTCCTCTCCTGGTTCCTCTCCTGGTTTTGGCACACAAACCTGATCGAACCTGATCAGTGAAAAACCGCAGTGTGAAACCAGCCTTACTGTTTGTCTGCAATATATTCATATTATGTTCACTCTCTGCAGCACACAAATATTCACAACACTGCTGTATGCCCAGGACATATATAGTGGTGTGAATATTTCCCTTTTCCGGATTGCTTATTCTTTTCCATGTTTGTCACACTTAAATGTTTCAGATCACCAAACTAATTGCAGTTGAAACCAGAAGTTTACATACACTATATAAAAAGACATCTATGCATGTTTTTCTCACCATCTGACATGAAATTGTACGAAGGATGAACCAGGCTTATGCGAGTTCACAATTCTCTTCTTGATATCTTGGCTGATTTCTTTAGACTTTCCCATGATACTACACAAAAAAGCAGTGTGTTTCAGGTGTGTATTAAAATTCATCCACAGGTGTTTCTGTAATTAACTCAGATGTTGCCAATATAGACATTGTGTGGGGCTTGCCGTAAGTGAACCGCAAGTGCGGCTGTTATGCGGTAACTGCGGCAGTTGCGATTTTTCACCGCAACTGCCGCGATCAGCGATTACCGCTGATGTGAAAGGGGCCTTAAGTGTATGTAAATTTGTGACTTTGCAGAAAGTAATACAAATGCCTTAAAACATGGTCTCTCTCGCTCTCATTATTCTGGCATTTGGCAAATATAAATTATTACGGTAATCCTTATTGACCTAAAACGGGAAAGGTTAATTCAGGTTTCATGTCAGACAGTGATAAAAGCATTCATATATGTCTTTTTATATTGGGGGTATGTAAATTTCTGGTTTCAACTTTAAATATTAGTCAGAAATAACACAAGTAAACACACAATGCAATTTATACATGAAGGTCTTTATAACTAAAGGGAATCTGACATAAAAATGTTGCCACCTAATCTGAGAATAAAATAATATAGGGCCTGAGATCCTGATTCCAGTGATGAGTCACATACTGGGCTGCTTTACAGTTTTGATAAAATCACCTGTTTAATCAGCTGGATACTATCATTAGTGGACTACTTGCCTTGCTGCCAGGTATTCCAGCATATTAATGAGCTTTGTACAATAGCCCCGTCCACTCCACTGGCTGTTTTCTGTGTACACTGTAATCAGTGGTGTGGGTGAGGTTATAGAGCTTCACATTCAAATTGCTGCTAAATCTGCAGCAGAGAAAACAGTTATTTTATCAAAATGACAACAAGCAGCTCAGTAAGTGACACGTTGCTGGAAACATGGTCTCTGTCTCTACAATATGCTGAAATGGCAAATAACTGGTGACCAATTCCCTTTTAAGTGAAAAAGAAATCCAAACCTACAGGGTTCTGTGTGAAAGTGATTGTCCCCTAAACTTAATAACTGGTTGGGAAACCCTTAGCTTCGTCAACTGCCATCAAGCATTTGTGATTACTGGCAATGGGACTTTTACAACGCTCTAGAGGAATTTTGGCTACTCATCCTTGCAAAATTGTTGTAAATCAGCCACACTGGCGGGTTTCCGAGCATGAACCGCCTTTTTAAGGTCATGCCGCGGCATTTCTATTGGGTTAAGGTTAGAATTTTGACTAGGATACTAAATTGTGTTTTTCTTCAGACATTAAGAGGTGGACTTGCTGGAGTGTTTTGGATCGTTGTCCTGCTGCATAACCCAAGTGCACTTCAGCTTGAGGTCATGAATAGTTGGCCAGACATTCTCTTTCAGGATTTTTTGGTAGACCGCAGAATTCATGGTTCCATTTACCTTAGCAAAGCTTCCAAGTCCTGAAGTAGCAGAACAGCCCCAGACCATCACATTACCTCCACCATATTTTACTGTTGGCATGATGTTCCTTTTCTGAAATGCTATGTGACTTGTACTCCAGATGTAGTGGGACATACACCTTACAAAACTTTCCACTTTTACCTTGTCAGTCTACAGAATATTCTTCCAAACATCTTGGGGATCATCAAGATGTTTTCTGGCAAAACTGTGAGAAGCCTTTGTTTTTGCTCAGTAGTGATTTTTGTCTTAAATCTCTGCCATGCAGGCTATTTTTGCCCAGTCTCTTTCCTACGGTGGAATCATGAACACTGACCTGAAGACTACGTTCACACGTAGTGTATTTAGGCATGTATGCAGCGCTATTTAGTGAATGGGTAAATGCAGTGAAAAGCAGTTCCGTTTTGCATCCCTGCAAAGGCAATGCATTCTGCAAACATACATTCACATGGTCTGTAATTTAGCGGATGTGCTTTAAAAAAAGAATGACCATATAAATTCTTTTTGCCTTTATCGGGTGTGCTTTTCCATAGCCTACATTGTAGAATGGGTGCTGAAAAAGCTCATGTGCAAAAGCGCAGTGTATGAAAACACTTGTGTTTTTTTGCGCAAACGGCTTGCGCAAAAAAGATATTACGCTGTGTTTGAACGTAGCCTAACTGAGGCAAGTAAGGCCCGCTGTTCTTTGGATGTTGTTGTGGGGTCTTTTGTTGCGACGTGTAACGGTCCCCTAAGAAGTCAGGAAGGGGCAAACACTTTTTCACACCACTGTATATTACATACAACCCTGCTACATACACACCGCCTTATCAACGTCCACAAAACAAGACATTTGAAAAAAATATTAAGTATTGTATTCAAGGACCGTTGGCTCATATAATCAATATGGATGTACTGGTAAATCTGCAAAAGTAACCACATGCTTTCTCATTCACGGTCCTAAGGACGTTTTCTAAAGCGCTTGTCTATAAACACTTTAACTGTGTTTTAAACATTGTGGCAAAAACCATGACTGTCACCGAAAACTGAGTTAGTGCCCTAAAAGCCACAGCGTCTTTGGCTACACAGTAGAGGGATTACATTTCTGGCCCCTGGGGCAATGTACCTTGGGGATAATATGCACATGAATATGGACCAATGAGTTTTATGTGATAATAAATCTAAGTAACTGAGCACATGTAATGTTCTTTATTACTAATGATGCTACCAAAATGTGACTTTCCAGTTAATCAGTTCTAGGAATCCCAAAAAGAAGGAAACATTGGTATTGGATCAAATATTAATAGGGGATAACTTCTACACTTGATACCTCCCCTTTAAGGTATATGATCTGACTTTTTGTAGACCATTTATTTAATTAACTCTGTTCCCAGTCTCGTATGAATAGTGATACAACCTCTCCAGCTCGGTGTAATCTGCTTCTGCTGATCGTGCATGGGTCTATGTGTGGAAAGAATGGCTGGAAATGTAAGGTCAGGGAAATGGGGTCTTGTTGATGGGAATTCGGAGACATCTGTACGGACTTACTGAAAGCATCTTCCTTCCTTTGCACGTTCTGTCATTATCATTCCAGGACAAAACCTTTCATTCCTTTCCTCGTGATTTCTTGTCAATAAATATTTAATGAGTTTAGGATTCTGAAATCCCGGTATGTTTTCCCGATCCGTCCTCTTCTGTTCCCTTATGTCATCAGTTTATTTTTTTTTTAAATAGCATATTTTTCCACATTTATGATACATCAGATTATTTAGTATTTTTGTTTTGAACATTCTCCTTGTTGTCTTTATAGGTTCAGTTTTAAAGAAGCTTTTACACACTGGGAATTCTATAAAGGTGAGTTCTGTACAGAATATTGTAGAAGATGCATCCCTAATGCACATGTGGATCGCTTCATGTGGGTATTCTGCCTGGATTTGCACACAACAGATCCAACCTTATTACAGTACTAGCAAGGTTTAAAAAAAAAAAAGAAAACACTATCTACATATTGGGGAAACTTTCTGAACGTTCATTGCCTTTCAGTGCATATATTCAAATCTGTGACCTGTTACTTCTCTTTGCAGATTTCATACCATATTTTTCGGAGTATAAAACTCACTTTTTTTCCCCAAACGTTGTTGGACAGTCTGGTGTATGTCTTATAATCTGAAGTTACTCGCTATGAAGAAGGGCGGTGGGGGGAGGGTCTCTGGAGCAGTCTCTGGGGGCTGGAGGAGGCTGCTGCGAGCTGCAAAGACAGCGGGAGGTCACGTGACCTGCTCATTATACTCCTATAATATGCACTGCACCCTCCGCCGTCCATCTCTCATTGCTGAAGTTGCGCTGGGAGATGGATGGGGGGGAATTGGTGCATGTTATATGAGCCTGCTCTCACCCCATCATCCTACACTCACCCCTCGTTTTGAACTTGCCCCCCCTTTGTCACTTTATATTTCCCCATGCTGGCATGTACCCAGTAAAATAACAGATGATAACTTACCTTCCGCTGCTCCATGCTCACAGCTCATCACTTTCAATCCTGTCTCTGTGATGCTCAGTATACGATCATGTGACCAGGGCCCACAGCAATGACATAATTGACATCACATGATCGGAAGATGCAGGGCATAGAGACAGGATGAAAGCGGCGAGCTGTAAGCATGGAGTGGCGGAAGGTAAGTTATCTGTTAATTTACTGTGGGCATGCCAGCATGGGGAAATAGAGTGACGGAGGGGAGGGGATGGGCTATGTTTCATCACAGGGGTCCATAACCACGCTTATAATCAGCTGTGTTGTATAAAGCGAAAAATATGGTTATTGTACTTCTAATTACCTCCAGTTCCCGGCACTGTTCCAGCAGTGTCAGCACTGGCTCTCCTGGGGCTCGCATGTCATAATAATGTCATATCCATGTGGCCATTCAGCTCTGGCTTCATTCTTCCCTATGGAAATAATCGGTCCGACACTTCCTTCAGATTTCTGGATTTGTCTGAAGGAGAGGAGAGTGAAGATAATGCTGACTGGCCGCAGGATTGCCTAATGTAATAATGTCACGTGAGCTCCAGGAGAGCCAGTGCTGACATTGCCGAAACGGCACCAACATCGGAAGAGAATATTGGTTTTGTTACTTTAATGGGTCAAACATAGGAATTGGTTGCCCGAACAGTGGAGAATCCATTTAATGTCGTAGGGTGAAAACTCCTCCAAATTCACATATTAAATCTGAAGAAAATTCACCCATGTGGTCTAAAGATGCTCAGTGCTCAAAGTTGATCTTCCTATGTCATTGGCACTTCTCGAAAGATTATCTGACTGTTAAAAAAAAAAAAAAAATTACAATGGTGTTTTTTGTGAGACATACATCTATGGTCCCCTTCACATCACATTTTTTTTTTCCTGTCCGTGGGGATCCTGTGTTTGGCAGGACCATGCGGGATAGGAACGGACTGGAACAGATTTGTAACTCCGGATGCCATTTCTGTGTCTGGGTACGTGATTTTGAGGGATTTGAACACAGAAAGAGCTGGAGGGAGCCGAGCCTGTAAAGCATAAGCCAGTGCAGCTGTACTTTGACTTTCGCAATGTATCTACATACATTGCAAAAGCGAAAGAAAGCATTGTGTTAAAAATAACAAATGCTCATCTCTTCACCTAGTGTCCCGCGATGACCGAGCGGGGCGGCAACCCGATCAGCTCATGTGGATCGTTTGGCGGGCGATTTAAACTGCTCAGTTCATGCTGTCATGTGACAAATCAGCTGATCGGTTGCCGCCGGTCAGCTGATTAAGGTCCTGCAGCGATGGGACGTGGACGCCTCACATCGCAACACACTCGGCGGAGAAGTGATTTTTTTTTTTATTTGAAACCATTCCTTTCTTTAATTTCACTTTAGCAGTGTATGTAGATAGTGTATGTAGATACACTGCTAAAGTGAAATTACACTGAACAGAGCAGTTTTAGTGTACTGAGCATGCTCAGTACACTAAAACCAGATCCGGGAAACAACACTGTTTATTCCTGGATCCAAGCTCCATAGATCTTCATGTTATTTGAGTCAGACAGAGTTGGATCCGATTCTGTCTGATTGTGTCTGCTTTTTTGAAGGCAGACCAAAATCGGAACAGTCTCCGATTCTTGGGCCAGGAAAAAAGCGGACACAATCGGATGCCTGCACACAGAGATGGCCATTAAGGACCAATCCGTGCCCATAGGGAACATGGGGAGCCAAATCGGGTCCGTGGCTATCCGTTTTACAACAGATAGCCACGGATCCCCAAAAAAAGTGATGTGAAGGGGACCTATCTCTCCGAAGAAAAAACACCATTGAGATCTTATTATACAATATAAACAGATTTAGCATCTCGTTAAGCTACTATCTTCAGTTTTTATGTGGTTTCACAGGTTGATCTCATGCTGCTAACTTCCAAATCTGGGGGTCGCAGTGCTGATATGGCTTGGTGACAGGTGCCTGACAGAACATCTGCATGGCAGGTATCATGCTCTTGTCCTAAAATACTAACAAAGTAAGCATGCATATAAAAGAGAACAGCACACACCCACATAATGTACAAGCAAGTACAATCTTTATTAAATGCAATTATACTGCCCGAACAAGGCAAACATCCATATTAATAGCATCTAAAAATAGACATAAATTGAAAGGATAATAGAAAAATAGCCTGTGTCCCAGCAAACAGTCCTGTCCTATATGGCAATACCCCCCCCCCCCCCACACACACATATATATATATATATATATATAATGTGTGTGTGTGTATATATATATATATATATATATACACACACCTCTATATATACACACCTATATAATATGGCCAATATATGCAATATTGGTGAATAAGAGACACAGAAGTACCTGAGATATGATACCATGATACCTGTAAAAGAGCCCAGTAATGGCAACCATGAAGCTCCCTACACATGCAGAAAGACAAGCTATTGCATAGAACATTTAAAGGCAATCTGCCACCAGGTATTTGCTAGGTAATGTTAGAGCAGCATGACGTAGAGACAGTTCTGATTCCAGGAATGTGTCACTTACTGGGCTGCATGCTGTATTTTCACTAAAATTACTGTTAGGGGCCCGTCACACGGTGCCACCTCGCCGGAGATGTTGGCGCCCCGCCAGTGTCGCCGTCCCCCCCTCCCCCCCCGTTTACACGGGGAGACACCACTGGCGATGCATCGGCGAGCTGACAGGCTGCATCGCCGCCGGGGTGTCTGAAAACCCCAGCGGTGATGCAGTACAATGGAGCCTATGGCTCCCATCGCCTGTCAGGTCGCCGGCGGCTGTTTACAGGGTGCGATGTGTGCACATCACCCCAGATCGGCCTCCTGGTTTCAGAGCACTGCTCTGAAACCAGGCGACCAGTAAAAGGCGTCGCCATCGCCCAATTACATTAGGCGATGCAGGGGCGATATCGGTGCCGATAGGCCACGCCCCTGCATCGCCTAACAAATCGGGGGTACCGTTGCACCGTGTGACAGCACCCTTAGAATATGAGACAATCACTAGAAGGATAGTATCCCTGCTTTCATGCAGTCCTCCATGCTAATGGCCTCTGTATGACTTCAGCCCCCACCACTGATTGGCAGCTTTCTGCCTATGCACAGTATACACAAAAAGCTGCCAATCAATGGCAGGGTGGGATTATACAGGGGTCAGCAATCGGAGACCTGGTAGATCTGTAATAGATAATACTGTGATTTTATCAAAACTGCAGCAAGCAGCCCAATAAGTGACACATCGATGAAGTCAGACTCTTCCTACAGTATCCTGTAATCAGATGGGTAGCAAAAACTTGGTGACAGGTTTCCTTTAGGTGAAAATGCATATAAAAAAGAAGACTTAGATGAAAGGAGCTGACTGGAATTTTAACATTGATGACCTCAGGATAGGTTATTAATGCCTGATCGACAGGGATGCTGTCAGCCAGAACTGCTCAATTGTGGAGCTGCGCAGCACAGTTTGGTCAACTGTATGTTGTGCGCTGTTGGATACTGCACACCCACTCCCTACGGATACGAACAGGGGTGGATCCCCAGTACACATTACTTTGCAGGAATGTTATTCCAGGTTTTGCGGTCTTATTCTCCTATGTTGGCACTGATTGCCTGGGGTATTGCTTTATAAGACAGTTCGTGTCCAAAAAAACTGTCCTATAGGTCTGGTTTTAAGTGTTTTTCAGCTTGTATGAATGTTTCTTGTGTGATCTGTATTTTTGCATGTAATAAAGATTTATATTTTGCATATAATATGCGTGTGCGCTGCTCTCCTTTTTTGTATGATGTGTTTTTGTTTCTCGGATATGTTCAAATTTGTTCACCGATCAGTGGTGTTCCACTCCGGGGACAGAACATTATCTGAATAGGGACAACTATAGAAACTTACTGACCTCACCAAGCCTTGTCTGTACGCTGTGATAAGCATTTATATACCATACTGACCTGACCAAGCCTTATCTGTACGCTGTGATAAGCATTTATATACCATACTGACCTGACCAAGCCTTATCTGTACGCTGTGATAAGCATTTATACACCATACTGACCTGACCAAGCCTTATCTGTACGCTGTGATAAGCATTTATACACCATACTGACCTGACCAAGCCCTATCTGTACACTGTGATCAGCATTTATACACCATACTGACCTGACCAAGCTCTATATGTACACTGTGATCAGCATTTATACACCATACTGACGTGACCAAGCCTTATCTGTATGCTGTGATCAGCATTTATACACCATACTGACCTGACCAAGCCTTATCTGTACGCTGTGATCAGCATTTATACACCATACTGACCTGACCAAGCCTTATCTGTACGCTGTGATCAGCATTTATATACCATACTGACCTGACCAAGCCCTATCTGTACGCTGTGATCAGCATTTATACACCATACTGACCTGACCAAGCCCTATCTGTACGCTGTGATCAGCATTTATATACCATACTGACCTGACCAAGCCTTATCTGTATGTTGTGATCAGCATTTATACACCATACTGACCTGACCAAGGCTTATCTGTACACTGTGATCAGCATTTATATACCATACTGACCTGACCAAGCCTTATCTGTACGCTGTGATCAGCATTTATATACCATACTGACCTGACCAAGCCTTATCTGTACGCTGTGATCAGCATTTATACACCATACTGACCTGACCAAGCCTTATCTGTATGTTGTGATCAGCATTTATACACCATACTGACCTGACCAAGCCTTATCTCTACACTGTGATCAGCATTTATACACCATACTTACCTGACCAAGCCTTATCTGTATGCTGTGATCAGCATTTATACACCATACTGACCTGACCAAGCCTTATCTGTATGTTGTGATCAGCATTTATACACCATACTGACCTGACCAAGTCTTATCTGTACACTGTGATCAGCATTTATACACCATACTGACCTGACCAAGCCTTATCTGTACGCTGTGATCAGCATTTATACACCATACTGACCTGACCAAGCCCTATCTGTACGCTGTGATCAGCATTTATAACACCATACTGACCTGACCAAGCCTTATCTGTACGCTGTGATCAGCATTTATATACCATACTGACCTGACCAAGCCTTATCTCTACGCTGTGATCAGCATTTATACACCATACTGACCTGACCAAGCCCTATCTGTACGCTGTGATCAGCATTTATACACCATACTGACCTGGCCAAGCCTTATCTGTACGCTGTGATCAGCATTTATACACCATACTGACCTGACCAAGGCTTATCTGTACACTGTGATCAGCATTTATATACCATACTGACCTGACCAAGCCTTATCTGTACGCTGTGATCAGCATTTATATACCATACTGACCTGGCCAAGCCTTATCTGTACGCTGTGATCAGCATTTATACACCATACTGACCTGACCAAGGCTTATCTGTACACTGTGATCAGCATTTATACACCATACTGACCTGACCAAGCCTTATCTGTACACTGTGATCAGCATTTATACACCATACTGACCTGACCAAGCCCTATCTGTACGCTGTGATCAGCATTTATACACCATACTGACCTGACCAAGCCTTATCTGTACACTGTGATCAGCATTTATACACCATACTGACCTGACCAAGGCTTATCTGTATGCTGTGATCAGCAGTTATACACCATACTGACCTGACCAAGCCTTATCTGTATGCTGTGATCAGCATTTATACACCATACTGACCTGACCAAGCCTTATCTGTACGCTGTGATCAGCATTTATACACCATACTGACCTGACCAAGCCCTATCTGTACGCTGTGATCAGCATTTATACACCATACTGACCTGACCAAGTCTTATCTGTACACTGTGATCAGCATTTATACACCATACTGACCTGACCAAGCCTTATCTGTACGCTGTGATCAGCATTTATACACCATACTGACCTGACCAAGCCCTATCTGTATGCTGTGATCAGCATTTATATACCATACTGACCTGACCAAGCCTTATCTGTATGCTGTGATCAGCATTTATACACCATACTGACCTGACCAAGCCTTATCTGTACACTGTGATCAGCATTTATACACCATACTGACCTGACCAAGCCCTATCTGTATGCTGTGATCAGCATTTATACACCATACTGACCTGACCAAGCCCTATCTGTATGCTGTGATCAGCATTTATACACCATACTGACCTGACCAAGCCCTATCTGTATGCTGTGATCAGCATTTATACACCATACTGACCTGACCAAGCCTTATCTGTACACTGTGATCAGCATTTATACACCATACTGACCTGACCAAGCCCTATCTGTATGCTGTGATCAGCATTTATACACCATACTGACCTGACCAAGCCCTATCTGTATGCTGTGATCAGCATTTATACACCATACTGACCTGACCAAGCCCTATCTGTACGCTGTGATCAGCATTTATATACCATACTGACCTGACCAAGCCTTATCTGTACGCTGTGATCAGCATTTATATACCATACTGACCTGACCAAGCCTTATCTGTACGCTGTGATCAGCATTTATACACCATACTGACCTGACCAAGCCTTATCTGTACGCTGTGATCAGCATTTATACACCATACTGACCTGACCAAGCCCTATCTGTACGCTGTGATCAGCATTTATACACCATACTGACCTGACCAAGTCTTATCTGTACACTGTGATCAGCATTTATACACCATACTGACCTGACCAAGCCTTATCTGTACGCTGTGATCAGCATTTATACACCATACTGACCTGACCAAGGCTTATCTGTACGCTGTGATCAGCATTTATACACCATACTGACCTGACCAAGCCTTATCTGTATGCTGTGATCAGCATTTATACACCATACTGACCTGACCAAGCCTTATCTGTACACTGTGATCAGCATTTATACACCATACTGACCTGACCAAGCCCTATCTGTATGCTGTGATCAGCATTTATACACCATACTGACCTGACCAAGCCTTATCTGTACACTGTGATCAGCATTTATACACCATACTGACCTGACCAAGCCCTATCTGTACGCTGTGATCAGCATTTATACACCATACTGACCTGACCAAGCCTTATCTGTACACTGTGATCAGCATTTATACACCATACTGACCTGACCAAGGCTTATCTGTATGCTGTGATCAGCAGTTATACACCATACTGACCTGACCAAGCCTTATCTGTATGCTGTGATCAGCATTTATACACCATACTGACCTGACCAAGCCTTATCTGTACACTGTGATCAGCATTTATACACCATACTGACCTGACCAAGCCCTATCTGTACGCTGTGATCAGCATTTATACACCATACTGACCTGACCAAGTCTTATCTGTACACTGTGATCAGCATTTATACACCATACTGACCTGACCAAGCCTTATCTGTACGCTGTGATCAGCATTTATACACCATACTGACCTGACCAAGCCCTATCTGTATGCTGTGATCAGCATTTATATACCATACTGACCTGACCAAGCCTTATCTGTATGCTGTGATCAGCATTTATACACCATACTGACCTGACCAAGCCTTATCTGTACACTGTGATCAGCATTTATACACCATACTGACCTGACCAAGCCCTATCTGTATGCTGTGATCAGCATTTATACACCATACTGACCTGACCAAGCCCTATCTGTATGCTGTGATCAGCATTTATACACCATACTGACCTGACCAAGCCCTATCTGTATGCTGTGATCAGCATTTATACACCATACTGACCTGACCAAGCCTTATCTGTACACTGTGATCAGCATTTATACACCATACTGACCTGACCAAGCCCTATCTGTATGCTGTGATCAGCATTTATACACCATACTGACCTGACCAAGCCCTATCTGTACGCTGTGATCAGCATTTATACACCATACTGACCTGACCAAGCCTTATCTGTACACTGTGATCAGCATTTATACACCATACTGACCTGACCAAGCCCTATCTGTATGCTGTGATCAGCATTTATATACCATACTGACCTGACCAAGCCTTATCTGTACACTGTGATCAGCATTTATACACCATACTGACCTGACCAAGCCTTATCTGTACGCTGTGATCAGCATTTATATACCATACTGACCTGACCAAGCCTTATCTGTACGCTGTGATCAGCATTTATACACCATACTGACCTGACCAAGCCTTATCTGTACGCTGTGATCAGCATTTATACACCATACTGACCTGACCAAGCCCTATCTGTACGCTGTGATCAGCATTTATACACCATACTGACCTGACCAAGCCTTATCTGTACGCTGTGATCAGCATTTATACACCATACTGACCTGACCAAGGCTTATCTGTACACTGTGATCAGCATTTATACACCATACTGACCTGACCAAGCCTTATCTGTATGCTGTGATCAGCATTTATACACCATACTGACCTGACCAAGCCTTATCTGTACACTGTGATCAGCATTTATACACCATACTGACCTGACCAAGCCCTATCTGTATGCTGTGATCAGCATTTATATACCATACTGACCTGACCAAGCCTTATCTGTATGCTGTGATCAGCATTTATACACCATACTGACCTGACCAAGCCTTATCTGTACGCTGTGATCAGCATTTATACACCATACTGACCTGACCAAGCCTTATCTGTACACTGTGATCAGCATTTATACACCATACTGACCTGACCAAGCCCTATCTGTACGCTGTGATCAGCATTTATACTCCATACTGACCTGACCAAGCCTTATCTGTACGCTGTGATCAGCATTTATACACCATACTGACCTGACCAAGGCTTATCTGTATGCTGTGATCAGCAGTTATACACCATACTGACCTGACCAAGCCTTATCTGTATGCTGTGATCAGCATTTATACACCATACTGACCTGACCAAGCCTTATCTGTACACTGTGATCAGCATTTATACACCATACTGACCTGACCAAGCCCTATCTGTACGCTGTGATCAGCATTTATACACCATACTGACCTGGCCAAGCCTTATCTGTACGCTGTGATCAGCATTTATACACCATACTGACCTGACCAAGGCTTATCTGTACACTGTGATCAGCATTTATACACCATACTGACCTGACCAAGCCTTATCTGTACACTGTGATCAGCATTTATAACCATACTGACCTGACCAAGCCTATCTGTACGCTGTGATCAGCATTTATACACCATACTGACCTGACCAAGGCCTTATCTGTACACTGTGATCAGCATTTATACACCATACTGACCTGACCAAGCTTATCTGTAACTGTGATCAGCATTTATACACCATACTGACCTGACCAAGCCTTATCTGTACGCTGTGATCAGCATTTATACACCATACTGACCTGACCAAGCCTTATCTGTACGCTGTGATCAGCATTTAATACACCAATACTGACCTGACCATAGCCCTATCTGTACGCTGTGATCAGCATTTATACACCATACTGACCTGACCAAGCCTTATCTGTACACTGTGATCAGCATTTATACACCATACTGACCTGACCAAGCCTTATCTGTACGCTGTGATCAGCATTTATACACCATACTGACCTGACCAAGCCCTATCTGTATGCTGTGATCAGCATTTATAACCATACTGACCTGACCAAGCCTTATCTGTATGCTGTGATCAGCATTTATACACCATACTGACCTGACCAAGCCTTATCTGTACCTGTGATCAGCATTTATACACCATACTGACCTGACCAAGCCCTTATCTGTATGCTGTGATCAGCATTTATACACCATACTGACCTGACCAAGCCTTATCTGTATCTGTGATCAGCATTTATACACCATACGACCTGACCAAGCCCTATCTGTATGCTGTGATCAGCATTTATACACCATACTGACCTGACCAAGCCCTATCTGTATGCTGTGATCAGCATTTATACACCATACTGACCTGACCAAGCCCTATCTGTATGCTGTGATCAGCATTTATACACCATACTGACCTGACCAAGCCCTATCTGTATGCTGTGATCAGCATTTATACACCATACTGACCTGACCAAGCCCTATCTGTATGCTGTGATCAGCATTTATACACCATACTGACCTGACCAAGCCCTATCTGTACGCTGTGATCAGCATTTATACACCATACTGACCTGACCAAGCCTTATCTGTACGCTGTGATCAGCATTTATAACCATACTGACCTGACCAAGCCTTATCTGTACGCTGTGATCAGCATTTATACACCATACTGACCTGACCAAGCCTTATCTGTACGCTGTGATCAGCATTTATACACCATACTGACCTGACCAAGCCTTATCTGTACGCTGTGATCAGCATTTATACACCATACTGACTGACAAGCCTGATCGTACGTGTGATCAGCATTTACACATAGTGACCACAGCATCGTACTGTGATCAGCATTTATACACCATACTGACCTGACCAAGCCTTATCTGTACGCTGTGATCAGCATTTATACACCATACTGACCTGACCAAGGCTTATCTGTACGCTGTGATCAGCATTTATACACCATACTGACCTGACCAAGCCTTATCTGTATGCTGTGATCAGCATTTATACACCATACTGACCTGACCAAGCCTTATCTGTACACTGTGATCAGCATTTATACACCATACTGACCTGACCAAGCCCTATCTGTATGCTGTGATCAGCATTTATACACCATACTGACCTGACCAAGCCTTATCTGTACACTGTGATCAGCATTTATACACCATACTGACCTGACCAAGCCCTATCTGTACGCTGTGATCAGCATTTATACACCATACTGACCTGACCAAGCCTTATCTGTACACTGTGATCAGCATTTATACACCATACTGACCTGACCAAGCTTATCTGTATGCTGTGATCAGCATGTTATACACCATACTGACCTGACCAAGCCTTATCTGTATGCTGTGATCAGCATTTATACACCATACTGACCTGACCAAGCCTTATCTGTACACTGTGATCAGCATTTATACACCATACTGACCTGACCAAGCCCTATCTGTACGCTGTGATCAGCATTTATACACCATACTGACCTGACCAAGTCTTATCTGTACACTGTGATCAGCATTTATACACCATACTGACCTGACCAAGCCTTATCTGTACGCTGTGATCAGCATTTATACACCATACTGACCTGACCAAGCCTATCTGTATGCTGTGATCAGCATTTATATACCATACTGACCTGACCAAGCCTATCTGTATGCTGTGATCAGCATTTATACACCATACTGACCTGACCAAGCCTTATCTGTACACTGTGATCAGCATTTATACACCATACTGACCTGACCAAGCCCTATCTGTATGCTGTGATCAGCATTTATACACCATACTGACCTGACCAAGCCCTATCTGTATGCTGTGATCAGCATTTATACACCATACTGACCTGACCAAGCCCTATCTGTATGCTATGTGATTCAGCATTTATACACCATACTGACCTGACCAAGCCTTATCTGTACACTGTGATCAGCATTTATACACCATACTGACCTGACCAAGCCCTATCTGTATGCTGTGATCAGCATTTATACACCATACTGACCTGACCAAGCCCTATCTGTACGCTGTGATCAGCATTTATACACCATACTGACCTGACCAAGCCTTATCTGTACACTGTGATCAGCATTTATACACCATACTGACCTGACCAAGCCCTATCTGTATGCTGTGATCAGCATTTATATACCATACTGACCTGACCAAGCCTTATCTGTACACTGTGATCAGCATTTATACACCATACTGACCTGACCAAGCCTTATCTGTACGCTGTGATCAGCATTTATATACCATACTGACCTGACCAAGCCTTATCTGTACGCTGTGATCAGCATTTATACACCATACTGACCTGACCAAGCCTTATCTGTACGCTGTGATCAGCATTTATACACCATACTGACCTGACCAAGCCCTATCTGTACGCTGTGATCAGCATTTATACACCATACTGACCTGACCAAGCCTTATCTGTACGCTGTGATCAGCATTTATACACCATACTGACCTGACCAAGGCTTATCTGTACACTGTGATCAGCATTTATACACCATACTGACCTGACCAAGCCTTATCTGTATGCTGTGATCAGCATTTATACACCATACTGACCTGACCAAGCCTTATCTGTACACTGTGATCAGCATTTATACACCATACTGACCTGACCAAGCCCTATCTGTATGCTGTGATCAGCATTTATATACCATACTGACCTGACCAAGCCTTATCTGTATGCTGTGATCAGCATTTATACACCATACTGACCTGACCAAGCCTTATCTGTACGCTGTGATCAGCATTTATACACCATACTGACCTGACCAAGCCTTATCTGTACACTGTGATCAGCATTTATACACCATACTGACCTGACCAAGCCCTATCTGTACGCTGTGATCAGCATTTATACTCCATACTGACCTGACCAAGCCTTATCTGTACGCTGTGATCAGCATTTATACACCATACTGACCTGACCAAGGCTTATCTGTATGCTGTGATCAGCAGTTATACACCATACTGACCTGACCAAGCCTTATCTGTATGCTGTGATCAGCATTTATACACCATACTGACCTGACCAAGCCTTATCTGTACACTGTGATCAGCATTTATACACCATACTGACCTGACCAAGCCCTATCTGTACGCTGTGATCAGCATTTATACACCATACTGACCTGACCAAGTCTTATCTGTACACTGTGATCAGCATTTATACACCATACTGACCTGACCAAGCCTAATCTGTACGCTGTGATCAGCATTTATACACCATACTGACCTGACCAAGCCCTATCTGTACGCTGTGATCAGCATTTATACACCATACTGACCTGACCAAGCCCTATCTGTACGCTGTGATCAGCATTTATACACCATACTGACCTGACCAAGCCTTATCTGTATGCTGTGATCAGCATTTATATACCATACTGACCTGACCAAGCCTTATCTGTACGCTGTGATCACATTTATACACCATACTGACCTGACCAAGCCTTATCTGTATGTTGTGATCAGCATTTATACACCATACTAACCTGACCAAGCCTTATCTCTACGCTGTGATCAGCATTTATACACCATACTGACCTGACCAAGCCCTATCTGTACGCTGTGATCAGCATTTATACACCATACTGACCTGGCCAAGCCTTATCTGTACGCTGTGATCAGCATTTATACACCATACTGACCTGACCAAGGCTTATCTGTACACTGTGATCAGCATTTATATACCATACTGACCTGACCAAGCCTTATCTGTACGCTGTGATCAGCATTTATACACCATACTGACCTGACCAAGCCTTATCTGTACGCTGTGATCAGCATTTATACACCATACTGACCTGACCAAGCCCTATCTGTATGCTGTGATCAGCATTTATACACCATACTGACCTGACCAAGCCCTATCTGTATGCTGTGATCAGCATTTATACACCATACTGACCTGACCAAGCCTTATCTGTACGCTGTGATCAGCATTTATACACCATACTGACCTGACCAAGCCTTATCTGTATGCTGTGATCAGCAGTTTTACGCCTTGCTGGGTATTAGTAGCACACATCAGTGACACACCGGCACCTTGCAGCCATGACCGCCCTTCCCCTTAAAGCAGTGATGTCACCTCAAGAAAATGTCAGTGTTGTTTCACTGCCGACTTCCTCCCTTCCTCTGTTTAGGAATATAGAAGGGACAATTTTGTCTCTGAGAAGTTATATTGGGTTTTCTGTGAAGCCTAATAAGAATAAAGGCCTGTGGAGCTGCCGGACTAGTGACCTCTTCAGAGTGAAGGAGCTGAGAATTTCCTGTGCCTTCTCTTGCATTTGTGCAGGTTGGCCAAGCTTAGGCTCAGGTCTTATAAGCATTGTGGCTTCCATTAATACCGGAAGCCCTAACACAAATCCATCCAATGACAGAAAATTGATGGTTACGTATAGACTTTCTTTGCTAATTTTTCTGTTAAAGATGATGCAACTTCCAACAGAAGTCCTTACTGCAGATGTAACTGTATCCTTGTACCATAAAAATTAGGTGAAAAATGATGTCTAATATTAGGAAGAGTCTGTGGCCCACTCTCCCAGAAGCATGGCTTGTACAGGTTATTGCAGCTTCGCTCCAGTTAATGAGGATCGACGTTTTAACCACATGTGCTGGAAAACTCACATAAATCAGGAGTGGGGAACTCCAAACCTCAAGAGCCGACAACAGGTCATGTTTTCAGGATTTCCTTAGCATTGTACAGGTGATAATTGAATCACTTGCACTGGTAAGGATTACAATCCCTGTGTAATGCTATGGAAATCCTGAAAACATGCTCTGTTGGCGGCCCTCAAGGCCGGGAGTTCCCCACCACAGACATGAACCCACTTGCCAATATAATAAAGATCTGACCCAGTGGCTTCATTTGTTAGCTGCTGCCCCCTTATTCATTCCGATCTTCATCCCCCCCCATCTACAGCATGGCACACATGGCAAGGAAGACTAGAACATGGCCATTGTTTTCAGGAGCCAATGTACAGGTCTGCTGACCGGTCCCTCATCAGGGCCCATGTTGGGACTGGAGCGCCATTCTGCCGACTGGGGAGATGATGGGATTAAAACTAAAGGGGCGGCTGTATACAAGCGATGTCAGCGCCACAGATCTTCACGTTTTATATTCACAAGTGTCTTTTTGTGCGATTTTCAGAATATATTCAAAAATAGTTAAGTGAGCACACCTTTTTTCTTTTATACTGAACATAGTAGGTGTAAAACATGAGTTTGGCCTCAGAACGCAGGAGCCTTTTACTCAGTGGGGCCACCTGAGAACACAAGCTGTAGCCCGCACTCCAATGCATGCTGCGTTCTCTGGCTGTCCCTGTTGTCTTGCATGTCCAGCTTCTGGCATCACTCGGCACAGGCAGCCTTCTTATATGTGAATGTCTTTTATCCTTAGATACGATGTGAAGGGATGCGGCTGTTTCTTCTCTGGCTTCAAGCACTGCAGACAAATTGTGGAGAGGAGCAGGCACTAATATTTGCATGTCTTGTTCCCGGCTTTCCTGTCGTCATGTCATCTCGAGGTCCTTGCACACTGGAAACCCTCATAAACCCTACCTATAATTTACCTGATGGTTAGTGACTGTGCTTTCACCTGCTCATTATATGCCTGGCATGTTACACTAATGAACTATTGTACTGCGCTACTGGAGGTGATAGTTGTATTATGCTTATATGCCATAGTATTATACCAGAGCGAAAAATGGGGGGGAATCTCATTACTGTGGTAACTGTACATTCCTGAAGATCTACTGTATTTTCATAGACTGAGATGAATTGATTTTTTGTGTCTCGTAGGAATTGTTCAGTATGATCCTATAAATTTGGGTATTTTCTGCCAGTACCAGGCATGAGATGCTCACATTTCTTAGGGCCGCTTTACACACACCAACTTCTGTGACCAACTTCTGGACAGACCTCTGGTTGCAGTGAAATCATGGACACATTGTTCCATTTTGTGGCTGTGTACAAATGTAACAATGTGTCCATGATTTCACTGCAACCAGAGATCTGTTCAGAAGTTTGTCACAGAAGTTGGTGTGTGTAAAGCGGCCCTTATATTTAGATAATCCTTTCAACACCAGAACAATCAGTAGAGCACTGGGCAAGGATTACATTGATGTTTGTAAAGCATTTAAAAAAATTATCTCTGAACTCGATGCTTTTAACCATGATAAAAGGGGTTGCCCAACCCCCAATAAAAATAAAAATATAAATCCTCTTACCTTCGTAAGCTATTTGGACTGGTAAATCAGGTGCCACGATTTTTTGGTTGTCGCTTAATCACAGCTCTTGGCCATTTTTCTTTGTGTCGTGCTGGACAACATTTCAATAGCTGAGCCTGCCCCCTTTTCTGCCCAGCCAGTATCCCTACACAAGGGGGCTGGCTCGGGTATTGAGCAGTCAGCCGACCCTCTGACACATCTCTGGTCCCCAGTCCAGCAGGTCAGAGAACATTGGTAAAGGAATTTCCAGGTCTGCAGGACTCGCATCAATCCACATTCAGGCATGCTATTATTTTAATGGAGGTACGCCGCCCCCCCCCCCCCCCCCCTGCATTGTAATATACAGTGTTGGCCAAAAGTATTGACACCCCTGCAATTCTGTCAGATAATACTCAGTTTCTTCCTGAAAATGATTGCAATCACAAATTCTTTGTTATTATTATCCTCATTTAATTTGTCTTCAATGAAAAAAGCACAAAAAGACTTGTCCTAAAGCCAAATTGGATCTAATTCCACACCAAACATAAAAAAGGGGGTGGACAAAAGTATTGACACTTAAAAAAATCATGTGATGCTTCTCTAATTTGTGTAATTAACAGCACCTGTAACTTACCTGTGGCACCTAACAGGTGTTGGCAATAACTAAATCACACTTGCAGCCAGTTGACATGGATTAAAGTTGACTCAACCTCTGTCCTGTGTCCTTGTGTGTACCACATTGAGCATGGAGAAAAGAAAGAAGACCAAAGAACTGTCTAAGGACTTGAGAAACCAAATTGTGAGGAAGCATGAGCAATCTCAAGGCTACAAGTCCATCTCCAAAGACCTGAATGTTCCTGTGTCTACCGTGCGCAGTGTCATCAAGACATTTAAAGCCCATGGCACTGTGGCTAATCTCCCTAGATGTGGACAGAAAAGAAAAATTGACGAGAGATTTCAACGCAAGATTGTGCGGATGGTGGATAAAGAACCTCGACTAACATCCAAACAAGTTCAAGCTGCCCTGCAGTCCGAGGGTACAACAGTGTCAACCCGTACTATCCGTCAGCGTCTGAATGAAAAGGGACTGTATGGTAGCAGACTCAGGAAGACCCTACTTGTTACCCCGAGACATAAAAAAGACAGGCTCGAGTTTGCCAAAGCTTATCTTAGAAAGCCTAAAACGTTTTGGAAGAATGTTCTCTCTTTTTGGGCAAAGGCATCAACGTAGAGTTTACAGGAGAAAAAAAGAGGCATTCAAAGAAAAGAACACGGTCCCTACAGTCAAACATGGCGGAGGTTCCCTGATGTTTTGGGGTTGCTTTGCTTCCTCTGGCACTGGACTGCTTGACCGTGTGCATGGCATTATGAAGTCTGAAGACTACCAACAAATTTTGCAGCATAATGTAGGGCCCAGTGTGAGAAAGCTGGGTCTCCCTCAGAGGTCATGGGTCTTCCAGCAGGACAATGACCCAAAACACACTTCACAAAGCACTAGAAAATGGTTTGAGAGAAAGCACTGGAGACTTCTAAGGTGGCCAGCAATGAGTCCAGACCTGAACCCCATAGAACACCTGTGGAGAGATCTAAAAATGGCAGTTTGGAGAAGGTACCCTTCAAATATCAGGGACCTGGAGCAGTTTGCCAAAGAAGAATGGTCTAAAATTCCAGCAGAGCATTGTAAGAAACTCATTGATGGTTACCAGAAGCGGTTGATCGCAGTTATTTTGGCTAAAGGTTGTGCAACCAAGTATAAGGCTGAGGGTGTCAATACTTTTGCCTGGCCCATTTTTGGAGTTTTGTGTGAAATGATCAATGTTTTGCTTTTTGCTTCATTCTCTTTTGTGTTTTTTCATTGAATACAAATTAAATGAAGATAATAATACCAAAGAATTTGTGATTGCAATCATTTTCAGGAAGAAACCAAGTATTATCTGACAGAATTGCAGCGGTGTCAATACTTTTGGCCAACACTGTATAATCTTTTGAGGACCTTCAGAAATTTGCATATGATGTAGAAGGACCTGTGGTAATGTCACGTCCATATGATCATAATCGGCGGAGCTAGGCAGACCTGACTTGAAGGTTAGGTAGACTTAGCTTCGTCCGTTAGTCACATAGTCATGACATCACCACGGGTCCTTCTGTTTCTCCTTCCTTAAGTGATGTTAATATATTACAATGCGGGGGGTGGGGGCATAACTTTGTTTAAACAACTGCATGTCTGCAGTGGAGTGACGAACAGTCAGCTGGAGTATCCATCTCATGACTGCTTGTGCAGGTACCTAATGCAAACATATAAGGGTCTAAAGTGTTTGTTTTTTAATGATAAATGTTTTTTTAACCCCCTTCACGACCCATGATGCACATGTGCATCATAGAGCGCCTCCCACCCTTCGATGCAAGCTCACGAGCTGCGTTCACATCCTCTCCCCACATCTCAGCTGACATCATCACCTGAGATCTGTATCTAACAGCGCCAAGCAGATCCGTGATCTGAGCGCCACTGTTAAGGCCACGTCACACGCTGCAGTCTCATTCACGATCTCACCTGAAAAGTCATGTGATCGAGATCGCTATAACAATTTATTGATATCGTTTGTGCGGTGTCACAAGCATAGATCTCGTTAACTATGTTAAATTTGGCAACACACCAGCGATCGTTTGCACTACTTAGCGATTGTCCTGTCTAGCGTCAGGAATAGGCGAAGTCGTGAATGAGATAGTTTGAGAGGTGTCACACAGCACGATGCAGCAGCTTGAACGCAGGTTAAAGGGATCCTGTCACCTTCAAAACGCCTCCTAAGCTAGCAAAACCTGTCCCTGCAGCATCCTATCACTAATCTCACACTTCTTTTGTCTCCTAAAAGCATCCTGTGAAAGTGCATAAAAACGTTTTAATACTTACTCATTAGTGATTATAATTAGCAGTGGCTATATTCTTTAGTCACCAGGGCGGGCTGTTTTGCAGCCTTGAGGATCCACCCTCTCTCTGTCTGTGCTGCTGTTATGTGCAGCTGAAGGCAGGACTAATGATTTGCATTCTGTGAGTGATAGAGAGGGGGGAGGGCAAAGCCTGCACAAGCATAGCAAACAGACAGAGAGAGGGTGGATCATCGAGGCTGCAAAACAACATGCCCTGGGGACTAAAGATT
This sequence comes from Allobates femoralis, assembly GCA_033576535.1. Taxonomy (NCBI): domain Eukaryota; kingdom Metazoa; phylum Chordata; class Amphibia; order Anura; family Aromobatidae; genus Allobates; species Allobates femoralis. Next base: position 519,091,284 of record JARQOC010000001.1, on the reverse strand, counting down.
ATAGCCCCTGCTAATTATAATCACTAATGAGTAAGTATTAAAACGTTTTTATTCACTTTCACAGGATGCTTTTAGGAGGCAAAAAGAGTGTGAGATTAGTGATGGGATGCTGCAGGGACATGTTTTGCTAGCTTAGGAGGCGTTCTGGAGGTGACCGGATTCCTTTAATTGAACGATGAACGACGGATTTGAGGTCCTGCTCACAAATCTTCAACCAAACAATCAAGCGAATTTTCGCTGAAAGATCACTCTGTTACACGCAACAAAGCACAAACGACATGGCTTAAGCGAGCAAAAATCCGGATCGCTTAAGCGATATCGTTGACAATATTGAAGCGTATGATGTGGCCTTTAGCCCTTTGGATTGCGCTGTCAGTGACTGACAACACAATCCACACCCCCGCAACGCGGATTGCGCTGTTCTCTGCTGTGATCGTAGGTCCGTGATGCAATCAGAGATCCTCCGGTGTTGCCTCAACAGTCCAGGGACCTGTAATGATCCCGGATGCTGTCCGGGATCACTTTTTGTGGATGCCTGGGGAGCGCTGGCATCCACATGAAGTGATCATTTGTGCTATGTAATGACTGATGTGCTTCAGCTCATCGGTACATAACACAAGCGATTGGCTTGTTCAGCACTGAGGTCCTCTAGTGGGGCAAGTAAAACAATGAATAAAAAACCCATAATAGTTCAAATCAACCCCCTTTTACGTCATTGAATATAAAACTATTAAAAAAATACACATTTTTTTTTATCAACTCTTTCACAAATGCTCGATCTATCGAAATATAAAATCAATCAATCAGATCTGTAAACTGCATAATGGAAAAAATGGTCCAAACGGCAAAATCACGTTTTTTTTGGTCGCCGCAACATTGCAATAAAATGCAATAATGGGCGATCAAAACATCACATCTACCCAAATATGGTATCATTAGAAACATCAGCTCAAGTTGCAAAAATAAGCCATCACACAGCCCGAAATCCTGAAAAATGAGGACGCTACGGGTCACGGAAAATGGTGCAAAAGTGTAATTCTTTTTTTTATTTCTTCAGATATTTTTTACACCACTTAAGCCCCTTTCACATCAGCGTTTTACGCTGATTGTGGTCAGAAAAACGCATCTGCCGCCTAACCGTCACACTTGCGGTTCACCTGCGGCAAGCCCCATGCAATGTCTATGGGGCTTGCGGCAGGTGCGGCAAGGGCGGTATAGTTGCGGTTTTGGCATTTGCGGCAGATGCGGCCGCGATAAAAAAACGCGGTCAGCCGCGTTTTTTTCTGCAGCCGCACCTGCCACAAGTGCTGAAACCGCAACTATACCACACCTGCCGCAAGCCCCATAGACATTGCATGGGGCTTGCCGCAGGTGAACCGCAAGTGTTCCATAGTGGTTTCCTCCTATTTCTAGCATGTTTATTTCCATTGGTTATATATTGTGCACAGGTCCTATTCAGGATGCTAATAAACATCTCCCATTTGTGTTGTGTACTTTTATGTCTCAGGACATCGTCCCAGTTTATTGCACGAAGATCATCTCTAAACCATTGGAAATTTGCCTTCCTGAAGTTTAGTGTCCTTGTGGCCCCTCTACTACACATCTTATTAAAGGATACTTGAAAACTTATTATTTTATGATAACTTTAAAAGTAATCTCCAACCTGTAAATGTGATATGCGGTCCGGCCTGTTGGTTGATATTAGGTCCAGCAGTGCCCCCCTTCTTGTTGGGTCCTGAACCAGTTGTGAAAGATAATTGTATCTCATAGTTGTCAAAAAACTATTACCTTTGCTCGAACTGCAGGTTTCTGTTCCCCAATGTATTTCAGGGTAGTTGAAGTCCCCCATAATAATGACTTCTCCCTGAGTCGCTGCTTCATCTATTTGCTTTATGAGGATATTCTCCTCCACTTCCATTATTGTTGGAGCCTTATAACAAACCCCTATCAGTAATTTATTATTTTTTCCCCATCCCCTTATCTCCACCCACAGGGACTCTACATTAGATTCACATATATTATCACGAAGGATGGCTGTTAAGGATGATTTTACGTATAAACAGACCCCTCCCCCTCACTTACTTGTACGGTCATTTCTGAACAGACTACATCCCTGTAAATTAACAGTCCAGTCATGGCTCTCGTCCAGCCATGTCTCCGATATCCCCACCATGTCATAATTATTTTCCAACAAAATTAATTCTAATTCCTCCATTTTGTTGGTGAGGCTTCTGGCATTGGTGTACATGCACTTTATGCATTTCTCTTTACCTCTATTCCTTCTTACTATATGGACTGTTCTAACCCCACCCCCCTATGCCACCCCCAATTTCATTATTTGTGCCCAGGTTACTATTTATACTATCTTCCCCTCCTGTACAATGAATACCCTCACCCCCAATCCCTAGTTTAAACACTCCTCCAACCTTCTAGCCATTTTCTCCCCCAGCACAGCTGCACCCTCCCCATTGAGGTGCAGCCCGTCCCTAGCATAGAACCTGTAGCCAACAGAGAAGTCGGCCCAGTTCTCCAGGAACCCGAACCCCTCCTTTGTACACCAATTCCTGAGCCACTTATTTATCTCTCTAATCTCCCGTTTACTCTCTGGTGTGACACGTGGTACAGGCAGTATTTCAGAGAATACTACCTTGGAGGTTCTTGCCTTAAGCTTGCTGCCTAATTCCCTGAAATCATCTTTAAGGACCTTCCACCTACCTGTAACTTTGTCATTCGTGCCAATGTGCACCATGACCGCTGGGTCCTCACCAGCCCCTCCCAGTAACCCGATCAGCGATGTGTCGGACTCGAGCGCCAGGTAGGCAGCACACTGTTCGACGATCCTACTTTGTGACAGATTTGCCATATCTGTTCCCCTAATAATTGAGTCCCCCACTACCAGCACCTGCCTGACCTGCCCTGCTCTCCTGTTTTCCCCCTTACTGGAGCTGACACTCCTCCAGCTTTCAAAGGACATGCCCTGCTGTAGCAGTGCTATCCCTGAACTCACACCCCCCTCATTTGCCAACTTGGCAAATTTATTGGGATGTGCCAGATCAGGTCTAGCCTCCCTTGCACTCTTCCCTCTACCCCGCCTTCTAACTGCCACCCAGCTGGCTACCTCACTTTCCTGCAGCTCCATGCTACCATCCTCCTCCACATCTATCCCATTGAGCAGCTGTCCAGTGAGCAGCAGACTCCTTTCCATATTGTCTATGGATCTCAGCGTTGCCAGTTGTTCATTTAGATCCAGAATCTGGGCTTCCAAATACACAACATACTCACATCTCACACAGCAGTATGCACCCTCGACCGGCTGTTCAAGGATTGCATACATGTGGCAAGATGTACACCGGATGGCATTGTCAATTACGGAGCTCATTTCCTAATGGGGATTGCATCAAACAGAAATGATAAGTTGGTACTGGTGCAGAGAATTTGGGCTCAGGTCTGACTGTAACCTCCGCACCTCATTTAATCACATAACCAATGCAGGTTACATTGCTGCGCCTCCACTGATGACAAAGAACTAGCTTAAAGAGGACCTGTCACCAAACCAGGCATGGTGATCTAATTACAGCACTGGATGCACCATGTCTGCAGCATCCAGGCAAGGGGTCCCCCAGCCCTTGAGCAGCCCTGTACCCCGAGATAATACACTTAGAAAACTTACATCCTGCAGCCGGAAAGGAGGTGGCTAGGAGCAGGAGCCGAAGGGCAGATTCACACCCCCTGCATGTGTAATAATCTGCCCACCGCTGCCAATCATTGTCTCCCTCTTCTGCAGCATTTTAATGAGTTTTTTTTTTTCCCCAGAACTTGCCGTTTTGCCCCGCCACGCAGGGGGCTGGGCCAAACTGCAAGTTCTGAGGGGGGGGGGAAACTCTGTTCGATGCTGCAGAAGAGGGAGAGAGTGATTGAATCTGCCCTTCGGCTCCAGCCCCTAGCCACCTCCTTTCCGGCTGCAGGATGTAAGTTTTCTAAGTGTATTATCTCGGGGTACAGGGGGGCTCAAGTGCTGGGGGACCCCTTGCCTGGATGCTGCAGACATGCTGCATCCAGTGCTGTAATTAGATCACCATGCCTGGTTTGGTGACAGGTCCTCTTTAACTGTTCAGGAGTCTTTAAAGGAGTATTGTAAAGAATACAATAATATTAATCGGTTTAGGTTTCCACTTTTTTTAACGGGATTGAAGAGGATAACTGTTTTTTTATGCTTTGTTTTATTACTTTTAAATGTTTAATTAGTTTTCCTGTAGCTGATGCATGTGGTCAGTACACGTCACTATGGACTAGAAATATTTGTGTAGTATAAGGTAAATGTTCCCCATCTGGAAGTAATGGGTTCAGAATGTACGCAAGTTGCTCATTTCACAGTTCACAGGGCAAATTATACCGCATATGATCACACTGGTTTTATTATTTTAGGTAAAGTTTCACCTGAGGAAATAATGCCTCTTGTACCTGTGGTTTCTGGTGAAAAAAACCCTGATGATCCAAGCTGCTTTTTCTTACAAATGTTGCTGAAGTACATGGTAGTGCAGGTAAGTGTGTGGATAGCTGGCTTCAGGCTTATTGGGAGTTGTAAATTGTTATTAGCAAGGTGGTTCAGGAGTTGTATATTACTAACCTACCGTATGAAAAGTCATGATTATCTGATCTCTGTTTGCCTGGCACCCCTACAGATGAGCTTTTTGCAGCTACCCCTCTGGCAACCCCACTGATCAACTGTGTGCAGCTTCCCCTCCTGGTGCCCCCACTGATGAGCCGTGTGCAGCTTCCCCTCCCGGCATCCCTACTGATGAGCCGTGTGCAGCTTCCCCTCCCAGCATCCCCACTGATGAGCCGTGTGCAGCTTCCCCTGCTGGCATCCCAACTGATGAGCCATGTGCAGCTTCCCCTCCCGTCACCCACATTGATGAGCCGTGTGCAGCTTCCCCTCCCGGCATCCCCACTGATGAGCCGTGTGCAGCTTCCCCTGCCGGCATCCCAATTGATGAGCCATGTGCAGCTTCCCCTCCCGTCACCCTCATTGATGAGCCGTGTGCAGCTTCCCCTCCCGTCACCCTCATTGATGAGCCGTGTGCAGCTTCCCCTCCCGGCATCCCAACTGATGAGCAGTGTTCAGCTTCCCCTCCCGTCACCCTCATTGATGAGCCGTGTGCAGCTTCCCCTCCCGGCATCCCCACTGATGAGCCGTGTGCAGCTTCCCCTCCCGGCATCCCAACTGATGAGCAGTGTTCAGCTTCCCCTCCCGTCACCCTCATTGATGAGCCGTGTTCAGCTTCCCTCCCCGGCGCCCCCGCTGATGAGCCGTGTGCAGCTTCCCCTCCCGGCGCCCCGCTGATGAGCCGTGTGCAGCTTCCCAGGACAGATGTATGAGAGCTCACTGCCTGGTTATAGTCTGTGGCTAGTGCTACAACACAGAAGCAAAGAGCTACATATAGGGAGAGAGACGTGTGCAGCTTCCCCTCCCGGCGCCTCCGCTGATGAGCCGTGTGCAGTTTCCCCTCCCGGCGCCACCACTGATGAGCTGTGTGCAGCTTCCCAGGACAGATGTATGAGAGCGCACTGCCTGGTTATCTGATGAGCAGAGTGCAGCTATTAATTTTTTTACCCACCTCTTATATTAATCAGTGGAAATTAAGATCTGTTACTTTTTCCAAAGTTGTGCTCATGATGCTATGATTAATAACCCGCTATGGGTTTGATACGCGTGGGTCACGTGCTTCTTTTTTTTTTTTAAGCTTTTTTTCATATATTTTTTTCTTTACGAATGTGCTTTAATTAAAGAAGAATAAAACTTGATTTTTTTTTTGTACTCATTTTGCATTGGAGCTGGAACTACTATTTTGTTGTCACTTTCTTTTTTTTTCCTTTTTACTTTCACAGGCTGCAAGCTTGTCTTGGAGAAATAAAGAGAACCAAGACACGGGCTTCAAGTTTTTATTTAATTTATTTAGAAAGTATTATCTGACTCACTTATTTCCATCATTTACTAAATTGACGAACCTTTATAAACCTGTACTTGGTAAGTACAGCAGAGCTACCTGTTGCTGGTGTGTTACAAATTTACAGTACATTTATAAGTAATATCACCCATTCCTTACTACTGACTGGTATGAGTTGTTCAGTTAGGGGCAAAACTAAAATAATCCCACCCAACCCCCCTTCAACCATGGCATTTCATGGGTAATTTTTTGACGTTCCTTACCGCCAGGTTTTTTCCTCATTTTGTTAGCATCTCTCCATTAACTTGTACTGGAAGTATAGAATGTCTTCAGAGTGGAAAGAACCTTGAAGATGGTCGGTTCACTACTGGGCGTCTTTGAAAACCTAAATTAAGACATTGAAAAGTCTTAATATATGAAAAGCAAGGCGATTTTTATATAGAAATGCATAGATCCATTTCTTCCAGTGTTTTCTAAGTGCTTTTTCTGGCTTTTTTCAGAGCCAACTTGCTTGCAAAACATGTAATTTGCACATACCATACATAAGGCTCTGTGCACAGCCAGCCAAAAATGTAGATCTTTTTTCTCCCACAGATTTCTCATATATTTGCCAGTTGATTTTACTAGTAAAAAGGCTCTACCTGCCATCCTACATGATGAAGCAGATCACTTATAAATCAGTAAAATCATACCTGCTCCTCAGCTCTGACCCCTCCCCCCAGGGGTCTGAGAATTTCAGCTTCATGCTGTGGTAAGAAGAGGAGGTGTGTCGGGGCAGGAATGCTGGGAACTGCAGGATCATCCTACATTTCAGCCCCCTCACAATTCTGTATGGGTACTGTAGGGAAAGCACCCATGTACTCTGCCTCCAAGAACACTGCAAAGAAATGCAGCATGAATGCTGAGGAGAATGCAAAATATAAAATGAAAGAGCTGTTGTACTGCAGATCTGAAAAAATGCTTTGTAGGTTCATATTTGCAAGGAAAAAAATATATATCCATAGTTCTACAATTTCAGGGGACAGGAATCTGCCAACTGCTATCGGGGATGAGAGTCCATGCCAGTGATGAATTGTTCAATGCAGTGATCTGCTTCTACACCCAGCCTCATACATGATAGCACACATTATGCACCATCATATGCACCATTGTATAGCAGATCACAGCGTGTATTTATATCTGCTTGGTGGACATGATTACTATTTCAAGCCATACATCACATAGGATGTATATCAATGGCTGGATGTACTGTGAACAATGAGCCGATGGCCATGTCCCCTCCCCATACAAAAATGTGAGGGGGCTGGAATGTAAGATGATCCTGCAGCTCCCAGTATCCACACCCCCCACACACCTCCTGATCGCTGCTCCTACATGAAGCTGACATTCTTGGACCCGTGAGGGGGTGTCAGAGCTAAGGAGCAGGTATGATTTTATTGATTTATAAGTGATCTATAGATCCTAGAACTGCAGTGTACAGATCTGCTTCATCATGTAGGAGGGCAGGGACTGTACTAAAAAGTTTTCTCTCCCTCGAGTTCCCCTTTAATCCAAGCCTCAATTCACACCACACTTTCTGGTACTTGTCCAGTGTTTTCCTCACTGATGGCCCTCTGACACACGAACTCCTCTTGTAGATTTATAATAGCTAAATGATTTGTATTGACCAGACAAATATGAGTCGTGCACACTGATGAATGCGATTAATAGCTGCATTCATCTACCACCAGAAAAACTACAAAAACGAAGTGCTAAAATCCGCACAAGAGTCACACAAAAAGCACTCTGTTATAATAAAATTTCCAGTTTTCAGCAAGTGCCGTCAAAAAAAGTATCAAAAACAGGGATACTGGTTTGTATGTTTTTTGCAAAAAATACACTATAAGCGACCTCACTTTAGTCCCTGATGGCCACTTTACATGTCCCAACATCGTTCCGATATTGTATACAACGGCACGGGAGCGCACATTTTTTTGGATGAAATCCAAGATCGCATAGGAGCTGTCACACAGGGAGATATCGGCAGGCAATACAACTGCGATGTATACGCCCCCTTGTACGAGCGACCCAGGGAACGACCATTTAACATGGGAGTGAATAGGGGAACTTGCTCTCCAAGTCGGTGTTGGGCTGTCACACAGCACGATCCTGCCAGATCGTCCATCCCATATCGGGCAGTTGGAGAGCCTGCACAATTCTTCCTCGATATCGTTTTGGCATCGTTCTTGCGTCGCATTGGTCATTTACACCATACAACGCACGAACGATATCGGGGCCAACGCACGAACCACGTGACTTTTTAATCGAAGTTGGACGACGATATCTGGACGTGTAAAGCGGCCATAACTGATGTATGCAATTAAAACCTGCTTGTGTGTGAACGTACCTCTATACAGGCTCCAGCCAGGACTTCATACTCTGTGGGCTTACCTGTGAAGCTAGCTTATGTGTGAACTAATCAGTCATGATCATGAGTAAGGCTACAAGCTAGCCGAAACATGTTGCCTGAAGACATGATAAACTGACCTGTGTGTTTTTACTTGTTAAGAAACCTGTTTTTACCTGAATACCAATAAATGGACATTCTATAAAGAACTCAAGGTGCAATTTTCCTCAACTCGCTGGACAATTCTTGGAAGTGATATATACCAGAATGGGTACCATATCTAGGATGGGGGGGTAATGTACCAGGATGGGGGGTTGCTATATCCCAGTGTGGAGGCTATATCCAGAATAAGAGGCTATATACCAGAATGGGGGCCATATCCAGAATGGGAAAGCAATGTACTAGGATGGGGGGGGGGGTGCTATATCCTAGTATATATCAGTATGGGGGCTATATCCAGCTTAAGGAGCTATATACCAGAATGGGGGTAATGTATCAGGATGAGGGTGGGCTATATCCAGGACAAGGGACTATATACCAGAATGTGCGCCATATCCAGGATGGAGGGAAATGTACCAGGATTGGAGCTATATCCAGCATAAAGGGCTATATACCAGAATTGGGGCCATATCCAGGATACCTTTTTGTTGTTACAGCTACAAATATCAGAAAATGATGGGTTTTTTTTTGGAAGTGATACACCACGCGAATTATGCTAGTTTTTTTGGCGAATTTTCACACCGAGCTCAGTTGACCATCACTGGTATATTTAATACATAAAGACACAGAGAAGCAAATGTGTAACACTATACTTTGTCTTATCTCTCATCTTCAGTCTGTTCTGACTTTGCTTTTTATCAACGCAGTGTAAATACATAGACCTGGATATTTATAGAGACTCGGCGGAAATCTATTCACGTGCTCAGCTTAAAACAATATACGTACTGTTTGCCAATGTCAGCGAAAGCTTGTAAAGTGACCTGGCTGAATGATACTGTGAGATTAACACAGTTTCTCTCTGTTTCAGATATTCCAGATGTCAGACCAAAGCCCGTGTATGTCACTGTAACCCGTAATAATGAAAACCTCTATAGCACAAAAATCCCTTTCATGGCAGCTCGAGTCGTGTTTATCAAGTGGCTTGTCACCTTCTTCCTGGAAAGAAAATATGTAGCATCTTCTCAAAGCACTAAGAATGGAGGGGAGGTTCTACCTAAACTCATTCAGGTAGTCATTCACCTTCCTCCATTACACAGGCTTCATTACAGGAAATCTGTCACCAGGTTTTTGTTGCCGCATCTGAGAGCAGCATAATGTAAGGAGAGAGACCCTGATTCCAGCAGTGTCACTTACTGGGCTACTTGATGTCATTTCTCTGCTGCAAATCTTATCAGTTTTCTGAATGGGGATCCCTGTATCCCGCCCACACTGCTGTACATAGGCAGAAAGCTGCTGGGGTTATACAGAGCTCATGGATACACTGAACTCCATGGCAGCAGATTTTCTAGTCCTCTAGTGATAATCTCTTGCTGGTAAATCAGTGATTTTATCAAAACGACACTAAGGAGCCCAGTAAGTGACGCATCACTGGAATACCGGGTTCTGGTGAACAATTCGAACTAAGGAGCCCAGTAAGTAACACATCACTGGAATACCATGCTCTGGTGATCAATTTTCTGTAAAGTAAGGTGCCATTTTTAAAAGGATTTTCCCCATGGCTCTGAAAAAAAGAGTTGGAGCTAGTGAGAATAGATGCAAAGATGCCATTATTGAAGGGAATTAGTCAACAGGATTTCCCCCAAAATACTATATGCACAAATAGCTCTTTCAAAGACAAGCCTAGCATTGAGGAAGTCTTCTAACAAGGAGCTGAAAAGTTGCATGTATCTGTGTGAATAATGTCCACTTTCTTTTCCACTTATTTCCATTAGCATTCCAATCTATTTTTCTACGTAGGAAGGTTTAGATAAACGGCTACTTGGTGTACATGAAAATAAGCAAGTTTGCAATTGACTTGCTTTTTCCTTCCGCTGTTATTCTCCTGCAGTGAGTTTTTAGCTTTCATAGTGTACAGCTGGTTTTCCGTGGTGCTCTGCCACAAGTGCCAGCCAGACCCTGGAAAGTGTATGCAGTAGTTAATTACATTAAGGAATTTAACTCCTAACATCCTAGCCAGATCTCTCCAGCCCATTAATTTCTATATAGCAGTTCTCTGCTCACCTCCTCCCTTTCTCTTCTCTCTCAGCTCCTGACAAGCTGGCCTTATCAGACCTGTGAAATCATTAATATTGCTGTGTTATAACATGCAATATGGCTCACAGATTGCTACTTTTAATGTATACTCTCCCATGCTGTTAACCGTTTCTTTTAACTATTATTTTTCTGTTTTATCTACATGTATATTAGGTTAAGAAAATGTGAAGGTGTTCTTTAATGCCATCTTATATGTCCTTTTAGACTGTATCTGTAATTAATGTGAACCAAGAAAAAACCACTGAAGTCGAACCCACTGGATCCCAGGAACAGGAGAAGAACCACTCGAACAGCAGCACACTGTCAGATCGGAGGCTAAGCAACTCCAGCCTGTGCAGCATAGAGGAGGACCAGAAGACCGTGTACGACATGGTGCAGAGGATATTCCTGTCCACACGTGGATATGTCAACTTCATCAATGAGGTCTTCAGACAGGTGTGTCCGTCTGGCCTGTGTTTACACTTACACACCAATCAGGGTTTTCCAGATCTCTTCATAGTGTCAATGAAGCCGCCTTATAGCATTATTCCCTTCTTAGACATTTTAGCAAGCATATTTGACTGTCAGTAGTAGTGAGTGGAGAGCGCTGCACATGTTTGGTCACCTTTCCATTCATTCCCTGCCTGGGTGCCGTGGCCATAGCTGGGACCTGAACCTATCATGGATATGTCATAAATGTCTGAATTGTGAACACTCCTTTAATCTACCCCTCCTACTGTAACTGCAGCTTAGTATGTTGTTTCTCCCCCTTCCCTGGCCTTCATGATGACCGCTCTTGGGCCTCGCTCAGATGGGTTTTTTCATGTATTGCAAAAAATGTTCCGAGTGTTGACATGGTGGATCCGAGTCTCATCCGTGTTTGATGGAAGTCTGATGGTAAAAACTGATACTGACCATATGGATAAATAAATTGCCAAGTTTCCCCTATACTTTTTTATGTTAATCATGGGCTGCACACGGATGCCCACTGTGTTGTCCGTGAATTTCACTGACTAAGGGCCCTTTCACATCAGCGTTTTTTGAAAATCGCGGCAGATGCGGTGAAAAAACGCATCTGCCGCGATTACCGCATACCGGCTGCACTTGCGGCGCGGTTGCGGTTTTTGCCATGCAAAGTATAGGCGTACTTGCGGCAGGTGCGGCAAGTGCGGTTTTGCACTTGCCGCAGGTGCGGCCGCGAAAAAAAACGCGGCTGACCGCGGTTTTTTTTGTGGCCGCACCTGCCGCAAGTGCAAAACCGCACTTGCCGCAAGTACGCCTATACTTTGCATGGCAAAAACCGCAACCGCGCCGCAAGTGCAGCCGGTATGCGGTAATCGCGGCAGATGCGGTTTTTTCACCGCATCTGCCGCAATTTTCAAAAAACGCTGATGTGAAAGGGCCCTTATATTGGTATTTTTTTGTCTGTGATGACTGTAAAAATGGTTTATAGAACGCAGTCAGTTATGATTCTATGGATATAAACCTATTTCAATTCACTGACAACACCCAGATCTTGATATCTGCTGAAACTTTGATATTTGAACGTTGTGTGACTTCTGTATTAGGCGGCCGTCACACGCATCAATTTCTAGAACGATATCGCTTAAGCGATCTGCTTTTTGTTCTCTTAAGCGATATCGTTTGTGCGTCGCTGCGTGTAATCAAGCGATTTTACAGTGTAAAATCGCTTGATTGTTTGATCGCAGATTTGTGAGTCGGAGCTCATATCAAGCGATAATTGCTTGATCAATCTGCATCATCGTGGTGTGTGACACCATGATGAACGATCTCCCAGCGGCAGAGCCTATGCTGGGAGATGGTATCTATGGTAAACGTCGGGTTACTAAGAGCCGTGCGGCGCCTAGTAACCCGATGTGTACCATGGTTACCAGCGATCTCGCTGGTCCACATCGCTGGTGAGTCTGTCTGTGTGACAGCTCACCAGCGATGTGAACGATATTGTTAGCGATCGCGCGTGCATGAGATCGCTAACAATATCGTTCTGCAAATTGAACCGTGTGACGGCCGCCTTATTCACATTAGACTGAAGAATCATTTACATTCATTATATTATTTTAATAAAAACGTGGTAGTGTCTTGTAGTGTTGACGAGTTTTGTTATCATAATTAATTTATTATGGCTTCTCTTTTAATTTTAGGGATTCTGGAAAGGTATATATAATGTAATACTTTTTATTATTATTATTTTTAAGTAGCATTGTGCCACCTAGTGGTTAAAATTGGAGTCTCATTCAATACAATGCTCACCATCTCATTTTAGTTAGTTCTGCTTTTTGCCTAAATTGGTTTTCTGTGAGTAATTGTAGTTATTTCATAGACTTTGATAGTTTAAAAAAATAGCAAATGTCTCTACTCAAGAGAGCCCTCTACCCTTGACCAGAGGCAGCAATGGAGTTTGAGTATAGCAAATTTTTGTTATTTACCTCCCAAAGCCTGTACAATAGCAACATTTGGTCATGGATAACTCTCTAACATTTTTTTCTTAGCCAGTTTTTCTGAATATGTTTTACAATGCCACTTAAATGGCAGAATTGCTGTTCTTCAATATACCGTTTAGTAAGTAGCACAATGAAGTTCTATAAGATGCAGCTTTAATGTTTAAGGGGTATTTAAGAAAAAGATAAGTTAGCCTCTATCCAAAGAACAGGAAATCATTTGCTGATCACTGGTGATCCCAAGATCTAGAATAGGGCAGGGCTCCTCATCTTCCTTCTGAATAGAGCAGAGGTGCACATGCTGGGTCTCCTTCACTGTGCATGGGACGGCCAGGTGCAGTGCTCGGCTATTCCTGCAGTCCTATAGACAATGAATGTAGTGATGGTTGAATGTCTGCCTCTGCTCTATCAAGATCAAGGCTGCAGAGCAATGATCTCAGGATTTGTGTGCCCCAGCAGTCGGACCCCGGTCATCAGCAAGTTAATCCCCATACTATCAATAGATCATAACTTATTTATTTTAAATAATCATTTTATTTTTTACAAATGGCCATTTATTCAAATGCCTATCACAGTATTTTTGTTATTTTGTCTTCTTAGGCCTTCCTGTTACCTGCATGCGACGTGTCTGCCACAAGGAAGGTTGTGAAAGTCTACAGGAAATGGATCCTGCAGGAGAAGCCGATTTTTATGGAGGAGCCGTCAAGTACGCCTGCTGACCATGTGAACTTGCCTGTATTTGAAGCCTCTGCAACAGAGACAGATAGCAAACAGGTATTGATAAAGACACAGGGCTGTCTCTGACAGTAAAGTATTGTCCACTGCATAGGGGTATTCCAGGATTAGAAGAACAGGGCTGTTATCTCCCATTAACAGCGCCACACCCTGGCCATAGGCGTTATGGAAACTCTGCTCCATTCACTTTAATGCAGACTATAATGAAGCTGCTTGTACTACTCCACCCTAAATGCAGAGATTCCGATTGTGAATGAGTCCTGTATACCTACCAGATTTTTACTTTATCTCCACAATTAGTAGAGGCCATTGCAGACTGATATACCGTATATACTCGTGTATAAGCCGACCCGTGTATAAGCCGACCCCCCTACTTTTGCCCCCAAAACCTGGGAAAATTTATTGACTCGTGTATAAGCCGAGGGTGGACCCCAGCACAGGTATACAGCCCCCAGCAGTGTGGTATACAGCAGCCTCCCCAGTGGTATATACAGGCCCCAGCAGTGTTACAGCAGCAGCCCCAGTGGTATATACAGCAGCAGCCCCAGTGGTAGTATACAGCAGCCCCAGAGGTATATACAGCAGCCCCAGAGGTATATACAGCAGCCCCAGTGGTAGTATACAGCAGCAGCCCCAGTGGTAGTATACAGCAGCAGCCCCAGTGGTAGTATACAGCAGCAGCCCCAGTGGTAGTATACAGCAGCAGCCCCAGTGGTAGTATACAGCAGCAGCCCCAGTGGTAGTATACAGCAGCAGCCCCAGTGGTAGTATACACCAGCCCCATGTAGTATACACTCAGCCCCATAGTTAGCCGTGTAGTATATAGCCCCAGTGGTAGTATATAGCCCCAGTGGTAGTATATATACAGCCCCAGTGGTGGTATATAGCCCCAGTGGTAGTATATAGCCCCAGTGGTAGTATATAGCCCCAGTGGTAGTATACAGCCCCAGTGGTAGTATATAGCCCCAGTGGTAGTATATATACAGCCCCAGTGGTAGTATACAGCCCCAGTGGTAGTATATAGCCCCAGTGGTAGTATACATACAGCCCCAGTGGTAGTATACATACAGCCCCAGTGGTAGTATATAATAGCCCCAGTGGTAGTATATAGCCCCAGTAGTAGTATACAGCCCCAGTGGTAGTATATAGCCCCAGTGGTAGTATACATACAGCCCCAGTGGTAGTATATAGCCCCAATGGTAGTATATAGCCCCAGTAGTAGTATACAGCCCCAGTGGTAGTATATAGCCCCAGTGGTAGTATATAGCCCCAGTGGTAGTATATAGCCCCAGTGGTAGTATACATACAGCCCCAGTGGTAGTATATAGCCCCAATGGTAGTATATAGCCCCAGTAGTAGTATACAGCCCCAGTGGTAGTATATAGCCCCAGTGGTAGTATATATACAGCCCCAGTGGTAGTATATAGCCCCAGTGGTAGTATATAGCCCCAGTGGTAGTATATAGCCCCAGTAGTAGTATACAGCCCCAGTGGTAGTATATAGCCCCAGTGGTAGTATATATACAGCCCCAGTGGTAGTATATAGCCCCAGTGGTAGTATATAGCCCCAGTGGTAGTATACAGGGCCCCAGCAGGGCCCCCCTCATAATTTGGCGCCCCCACCTCAGTTTCTGGGCCCCCCCGCATGCAGCGCTGCACATATACATTACGTGTCTAGCAGCTGTTACCCTCCGGTGGCAGATCGCGGCTCCCGGCTCCAGGCTCCATCTTCCTCGCTGTCTTCCTGCTTTGTGACCGGCGCGATGACGTCATCGCGCCGGTCACATGACAACCAGGAAGACAGAGAGGAAGATGGAGCCCGGAGCCGGGAGCCGCGATCTGCCACCGGAGGGTAACAGCTGCTAGACAGGTAATGTATATGTGCAGCGCTGCATGCGGGGGGGCCCAGAAACTGAGGTGGGGGCGCCAAACTTTGAGGGGGGCCGTATGACTCGCGTATAAGCCGAGGGGGGGACTTTTCAGCCCAATTTTTGGGCTGAAAAACTCGGCTTATACGCGAGTATATACGGTAAATGTTTCCTTCTTACTTTTTTTTTAAAGGCTAATACTTAAAAATATTACAAACAGGTTATAATAGAACATATAATAACATTCAGCATAGGATTGGATCAGCTCAGGATATACAAAGAAAAGTATATACACTGGGGCTAGATAGAGAAGAGGGGGCAAAATGTTAGTGCACCATCACAAACCAGAGAAAGGTCTTATTGTTTGTTAACAGGTGAGGGAAGGGGGAGTGGAGTGGTGCTCACCAGGTTCCTATGAGGCCGTAGTGCCAGTAGAGGAAGTCTGTAATCCTATAGCCAATAGAAAGATACTCCACCACTTGGACAAGTCTTCTATATAAGAAAATAGCTTTATTCCATCTTAAAATCTCCTCGGCATATAAAATATAGAGGGACAAATCCCACACTAGCATAGTTTGTGTGTTCTTCCCGTGTTAGCGTGGGCTTCCTCCGGGCACTCTGGTTTCCTCCCACATTGCAAAGACATACTGATAGGATGTTTAGATTGTGAGCCCCAAGAGGGACAGCATTACTGATGTATGTAAAGTGCTATGGAATTAATAGCGCTATATAAATGAATAAATATTATTATTATTATTATATTATCTTGTGGAATTTTGGTCACAAGTCACATACGACTCCCCCAGTATCACTATGCAGCCGCAGTCTTTATGGAATTTCTCTGTACTTGAGATTTATTCTAGGAGTTTTATCCATGCACCTGACAGACGTTACTATATACCCCACACCATATAACACCAGACTGCGACGTCTCACTTATCACCACCTTCCGAAATGTCACATTTTTGTCCAGAGAAGTTAATTCTAGAAATCGCAGTTTGAGCCTTTTTGAAAGGGTTATTAATTTGTGCTGACATTTGTTAAAGGTCTCAACCGAGCAGAGTGGACACAAGCGCTCGTCTAGTTGGGGGAGAACGTACTCCTTCACCAGTGCTGTGAACCGAGGATGTGTGTGCGAGGATGAGAACATGGACGTCAAGGCGGGGGATCAGGCGGCCTTACAGGTAACGTCAGAATGTCAGGACTTGTGTGATAAAGGTTAATTGTTGTAAAATAGAAAAGCATTTTGTTTCACTTTTTCTCAATTTTCAGGATCTCTTCTTGCAATTAATGAACCAAAACATTAACTGATTTACATCCAGAGGCTTAAAGGCAATCTGTCAGCAGGTTTTTGTTACTTCATGTGACAGCAACATGATGTAGGCAGAGAAAACCCTTAATCCAACGATGTATAACGTAGATTACTGGCTGAAGCCATTCTCATACAAATAATGTAATTGCAGGTACACGGCAGAGCTTGGAGAGCTGCAGACCTCCACCGCCCACATCAGGTTCTCAATAGAGATCATTCATCCTCTGTGAGGTCTCAATCACAGCAATGGGCGTGTCAGACTGCCATGTGCGTGACAAAGTAATCACCAGGTGATAAAGCCTTTAGTATATAGCACACCGCCTCATGAGGAAAGCACAATTGCTTTTTGTTTTTTAACCACCGCTGTATGCTGTCCTCAGCTTACATAGCAAAAACCTGCTGACAGATTTCTTTTGTGTGTTTCTGGATATTGTATCCCTGACTTAGTTTCTGTAGTGCAAAATCCACTGCGGTAATGCTGCAGATTGTACCCACCTTGAGTGAAATACGCATTGACTGTAATGCTGCAGATTGTACCCACCTTGGGTGAAATACACATTGACTGTACTGCTGCAGATTGTACCTACCTTGGGTGAAATACGCATTGACTGTAATGCTGCAGAAGTTGGATACAAATCTGCAGAGCCGGTCAATTGGGCTGCCTTCACACTTGCGTTTGGAGCGCAGCGCACCAAACGCAGCCAAACGCTTGCGCACATGCGTTCCTATGTTTAACATGGGAACGCATGTGCCTGAGTATGGCTGCGTTTGGCCGCATTTGCGTTCGGATGCGTATAATTTATGCGCCCTCTGCCCGCACTCCAAACGCAGCATGTTGCATTTCTTTGTGTGTTCGCGGCGCTTGTTCTATCTGCAAGCGCCCGCAAGCGCACAAAAAATGCATGGATCTCAATGGATCCGCAGTGTCCTCCGCATGACACCGCAGGAGAACACTGCGGATCTCTCCCGGTGGCCGCTGATGATCATCGGTGGCCACCAAGAGATCATGCAGAGCCACAGCTGATCTCCCGGCGGTGTCAGCAGGGAGATACAGCTGATCTGACAGCTGTGTAAATCTCCCGCATTGACACCGAATAGGCATTTTTGATGCATGATAGTGTGCCTCCACCCTTACTAACACTATTATGTTGCTGGAGGATAATGAAAGTAAAATGAAAGGCTGGATGAGAGGGAAGGGAGTTTGGCGTGCAGCTAAAAGACAAGCCCACAGGGGAGTATTAAAAAAATAGTGATGTCATGCTGCACACGTCAATCACCTGCTGCATAACACTAATTCATGGTGGTTGGTTCCCCTTTATTCTACGAATAGGATAATGTAAGGGCAGATTTCCTGATTCCAATGATGTCACTTACTGGGCTGCTTGATTAAGCTTTGTTAATCTCCTGCTTATAAAACAGTGATCTTATCACTAGAAGTCTTGCAAACCTGCTGCCAAGCAGTCCTCCATATTACAGCGAATTACGCCTGACTCCCCCCACAGTAGTGACTGTAGCAACGCAATTGGTGTGCACAGTTTACAGCTATGTCATCTGCAAGCATGTGCTATAGGGTCCGCTTCCGATTGTTGTCTCCTACGGCCCTTGTCTGCCGTATTTGTGCTAACACTTCCATACCAGCAAATGTCACGTTCCAGTGGTTGCATAAAAAAATACATGTTGGCACAGTGCATTCTATTTTTAAAGTAATGTCCTATATAATAAATATTAATAAAAAAGTAACACATTCCCTTTAAGGTAAGATTTACTATCCATTCTGTTAGTTTTACCAGTATCCTGTTGGGTAACCGGTCCTACCACAGACCCGGATATGAGGAAACACATTTGTATTTTCTAGTAACCACAAGCAGATGTAATGTGGAGGAAGTGGGGAGAGAGACATTACCTTGTAATGTAATAACGCTATATTATACAATGTAACCCTAAACCTTACTCCTTTTCAGGTGTTCTTGACTAACTCGGCGAATGTGTTTCTGCTGGAGCCTTGTCCAGAAGTTCCTATGCTGCTGGAGGAGCAAGTGGAGGCCTGCAAATCTGTGCTGAGCATATACAGGCGAATGATCATGGATCTTGTGATGGATAAAAGGACATGGTAAATCATCAGCATTGCAGGTGTCTTAGTATCATCTTGAGGAGTAGCAGACCAGAAGGCATACAGCTTTCTGAGGCAATCATCATCCATGTAAACCTTTCCTTGTAGTTCAGCTCTGGACACATGGATGTCTATTACCGTATATACTCGTGTATAAGCCGACCCGTGTATAAGCCGACCCCCCTACTTTTGCCCCCAAAACCTGGGAAAACCTATTGACTCGTGTATAAGCAGAGGGTGGACCCCAGCACAGGTATACAGCCCCCAGCAGTGTGGTATACAGGCCTCCCTAGTGGTAGTATACAGCAGCCTCCCCAGTGGTAGTATACAGCAGCCTCCCCAGTGGTAGTATACAGCAGCCTCCCCAGTGGTAGTATACAGCAGCCTCCCCAGTGGTAGTATACAGCAGCCTCCCCAGTGGTAGTATACAGCAGCCTCCCCAGTGGTAGTATACAGCAGCCTCCCCAGTGGTAGTATACAGCAGCCTCCCCAGTGGTAGTATACAGCAGCCTCCCCAGTGGTAGTATACAGCAGCCTCCCCAGTGGTAGTATACAGCAGCCTCCCCAGTGGTAGTATACAGCAGCCTCCCCCAGTGCAGTATATACAGGCCCCAGCAGTATATACAGCAGCCCCAGTGGTATACAGCAGCCTCCCCAGTGGTATATACAGGCCCCAGCAGTATATACAGCAGCCTCCCAGTGGTTTACAGCAGCCTCCCCAGTGGTTTACAGCAGCCTCCCCAGTGGTTTACAGCAGCCTCCCCAGTGGTTTACAGCAGCCTCCCTAGTGGTTTACAGCAGCCTCCCCAGTGGTATACAGCAGCCTCCCCAGTGCTATATACAGGCCCCAGTGCTATATACAGGCCCCAGTGCTATATACAAGCCCCAGTGGTATATACAGGCCCCAGTGGTATATACAGGCCCCAGTGGTATATACACGCCCCAGTGCTATATACAGGCCCCAGTGGTATACAGACGCCCCCCCTTGCTGCCGCACACCTGTAAAGGAATACATCATTATACTTATCGCTGCACCGCGCTCCTCCGGGTCTTCATGCTTCTTCCTGCTTCTTCACGCTTTTCCCTCCGGCGGGCGCAGGCAATGACGTCATTGCCTGTGCGCCGGAGGAGGAAGCATGAAGAAGCAGGAAGAAGCATGAAGACCCAGAGGAGCGCGGTGCAGAGCGGCAACAGCGACAACGGTAAGTATAATGATGTATTCCCTTACAGGTGTGCGGCAGCAAGGGGGGCGCCTGTATACCACTGATGGGGGGGAGGCGGGCGGCCTGTATACTGTATGACTTGTGTATAAGCCGAGGGGGGGACTTTTCAGCACATTTTTTGTGCTGAAAAACTCGGCTTATACACGAGTATATACGGTAATCAAGCCTGCAGAACCACCAAGGAGCTGATATATCATTTGCAATTTATTTGAAGAGACATTTTTTATGTATTGTGGTCTCCATTTCCATCTTGCACCAAATTCTTCAAATTGTGACTGTTCCCTTGCAAAATCAAGTGATTGCTTTGTTAAAGGGAATCTGTCATCTGACTCATGCTGCTCGTGGTTTGGTTCAAAGGGCACCTGTCATCTGATTCATGCTGTCTGTGGATAAGCAGGATTCAGCAGAGCTTGGCTGCACAATTGCAATCAGGTATCGTTTTTTTTTTTTCTGAAAAGTTGCAGTTTTTCACACAATTCATAGTTTAGAGATCAGTTTGAAGACTAGAACTGTAGGCAGAGATGAGATTTCGGTGCTGTCATCAGCCGCTTTCTCTTTGCACTGCTCTAGTTGATTGTCAGGTCTTTGTGTTGTGTGCGCCTAGGCAGATACTTGTAAGTCACATAGAGCAGTGCAGGGACACGGCACAGGGATTTTTAAAGGTGATTGCCCGTGATCAGGATTAGAAACAATTTGGACGCAGCGTTGTATGGTACAAGCACAGCGGATGGATTTATAGAAATCTCATGCCCACTGTGCTGCATTGTTCTGCATCGTACACTGAAATGTGGTGCTGCTTCCTGAGCCGCAGCATGTCAATTTATGCTTGAGGAAATGCTTGTGTTCTCACCGAAAGAGCACAGCGAAAATACACTGTGCACAGAAGCCTGATTGTGGACACGTACATTGCATTCTCCTGTAGAGAACATTAGTGTCTTTGCTAGAGTAAATGTGCGGCATCAAGAACGCAGCGCCTCCTGATCATGAGCACTTACCCTAAAGCTATGTGTTCTCTGAAATGTCAATAAATAAAAGGCTGTAAAGGCAAATAAGCACACATAGGGTCTTCTCCACCGTACAATTCAGTAACAAAAGGTCTTAGAAAGGCTCATTCTCCAGGGTTGTGAGAGGCACAACCACTATAAGCACATCAAGGGCTGCAGCAGACCCACATTGTGACAAGTATCATAAAGGAAAATGTATAAATCCTGCTCTGCTGTCAAAGGAATTGATAATCAGGATATTATGAAAAATAACTTCTTAAGTCAAGGCGTTTCAAAGCCACCACTTAGGCCGGTTTCACACCACGGTTTTTCGGCTCTGGGGTTGTCCAGTGTGAACCAGACAGCTCCGGATTCGATTTTGCTCCCCATGGATCCCTATGGCGCCGGATTGTGCCTATTTGGTGTCCGGTTTGCTGCTTTTCCAGCAGGATCCGGTTTTGTACAACGTTTGTATCAGACACAAAACTGGAGTCTGCATCATTTTTTGTGTCCGATGTCAAAATCAGACAAAATCATATCCTCCCGAATCCAGCGCCCCATAACATGGAGGTCTATGTGCGCCGGATGCTGGGTGCTGAAATGGCGGCGGCTGCTAAAAGCAGCTGCTGCTGAATTTCAGCACCTGGAGAGCTCCCCGGCTGACATTTTTCTTTCGCTTCATTGGGGGACACAGGACCATGGGTGTTATGCTGCTGTTCACTAGGAGGAGACATTATGCAGAATCTGTAGAACAGTTAAAAGGCTCCTCATCTGCAGTATACACCTCTGGAGCAGGAAGTGCTTTACCAGCTTTTGCTTAGTGTCGTTAGGAGGAACATCTAAAATTTATTTTTGATTTTTTTCTTTTAACATGAAGAAAAGTGGGTCTCTGGCAAGACTCCCGGCATGCTCCTTCCTCGACCCCCCCCACATTTGGGGGTGCCTGGCTGAAGTTGAGTGGTCGGTCCACATGCCGCTCCTTCCTCGGCATCCCACTGTTGGGGTCCTGGGCTGAAGTCGAGACGATGGGCCTTCTTCCCCTGGTCCACACTGTTGGGGTCTCTGGGTTGAGGTCAAGGACAGAAAGGAACCCCCTGAAGGTGGATGGCAGCATCACTCCCTACGCAACCCTCATGGAGGTCTTAGGTCGAGTATCCGCTGGTATGGCGCTAGCAGGGCACGTACATGGCTGCACGGTCCAGAAGCCTCAGCTAGGCTGAGTGCTTATGCAGGACACAGGCTGCCGCAAGCTTCAAAGCTGCAGCAAGCTTCAAAGCTGCAGCTACAGGAGCCCCAGCTGCTGAGGGCTCCTGAAGGAGCCAGGGGGAGGCCACATCATAGTCAGGCAGGAGCACAGTCGGTGCTCCTGCGGCAGCCAACAACAGCTGATGTGGCTGAGTGAGCTAATGCTTGTACCCCCATTTGCGGCAGAACCGCCGGAGTTCCAGCGTGCTGGATACTCCTGCGATCGCCACCAATGTCACGGTGCTGTGGGAAACAGGAGGTCCAGGTGCAGTCCGACCCTCCCTGGACCACCGCGCAAGCCAGGTAACATTTCCGGCATAATACGTTTACTACAGGCCGCGGCTTCGGCCTAGCGCGAATCCGCCGCCTTGTTGCCCGCCCCTGGCCCACCCCTCAGATGATTAAAATGACACACCTGGCGTCATAGCAGAGGGCGGACCAGAGGACAGCCAAATCAGCAAGAAGGAGGGGGGAGGCAGGGCTTGGCGCAATTGTGGGCTGGAGGTTCGCCCCTCGGATGACAAAAATGATGTGCCCGGCATCATAACAGAGGACCGACCATAACCACAGCCACATCAGCGCCTGGGCTCGGCGCCATTGCCGCCCTCCCTTTTTAGCAGCGGTGCACAGTATAACAAAGTCAGCCAAGAAATAGTTGCTGACAGTAGTGGAATATGGAGCCTGCTAGAAATAATATAAAGACAGTTTAAAGTCCTGAGATTAGGTAATACGTTTCACACCCTCTGCGTTACGGTCCTGACTGCTGCTCCTCACACGCAAGGACATGAAATGCATACAAGTCCATCACGATACTGGAAGTTCCACTACACAAGGAGCCCCACAGGGTCTCTTCCCTACCGCAGTGTTCGCAGGACAAAGGGGTGGCATAGCAGCCTGCACGGCAGATCCAAGCAGCAACACTTCCATACTATACTACGGGGTTAACTGCAGCATGCAGTGCCCACAGGGGTTACTGTGTACTCAGTAATGCTGGAGCAAAGGGTGTGCACTACAGGTCCAAAACTACCTCTACAGGTTGGTTGGCACCGATGGTAGCTTCATACAATACCTCGCCACCCGGCTACCGTTATGGCTTACAATTACAGTTCATAAAGTGATATACAGCAGTCTCCAAAGACAATCGCATGACAGTCGGCTGCAGATTGGTTTTTTTTTTCCTCAGTACATCATTCACAGAACTACGTTATAATACGAGGGTCAGTTCAGTCAGGTCAGAGTGTCCGGCGCTGCTCATCATACACTAGTAGCAATAACATAGCCAAATTACCCAGGCAAGTACAACAATCCGGTAATTTGCGGATGGTCCTTAATTACATCATTCTCAACCCCACCGATCTCATCCCGAGAACCGGAATGGCAACCGTAGAGTAGAGAAACACGTGGTTCATCCGTCGAGCAGTTGCTCGCTCGTACCGACGTCTAACTCAATTAACAAAGGCAAAGTAAGCAGGGTTCAAGGCGGTGTCTAGCAACTACATTCGCTATTCACGTAACAGCGAATGACATAACGGCATAGGTAATGCAGAGGCACAGACAACTTGAGCAGCAACCATAGCTAATTGCCTGATGCACTCAGCCCTGGATGTAGGGCCACATGTAGGTACATGTAGATACACCTATCCACCCTTAGGGCTTGAACATAGGTAGGTGCTAGGTGGCAATGAAAAAACCGACGTGTGTTTCCTCGATCCTACAATGTTAGCTAAGAATACTAGTCAAACGTACCCCAGCCCGGGTCACCACACAGCCAAGACAAATCGCTACAAGGTTGACTAACATGGGCCTAACATGGGCCTTCCTCGGCCTTCCTCGGCCCATTGAGGTTGCAGCCACCAGTGAAAGTTAAAGTGACCTGCAATTACCTGACGAAGGTACGGCGTTCCAGGATGGGTTGCTATCCCATCCAGACCCCACACTGGAGTTCTGGTGGGCGGATAAGACAGCCAAGTCTCAAAACATGCAGGCTAAGACACCGTAATCCGCAGCTACACGGCTAACTCTACATACGGTCTCTGACCTAACGACCCATAGCATATTCCTGCCTCTGCTACCCATTGTTGGAGGCTCTGGGTCATTGCCGAGATTGCTATATGCTAGACTCCTCACAGTTGGGAACTCGGGTTGAAGTTGCGAAGGCACAAGGCCGGAATGGCGGTCCTCCCCAGACAGCAAAAGATAACCTCTGGGTTGCAGAATGTGGAATACCAGCTGCTATTCTCATCACTACACCTATAATAGGTACTAGTCAGCAGATACCACACGCAGACATTTGTCAGTCTGCTCCGAAACAGGAACTAGCAAGCGCTTAGGAAAATTTAGACACTGATCAATCCACACAAGCCTATCATCGTTGGCCGGTAAGAGACAGTCTCCTTCAGCGGTATCCTCAATCCAGCACAACGACCATAACAGGCCTGGATAGGGTAGTGGTGGCAGCATAGGACACAGTGCCATGCCTCATACAACTTTGGTGTGTTCAATTATACATGCTGAGACACTACACAACAACAGGAGGTAGTGCAAGGTACCACCATCACAATACATAGGACAGTAGTCGTGCCCACGCCCAGAGTAGTCAATCAATCTATGATAATTCGGGCAGTATGTCTAGTGCTAAACTCATTCAGGCACATGCGGCCAATAGAACAGGTCAGACTACAGTCAGACAATGCCGCAGAGGTGGCATAAGTCATCCACCAAGGCGAAACCCGCAGTCGACAAGTGAAACAAATGTTCGCTACAGCTGTCGCTTGGTAACGACTCTAAACTCTGTAAGGTCATCTTGTCTCATAACAGGTGTAAACATTTAGAAAGCGGAGTTGCCTAACTCGCAGACAGATAGGCTTAGGAAGACGGTCTCTTCATCCAAAAAGCCTCAGTCATAAGGGCCAGCGCCAGGTAACCACAAGAGGACTTGATGAGGTTACGCCTCAGGGCCCAGGTGTCCACATGCTTCACAAAGTCCCAGGACCCACAGTCAATAAGACAGACGCACTAGACCCGTCTCAGTCTCCTCTATATTCGTTCCCCACTAACAGGGTAGTGCGGAATATCAAACTGGAAGGTTGCAGGGTCATTGTGGTGACCGCGGGCTAGCACAAATGCATTTAGTACTCAAAAATAGTGCAAACCATGGAGGCAGTCCCATGACGATTTACAGAATGGGAACACCGGCGTGCTTCGGGCTGGTTATCCCTTATAGTTACTCAATTCGTAACATGATACCTTAGCACTTGAAACCTGGAGCTTAACCAAGGAGGTCTTGCCCAGGATACTGACACCTTACATCATTTATTATAGTGTCAACTTGCATCTTTTTATCCATTGCAGTTGAGGTTGTTTTCCTCTAGGTGGCGTCTGTCACAGTGATGCATGTCCTCAGTGCTGAGTGGCCCGCCCAGTCTGGGGGGCGTTACCAATAGGATGCTCAGACACTTATGTATCACCTGGATGTGAGTGGCAGAGGCCTAGTGGAGTCCATGTGTTTGCATTCACCACCAGCCCCCTCCTTGTTAGCATGGCTGGTCGAATGGTTGCCACAAACCGCCCTCATGTTATGGGTTGCAGGGGACTGTGCATCGGTGTCTGGACGCATGTGTCACCTCCTGGGGGAATCTGCAGCCATCTGCTACATGCAAGGGATAGAAAAAGTGTCAAAACTTCGGTGAGTCTTGCCCAGGATATGGTAGCAACCATAGTCACAGATGAGAAACCAGATTAGTCAACAACATATCTTCACACATAGGTAGTCGTGTTGTTTAATTTCTTCAGTACCCTCTAAGGGTCAGTTTGCTTAGCCTGTTTTCATAATAGGATCTTTACGTTTTTTCCACACAGCCCTAGAATCAGGTCTGCCCTTAGGGTATCTCACGAGGCAAGGTTCAGCTAGTTTCGCCTTCTTCCAAAAACGTTTTGCTGCCAAACTTCTCCAAAAATGTTTTCCCATTGCCAAGTAATGTCTGCAGACATCAGGACTACCAATTTCTATACGCTATAAAATATTAACCATAGCATGCTCATACTACCAGGCCAACTTTACCATATGGCTGGTTTCATCCTTAATCTAAAGGGGCCGTCACACGCAACGATTTGTTGTTAGCGATCACAGTCAAGCGAGATCGCTAACAACATCGTTCACATGGCTGGTGAGCTGTGCTGTTTTTCTCACCCAGGGACTGCTTTAAGACGTCGCATCGTCCTGTGTCCCCCAATGAGGCGAAGGAGAAAAGGAGAATTTTGTGTACTCACCGTAAATTCCTTTTCCCTTAGCCTCTAATTGAGGGACACAGCACCCGCCCTATTACCCTGAGGGGACCTTTGCTACAATTCTCACATGGCCTGTCAGCGCTTACATGGTTAACATGGTTACGCATGTGTGACTATTAGCAAGCTGTTGACGGTGACAGTTTAAACTGGTAACTGTTGGTTACAGGCCTTGTAGTACTGTAAGGGTGCTTTCACATCTGCGTTTTTCGTAATTCGCGGCAGATGCGGTGAAAAAACCGCATCTGCCGCGTTTACCGCATAACCGTTCCACTTGCGGCGCGGTTGCGGTTTTTTCTATGCAATGTATAGGCATACTTGCGGCAGGTGCGGCAAGTGCGGTTTTGCACTTGCGGCAGGTGCGGCCGCGAAAAAAACCGCAGTAAGCCGCGGTTTTTTTCACGGCCGCACCTGCCGCAAGTGCAAAACCGCACTTGCCGCACCTGCCGCAAGTACGCCTATACATTGCATAGAAAAAACCGCAACCGCGCCGCAAGTGGAACGGTTATGCGGCAATCGCGGCAGATGCGGTTTTTTCACCGCATCTGCCGCGAATTACGAAAAACGCAGATGTGAAAGCACCCTAAGCCTGTTTAGGTGAGGTCTTGATACTCAATTATTGCTCCGTTAACTGTTCCCTAGTTACACAAGTGCCTGGTTAGGCAGGCCTTGTGGTACTATTATTACTATGATAACTCTTACATACTAACACACTTGCCTGTTTAGTTATATAAATATTTACACAGTCATTCCTTCATTAGCTATGGCTGTGTACACAGGGTGCCTGCGTGGTTACAGTCCTTGTTTTACTTTTATTATCTGTTAACTCTCCTACTGCTTTGGCAAAAAACGGGTAAAGCACTTCCTGCTCCAGAGGTGTATACTGCAGAGGAGGAGCCTTTTAACTCTTTTACAGATTCTGCATAGTGTCTCCTCCTAGTGGACAGCAGCATAACACCCATGGTCCTGTGTCCCCCAATTAGAGGCTAAGAGAAAAGGAATTTACGGTGAATACACAAAATGCTCCTTTTCTGGTCATCATAATGGGAGACCCAGACAATGGGGTTTAGGGCTCCGCCCTCCGGAGGTCACACTAGGTACTACAAGTTTGTAGACACCGCCTCCTCCGCTTATAAACCCCCACCGTAGGGAACATCCTCAGTTTTAGACTTAGTGTGCTCGGAGGATCACGCTTTGCTTGCACTTCACTGCATTCTCACAGCTCACGTGATGGCGTATGAAGACAAGGTAAATGGTCCCGGTCGGGACCCTCGACAGTCTCCCCGCTCACCCTTTGTGGAACACGCTGGTGGAGGTACCGGAGGGCTTTTTAGCCTGGACACTTGCTGTTCTCCCGGTACGCTGTCGAGCTCCTTCCTTTCCATCCCTCCATGGAGGCTCTGGAGAGGGGGAGCCTGGAGCCTTGCACAGCTCCGCTCCGTCCGAGGCCTCCCTAAATGGTGCTTACAGACCGGACGGAGCCAGCCCAGTCCGAGGCCTCCCTAAATGGTGCTTACACTCCGGACTGGTGCTGTACCCCCGTCCGAGGCCTCCCTAAAGGTGCTTACAGACCGGACCGGCACTGAGGCACCTGGTGTGTCTCCTGTGTGCCTGGGGGTAGTGTCTGTCACTTGGTGTCATGACACTCAGACCGCGCGGTTACCCTCGGGTCCGCGGTTCTGTCGGTGTACCCTGTGCTGGGGTCACTCTGGCTGACCGCCCTGTGTGTCTCAGGGGCTGAGGCTGTAGACTGCTGATGTTTGTTATGTGCATGCAGTCTGTGTGTGTATGTGTATTGTTACACACTCTTTTCCCGCGCTGCGGGCTCTGGCACCTCCATTACTGAGGCTGCCTGGAGGAGGAGGAAGCAGCTCTTACGGTGACATCACCGATGGGCGTGTTTTGTGTTCTCCCGCGTGTTCCTGGCCACGCCTATGACTTTACTGTCGGCGGCCATCTTCTCCCTCTCTTCCCGGCTGGGATCTGGCTGCAGCGTGTGTCTGCACTTTCCAGGGGAGACCGGAACTCGCGGAGGTCACACACGAACACCGCTTCCTCCTACCGCTTACTGCGGTCGGTAAGCCACCGGGATCTCCGGTTTGTTTGTTACAACTTGGCTTATTTCCCCCTACTGTGGCGATGTCCTCAGTAAGGAAGCATGCTGCTAAGGCGGCAGATGGCACCATTACCTGCGCTACATGCAACGGTTCACTGGTGGAGGGGTCCTGCAATAATTGCGGACGCCCAGAGACCCGGACAGTTACTGTTGAACCAGAATCTGCGGGTCTGTACCCTGAGGTTCGGGTGATCCCAGGGACATGGGAAGCGCAGAATAAGATAAATGAATCTCTGCTGTCCCAGATGTCCTCCATGTCGCAATCCCTGGAGGCACTTCATAGGAGACTGGAAAACCCAGCTACTCCTTCCAGTTACCCCCGGGTGCTTCTTACTTCTTCTGTGAGACCCCCTAAGCGAGCTCGTGAGGCCTCTCCAGAGCTCCAAGCTCCCTCTGAGGAGGAGCGTTCCTCTGATGGTGAGGAAGATGATGGGGGTTCTACTCTCGGGTCTGTCTCTGAACCTCCAGATGGGGTGGAGGATCTGGTGTCCTCCATCAATGAGACATTACGTCTGGTCACTCCTCCTGAGGAGGTGACTGTTCACCCCAAGGAGGTCTATCAATGGCTGCGGCCGGAGGCGAGACCAAGTGGGTCCTTTATGGACCACACTAATTTTGGAAGGGTGATTAGAGCACCCAGGTTACATCCTGGGCGGCGTTATGTCCGTAAACCTAAGGACCTTCGCTTTCCCTTTCCTCAGGAGGTGCTTCTGGAATGGTCACAGTCCCCTAAGGTGGACGCTTCCATGACTAGGATTGCTGCACGCTCCTTGTTTTCTGCCTCTGATAGCTCCTCATTGAAGGATGCTACTGATAGACAGGTCGAGCAACTCGCCAAGTCTTCCTATGAGGCTGTGGGGTCTTCATTTGCCCCTAATTTTGCCGCGGTCTGGACCCTACAAGCGATTACCTCCTGCTTGGATGGTATCTCTGATCTAGCTAGGGCCAGCCCAGAGGTCCTGGCACTCACCGACAGAGCAAGGGCTTATGCGGATTACGCCAGGACGGCAACTTTGGAAACTGCCACTCGCTCGGCTGTGGCTTCGGCCAATGCTATAGCGATCCGCAGGTTGTTGTGGCTGCGTCTTTGGGACTCAGATGCCACGTCTAAGAAGATTTTGCAAAATCTTCCGTTTGCTGGTGACAGGCTCTTCGGCACCGAGCTGGACAAGCTGATAAAGGATTCTGCTGAGTCTAAGATACCGCAGAATAAGCCTAAGCCACGGTATACCGTGAAAAGGAACCCAAAACAGTGGTCCTTTCGCCCCAGCTCGCAGTCATCAGCGGCGTCCGCTCGCGCGGACCGTGGGGGCAAGCCCTCCACTCAGTGGCGCAACAAAAGTCGCCAAAAGAAGCCGGCAGGGGCTGCAGCTGCCACCCCTAAACCCGCTTCGGCATGACTCGCTCCTTCATCCTGTCTCCCCACAGGTGGGGGGCCGCCTGTCTCTTTTCCAGGACAGATGGCTTCTCCACGTTCAAGACCAGTGGGTCCGAGACGTAGTCTCAAAAGGCTACAGGATAGAGCTGACGTCACAGCCGGCACACCGATTCCATCGGTCTGTTCCATCCCTAGACAAAGCTCAGGCTTTTCATCTGGTGTTGGAGGGACTCCGCAGAGACGGAGTGGTGGTCCCAGTACCCACGGGAGAGAGGTTCAGGGGTTTTTACTCCAACCTCTTTATTGTCCCAAAGAAGGACGGCTCTTTTCGTCCGGTTCTGGACCTCAAGTTGTTCAACCGCCACGTGTTGGTTCGGAAGTTTCGTATGGAATCCCTGCGCTCCGTGATCGCGGCTGTGTCACAGGGAGACTTCCTGGCGTCCATAGATATCCGGGACGCCTACCTTCACGTGCCCATTGCACCGGCTCATCAGCGCTGGTTGAGATTCGCAGTGGGGGAAGAACACTTCCAATTTGTGGCACTGCCATTCGGGCTAGCCTCGGCACCGCGAGTGTTCACAAAGGTGATGGCCTCAATGATGGCTCTCCTGCATGTGCAGGGACACGCCGTCATTCCCTATTTGGACGACCTGCTGGTCAGGGCGCCATCGGAAGACCTTTGTCGGGTGAGCCTGGAAGTGACCATGAAGTCTTTGGAACAGTTCGGGTGGCTTCTCAACATTCCAAAGTCGACCCTGATTCCGACCCAGTCTTTGACATATCTGGGCATGGACTTCCACACGGACTCAGCCCTGGTGTCCCTACCTCAAGCCAAACAGCTTGCGATCCAATCAGGAGTGCAGAATGTTCTCCTGTCGCCACAATCTTCCCTACGGGGGTTGATGAAGCTGGTGGGACGCATGGTAGCGGCGATAGAGGCGGTGCCTTTCGCACAGTTTCGCCTCCGTCCTCTCCAGTTGGAGATTCTTCGCCGATGGGACAAAAGGACGATTTCTCTGAATCGGCTGGTGACGCTGTCACAATCGACCAGGGACTCCCTACAGTGGTGGCTCCGGCCACATCATCTGTCACGGGGCCGGTCCTTTCTAAAACCGTCATGGTTAGTGGTGACCACCGACGCCAGTCTGAAAGGCTGGGGTGCGGTGTTCTTGCACCACAGGGCTCAAGGCCTCTGGACTCAGTCGGAGTCGGCATTACAGATCAACGTGCTGGAGATCAAGGCGGTCTATCTGGCGCTCCTGGCGTTTCAGAAATTCCTGTCAGGACAACCCATTCGGGTTCAGTCAGACAATGCGACGGCCGTCGCCTACATAAATCATCAGGGAGGGACCAGAAGTGCTCAGGCCCTCGCCGAAGTCCACCGCATTCTAGCCTGGGTGGAGGAAAACGGCTGCCTGATCTCCGCAGTTCACATCCCAGGGGTCGAGAACTGGGAGGCCGACTACCTGAGCCGACAGGGGATGGACGCCGGAGAGTGGTCCCTGCATCCAGACGTCTTCCGGGACATCTGCAGCAAATGGGGCACTCCGGACGTGGATCTGATGGCCTCACGGCTGAATCATCAGGTACCCCATTACATGGCACGATCGTGGGATCCTCAGTCTCTGGGGGCGGATGCCCTGATCCTGAGTTGGTCCAGCTTCCAGCTGCCATATGTGTTCCCGCCTCTGGCTCTGATTCCCAGGGTTCTGTGGAAAATCAGGACAGAATGCAGAGTAGCCATTCTAGTGGCTCCAGATTGGCCCCGGAGGTCCTGGTACCCGGACCTCTGGCAACTGTCAGGCGGACACCGGTGGGCTCTTCCAGAACGCGCAGATCTACTCGCGCAAGGCCCATTCTTCCACCTCAATTCCAGGGCCCTCAGATTGACTGCATGGCTCTTGAGGCCTGGCTGCTGACATCCAGGGGCTTCTCTCCTACGGTGGTTGCCACGATGAATCGGGCAAGGAAACCTGTCTCCAGGAAGATATACCACAGAACGTGGAAAATCTTTTTCTCCTGGTGTGCCTCTGGTGGACGCTCACCGTGGCCCTTGTCCATCCCGACATTGTTGGCCTTCCTACAGTCGGGTTTGGAGTTGGGATTATCCCTTGGCTCTCTGAAAGGTCAAGTATCAGCACTTTCAGTGCTGTTTGACAGGCGCTTGGCGCTCCTCCCGAAGGTTCGTCAATTTCTGCAGGGGGTGTCTCGGGTGGTTCCGCCTTACAGACGACCTCTGGACCCTTGGGACCTCAACATGGTCCTGGCGGCACTGCAGAAACCGCCGTTTGAGCCACTGAGAGACATCTCTCTCTCTCGTCTGTCCCAGAAGGTGGTTTTTCTGGTGGCAATTACGTCTCTGAGAAGGGTCTCAGAATTGGCTGCACTTTCGTGCAAGTCACCCTTTCTGGTGGTTCACCAAGACAAGGTGGTGTTGCGCCCGCGGCCTGAATTCTTGCCGAAGGTGGTTTCAACTTTCCACCTAAACCAGGAGATTGTTCTCCCATCATTTTGCCCCGCTCCCGTTCATCAGGTTGAGCGCGACCTCCATACTCTGGATCTCGTGAGAGCTGTACGCATTTATGTGTCCAGGACCGCCTCCTTTAGGAGTTCGGATTCCTTATTTGTCCTCACGATGGGTCGCTGTAAGGGGTCCGCGGCTTCGAAGTCGACCTTGGCCAGATGGATCAAGGCTCCCATTCAGGAGGCATACCGGTCTTCTGGTTTGCCTCTCCCGGTGGGTTTGAAGGCACACTCTACCAGAGCTGTAGGTGCCTCATGGGCCTTGCGACATCGAGCATCTGCTCTACAGGTGTGTCAGGCGGCCACCTGGTCCAGCCTGCACACTTTCTCAAAGCACTATATGGTGCATGCCCATGCCTCTGCGGACGCAAGTTTGGGCAGGCGGGTCCTCCAGGCGGCGGTTGCCCACCTTTAAGGGGGACCGTGTATTATCCGTCTTGTTGAGGAACTCTTCCCGCCCTGGGGTATTGCTTTAGGACATCCCCATTGTCTGGGTCTCCCATTATGATGACCAGAAAAAAGAGAATTTTGTTTACGTACCGTAAATTCTTTTTTCTTTAATCATCAATGGGAGACCCAGCACCCACCCAGTTGTTCCGTTGCATGTTTGCATTCGATCTGTTCTCTGTTGAGACAGTGTTTTCCGGGTTGTTCAAACCGTCTGTGCACGGTATTCTTCCCGATGTTTCGGGTGTGGTTCATTTTTCTCCTCGCAGCTTATGGACTAAACTGAGGATGTTCCCTACGGTGGGGGTTTATAAGCGGAGGAGGCGGTGTCTACAAACTTGTAGTACCTAGTGTGACCTCCGGAGGGCGGAGCCCTAAACCCCATTGTCTGGGTCTCCCATTGATGATTAAAGAAAAAAGAATTTACGGTACGTAAACAAAATTCTCTTTTTTCAGCACCCGGAGAGCTCCCCGGCTGAGATTTCTGCACTTGGAGAGCTCCCTCCTGCCGCTATACTGAAATTTCAGCACTTTACAGCGGCAGCCGCTGATTTCAGCAGAAAACAGGATTGATCGGAGGGCATATTTGCTCTCCGGTTCTGTAAGCTGACAGCACTAAATCATGGTGTGAACCTAGCCTAACTTCTTCAGGACAAATCATCAAATTCCTTTGATGTCAGTACGGGATTTTTGTTCATGATCTGTGAAATTCCAGTGTTTCAGAGAAGGACATACCTTGCTGTGATTGTGCAGCCAGGCTCTCCTGCTACTCATGGTTTGGACAGCAGGAACCAATCGACACATTCCCTGGAAGTGATCACAAAATGGCAGTGGCTAATTACCGCTATGGTTTTAAGCTGTGTGGCCATCGCCAACTGCACCATTAAGACACGTGCACATATTGAGTATTTGGAGAGTTTCTTACCTCCGGAGTCAGTGAGTAATGTAGAAGTGATGACGTGTTTCTATTACACTTATCTTCAAAAATGTAGGTAAAAAAAACTCAGCAAATACTCTACATGTGCATGTGGCCTTAGTACTTACCCTTCAGGAAATTGGGAACAAATGTAAAAGGACCCACACATCTTAATTTAAAGGTACACAAACATATACATAATCTATTTCCTAGTAGTGGAATTGATGTATTCATTGCTGGCAGTGTGCTGGTGGTGTACATGTCTGTATGTACACCCCTATGGTTATCACAATCCTCAGGTGATTTTGTAAGTAACTTTCCTTTTAGGCCTCTTTCACATCAGCCTTTTTGCTGATTTGCGGCAGATCTGGCAGATTTACTGTATCTGCCGTGTAACGGCTGCACTTGCAGCAAGCCCCGTTTATTCTCTATGGGATTTGTGGCAGAAAATGCGCTTTTTGCCGCGATCCGTCAGTTGTGGCAGGTCAAATAAACGCTGCTAGCATCAAAAATGCTGATGTGAAAGGGGCCTTACTCTGTCATATGGCCGTTACAATCAAAGTGGACCCTCTGCTGAGCTGTGTGTCCGTGCGGCTCTGGCTGCCGTCAGCTGCTTTACTCCTAGGCCAAGGCTGCACAACCTTTTGTAATGCTGAGAATTAACTTTAACTCTTAAGCCACAGCTGCTCCCCAAAGGAATACATTGAATACATTACATCCTATGTAATCTTGTGCTACTGTCACTTGATAGCTAATATCAGTAGCACCCAAGTGGTTACAGATTTGCACACTTAGTTTTGTGGCCAATATCTGACCCCATTACCCTATTCCTAACGTCATCAGAACATACAGATCATCATGATGGGCCTGTCAGTATCTACTATAGTGCTCAGTGACTGGATACCTGTCATGGCTTTTACACAATGCTCTCTTGGTATCAGAACGTTTTCTCGTGTTCTGCTAAAATGGAATATGTAATCAGCACTACATCTGTGAAGTGTTGAGTTTATTGGGTACAAAGCTCCTGAGATGGCACACAAAATCCCACCTCAGTGCAAATTGTAAGTAGCAGCAACAACATCCAAGTTCGGTCTTCATACACCCAATATCAGGCCGGAGAAATGCTGTTAAAACCAAACCAAGCATTGCTCAAAAATAGATGAACAAAGGACGCACATTTGTGCACTTTTAGATGTTCCTAATTTTGTTTGTCGTTCATTGTGACTGTTGCTTGCTCCAACAACCACTGAGACTAAAAACATAGAAGCAAAGACTTGTTACTAGAAAAGGATTGTAAAACGTCTTATTGTTGCCGAACACCACTATTGTGGCCAGTCATGCATGTGTTCTGTATGGGGAGAGAGAAGTAAATCACTGCTGGCTCCTCTGACAGCTTCTTGATTCTCCTGAGATTACTAAGATTTGGCTTGTTGATATCCAGCAGACTGTTCCTCGTTTTCACAGGCTGCATTCATCGTGGGAAAGTTGGAGCATTCCCATAAATATTGGATGGTTCGCTGGTCCTGGCAAAAAATAGCTTGTTCATTCAGAGTTTATCTAATGAGACCGTACATAGAAGTAATTTGATGGTTGAATAACTGTCTAGAGTATGATCATCACACAGACCTTTCTACTGCCATACAAACTGGTCATATGTGTTCAATGACATCAAGCAGATGATGAGCCATTATTCTAGGAACATTCTGCAATGGAAAGATTGTGGACTAGGGATTATCTTGGACACAGATCTTCCATTTTACAATAATGCACGGGTCACCTAAAGTCATTACTACACGTTACATGACTGGGGGATCAATAGGTGTCCTAATCTGATACCTCCCATTAATAGTACGTTACAATCTTGTCTGCTGTGGTTGGACTTAGTTTTCGGAGTTTGTGCCATTTCCACCCTATGTGCAGTTGGCAGGCCTCGTACCTAATCATTGGTGAATACACGCGTGTTGTTTCCTCTGTTCTGTAACTTGGACATATCTATGTCATCCGCAGTTTAATTAGAGCAGTTAGGTTTCACCGTGAAGCGTTCAGTTATTGGCAGGTTACGGATCCTTCTGCATTTTCTTGTAATGTCATTTAAATCTGCTGATGGCGGAGGACGTGCCATGTATTTGGAATTAGACTGTTCTCATCAAAGGGACATTTTAGAAATCCGCAGAGCAATAAAGCTATTTACCACCTAGCCATGCCAAGTTATCAGGCTTTTATACGCTTCCAAGATGTGGCTTCTTGCAGATACTAAATGGTATCCCTGAGCCAATTCTGCAGACTGAAAACCCTGCATTTTCCTTTCTGGGTTTTTTTTGTTCACATATTCCAATATTCAGCCAATTTTCTTCTTCAGACAATTTTTTTTCTTCAGTCTCCTAAAAATGTAATTAAACTTTTTCTTTTTGGTTAGATGTACTCTAGTGTATTGCTCCATGTAGAGGGAACTCCTCCATAACTCTGGGTCTATAGTATCGAGACAGGGGGGGGGGGGGGGTTGAAGTGATTTGTCCAAGTTGTATATGGAATTAATATTGATTATTAGAGATTTGTGTTCGCAGCTTTTCAGTGTTACAGATCAAATGTGGGAATGGTTTATTTGTATTCCTCAATTTTCCGTTATTTGCACAGGGAGCAGATGTTACAGATATTACTGCGAATAACAGAAGCCGTTGTTCAGAAACCAAAGGATCCCTCTAAAAAGGATGTCTTCTCTCAGGATCTTGCTGGGGTCTTATTCCGGGTGAGTTTTACAGTTTGCAGCTTCCGCTCTGCGATCGCTGCGGTGCAGCTTCAATTTTTGAGTGTTGTCATTTATGGTAGTTGGGAATACCCTTTTAGCCCTTACTGTGCCTATATGTGTCCATAGTGGTGTAATATTGCCCATTGTCTAAG
Source organism: Allobates femoralis (assembly GCA_033576535.1). Taxonomy (NCBI): domain Eukaryota; kingdom Metazoa; phylum Chordata; class Amphibia; order Anura; family Aromobatidae; genus Allobates; species Allobates femoralis. Next base: position 519,054,222 of record JARQOC010000001.1, on the reverse strand, counting down.
TTAATATAGGCTACCTTATTGGCTGAAGTTAAGATATATACATTTGATTTAATAAGTCAGGCACATCATACATATCTGCTTAGCTTCTAAAGGTTTTTAAAAAAAGTGCAGTCACTCTGTGACTGAAGACTACTGAGTCGTGACAGTGTGCAATGCGCACATTGTAATGATTCCCTCTATGCCCCATGTGAGCATGCGGTCAGGTGAGTACATGTATGCAATTTGCAAACTTGCAGCCACATGCGGAACTCCCATATGGCATACAAGAAAACCTTTACTGTGTGTGCATGCACACTGTCATGATTTAGCAGTCTTCAGTCACATATAAGTGACTGCACACTTTTCTTCTTAGGGTATGTTCACACATTGCCTTTTTTGCTCTTCTCTTTTCCTTGTTTTCTTCATGAAAAAACAGCGTTTTACTGCACCAGCAAAGTGAATGAGATTTCTGAGATCTCATGTACCCATTCCTTATTTGTCCTAGCAGATATGAAGCGCTTTCACATTTGCAGCCTGTCACTTTCTCTAAAGTGTTTTTGCAGTGTTTTTCATCCATAAAAATGGATGGTAAAAAAAGTATCACAATCACTTATATGTTATGCCGTCTTTTTCCTGCCAACACTTCAGTATTAGCAGCATGTTTTTTCTGCTGAAAATACTTAGTGTGCACATGCCCTTAGGATATATTCAGTGGTTTTTTGGAATACAATGAAATGAATGGATAAAAATTGCTGTAATACACGTTTTCTACAAGCAAAAAAAAAAGTGTGCACAACACTTCAGAATTCTCATTGACTTTGCTAGCTTCAGGATAGGCATGCAGATATGTCACAAAATGCATAAAAAACGCACCATGTGCACATGGCTCTGGACAGGAAATCACCTTTAGGTAAATTGCAGTATAAGGTTGTCACAGTCTTTCCATTGCACCTTCCCCTATAAAATACCTGTGTCTATTCATTAGCTCTCTTCATCTTTCTGCAGACATATGGATTACATTGTCTATCTATATATATATATATATATATATATATATATATTTATATTATAAAGCTTTTTCCACTTTTTTGTTATAGACACTTATTGTAGCGTGGATCAGAGCAAATCTGAGTGTTTTCATTTCTCGGGAACTGTGGGATGAGCTGCTGAGTGTCCTGTCCTCCCTCACCGACTGGGAAGAGCTGATCAGTGAGTGGTCCAAGATCATGGACTCTCTCACCGCCGTGCTAGCACGGACCGTGTATGGACTGGACATGACCAGTTTACCCTTGGATAAGTTGAGTGAGCAGAAGGAGAAGAAACAGAGGGGAAAGGGTAAGTCAGGAGAAGTATGTGAGCGGGGGTAGGCACCATATACATAATATAATACCATAATTATCATTTTCCCCTTAATAAAAGGTGCATTAGCAAAGACTCCTCTCTGGGGACATTATCATTTACCTCTCTATGACGCTGCCCAATCATATGAAAGCAGCATCATGGGGAGCAAAAAAACTGCCCCCTAGAGACGTTCAGAACAGACCTCCTCACCCCCACCATTTACTGACTGTACAGCACTGGAGCATTGTAGATCACTCTGAGATCTCTCTGGATCACACTGAGACTGCCTATTCTGACCACCTCTAATGGTGTTTGCCTAACCCCGTATGACACTCCAGCTTATGATTGGGCAGCATCATGAGGGGTGGGACATGAACGCTACCGGAGAAGAATCTTTTACCCCCCCTTGGTTAATGGGGGAAATTTTCATTACGGTGCCCCCTTAACTTTATTAGTCCATATCTCACATATCAAACAAAAGAATACAAATGAGCTTCAAAAGGGGATAATATAACAAAAGACTTTATTAATAGAATGACACAACAAATCAACAAAGGGAACACTGCAATAAGAAATGCCACATAGACAGCAAGGAGTGGGATGAGATAAAACATGTAAAGTGCGTATTGTATGGCCATCAATAGGGATATTATATAATATAATTAGTATAGATATGTACATAGATTAAAGCATGTAAACCGTATCGCAGAGGTGCAAGTATTAATTTTTACGTTTTGCCTTCCTCAGGGGTATACATGTTATTCATGTTTGCATGCAGGTCCATACAACTAATGAAATACTGACATCTAGTGGCTATTTAGTAAAATACAGTCAATCTATACGGTCTATAATTTTCCATATACTGACTCAGCAGTCACCACAAGGAGGTACTTTACCCAAGACCTCCCTGTCAGCGACTTCTCACCCAGCCAAACCAGTCCTCCTCCTTTTCACTGTTGAAATCACCCTGTAATATTTGTCTGAAAATGGAGTTTTCGGATTGCTACTTCCGATAGGAGGCACTTTCTATTATCTTCCGGTCTGAAGAGGTCTAGAGTTCTGTGCTTCTGGTGTCTGATTCCTGCAGCATCTTCATGTTCTTCTTGTTCCATGTTTTAGGTGGCTATGCTGATCCTCAGAAGGGGGCTGCAGTTGGCCGGTCATTCTCTTTAAGTTGGAGAAATCATCCAGATGCTCATGAGCCGATGAGATTCCGCAGTGCTACTACCTCAGGGGCCCCTGGTGTGGAGAAAGCCAGGAACATTGTGCGACAAAAAGCCACAGGTGATTCTTATAAAGTTATTACATTTACAATATATTTATTGTTACAGTGGGGGCTCATGGGAGAATTATAGTAAAGCCAATCTCCTTAAGGACATAGGGGATTTGTTATGTCCATATTCAAATTTTTTGGCACAAAAAAGTAGCAATTTATGGTGCAGAGTTATTTTTTTTAAATACTTGTTACACTTCTGGCACTTTTCTAAGAAATGGAAGTAGATTAGCAAAAGGAACATTACCATATGTGAGCAGACAAAATCATTTACTCAATAAATTGTCATAAATTGGGCAGATCTTCGTCAGCCAGACTTGATTTTTTTGGTGCACAGAAGAGCTGGATATAATGATTTCCCAGCATTCCTCCCTATCCAGTCTGCTGCTTCCATCTTTGACAGTGAGACACGACTAGAGATGAGCAAACCTGTTCAGGGGCTTTCCATTTCTAAAGCACTGGAGCGAGCATCGCTGTGGTCGGGTACAGTCAGTGCTTGGCCCAGTGCGAGCCGCGTGCAGCGCTTCATCAGCTTGCACTGGGGTTAAAAGTACAGTTTTTGCACGTAGTGTGTGTCTACAATTTTAAAAAATAAAACCAATATCCATGCCCTCCCACCCCCTGAAGTGTTTTGCTTATGGCTGACAGAGAGCCGACCTGCCAATGGGTGAATTCCAATGAGGTTCGGGTCCTGAACAGTGCGGAAAAAAACGTCCGGCACCATCATCCGAACCCAAACTTTCCCAGGTCCGCTCATCTCTAGACATAACCGCTGCAGGCAATCAGCGACTGCTTTGGTCGCTGCCATGTCTTCCTCCTCATCCCTCCTTTTCATTGGTCGATTTTCACAGACTTTTGGATTTGTATGCCTTAAATGTCAAAACATTACCCCAAATACTCAACTATGAAGGCAAGTGCTCAATCTCTCGTTATCTAACTGGTTCAGAAATGTCTGCCCTTTGGTCTCCTCTGTTCTGGTGTAGTCTTATAAAGTTCCTGTGTTGGATGTTAATGTCTGAGATCTTGCGTGATGGTCATCATTTGACACTTTTTCTTATTCCTTCTACTCGTCTGTAAAAGCCAAGAGAAGTCAATCTATCAGCAACTGTGTGCATCTCTATGAGGGTTTGCCAGCTGCTAAAAGCGTTCCCCATCTCCTGCACACTGTGAGCTCTCTCTTACCTGGTATCTCTTATGCTTCTTGCTCTCAGAAACTCTCAGGTACTGTATCTATCTCTCCTTTATTCATTATTCCCTATTCTGCTCTGTAAGGATTTACATTTTCCTGTACCTTCCAGCCTAACATCATCTTTCCTTCTCTCCAGTCTGAGCTGATTTAGACGCTTGTGCTCCTCTTTTTTTTTTTAATTGTGCTTACTAAAGTCTTCTATAATTTACAACACAATGTACTAGTAAGTAATATAAAATTATAGAATATTCACATCAGACATATGCTATTTGTAATCTAAGACTTTATAGGGTTGTTCGCTTTGCAAAAATGCCAGTCATAAATCTAGGTTGTGGGAGATGGCAATGACTTCAGGCCCTTTATCATACACCGCCAGGCCATATCATAAAATGAAGAATGACAAGTATACATTAAACACTGCTGCCTGCTCCTGGCACTCATCAGCCTTTGCTCAGGTAACTGTTGTCTGCAGGGATTCCCAGCACTGAGATACCTTGTGATTAGGGGGTGCACAATCTGTAATTTGGTTGTCCGTATTTGAGGACTTCTGCACAAGTAAGGCCCCTTTCACATCAGCGGTTTACGCTGATCGTGGCAGTTGCGGTGAAAAAAATGTGATTGCCGCATAACGGCCGCACTTGCGGTTCACTTGCGGCAAGACCCATGCAATGTCTATGGGGCTTGCAGTAAGTGTGCGGCAGGTGCGGCAAGTGCCGAAACCGCAACTCTGCCGCACTTGCCGCAAGCCCCATAGACATTGCATGGGGCTTGCCGCAAGTGCGGCTGTTATGAAGCAATCGCGACAGTTGCGTTTTTTTTCACCGCAACTGCCGCGATCACCGTAAAACGCTGATGTGAAAGGGGCGTAAGATGAATACACAGGGTATAATGGTGACATTTCATTCATTAGTTTCAATAGTATTAGGTTTAAAAGGAACAAATCAAGATGATTTTATTGCTGTACAGGTCACAGCAAAAAAATAAAAATAATATCCACTTCATCAGCATTTGGAGGTTGTTACTGTACTCAGAGTCCATCATTACACCCCCAATGCTCTCCCACACTCTTCTTGATTCTTCAGCACTGGCACATTGAATTATTACTAAGTAGGTATTGTTTCTATTGTTGGATTAGGACCTGTACAGCCATTCCACTGTTTTCAGTAGTCAAGTGGTATTATCAGGTTTCCTTTACACAATATTCAGAATATATAATACTGTTCTAGTTTACCTTTTTTTCTTTTTAAACTCCTTAGCAGTGGATGAGATGCAGCAGCCACAAGAAGCAGGCTGTGAGTCTGGAGGGGTTGGCTGTCCGGAGCCCCAGGAGCTTACCCGCTGTAGTAGTACTTCTGATATAGCCGAGCAGTCCAGCCGAGAAGCCTTACAAGGTGAATAGTCGTCTGTCCTGCATTTCTATTATGGCTAGTATACATGGACCATAGAGCAGACTGTTCTCTCCTAATTAGGATTTTATGTACTTTATCTAATATCTTTCTTACTTGGTACATGATGGCCCTGTGGTTAGCATTGTAGTCTTCTAACCAGAGCTGTGTAGTCAGTAAGGCAAACATCTGACTCAGACTCTTCAATTTCCTGGAATCCGACTGCACCCAAAGTGGACACAGACTCCGACTCCACATACCTGCTTGTAACAATTGGTCTGAGGATAGATACCAACCGAAGAGACGCTGACACAGGGTTGAGATTTCTCTGGTGTTTGCATAGGTTTCTTCTGGTACTCATGTCCAATGTTGCATGTATCATTAATAAAGTAAAAAGGGTAAGGCACAGGTAGAACTGTCCTGGATTAGACATGTCTTGCTGTATTTACACTGACTCTTTGTTTTATTATACTGACAGAGCAAACAAATGAAAACACTAATGAATGTGCCCTGGATTCGGCCCCTTCTCAAGAAGCCAGTGATGGATTGGGGAAGGATGCTGACCGGCCGGTGGTAAGTGCTTCATATGCCTCCTATGTAGTGTTATCAAATAGGCCAGAAATTCTGATATTTTACTTTTTCTACTTATTTTTTCTGGCATATTATACTTGCTTTTAATATTACCTTATGTACTTAAAATGTGTCCACCATTACAAGTGAGTGTGTACATATATATGTAGTCAGATGTATTAGACGTATTTGTGAATGTAATGCTTTTGTTTGCTATTATTGGAATATGCGAATTGTAAATTCTGACTCAAGGCAGTAAAACCATTAAACTGCACATATTGAAACAAGCGATAAAGAAAGACGAATGAAACAATTCAAAATTTCCTTTTCCTCAGATGGCCACGTTACTCCCTCTTGTCATTGTTTCAAGCAGCTCCTTCTGGTAGTCACCTGGAACGTCTTCAAGGAGTTTCCAGAGGTGTTGGGCATTTGTTGGCTGCTTTGCCTTCATGCTCTCATCATCTCTAACTTGAGTTGATATTGGATGATTATGGAGACCATGACATCTGATGGCAACTCCATCCCTCTCCTTCTTGGTCACATTACCTAATAACACTTGCAGGCTATAAAAAGGCTATTGTCCTGTTGCATCATATATGATGGTCCCTTTAACTGCAGACATATGTCATCGGAGAAAGCTGTGGTATGCATGCTGGGTGAGTGCTTTGAACTTGTAAAAAAAATCACCCATAGTGTCACCTGTATAATACACCCACACAATCACACCCCCACCTCCATGCTTCATGGTGGGAACCACACATGTAGAAACGGTTTGCTCACAAAGACAAGGTGGTTGGTAATAAAAATCTTTAGTTTTTACTCATTAGGCCACAATACAGATTTCCACGAATCTAATTTCCAGTCCTGGTGCTTCATTCTGCAAACAAGTCTCTTCTTGTTTGCGGTCCAAAGTTGTGTCTTCTCTGCAGCCATTTGACAATACATTCCTTATTCTCAGACTCCTCTTGACAGTTGATTTTGTGATGCCTCAGCTTCTTGCTGTGCATCATATATGAAGGCTATTATCTAAGGTGCTGTTAATTTACAGTTTGTCAGGCTGATAACCTTGATGAACTTATCCTCTGCTGCAAAGATAATTCTAAAGCTGGAGTCACATAAATGTTTTAAAAAAATGTCTACTTTTCATCCTGGAGAGTAGGACTCGTGAAATCCATTTGGTATTCTGTATGTCATGCTAGTGCTATGAGAGTGCGAGATTCTTTTTCTCAACTAGCATCCGTGTGACAAGCTTAATCCATCCGTGTACGATGCGTTTTTTTCTAAGCAACTATTATTGTACATTCATTTACAGGTCAATTTACAGTTTTCTAAGCTACAGAATTGTAATGTATCAGATGGCAAATAGGTGCTGGGAGGGTGGACCAGGTGGGGTGGGAATGTGCACCAGGGTGAGGAAGGTGAGTGGGCTGCTGGGAGAGTGGACCAGGTGGGGTGGGAATGTGGACCAGAGCGAGGGACATGAGCAGTCTGCTGGGAGTGTGGGCTGGCGTGAGCAAGGTGTCCAGGCTGTTGGAAGGGTGGACCGGGTGGGCGAGGTGACAAGGCTACAGTACCTGGGTGCTGTCTGTACCTTGCACTGCAGGACCTGTGATGATGTAACAGTAAAGTGATTAGTCACATGACTGTGACATCATCATAGGTCCTTTATGCAAAGCGAGGCACAGAGGTGAGTTAGAGCATATTTTAACACCTATCATTCGAGTGTTTACATATGGTGGCCAGAACGTGTTCTGTCCTCTGACCAATCAGAGGATAGGATGACATCCTGACAGCGGACGTTGATGACAAATGGGACAGGGCGATTATTCAAAGAGATGTTAATTTATGCACCTGATCACATTGCATGTTTGGTACTGCCAGAGGTGTTTTGTTGTTTAGATCCCTAAAGAGACGTTGTTGTTTTTTTTGTTTGTTTGTTTTTTTTTTTTTATTTCTTTAAAAAAATATATAAAAATTGCTGAAAAAATGTAAATCCCTTTAAAATAATGAAATAAAATGAAAAATGGTGCAGATCTAAAGTAGACACTTGAGAAATGTTATTTAATTATTTTGTACATTTGCAAATTGTGACATTTTCAACAATTTTGCCAAAATTCCAATCATTACTTTCACAAATAAACGCAAAAAATATTGACCTAAATTTATCATGAGCATAAAGTGCAGTGTGTGACAAAAAAAAGCAGTCTCATTACTGGGCTTTGTTGAAGCATTCCAAAGTTATTCCTACATAAAGGTACACTGGTCAGATTAAAAATTAGGCCACATTATGGAAGTAAAAATTGTCTTGGTCACCTATGGGTTAAGGTCCGTTGTCCACTACTTGGACAATCCCTTCTCATTCCCTATGTGTGCCCCCATAAAAATGAAAAAAGCTTATTCTCTCCTTCGGCGCTGGCGCGGTTTCAGTGATGTCAGACCTCACGTTCATGGCGCCTACGTGATATTGTTATGACGTTCGAGCACCATTACCAATCACCCCTGGCTTCCTTCTCCCAATCGTCAGACTGTTAAGTAATTAGCAAAAGGTAAGCAAAACATTGCAGCTGCCACTCGCTTATTGTAAATTGCTCCTGTGTCCGAGGGTGGGGAGAAGGAAGCCGTCTGTGATTGCTCGTGGGGCTCGCGTGTCCTATCAGTGTGAGCCTTGGCAACGTGAGTTCTGACATTGCTGGAACCGTGCTAGAATCAGAGATGAGTATAGGTGCTCTTTTATGGGGGAGCACATGGGAAATGAGAAGGAGATGTCCAAGTAATGGACAACCCCTTATATAAGTACCTATCACCTGTGTGTTGGTGCTTTTTTTTATTTACAAAATCATTGTGATTGATTAATTTTTTGTTGAGGTTTTTGCTCTTCATCAGGTGATTGACTGATCAGGCAGCCGCTTGTTTATACAGAAAGATAATCAAGTGTTCTTTCATTTATTTTTTTTTTTACAGTGCTTGTTCACGGCTATCTTGCAGTGTTTATGCCTCTTTTAGGTTTATAAATCTGTCTTCTTATTTCTACATTATACAGTGCCTACAAGTAGTCTTCAAGCCCCCTGCAGATTTAGCTGTTTGACACATGCGGAATTAACTTGGAAGTGGGAAATGCAGTGCAGCCAAAAAGATTTTCAATTTTTTTTTTATTTTTATTTTTTTTTAAAGCGTTAAAAGTTAATTCAGAGGGTCATTTATTATTCAACCCCTCAAACCACCAGCATTCTGTTTGGTCCCCCTAAAGTATTAAGAAGTAGTTCAGGCACAAAGAACAATGAACTTCACATGTGTGGATTAATTATCTCTTTTGCCAGCCTTTTCTGACTATTTAAGACCCTCCCCAAACTTGTGAACAGCTCTCATACATGGTCAACATGGGAAAGACAAAGGAGCATTCCAAGGCCATCAGAGACAAGATCGTGGAGGGTCACAAGACTGGCAAGGGGTACAAAACCCTTTCCAAGGAGTTGGGCCTACCTGTCTCCACTGTTGGGAGCATCATCCGGAAGTGGAAGGCTTATGGAACTACTGTTAGCCTTCCACGGCCTGGACAGCCTTTGAAAGTTTCCTCCCATGCCGAGGCCAGGCTTGTCCGAAGAGTCAAGGCTAACCCAAGGACAACAAGGAAGGAGCTCCGGGAAGATCTCATGGCAGTGGGGACATTGGTTTCAGTCAATACCATAAGTAACGTACTCCACCGCAATGGTCTCCATTCCAGACGAGCCCGTAAGGTACCTTTACTTTCAAAGCGTCATGTCAAGGGTCGTCTACAGTTTGCTCATGATCACTTGGAGGACTCTGAGACAGACTGGTTCAAGGTTCTATGGTCTGATGAGACCAAGATCGAGATCTTTGGTGCCAACCACACACGTGACGTTTGGAGACTGGATGGCACTGCATATGACCCCAAGAATACCATCCCTACAGTCAAGCATGGTGGTGGCAGCATCATGCTGTGGGGCTGTTTCTCAGCCAAGGGGCCTGGCCATCTGGTCCGCATCCATGGGAAGATGGATAGCACGGCCTACCTGGAGATTTTGGCCAAGAACCTCCGCTCCTCCATCAAGGATCTTAAGATGGGTCGTAATTTCATCTTCCAACAAGACAACGACCCAAAGCACACAGCCAAGAAAACCAAGGCCTGGTTCATGAGGGAAAAAATCAAGGTGATGGAGTGGCCTAGTCAGTCTCCTGACCTTAACCCAATTGAAAACTTGTGGAAGGAGCTCAAGATTAAAGTCCACATGAGACACCCAAAGAACCTAGATAACTTGGAGAAGATCTGCATGGAGGAGTGGGCCAAGATAACTCCAGAGACCTGTGCCGGCCTGATCAGGTCTTATAAAAGACGATTATTAGCTGTAATTGCAAACAAGGGTTATTCCACAAAATATTAAACCTAGGGGTTGGATAATAATTGACCCACACTTTTATGTTTAAAATGTATAAAAATTCAACTGAGCAACATAACTTTTTGGTTTGTAAGATTTATGCTTCTGTTAATAAATCCTACTCTCGTTTGCAGTTTGAAGGCTCTAACTTATTTGCATCTTATCAAACCACCTAAATCTGCAGGGGGTTGAATACTACTTGTAGGCACTGTATAAGAGACTGATATAGTAGCTGAAGCTGCATCACCTAGGAGACATGGAGACTGCTGTGTATGCATCACATAGGAGACACTGAGACTGCCGTTTACATCACAGGAGACACTCGGACTTACAAACACCACATATGAGACCCTGAAACTGCTGTACATAAATCACAGACACCGAGACTGGTCTACATACATCAGATAGGTGACACTGAGATTGATGTTTACATCACAGACACTAAGACTGCTGTGTATACGTCATATAAAAATCACTGAGACTGATGTACATGCATCGTCTAGGACAGGGGTCCCCAACCACCGGGCCGCAGACCGGAACTGGGCCGCGGGGGTCTGCGTGTCGGGTCGCGCTGCCGCAGACCAGCACTACACATAGCTCCTGGAGTGATGTCCCCCCCCCCCCCGCACCTGCTGCGTTACGTCCCCTCTCTGTTCCTTTCCTCAGCTCTGTGAATAGAAGTACATGAGAAGCCATCGGCCAATCACAGTGCAGCAGGTTGCATAATGCTGCAGGTGCGGGGGGGCAGTGACCGAAGTGTGTGTTTATATGTCATAGAGATGATAGTGGCTGGAAGAGGAGGCTGGGGGCTGGTAGAGGAGGCTGGGGGCTGGTAGAGGAGGCTGGAGGCTGGTACAGGAGGCTGAGGGCTGGTACAGGAGGCTGAGGGCTGGTACAGGAGGCTGAGGGCTGGTACAGGAGGCTGAGGGTTGGAAGAGGATTATGATGGGGGTTGCAAGGGGACTATGATGGGGAAACAGTATTGTGCACTGCAAGGGGATGATGGGGATACCATATTGGGGGCTGCAAGGGGATGGACAAATAAGACATCCCCTGAAAAGAGGATGTAAAGCATCTGTCGGGGAGACGGGAAACTAAACTCGACCCATTCTGCATAGCCCTGCCCCATATGACCAAAGCACCAAACCCCCTCCCCCCCCTTCCCCCATCCTGCCGGGCCACGGAAAAATGGTTTTGCATGAAGCCGGTCCCTGGTACAAAAAAGGTTGGGGACCACTGGTCTAGGAGACACTGAGACTTAAGTGTAAATCATGAAGGATACACTGAGACTGCTGTATACATCATATAGGTTACACTAAGGCTTCTATACATGCATCACATAGGAGACACAAAGACTGCTGTATACATTAAGTAGGAGACATTGAAACTGCTTTTCACATAACATAGGAGTCACTGAGACAGCTGAATAAATCACATAGAATACACGGAGACTCTGCTATATACATCACATTAGAGTCAATGACTATAAGATAACTTCGGCACACACGAGAAAAATGAGTGATTGATACTGTTGTGATGCAAGTAATGCATACAGGTGATCTAATAGTCACAATGTGACGTTATCCTCCTATGCTGTGTGAATAACACGTATATTGGGCTCTCTAGGAAATCGGACCTGCGGTATGGTATAATAAAGGAATTATAAGAAAGAAGGTCTGCAAAAATAGACGTGAATTGGTAATTGTATCCAACAACATACCTAATAATGCTCAATATCTTGTGACTGTACGTACAAAAAGATATGGTGTATTTTTCTATACACCGGAGCTGTCTATTTCAACAGTTCATTCAATATAAGGATTCTCAGTCCTATATGACATTCAATGTGGGCCTGTGGTAGAGATATCATTAATGCTTGATATCATAATAAAGTATATATGAGTATGTAAAGGCCTCAAACCTGGGAGTCAGGATACTGCTGGTCGCACTGCGCATGCGTGAAATGCGTTCCATAGGCGCTTCCTGCGTTCCAAATGCAGGAAGCTGGCCATCACTAATGGCATATAATGCGGCGCTGCACGCCCACACAGCACCCACGCTACTCACCCAGGATAGTAGGCCACATTGCACTCTCTCTAGACCCTCTTAGAAGGTATGGCACAAATTACATTTATTAAACTGGAGCCTTGTTTATACCGCAGCCTCTGGAACACACAGTGAGGTACCTGACAGCTTACAATAGATGGCCACAGCAGTTCTGGTAACCTAGTATATATGATTTTCCTTGTCTAAATCTGGGAGACCCTGACATTGGGTGTTATATGCTGCCCCTGGAGGTCACACCAAATATAGAAGAGATTTACTCCTCCTTCTCCCCTGCAGCATATACGCCCCCTGCAGGAATACTGTCAGTTTGTTATTTGGTGTCGTTGGAGGCACATCTCCACACTGAAGCTCCAATTGCTACAGATGAAGTTTTGGGGACCATCGGGGTCCCCCGGCATGGGCTGTCGGCGCCATATGCCGTGCTCCCTCACCATACCCTTTCAAAGGGCCTCTGGTGAGGTGGAAGCTGACTGAGGGGTCTACAGTTCACTGTGCCCCTGGCCGTTACACAGTCACTGTGTGGCCCCCTGTGACGGAGTTCAACTCCTGGCAGTCACAGGCGATGGATGCAGGCTCCACTTCAGGTACTGAGCTGGCCTCCAATCTTCTCCCCCTCTGGGGATTCAGGTATGTGCTGCGCACTTGGGGGCCCCCGCATCCACAGCAGGATCCAGGATAGGACATGCTGTGTGGTCCCTGCAACGGCCCCTGGCCTGGTTGCAAGCCCAGCAGCGATCCCTTCCCTGCCGGTCTTAGCACAGCAGGGGGATGGGGCATAGGGCTCAGGGCATGGGGCTCCGTTTTCCCGCATCTGCGGGTGTTTTTGCGGGACTTCCGCACCGGACCTCGCACGCAGGCCGGCCGCGGCCTCAAATTTAGTCCCCGGCTTCACCGGAGGCCTAGGCCGCGATTCCGCCCCCTGCTTGTCTATCAGCAGCAGGGGGGCAGGCTTTGCTCACAATAGCCCTAGCAGCTCAGGGCTTGGCCTCTGGCCTCTCCCCTCCTGTGTACACATATGGGGCCACAGTTCCCGCGTTTTTGCAGGCCCTCCCTTCTCTGACTCCCCCCTCAGTCTCTGCGGGGGCCATTTTGGCCTCATTCTCTGCAGATTCTTCAGCATACAGCTGCTGCTGGGAGACTCAGACTTGGGATCCGGACTTTGGATGAGCGGTAAGCCACACCATTGGTGTGGATTCTCCTCTGTGGCATCCCCTTCTGTTATACTGTCTTTTTGGGTACTTTGTACACAGGATTGGGTCAGACTATGTCTTCTTCTAAGAGCAAGGGTAAGACCCATAAGGCTGCAAAATTGTATGCAACTTGTACAGTGTGCAAAGTCACATTGCCTGCGCAGAGTGTCCATCCCCTCTGCACCACCTGTGAGCAGAATGGGTCACCGGATCTCCTCGGAACCCGGCTTCAGGTGGATGCCCCTACCCACTCTGGGGATCAGGCCTCCGCTCCCCCGGTTTTAACACCGGCCCCTCAATGGACTGACGTCTTATCTCAGTCATTATCTGATTCAGTGGCCCTGGCAGTGTCGCGAGCTATGTCGCAATCCGTAGCCTCCATGACTAGGTCCATCATTCAGGCCATTAACCAGAACCCTGACCAGGACGTGGAGGGTTCTCCCTCGGTCCCGGGTCCGTCTCTTCCTCCTGGGTGTAACAGGCCCTCTCCGTCTCTTGGAGAGCCCAGATCCAAAAGACAACGCCGAGACCCTTCCCCCTACTCGCCCAGATCTCAATCTAGGGAACCACTGGAGGAGGGTGAGGAACAGGACTCTTCGTCCTCTGGCTCAGAGGCGGCCTCTGAATCGGTCCTGGAAGGGGACGCTCTGGCTGACAATATTGTCTCCATTATTAATGCCATTCTACGCCTTCCTGCTCCCGACACTCAGTCTGAGCAGCGAGCCAAGGTCTCACTCAGGGATCCGAAGAGACCTGCCAACATCTTCTCTGATCACCCTGACTTTACAGACACGGTGCAAAAGCCTAGGGCTTGTCCGGCTAAACGTTTTATACCAAAATCCACGGATCCCAAGTATCCGTTTGCCCCGGCAGTACTATCTGGCTGGTCTCAACCTCCTAAGGTGGACCCGGCCATAGCCAGATTGGCTACCAGAACTACAATTTCCATTGCCGACAGCTCATCTTTAAAAGACTTGGCAGACCGTCAGGTTGAACTGTTAACCAAGTCCATCTATGACGCTGTCGTCGCTGCGTTTCCTCCCGACTTCGCAGCGGCTTGGTCTCTTAAGGCCCTTTCTGCGTTTACAGACGCAGTTTATTCCAAGACATGCAAGAGGGTTCCTGAGGTGTCCCCTCTTCTAGACCAAATGGCTATGGTCTCAAAATATGCTCTTAACGCCGTGCTTGACTCAGCTGGTCGTTCAGCAGTGGCAGCCGCCAATTCCGGGATTGGAAAGGTGATGCTTCTTCTAAGAAGCATCTTACAGGGATTCCCTGTATCGGGGATCGTCTTTTCGGGGAACGTCTGGACATACTTATCAAAGACACGACATGAGGCAAAAGTACTCTTCTGCCCCAACAAAAAGGTGGAAAACCTGCGCAGCAAAAGTCTGCCAGGTTCCGTTCCTTTCGTTCTTTTAGTTCCCCTGGCTGGTCCTCCAGACAGTCCTCCTCTTCCAACAGGACGTTTCGTTCCGATAAGGCCCAGTCCTCCCGAGGCCAGGGTTCTTCCTGGTGCTCTCGCCAGCAGAAATCCTCTAGTCAGAAGCCGTCCAAGACAGCCTCTGCATGACTCGCATGGCTCCTGCTCCGCACCCAGAGTCGGGGGCAGATTGTCCCTCTTTCGGGACGTTTGGCTTTCCGACGTCCTAGATCAGTGGGTGCGAGACATTATCTCTCACGGCTACTTCATAGAACTGAACTCAGTTCCCCCAAGCCGATTCTTCATGACATCTCCCCCTCCCGCCAAGATCCACGCTTTTCACCAAGCGTTGGAAGCTCTGAAGCGGGAAGGAGTCATTGTCCAGGTTCCCGTCAGGGAACGGTTTCAGGGATTTTACTCAAATCTCTTTATTGTGCCCAAGAAGGACGGGTCCGTCCGCCCTGTGTTGGACCTAAAGCTTCTCAACAAGCACGTCAAAGTGAGGCATTTTCGCATGGAATCTCTTCGTTCTGTGATAGCCTCAATGTCTCAAGGGGAATTCTTGGCATCCATAGACATAAAGGATGCATATCTACACATCCCAATCGCACCAGCTCACCAACGGTTCCTGCGCTTTGCGATCGGACACGACCATTTCCAGTTCGTGGCTCTCCCCTTTGGCTTGGCCTCCGCCCCACGAGTATTCACCAAGGTGATGGCCTCCATAGTCGCCTTACTGCACTCGCAGGGTCTGTTGGTCATCCCTTACTTGGATGACCTCCTGGTCAAGGCTCCCTCACATCAGGAATGCCAGCAAGCAGTGTCCGCGTCTGTCGACGCTCAGGAGGTTCGGCTGGATAGTCAACCTCCCGAAGTCGGTCCTAGTGCCCACCCAGAGTCTGGTGTATCTGGGCATGCTTTTCTGGTCATCATAATGGGAGACCCAGACAATGGGGGTTTAGGGCACTGCCCTCCGGAGGTCACACTAGGTACTACAAGTTTGTAGACACCGCCCCCTCCGCTTATAAACCACTACCGCAGGGAACATCCTCAGTTTTTAACTTAGTGTGCTCGGAGGATCACGCTTTGCTTGCACTTCACTGCATTCTCACAACTTACGTGATGGCGTCTGAAGACAAGGTAAAATGGTTCCGGTCGGGACCTGCGACAGCCTCCCTGCTCACCCTTGTGGAACACGCTGGTGGAGGTACCGGAGGGCCTAGAGCCTGGACACTTTGTGTTCTCCCGGTACGCTGTTGCGCTCCTCTCCATCCCTCTCTGGGGGGCTCTGGAGAGTGGGAGATGGGAGCCTTGCACAGCTCCGCTCCGTCCGAGGCCTCCCTAAATGGTGCTTACAGACCGGACTGGAGCCAGCCCAGTCCGAGGCCTCCCTAAATGGTGCTTACACTCCGGACTGGTGCTGAACCCCCGTCCGAGGCCTCCCTAAATGGTGCTTACAGACCGGACCGGCACTGAGGCACTCTGTGTCTCCTGTGTGCCTGGGGGTAGTGTCTGGCACTTTATGTGCCCTGACACTCAGACCGCGCGTTACTCTCGAGTCCGCGGTTCTGGAGGTGTACCCCGTGCTGGGGTCACCCTGGCTGACCGCCCTGTGTGTTGCAGGGGCTGAGGCTATAGGCTGCGGATGTGTGTTGGTGCATGCAGTCTGTGTGATGTATTTTACATTACTTCCCGCGCTGCGGGCTCTGGCGCCTTAATACTGAGGCTGCTTGGAGGATAGGAAGCAGCCCGTGCGGTGACGTCATCGATGGGCGTGTGTGTGTGCTTCCCGCGTGTTTTCGGCGCCGCCCACGGTTTCACTGTCGGCGGCCATCTTTACCTCACTTCCCGGCTGGGAACTGTATGCAGCGTGCGTCTGCACTCCAGAGGAGACCGGAAACTCTCGAGGAGGTCACACACACACACACCGCTTCCTCCTACCGCTTCGCTGCGGTCGGTAAGCCACCGGGATTCCCGGTTTTTGTCTGCACAATTTGGCTTATTTTCCCCTACTGTGGCGATGTCCTCAGTTAGGAAGCGTGCTGCTAAGGCGGCAGAGGCCACCATTACCTGTGCTACATGCAATGGGACTCTGGTGGAGGGGTCCTGCAATAACTGCGGACGCCCAGAGGCCCGGACTGACACTGCTGAGACGGCAGCTCCGGTGCTGTACCCTGAGGTGCAGGTGATCCCAGGGCCATGGGAAACTCAGAATAAGATCAATGAATCTCTGTTGTCCCAACTGTCCTCCATGTCGCAGTCCCTGGAGGCACTCAATAGGAGGCTGGAAAGCCCAGCTACTCCTTCCAGTTACCCCCGGGTGTCTCCCTCTTCTGCTGTGAGACCCCTTAAGCGGGCTCGTCGTGAGGATTCACCCGAGCTCCAGGCTCTCTCTGAGGAGGAGCGTTCCTCTGATGGTGAGGAGGATGATGGGGGTTCAACTTTCGGGTCTGTGTCTGTGTCTGAACCACCAGACGGGGTGGAGGATCTGGTGTCCTCTATTAACGAGACCTTACGTCTCGTGACACCCCCTGAGGAGGTGACTGTACACCCGAAGGAGGTCTATCAATGGCTGCGGCCGGAGGCTAGACCAAGTGGCTCCTTCATGGACCACACTAACTTTGGAAGGGTGATTAGAGCTCCCAGGTTACATCCTGGGCGGCGTTACGTCCGTAAACCCAAGGACAATCGCTTCCCCTTCCCCCAGGAGGTGCTTCAGGAGTGGTCGCAGTCCCCGAAGGTGGACGCTTCCATGACCAGGATTGCTGCACGCTCCCTTTTCTCTGCCTCTGATAGCTCCTCGCTGAAGGATGCAACTGATAGACAGGTCGAGCAACTCGCCAAGTCTTCCTATGAGGCTGTGGGGTCTTCATTTGCCCCTAATTTTGCCACGGTCTGGACCTTACAAGCGATTACTACCTGCTTGGATGGTATCACTGACCTGGCAAGGTCCAGTCCCGAGGTCCTGGCGCTTACCGAAAGGGCAAGGGCCTATGCGGACTACGCCAGGACGGCGACTTTGGAAACTGCCACTCGCTCAGCTGTGGCTTCGGCCAATGCTATTGCGATTCGCAGGTTGTTGTGGCTGCGTCTTTGGGACTCAGATGCCACATCTAAGAAGATTCTGCAGAATCTTCCGTTCTCTGGTGACAGGCTTTTTGGTACCGAACTGGACAAGCTGATAAAGGATTCTGCTGAGTCTAAGATCCCGCAGAATAAGCCTAAGCCGCGGTATTCCGTTAAGAGGAACCCAAAGCAGTGGTCCTTTCGCTCCAGCTCACAGTCATCAGCACCGTCCGCTCGCACGGACCGAGGGGGCAAGCCCGCTTCTCAGTGGCGCTCTAAGAGTCGTCCAAAGAAGCCGGCGGGGGCAGCGGCTGCCGCTCCCAAACCCGCCTCTACATGACTCGCTCTCCCTTCCTGCCTCCCCACAGGTGGGGGGTCGCCTGTCTCGTTTTCAAGACAGGTGGCTACTTCACGTTCAAGATCAGTGGGTTCGAGACGTGGTCTCGCGAGGTTACAGGATAGAGCTGACGTCAAAGCCAATACCCCGATTCCATCGGTCGGTCCCATCCCCAGAAAAGGCTCAGGCCTTTCACCTGGTGTTGGAGGGTCTCCGCAGGGACGGAGTGGTGGTCCCGGTGCCTTCAGGGGAGAGGTTTCGGGGTTTTTACTCCAACCTCTTCATTGTCCCAAAGAAAGACGGATCCTTCCGCCCGGTTCTGGACCTAAAGTTGTTCAACCGTCACGTGTTGGTTCGGAAGTTCCGTATGGAATCACTGCGATCCGTGATCGCAGCTGTGTCACAGGGGGACTTCCTAGCGTCCATAGATATTCGGGACGCTTATCTTCACGTGCCCATTGCACCGGCTCATCAGCGCTGGTTGAGATTTGCAGTGGGGGAAGAACACTTCCAATTTGTGGCGCTGCCGTTCGGGTTGGCCTCGGCACCGCGGGTGTTCACAAAAGTGATGGCCTCCATGATGGCTCTCCTGCACGTGCAGGGGCACGCCGTAATACCCTATCTGGACGACCTACTGGTCAGGGCGCCATCAGAACACCTTTGTCGGCAAAGCCTGGAGGTAACCATGAAGTCCCTGGAACAGTTCGGGTGGCTTATCAATATCCAGAAGTCGACCCTGGTTCCGACCCAGTCACTGACATATCTGGGCATGGACTTCCACACGGACTCGGCCCTAGTGTCTCTGCCACGAGTCAAACAGATGGCGATCCAATCAGGAGTGCAAGCAGTCCTCCTGTCACCACAATCACCCCTACGGGTCTTGATGAAGTTGGTGGGGCGCATGGTAGCTGCAATAGAGGCAGTACCTTTTGCGCAGTTTCGCCTCCGTCCTCTCCAGCTGGAGATTCTTCGCAGATGGGACAAGAGGACGATCTCTCTGAATCGGCTGGTGACAATTTCCCAACCGACCAGGGATTCCCTGCAGTGGTGGCTCCAGCCGCACCATTTGTCACGGGGCCGGTCCTTCCTCAAACCGTCATGGTTAGTGGTGACCACCGACGCCAGTCTGACGGGCTGGGGTGCGGTGTTCTTACACCACAGGGCTCAAGGACTCTGGACTCCGTCGGAGTCGGCGTTGCAGATCAACGTGCTGGAGATCAAGGCGGTCTATCTGGCGCTCCTGGCGTTTCAGAAATTCCTGTCAGGTCAGCCCATTCGGGTTCAGTCCGACAATGCGACGGCCGTCGCCTATATAAATCATCAGGGAGGGACCAGAAGTGCTCAGGCCCTCGCCGAAGTCCACCACATTCTATCTTGGGTGGAGGACAACGACTGCCTGATCTCCGCAGTTCACATCCCAGGGGTCGAGAACTGGGAGGCCAACTACCTGAGCCGGCAGGGGATGGACGCCGGAGAGTGGTCTCTTCATCCAGACGTCTTCCAGGTCATCTGCAGCAGATGGGGCACTCCGGACGTGGATCTGATGGCCTCGCGGCTGAATCATCAGGTGCCGCAATACATGGCGAGATCATGGGATCCTCAGTCTCTGGGGGCAGATGCCCTGATCCTGAGTTGGTCCAGATTCCATCTTCCGTATGTGTTCCCGCCTCTGGCTCTGATTCCCAGGGTTCTGTGGAAGATCAGGTCGGAGTGCAGGGTAGCCATTCTAGTGGCTCCAGATTGGCCCAGGAGGTCCTGGTATCCGGACCTGTGGCGACTGTCAGGCGGACTCCGGTGGGCTCTTCCAGAACGCGCAGATCTGCTCGCGCAAGGCCCATTCTTCCACCTCAATTCCAGGGCCCTCAGATTGACTGCATGGCTCTTGAGGCCTGGCTGCTGACGTCCAGGGGCTTCTCTCCTACGGTGGTTGCCACCATGACTCGGGCTAGGAAGCCTGTTTCCAGGAAGATGTACCACAGAACGTGGAAGATTTTCTTCACCTGGTGTGCCTCGGGTGGTCGCTCCCCGTGGCCCTTGTCCATTCTGACATTGTTGGCTTTCCTTCAGTCGGGGCTGGAATTGGGATTGTCCCTAGGCTCTTTGAAGGGTCAAGTGTCAGCTCTTTCAGTGCTGTTTGACAAGCACTTGGCGCTCCTTCCCAAGGTCCGTCAGTTTCTCCAGGGAGTCTCTCGGGTGGTCCCGCCCTACAGGCGACCACTGGACCCTTGGGACCTTAACATGGTCCTGGCGGCGCTACAGAAACCGCCGTTTGAGCCACTGAGAGACATTTCCCTGTCTCGTCTGTCCCAGAAGGTGGTATTTCTGGTGGGCATTACGTCTCTGAGAAGGGTCTCAGAATTGGCTGCACTTTCGTGCAAGTCACCCTTCCTGGTGGTTCACCAAGATAAGGTGGTGCTACGCCCGCGGCCAGAATTCTTGCCAAAGGTGGTTTCCACTTTTCACCTGAACCAGGAGATTGTTCTCCCATCATTTTGCCCCGCTCCCGTTCATCAGGTTGAGCGCGATCTCCATACTCTGGATCTCGTGAGGGCTGTACGCATTTATGTGTCCAGAACTGCCTCCTTCCGGAATTCGGATTCTTTATTTGTCCTGACGACAGGTCGCTGTAAGGGGTCCGCGGCATCGAAGTCAACCTTGGCCAGATGGATCAAGGCTCCCATTCAGGAGGCCTACCGGTCTTCTGGTTTGCCTCTCCCGGTGGGATTGAAAGCTCACTCTACCAGAGCTGTCGGTGCCTCCTGGGCTTTGCGACATCGAGCTTCTGCTCTACAGGTGTGTCAGGCAGCCACATGGTCTAGCCTGCACACTTTCTCTAAGCACTATATGGTGCATGCCCATGCCTCTGCGGATGCAAGTTTGGGCAGGCGGGTCCTCCAGGCGGCGGTTGCCCACCTTTGAGGGGGACCATGTGTTATCCGTCTTTTGAGGAACTCTTCCCGCCCTGGGGTATTGCTTTAGGACATCCCCATTGTCTGGGTCTCCCATTATGATGACCAGAAAAAAGAGAATTTTGTTTACGTACCGTAAATTCTTTTTTCTTTAATCATCAATGGGAGACCCAGCACCCACCCAGTTGTTCCGTTGCATGTTTTGCATTTGATCTGTTCCCTGTTGGGACAGTGTTCTTCCGGATTGTTGGACCGTCTGTGCACGGTTTCTTTCCCGATGTTTCGGGTGTGGTTTCTTTGTCTCCTCGCAGCTTATGGACCAAACTGAGGATGTTCCCTGCGGAAGGGGTTTATAAGCGGAGGGGGCGGTGTCTACAAACTTGTAGTACCTAGTGTGACCTCCGGAGGGCAGTGCCCTAAACCCCCATTGTCTGGGTCTCCCATTGATGATTAAAGAAAAAAGAATTTACGGTACGTAAACAAAATTCTCTTTTTTCGACACTCGTGCGGCGCTGGTACGTCTGCCTCATGAGAAGGTCGTCTCTCTTCAAGCGGGTGTTTGCTCCATCCTCCCGCCTCGCTTGTACTCCATCAGGCATCTGATGCAGATCCTGGGAAAGATGGTAGCTTCAATCAAAGCAGTCCCATTTGCACAACTCCATCTGCGTCCCCTTCAGCTGGAAATCCTTCGTATCTGGGACAAGAACCCGAGGACCCTGGATCACAAGATTTCCCTGTCCCCTGAAACGAGGGAATCTCTCCAGTGGTGGCTGACAGATCAGTCCCTGTCTTAGGGTCGCTCCCCTCCTCCCGCCATCTTGGTCGGTGGTCACTACGGACGCCAGTCTCTCCGGCTGGGGAGCGGTGTTTCTTCACCACAGGGCCCAGGGTACTTGGTCTCCGCTGGAGTCCTACCTTCCCATCAACATTCTGGAGATCAGGGCATCGTACCTGGCGCTCCTGGAGTTTCAGCCGCTCTTAACCTCCCTGGCGGTATGATTATGTCTGGAATTTTGTGCTAAAAGCGGTACCATTTTTTTGTATGGAAATTTTGTGTTATGTACTGTCGGCCTGCAATTTTTAGTAATTACCTGATCAAAGAAGACTCTAGTAGACCTCTCAGATGTGATAAAGTTTGAAACATAAAATCATGAATTATAATTAAATAAATAATATAATTTTATTCAATAATCAATAATCTTATACCTGGCGGTATGATTATGTCAGGAATTTTGTACTAAGGGTACTTTCACACTAGCGTGGTTTTGAAATCGCGGCAGATGCGGTGAAAAAAAACCAACCTGCCGCGATTACCGCATAACCGCCACACTTGCGGCACAGTTGCGGCAAGCCCGATGCAATGTCTATGGGGCTTGCGGTAAGGGTGCGGCACGTGCGGTTTCAGCACTTGCGGCAGGTACGGCCGCGAAAAAAAAACGTGGTCAGCCGCGGTTTTTTTGCAGCCGCACCTGCCGATACCGCACTTGCCGCATCTGCCGCAAGCCCCCACAGACATTCCATGGGGCTTGCGGCAACTGTGCCGCAGGTGTCGCAGTTATGCGGTAATCGCGGCAGATTCGTTTTTTTCAGCGCATCTGCCGCGATTTAAAAAAACCGCTGATGTGAAAGCAGCCTAAATGCAGTACCTTTTTTTTCATAAAAATTTCTTTTATGGCCCGAAATTTTATACTTTTTTTTTTTTTTTCCAACCCAGTTCTGCCTCCAATGAGCCGCTGCGGCTCACAGAGACGGAACCAGGAAGTCATATGGAGGCATCCGAAGGGGCTCTCACCGGCGATCACAGCGGGGACATCGCTGGATCACCAGGAGAATGTAAAGCTGGCTTCAGACCACGGTATGATCCGATCCGGGGCTGTCCGGGATGACCCAGACAGCCTCGGACCGGATCAGCACACAGAACCGGAGGGCCAAATGTGCCCTCCGGTCTTGTGTGCAGCCGGATGGCTGGAATTGCAGCCGCAGCTGCGGATTTTTCAATACCGCGGCTAGCATGGAGCCAGCCGTGGTCCTGAAACAACAGCGGCGTTCAGCCGCAGGTGTCAGCTTCCTTCCTGGCCGTCCCCGGGTGCGGAGCCGCTCACTGTCAGCCCCCCGAATCCCCCCCCCCGCACCTCATCCAAGGCTGCAGGCGGCGGAGCTGTGCTGTGAGCTGTCAGCACCCCCCCCCCCCCTCCTCACCCACCGGCACCAGCCAGCACTGTGCTGCTGCTAGCACCCCCAACCCCCGGCTCCTCATCCACCGGCACCAACAAGCAGCTCTGCTGGCACCTGAACCCCCCCACCCCCCCCACCATTGGCACAAGCAAGCAGCTCTGCTGGCACCCAAACCCCCCCCCCACCCCCCAGCCATTGGCACAAGCAAGCAGCTCTGCTGGCACCCAAACCCCCCCCCCCCCCCCGCTATTGGCACAAGCAAGCAGAGCACCAGCACCCCCCTCCTCACCCACCGGTACCAGCTGCTGCTGGCACCCAAATTCCCACCCCCACCTCCCCCAGCACAGGCAAGCCACACAACCCCCCCTTACTCCTCACTATGAGCTGCGGCACTCTCCGGAGGTCGGCGGTGACAGCGGGACTGCAGGAGAAGGAAGACCGGCGGCGGGGACCGGAGCACAGAAGGAGGCGGCGGTGGCGGCAGCTGGATCGGGTGAGCAGGAGGAAGCGGCGGGTGGAGGCTGGTCAGTGGCAGAGCACAGGGGGATGAGCTGGGATCGGGGAAGCCGCAGGGGGACAGGGAGGATGAGCGGGGGGACAGGGCACAATGAGCTGCGGCACTGCCAGCGGGTAAACCCGAGCGTGACTCGGGTTACCGCTTCTGCAAGTGAAAGTTAACCCCGAGTTACACTCGGGAATACCACTAGGCAGGTTAAGCGGCCGCCAAGTGAGGATCCAATCAGACAACGCGACGGCCGTCGCTTACATAAATCATCAGGGAGGCACTCGCAGCACCCTGGCGATGCTGGAGGTTCAAAAAATCCTGTGCTGGGCTGAGGCTACAGGCTCCGCCATCCCAGCGGTCCACATTCCGGGAGTGGACAACTGGGAAGCGGACTATCTCAGCCGTCAGGGTATGAACCCGGGCGAATGGTCTCTCAACCCGGAAGTATTCCAAGCCATTTGCAGGCGGTGGGGGACGCCGGATGTCGACTTGATGGCATCTTTCCTCAACAACAAGGTTCCGGTGTTCATAGCCAGGGCTCACGACCACAGGGTGTTGGCAGAGGACGCTCTGGTCCAGGATTGGTCTCAGTTTCGCCTGCCATACGTGTTTCCACCTCTGGCCCTGTTGCCCCGGGTGCTCCGCAAGATTAGGGCGGAATGTCGCCGGGTGATTCTAATCGCACCCAATTGGCCTCGAAGAGCCTGGTTTCCGGAACTGCTCCGCCTCGCCGACGGCGAACCGTGGGGTCTACCAGATCATCCAGACCTTCTCTCTCAAGGTCCATTCTTCCGCCACAATTCTGCGGCGCTCAGGTTGACTGCTTGGCCCTTGAATCCTGAGTCCTAACACAATCGGGTCTTCCCCTGGAAGTTCAGGACACCATGAAACAAGCTCGTAAGCCTGTCTCGCAAAGGATTTATCACCGGACGTGGAGGATTTTTCTCTCCTGGTGCTTTACTAAGGGCCATTCTCCATGGCCCTTCTCCTTGCCGACATTACTTTTGTTTCTTCAGTCAGGGCTGGACTCTGGTCTTGCCTTGAGTTCTCTAAAAGGACAGGTTTCAGCTCTCTCCGTCCTTTATTCCAAAAGGCTGGCTAGGCTCCCACAGGTTCGCACATTTATGGAAGGGGTGGCCCACATTGTCCCTCCTTACACGTGTCCTCTAGAACCTTGGGATCTTAATTTGGTTCTCTCGGCCCTTCAGAAGCCTCCGTTTGAACCTATCTCAGGCATCCCTTTGTCCACCCTGTCACAAAAGGTGGCATTTCTGGTGGCTATCACCTCGCTTCGGCGGGTGTCTGATTTGGTGGCATTGTCATGCAAGCCCCCATTCTTGGTGGTGCATCAGGACAAGGTTGTCCTGCGCCCCGTTCCCTCTTTTCTCCCGAAGGTGGTCTCTCCTTTCCACCTCAATCAGGATATCTCTCTTCCGTCCTTTTGCCCAAATCTAGTTCACAGGGTTGAGAAGGCCCTCCATACTCTGGACTTGGTCAGGGCCCTGAGGGTGTACTTGTCTCGCACAGCTCCTCTCCGTCGGACGGACTCCCTCTTCATTCTCACGGCCGGACCCGGCAAGGGCTCTTCCGCTTCCAAGGCCACAATTGCCCTTTGGATCAGGTCGGCCATATTGGAGGCCTATTCGGCCTCGCACACGTCGCCCCCAGCGGGTCTCAAGGCGCATTCCACCAGGGCTGTGGGCGCCTCCTGGGCTTTGCGGCACCAAGCCTCGGCCCAACAGGTGTGTCAGGCTGCCACTTGGTCAAGCCTCCACACGTTCTCGAAGCATTACCAGGTACATGTTCATGCCTCAGCGGATGCAGGTCTGGGCAGACGCGTTCTCCAGGCGGCTGTTGCCCACCTGTAAATGTCTGAGTTGCCTTTCAGGGTGCTGTGTTTTTTTCCCACCCAGGGACTGCTTTTGGACGTCCCAATGTCAGGGTCTCCCAGATTTGGACAACAAGGAAAAAGAGAATTTTGTTTACTTACCGTAAATTCTTTTTCCTTTAGTCCGTAAATCTGGGAGACCCAGCACCCTCCCCTTTTTGCCCTATAGGTGTACCTGCGGCTCTTTTCAGCACATACTCTTACTGTTGGCCATTGTTCTGGCCTTATACTTTTCCTGTTTGGCCCTGTTGGCCGGAAATTTGGTTTAAAGTGCAATGTTTTCCTCCTACTGCTTATATACCAAACTGACAGTATTCCTGCAGGGGGCGTATATGCTGCAGGGGAGAAGGAGGAGTAAATCTCTTCTATATTTGGTGTGACCTCCAGGGGGCAGCATATAACACCCAATGTCAGGGTCTCCCAGATTCTCGGACTAAAGGAAAAAGAATTTACGGTAAGTAAACAAAATTCTCTTTTTTACATTGAACTTCCATTATCCTTCATTATAGCCCCTGAAACAAGGACAGCAAACACTTAAGGGATACCCTGACTCCCAGGTTTGAGGCCTTTACATACTCATATATACTTTATTATGATATCAAGTATTAATGATTTCTCTACTACAGGCCCACATTGAATGTCATATAGGACTGAGAATCCTTATATTGAATGAACTGTTGAAATATAGACAGGTCCAGTGTATAGAAAAATACACCATATCTTTATGTACGTACAGTTACAAGATATTGAGCATTATTAGGTATGTTGTTGGATACAATTACCAAGTCGCTTCTATTTTTGCATACCTTCTTTCTAATAATTCCTTTATTGTACCATACCGCAGGTCCGGTTTCCTAGAGAGCCCAATATACGTGTTATCCACACAGCATAGGAGGATAAAGTCACATTGTGACTATTAGATCACTTGTATGTATGCATGGTAATTAATTCACTTTCACAGAACACTATGCACGTTTTCACTTGATCTTTAATAAAGATGTATCCCATTTCTTCAGAACCGCAATCACCGTAGCGGAAAGCAAAAATCCTAAAACAATGCACGCTACCTCTTGATTTCCCCTAGGTAACGTCCTTAGTTGTGTGTATACATTGTTTGATTTTCAATATGTGTTACTCCTAATATAGCTCCAGGTGGAACTATGTTTAGATTAATAAGGCACATCGGTTTGATCCGAATTTTATGATGAATGATCATGTAAACCTATGATTATTGTATGTATTTTGATTTCTTACAGTATCAGTCGCATTGATAAAGCCCTCGGCTTTGCTTTTGGACTGATAAAAATAAAAAACATTGCTTGCATCACAACAGTTTCAATCACTCATTTTTCTCGTGTGCCGAAGTTATCTTATAGACATTGTGATTTTTCTTCAGAGCAGGATATACTGGACATTAGAGTCATTGAGACTGCTATATACATTAGGGGACAGTAGCTCAATGTTACTGTTGTTAATGTCACTATCCCTGGCAGCTATTTGGTAGGAGCAAGAGCAATACATGATGAGACTCTGACAGCTGCACTATTTTGAAAAATAAATGCAGGAGGGCTTCTTTAAGGAATTAATATTATTCTTTGATGCAGTATAGGCAATTTTCTAATCACAGCACAAAGCACAGAATGAAACAATTGCTTCCCTTAATGAGCTTGTCTCCTTTTACGCAGATAATGATTCGGAGGAGCAGCAGCCCGGCAGAACTGGAGTGGCACGGTGATTCTCATTCAAATGGTCGACGTTCTGATCACGAGAGAGGTATTAACCAGATCTTATTTTCATACGTTGGGTTTTGTGCTTTCGAGAAGACTACGTCAATGATATCTGTGATCACAGAAGCCAGTATCTTAGGGTGAACAGAAAAATGGTGCATTAGCAAAGCGATATTGTGATGCCCTCCTATGAGAGAAGCTGTAGAGAATATTTAGTGCCCTGCATGCAAATATACTGTTTGGTGGGGTCTTTATAAGCCTACGTCGGAAAACATCCTTAAACTGTGAAACATTGTACAATTACCTTGCCTCTGTCCTGGATACAAATGCCAAGGAGATGGGACAGGACCTGCGCCCTGTTATCCTTGTGCACAGAAATCCACAGCATGGAACGGCTGCAGTCTCTGTGCCACACTGCTTCTATACCATTTGCCCCGCCTGTGTGCCCAGGTTCTGGTTTACTGTCGGGCACCAGAGTCCACTATACAATGTATTTACAGATTATTGTGCACACTCTTGATCATTTTACTATATAATTGGAGAAGCACCATAAGACCTGTGAGCACATTTTAACATGGGAAAGTACGGTAATATCAGTAAATAAATATATATATAATTATTTATATTTACTGATATTACTGTCATATATGTTTTATTTTTTGTGGAGATCGGACGTATCAGCCAAGCGAAAACTAGAGTAAAATCCATATGCAATCCGCTTGGGTGAGTTTAGCAGTCCAAGTGCATTGACACGCCCCAATGCACCTGATTTGCATATCGCTTTTACACTAGATTTTCTATAACTGCAATAATGCATCTCTATAGTAAAAGGATTATTCTTATTGGTGGACAAGCCCTATATTTATATATATATATATATATATATATATATATATATATATATATATATGGTGACAGTGGTTAATTTTTGTCTAAGAATTGCTGACTAATTGTAAATCTTACTGCAGGTGACAGTGTCAGCAGTGATGTGATGAATGGCTTCAGCCGGGAAGCTGAGTATCTAATGCCATGGCAGAACTGTGAGGACGAACCTGAGATCACTACACCGACTGATGTTGCTATTGACCATGATGCCCGGCAGTGGCTGCAGCTCACTCCCGCTGATCCTACTGCTCCCCTTACAGGTACTTTTTTGTTTTCACCCGAAAGGTGATGTTTTGTGAAACAAGTACAGTCTTCACCCTGCCCTGGAGGATGTATGAGCTCGAGCCGCATTCAGTCATCTCTGCAGGATCACCTTTTCTGTAAGCTGCCTCTCCTAATGCCCTTTGAAGGATGCAGGCGATGATTTAGCTTGACAAAGGTCAGTGTCAGCTTGGTTGGCTTAGCAAACAAATTATAAATGAAAAGTATGAAATATTTATATGGTCTTACTGACCAGTCATTATATGTACAGTTTTGTATTGTGGTGCTTCTAATAAGAAATATTGATACCTTTTGTATCCCGGGTAGGCTGCCTTTACCTTTTTCAACACATTTGGCTTGCTGTCTCGGACGACGAGTGGGTCAGGGAGGTAATTTCTTCCGGTTACTCCATAGAGTTCCGCACCCGTCCTCCCAACCGTTTTTTCCAGTCCCTCCCTCCAAGTTCTCCGACAAAGGCTCACGCCTTCTTCAGGGCCATCAATTCCCTCCGGCTGGCAGGGGTCATCGTTCCAATTCCGCCAAACGAACGATTCACAGGTTTTTACTCAAACCTTTTTGTAATACCCAAAAAGGACGGGTCGGTACTTCCGATCCTAGACCTCAAACAACTCAACAAGTTCATCAGACTACGTCACTTCCGCATGGAATCACTGCGATCCATCATCGTATCGAAGGACTAGGGAGAGTTTCTCGCATCAATAGACATCAAGGACGGGTACCTGCACATTCCGATCTCCCAGGCTCACCAACGATTCCTGCGTTTCGCCATAGGTGAAGACCTTTACCAATTTGTAGCCCTACCGTTCAGGCTCGCACCTGCTCCAAGTGTATTTACCAAAATCATGGCAGCCGTCATGACGGTGCTACATTCTAGGGGCTGGTGGTCCTAGCATACTTAGACGATCTCCTAATCAAGGCACCTTCATTCGGAGATTGTGAGGAAAGTGTGCAAATTACCATGGACACCCTCGCCCGCCTGGGCTGGTTGCTAAACCTGTCCAAGTCCTCTCCAATCCCGAGTGAACGATCACCTTTTTAGGAATGGTCTTCAACACTTCTCGTGGACTATTATTCCTTCCGCGAGAAAAGGCCCACGTTTTGCGTCAAGGTGTCTGGACACTTCTCCGTCCCCGGCCACATTCCCTTAGTTTCGGAATGAGGGTACTGGGGAAGATGGTAGCAGCAATGGAGGCTTTTCCGTTTTCTCAGCTCCATCTCAGGCCCCTACAGCTCGTACTCCTTTCTCACTGGGACAGGAATCCTGCTACCCTAGACAGAACCTTGCGTCTGTCTCCATCTGTGAAGCAATCTCTCCATTGGTGGCTCCGCCCTGCCTCTCTTCAGACAAGGAGGTCCTTCCTACCAGTAAACTGGGACGTTCTTACCACTGACGCCAGTCTAACAGGTTGGGGAGCAATTTATCGTCATCACACGACTCAGGGCAGGTGGTCCACTCAGACCACTCTCCCATCAATTTGTTGGAGATCCGTGCCATTTTTCTAGCCCTTCAGGACTTCCACCATCTGCTGGCAGGTCGCCACATACAAGTCCGATCAGACAATGCCACGGTGGTGGCATATGTCAACCACCAGGGCGGGACGCGCAGCAAGAGGGCGATGCACGAAGTTCGTCCAGTACTCGAATGGGCGGAATCCACGAGGTCCGTGATTTCAGCAGTTCACATTCCCGGCGTGGACAATTGGGCGGCAGTCTTCCTCAGTCGCCAAGGCATCGCCTCAGGAGAATGGAGTCTGCATCCTGAGGTTTTCCAACAAATATGTCTCAGGTGGGGCAACACCGGAGGTGGACCTGATGGCCTCACGGCTGAACAACAAGGTGCCCAGATTCATGTCCAGATGCCATGATCCACAAGCAGAGGGAGCGGATGCACTGGTACAGCCTTGGACTCTGCTTCGTCTCTGCTACATCTTTCCCCCTCTGCCCGTGATACCCTGAGTGGTGAAGAAAATCAAGACTGAGGGCGTTCTAGTCATTGTCATCACACCAGAGTGTCCGCGTCGCGCCTGGTACGCTGACTTGGTTCGTCTGCTCGCCGACTCCCCCTGGCGTCTATCAGACCGTCCGGATCTTCCTTTCCAGGGCCCACTCCACCACCAGAACTCATCGGCCCTGAGTTTGACGACATGGCCATTGAAACCTCGGTTTTAACCCAGGCTGGATTCTCCCCGAGTGTCATTAACACCATGCTTAGGGCAAGGAAGCCGTCTTCTGCCCGCATTTAACATTGCACCTGGAAGGCTTTTTTCTCTTGGTGTAGTTCCCAAAACCGGCCGCCTCTCCGGTGTTCTCTGACGGCTATTTTAGGCTTCCTCCAGTCCGGTCTTGACTCCAGCCTCTCTTTAGCATCTCTAAAGGGACAAGTCTCAGCCTTGTCTGTTCTCTTTCTGCGCAAACTGGCAAATAAGTCGCAAGTCAGGACCTTCATACAGGGTGTCACTCGCCTTGTTCCCCCCTACAGAAGGCCCTTAGAGACATGGGATCTAAACCTGGTTCTGGATGCCCTACAAAGGCCTCCCTTTAAGCCCCTCAGAGATGTTTTTCTTCGAATTTTGTCTCAGAAGGTGGTGTTCCTCGTTGTGATCACATCTATCCATTGTGTGTCGGAACTTGCTTGTCTATCCTGCAAGCCCCCTTTTCTCTCTTTCTACCAGGACAAGGTGGTTCTCCGCCCGGTCCCATCCTTCCTTCTCAAAGTGGTGTCCTCTTTCCACCTGAATGAGGACATAACTCTGCCTTCCTGTTGTCCGGCACCGGTTCATCTTGTGTAAAGGGCGCTGCATAAGCTGGATCTGGTTCGGGCTCTTCACCTTTACATTTCCTGAACGGCGGCTTTTCGGAAATCGGACTCTGTTAATTCTTCCGGAGGGTCACCGTAAAAGGCTGTCTGCATCCAAGGCTACTTTTGCCAGATGGATCAGGACAACGATCATGGAAGCCTACCAACTCAAGTATCAGTCCATCCCAAGTGGGCTGCGTGCGCATTCTACTCGTGCGGTAGGGGCTTCTGCCGAACTAGTGTGCAAGGCTGCCACCTGGTCCAGCCTGCACACGTTCACTAAACATTACAAGGTACATGTCCAGTCCTCAGCAGACTCGAGTCTGGGCAGGCGTGTTCTGCAGGCGGTCGTTGCCCACCTCTAGACTGACATAATAAAGCTGTGTACCCACCCAGAGATTGCTTTTGGACATCCCACGGTACTGTGTCCCCCAATGAGGCGAAAAAGATAAGGAGAATTTTGTGTACTCACCGTAAATTCCTTTTCTCTTAGCCTCTAATTGGGGGACACAGCCCCTTCCCTGTTGCCTATTTCAGGCTGTTATCTTGTTATCTCAGTTCACAGTTTCTTGCAGTTCTAGTTAACTGATGTTTATTTCTATATATGTGCTGTTTGGTTCTCCTACTGCTTTAGTCACAAAACTGGTGAGGCTGGAGCCAACCAGGGTGTATATACTTAGTGTCGCCTCCTAGTGGACAGCAGCATAACGCCCACGGTCCTGTGTCTCCCAATTAGAGGCTAAGAGAAAAGGAATTTACGATGAGTACACAAAATGCTCCTTTTTCTGCATCACCCTGCTCACTGCGGGACCCGCTGTTATTCAATGGGGCAGTTCTGCTAAGTGTTTTTTTTTTTTTGTTTCGATTTCAGAAACCAAATCTGCACATGAGTAAAAATAGCGGCATACCCTAGGCCTTTTCCAAATGTCAGCTCAGACCCGCCTATTCAAATTTACAATAGAAAAAATGTCAGCACTTCAACTTACCAGAATCAATACTTTATTGGAAATCCATTTGCAAAATGACAATAAAATAATCAAACTCAGTGATGCGCTTCGGAGTGCGATTCTTTGGTCATACAGTCAGATATGACTAAGGAATTGTACGCTGAAACGCATCAGATGGTTTGATAATCTTATTGCCATTTTTGGATATGGATTTCCAATAAAGTATTGATCCTAGGACTAGTAACTGCTGGCATTTCTTCTATTTTAGATTTTCCTGTGCTTGCTCAGGCTACCGTGCACCCAGCGTGTTTTTGATGTAGGTGTGGTGGGCTGTTGTTTTTATATTGTATTCATACTAATAAGTATGAATCATCTGCATGGCATCCAATTTTGGGGGATAGCAACATCCCTTTAAATGAATGGGAGCAGCCCTTTAAATGATTCATTCACTACAATTTCATGAAAATTTAAAAATGTTTTTAGTAACAGTAGGAAAATGTTGCGCCTGACCCTGAACATCTTAAGATAACTTTATACATGATTTCGTGCTGTAGTAGTTTGTCATATCATGCAGTAGACAGTATTTTGGGGTCTTTGGGGGGACTTGAAGCACATGCCTCATATATCCTGCTTCACTTTGGAGTGTAATGACAAAAAAGGAGAATTAAATGGCACAAAGGCTGTATTGTGTCCGTCTTGCTCAGCTGCTGCCGCCCAGATCTTAAGGTGTACAGTACAGGCGCTTTGTCCAAAGTCACGACTTGCCTCCTGACAGACACCTGCAGCTGCCGGCAGGTGTTCCCACATACACCATTCACAGATCCCGATTTAACCCTTTCAGGAACACTGTTGACTTAGAAGATTTACCTCTCCTTACTGTGCACTGTGCTGCCCAGCGTCTTGTATTCCTGTAACCTGAATGGTGGTGCTATTTATCAGCATTGTGGATATTCATACGCTTCCTTACATGCAATAGATCAGAGGCGAGCCCCTTAGATACGCACTTTAATTTACTCTAAACAGCTGCTGCTTTGCGTTGCTCATTAAAAGGAAAGTGTAAGGTAGAGGAGACAGGTGCTAGGAGGCTGCAAAGCGTCGTCCGTCAGTCCTGTCTATCAATAGGAATCCTTCCATTGTCATGCTCTTGGCACTGCTCTATAGCATTTAAGATACCACTTATCTTATTCATTCTGGCACTGACAAATGCAAAGCTGGAACTTGCTCCCACATGTAGGAGCATCTACACATTCATGGCTCTTTTTTGTTTCACCTCATTGTTGGAGAAGACACCAAACTCCTTTATGGTCTGAGAGGATTTGTTCGCAGTCTTAGCTCCTGAAATGATGTTTCCAGAGAGACTCAACTGTTACACATTCAGCTGGCAAATAGTCTGTCCGCGGAAAATGGACGCCGCGCTCAGCTATTGTTCTAGAAACAATGTCTGATCTGTAAAGCGACTCTAGCTGAGCTATGGTGTTTGTCTAGTAATTTCAGCCAAGTATTCCAAGACTGCTGGTCACCAAGACTTAAGTATCACCTATTTCAGAGTATTACTCACACTTTTTGAAGATACATGTGTTAAAAAGTGTGTGTCTAATGGTTCAAAGGCACTGGTGAGCCTAGAATCCTTAGCGGGGTTTAGCTAGGTTTACAATGAGACTTTTGGAGCAGAGTTGCTTCAGAAACTTCTCAAGAAGTCTTCAGAAATCTTCGTATCCCTCTGTATGGGAAATTTGCTTTGCGTTTTTTGTCTTTTATTTCTAGCTCCCCCTTCCCCCCAAGCTTGAAGAAATTTTGAAAAATACCCAGTGGGAAAAAAAGCAAGTGTATGTCTCTTCTGTGTAGAGGCTTCTGCTAGAATCCGCTCTAAAACTGGGCACTTTTCAATCATAAGTGTGCAAAATGTAACTTCAGGGGGAAAGTTTATTGCCATTAATTTCATAAACTTTTCAGGGAAAAGATAGTCTCCTCCAATAAAGGCGTGTATACTGAAGTAGTTTCAGCATCAATAAATACCCACCTCAAAAATCAACAACTTATCAACAACTTTTTTCTGGTCATCATAATGGGAGACCCAGACAATGGGGTTTAGGGCACTGCCCTCCGGAGGTCACACTAGGTACTACAAGTTTGTAGACACCGCCTCCTCCGCTTATAAACCCCTACCGCAGGGAACATCCTCAGTTTTAAACTTGGTGTGCTCGGAGGATCACGCTTTGCTTGCACTTCACTGCATTCTCACAGCTTACGTGATGGCGTCTGAAGACAAGGTAAAATGGTTCCGGTCGGGACCTGCGACAGCCTCCCCGCTCACCCTTGTGGAACACGCAGGTGGAGGTACCGGAGGGCCTTGGGCCTGGACACTTTGTGTCCTCCCGGTACGCTGTCGCGCTCCTCTCCATCCCTCTCCGGGGGGCTCTGGAGAGTGGGAGATGGGAGCCTTGCACAGCTCAGCTCCGTCCGAGGCCTCCCTAAATGGTGCTTACAGACCGGACTGGAGCCAGCCCAGTCCGAGGCCTCCCTAAATGGTGCTTACACTCCGGACTGGTGCTGAACCCCCGTCCGAGGCCTCCCTAAATGGTGCTTACAGACCGGACCGGCACTGAGGCACTCGGTGTCTCCTGTGTGCCTGGGGGTAGTGTCTATGCAAATAGAGTCTGTGGAGCCTCGGTTAGGAGTCTCAAACACAGGACTAGCCATATATCCCTCCAGGGAAGGACCCAGCCAAGGGGTGGCTCCTTGCGGAGAACACCATAACCACCAAATGAAGTGGCCCTTTAAGTCAATATCCAACTCTTTTACAAGTTTACAGATATGACAAGGGAATACCAAGGCCAGGTATCCATCCACATACAGCTGTTTCGGGGTGTTGCCCCTCATCAGTGTGGAGTAGGATTCTGGCTAGGTGGGAGCAAGGCCTAGTAGACCAAGATTGCAAAGTATTCACTGATCTCAGGGAGACCAGTCCAAGAAAACACTGCGGGCAGCTGGCTAAAGCGCTCAAACACAGTGAATTCCTAGGCACATTGCCCCCTGGGAAATATGAATATGCAAATAGAGTCTGTGGAGCCTCGGTTAGGAGTCTCAAACACAGGACTAGCCATATATCCCTCCAGGGAAGGACCCAGCCAAGGGGTGGCTCCTTGCGGAGAACACCATAACCACCAAATGAAGTGGCCCTTTAAGTCAATATCCAACGCTTTTACAAGTTTACAGATATGACAAGGGGGTAGTGTCTGTCACTTTATGTGGCCTGACACTCAGACCGCGCGTTACCCTCGGGTCCGCGGTCCGCGGATCTGCGGGTGTACCCTGTGCTGGGGTCACCCTGGCTGACCGCCCTGTGTGTCACAGGGGCTGAGGCCGTGGGCTGCGGATGTTTGTTTGTGCATGCAGTCTGTGTATAGTGTTTTACACTGTTCCCGCGCTGCGGGCTCCGGCACCTTCATGCTGAGGCTGCTTGGAGGATGGGAAGCCGCCCGTGCGGTGACGTCATCGATGGGCGTGTGTGTGTGTTTCCCGCGTGTTTTCGGCGCCGCCCACAGTTTCACTGTCGGCGGCCATCTTTACCCTCACTTCCCGGTTGGGATCTGTATGCAGCGTGCGCCTGCATTCCAGGGGAGACCGGAAACCGTCGCGGAGGTCACACACACACACCGCTTCCTCCTACCGCTTCACTGCGGTCGGTAAGCCACCGGGACTCCCGGTTTTGTTGTCTGCAATTTGGCTTATTTTCCCCTACTGCGGCGATGTCCTCAGCTAGGAAGCGGGCTGCTAAGGCGGCAGAGACCACCATTACCTGTGCTACATGCAATGGAACACTGGTGGAGGGGTCCTGCAATAACTGCGGACGCCCAGAGGCCCGGACTGACACTGCTGAGTCAGCAGCTCCGGTGCTATACCCTGAGGTTCAGGTGATCTCAGGGCCATGGGAGACTCAGAATAAGATCAATGAATCTCTGTTGTCCCAGCTGTCCTCCATGTCGCAATCCCTGGAGGCACTTAATAGGAGGCTGGATAGCCCAGCTACTCCGTCCAGTTACCCCCGGGTGTCTCCCTCTTCTGCCGTGAGACCCCTTAAGCGGGCTCGTCGTGAGGAGTCACCCGAGCTCCAGGCTCTCTCTGAGGAGGAGCGTTCCTCTGATGGTGAGGACGATGATGGGGCTTCAAATTTCGGGTCTGTGTCTATATCTGAACCACCAGACGGGGTGGAGGATCTGGTGTCCTCTATCAACGAGACCTTACGTCTCGTGACACCCCCTGAGGAGGTGACGGTGCACCCGAAGGAGGTCTATCAATGGCTGCGGCCAGAGGCTAGACCAAGTGGCTCCTTCATGGACCACACGAATTTTGGAAGGGTGGTTAGAGCTCCCAGGTTACATCCTGGGCGGCGTTATGTCCGCAAACCCAAGGACACTCGCTTCCCCTTCCCCCAGGAGGTGCTTCAGGAGTGGTCGCAGTCCCCGAAGGTGGACGCTTCCATGACCAGGATTGCTGCACGCTCCCTTTTCTCTGCCTCTGATAGCTCCTCGCTGAAGGATGCTACGGATAGACAGGTTGAGCAACTCGCCAAGTCTTCCTATGAGGCTGTGGGGTCTTCCTTTGCCCCTAATTTTGCCACGGTCTGGACCTTGCAAGCGATTACTACGTGCTTGGATGGTATCTCTGACCTGGCAAGATCCAGTCCAGAGGTCCTGGCACTTACCGAGAGGGCAAGGGCCTATGCGGACTACGCCAGGACGGCGACTCTGGAAACTGCCACTCGCTCAGCTGTGGCTTCGGCCAATGCTATAGCGATCCGCAGATTGTTGTGGCTGCGTCTTTGGGACTCAGATACCACATCCAAGAAGATTTTGCAGAATCTTCCGTTCGCTGGTGACAGGCTTTTTGGCACCGAACTGGACAAGCTAATAAAGGATTCTGCTGAGTCTAAGATACCGCAGAATAAGCCTAAGCCACGGTATACCGTTAAAAGGAACCCAAAACAGTGGTCCTTTCGTTCCAGCTCGCAGTCATCAGCACCGTCCGCTCGCACGGACCGAGGGGGAAAGCCCGCTTCTCAGTGGCGCTCTAAGAGTCGTCCAAAGAAGCCGGCGGGGACGGCAGCTGCCGCCCCCAAACCCGCCTCTGCATGACTCGCTCTCCCTTCCTACCTCCCCACAGGTGGGGGGCCGCTTGTCTCGCTTTCAGGACAAATGGCTACTTCACGTTCAAGATCAGTGGGTTCGAGACGTGGTCTCGCGAGGTTACAGGATAGAGCTGACGTCAAAACCGATATCCCGATTCCATCGGTCGGTCCCATCGCCAGAAAAGGCTCAGGCTTTTTACCTGGTGTTGGAGGGTCTCCGCAGAGACGGAGTGGTGATACCGGTGCCTCCCGGAGAGAGGTTCAGGGGTTTTTACTCCAACCTCTTTATCGTCCCGAAGAAGGACGGATCCTTCCGCCCGGTACTGGACCTGAAGTTGTTCAACCATCACGTGTTGGTTCGGAAGTTCCGCATGGAATCACTGCGCTCCGTGATCGCGGCTGTGTCACAGGGAGACTTCCTGGCGTCCATAGATATCAGAGACGCTTACCTTCATGTGCCCATTGCACCAGCTCATCAGCGCTGGCTGAGATTCGCAGTGGGGGAAGAACACTTCCAATTTGTGGCGCTGCCGTTCGGGTTGGCCTCGGCACCGCGGGTGTTCACAAAGGTGATGGCCTCTATGATGGCTCTCCTGCACGTGCAGGGACATGCCGTCATTCCCTATTTAGACGACCTACTGGTCAGGGCGCCATCAGAACACCTTTGTCAAGAGAGCCTGGATGTGACCATGCGGTCTCTGGAACAGTTCGGTTGGCTCCTCAATATTCAGAAGTCAACGCTAGTTCCGACCCAGTCTTTGACATATTTGGGCATGGACTTCAACACAGCCTCAGCCCTGGTGTCTCTGCCACGAGTCAAGCAGATGGCGATCCAATCAGGAGTGCAAGCAGTCCTCCTGTCACCACAATCATCCCTACGGGTGTTGATGATGTTGGTGGGGCGCATGGTGGCAGCAATAGAGGCGGTGCCTTTTGCACAATTTCGCCTCCGTCCTCTCCAGCTGGAGATCCTCCGCAGGTGGGACAAAAGGTCGATTTCTCTGAATCGGCTGGTGACCCTTTCCCAACCGACCAGAGATTCCCTGCAGTGGTGGTTACAGCCACACCACTTGTCTCGGGGCCGGTCCTTCATCAAACCGTCATGGTTAGTGGTGACCACCGACGCCAGTCTGAAGGGCTGGGGAGCGGTGTTCTTACACCACAGGGCCCAAGGCCTCTGGACTCGGTCGGAGTCGGCGTTGCAGATCAACGTGCTGGAGATCAAGGCGGTCTATCTGGCACTCCTGGCGTTTCAGAGATTCCTCTCAGGACAACCCATTCGGGTTCAGTCCGACAATGCGACGGCCGTCGCTTATATAAATCATCAAGGAGGAACCAGGAGTGCAGAGGCTCTGGCCGAAGTCCACCGCATCCTATCCTGGGCGGAGGACAACAACTGCCTGATCTCCGCAGTTCACATCCCAGGGGTCGAAAACTGGGAGGCCGACTATCTGAGCCGGCAGGGGATGGACGCCGGAGAGTGGTCTCTTCATCCGGACGTCTTCCGGGACATCTGCAGCAGATGGGGCACTCCGGACGTGGATATGATGGCCTCACGGCTGAATCATCAGGTGCCGCAATACATGGCGAGGTCATGGGATCCCCATCCTCTGGGAGCGGATGCTCTGGTCCTGACTTGGTCCAGATTTCATCTGCCGTATGTGTTCCCGCCTCTGGCTCTGATTCCCAGGGTGCTGTGGAAAATCAGGTCGGAGTGCAGGGTCGCCATTCTAGTGGCTCCAGATTGGCCCAGGAGATCCTGGTATCCGGACCTGTGGCAACTGTCAGGCGGACACAGGTGGGCTCTTCCAGACCGCGCAGATTTACTCGCGCAAGGCCCATTCTTCCACCTCAATTCCAAGGCCCTCAGATTGACTGCATGGCTCTTGAGGCCTGGCTGCTGACATCCAGGGGTTTTTCCCCTACGGTGGTTGCCACTATGAATCAGGCTAGGAAGCCAGTCTCAAGGAAGATGTACCACAGGACGTGGAAAATCTTTTTTACTTGGTGTGCCTCTGGTGGACGGTCTCCGTGGCCCTTGTCCATCCCGACGTTGTTGGCTTTCCTACAGTCGGGTTTGGAATTAGGATTATCCCTTGGCTCCTTGAAAGGTCAAGTCTCAGCACTTTCAGTGCTGTTTGACAGGCGATTGGCGCTCCTCCCGAAGGTCCGTCAATTTCTGCAGGGGGTGTCACGGATGGTTCCACCCTACAAGAGACCTCTGGACCCTTGGGACCTCAACATGGTCCTGGCGGCATTACAGAGACCACCGTTTGAGCCGCTGAGAGATGTTTCTCTATCTCGCCTGTCTCAGAAAGTGGCCTTTCTGGTGGCAATCACGTCTCTGAGAAGGGTCTCAGAATTGGCTGCACTTTCGTGCAAGTCGCCCTTTCTGGTGATTCACCAAGACAAGGTGGTGTTGCGTCCTCGGCCAGAATTCTTGCCGAAGGTGGTTTCAACTTTTCACCTGAACCAGGAGATTGTTCTCCCATCATTTTGCCCTGCTCCCGTTCATCAGGTTGAACGCGACCTCCATACTCTGGATCTCGTGAGAGCGGTACGCATTTATGTGTCCAGGACCGCCTCCTTTAGGAGTTCGGATTCCTTATTTGTTCTTACGACAGGTCGCTGTAAGGGGTCCGCGGCATCAAAGTCGACATTGGCCAGATGGATTAAGGCTTCCATTTAAGAGGCTTACCGGGCTTCTGGTTTGCCTCTCCCGGTGGGATTGAAGTCTCACTCTACCAGAGCTGTAGGTGCCTCCTGGGCCTTGCGACATCGAGCGTCTGCTCTACAGGTGTGTCAGGCAGCCACTTGGTCTAGCCTGCACACTTTCTCTAAGCACTATATGGTGCATGCCCATGCCTCTGCGGATGCAAGTTTGGGCAGGCGGGTTCTCCAGGCGGCGGTTGCCCACCTTTAAAGGGAACCATGTGTTATCCGTCTTGTTGAGGAACTCTTCCCGCCCTGGGGTATTGCTTTAGGACATCCCCATTGTCTGGGTCTCCCATTATGATGACCAGAAAAAAGAGAATTTTGTTTACGTACCGTAAATTCTTTTTTCTTTAATCATCAATGGGAGACCCAGCACCCACCCAGTTGTTCCGTTGCATGTTTTGCATTTGTTCTGTTCTCTGTTGAGACAGTGTTTGCCGGGTTGTTGAACCGTCTGTGCACGGCATTCGTCCCGATGTTTCGGGTGTGGTTTATTTCCTCCTCGCAGCTTATGGACCAAACTGAGGATGTTCCCTGCGGTAGGGGTTTATAAGCGGAGGAGGCGGTGTCTACAAACTTGTAGTACCTAGTGTGACCTCCGGAGGGCAGTGCCCTAAACCCCATTGTCTGGGTCTCCCATTGATGATTAAAGAAAAAAGAATTTACGGTACGTAAACAAAATTCTCTTTGTCTCAACCTAGCCTTTGGCCATGTGCAGACACTCCGTCTTTTAGTGCAGATTTGCATGCCTCTCCTGAAGTCAGCAAAGTCTGAAAATTCTGAAGTCTTGTCACCTGTTACTGATTTTGGTGCAGAAAAAAAATCATATTTATCACGGTAAGCTCCCTCTGTCTTTCTACTGATGCTTGTGGCACTGGAAGTATTTTAAAAATACCACCTTGGAGGTACTGGTCTTCAGTTTCTTTTATACTTCCATGTAATCATTTTAAGAACCTTCCATGTCCCTCTAACTTTTTTTATTGGTGCCAATGTGTACCATGACATCAGCTCCAGACAGCAATCTGTCTGTCCAATCCGCAATATGCTGAACCCGAGCACCCAACAGATAACACACTGTTCGACTCCAGATGTGAAGAAAATCGGGCTCTCACCCCAATCCAGACCCGTAGAAGCATACAGGAACGCAATACGTCCGTCTTCTGAGTACGTACACCTGCTTCACC
Source organism: Allobates femoralis (assembly GCA_033576535.1). Taxonomy (NCBI): domain Eukaryota; kingdom Metazoa; phylum Chordata; class Amphibia; order Anura; family Aromobatidae; genus Allobates; species Allobates femoralis. The sequence continues at coordinate 519,012,866 of JARQOC010000001.1, read as the reverse complement.
TTTCCCTCTCCCTCTAGCTATTATGAGAATTGTTTCAGATGATTTCTCTAAAGTGATAGTTTTACCTTTGGGATGACTGCGGTTGATTTTCTTCATGGATAGTTTTGTGGTGTCCCCTACTCCTGGGACTGCTCAGCAGAGCACCACCACATATCAGACACGACTTGCCAGTAAGAGCGATAAGCCATAACATTCTCTTGGATGCAGCAAAGCTTGAGTTATTTTTTCTCATGTTTGTAACACACTGTTCGGCATTCAGTCTCTGCGGCAGATGACCCGGTCTGTCCTCATAATTATAGAGTCCCCCTACCATCAACATCCATCTGGTCTTTGCTGCACTCCTATTTGCCTCCTTTCTACAGCAGGGAGCAATGTCCGGCTGTGGTGATCCTAGTCCTGGGCGTGCATCCCTGATATTAGCCAAACCGTAATATTCACTAGGCTGTGCCAGTTCAGGACTAGGCTCCCTGACACTTTTCTCCCTATCCTTCTGTTACCCAGCTTTCGTATTCTCAGTCCTGATCTTCCCCACCTCCATCCCCCTCCATATCACTGGCCCCAACGAGAGCTGCTCAGTGAGCTCTAAACTCCCCTCCAGGTTTTCAATACTCCTATGTATTGCAAGCTGCATATCGAGATCAGTTACCTTGGCTTCCAAATATGTAACACGCGGACATAGAGTGTAGATATATTCACCCTCAAATGGCCATTGAAGGCAGGAATAAATCCAACAAGATGCCTATTGGAAGCATGGAACACATACTAAACAGTGACAAGTACAGATAAACGTAGAGAAACAATGGAAACCTAGCGAGGAAAACCCCAAACTATGCTCTTGTGTTAAACTATGATATTGTGTTTAACTATGCACTTATTTAAGCCTGCACCTTAATACAGCCCTCTCTAAGGAGTCAGTGGAGCTTGTAGTTCTCCAACCAGCAAGTAACAAGTGTGGCTGCTACAAACGCTTAAATCGCCATGCTATTAAATCCTCTTTTTTTTTTTTTTCTATTACAGCAACACAGACAGACGGGCAATATCCTAAACAAATACAACAATTAAACAGTTATTACAAACTGATGTTATGTTTAACTACTGCACTTAAAATGCAAGGAGGAGGACGCAGCTGCTTCTAAACCGTGCAGTTGCTAATGAAGAACATGGGTCTTGTGACGAGTTCATCTACATTGAGGATACATAGCTGCTTTTACAGGGTTTACCTGAGTCTTTTACTCCATACCCACAGATCCCACAAACTAATGTTCTGTGCAAAGATTATCTTTGTCACCGTTTCTGCCTTCCCCTTTCCTCCAGTTACTTTGTAATGAACAGAAAGCCATTTTACATTGCTTCATATATTGCTACATCCAGTTGAGGACAGAGCTGCTGTATAGGATTTCCGCTGTGTACAGTCTCCACCCAGACAGTGATATCTTTCTTCTCAGATGCATGAAAGGGAGTCTGTCAGGTCAAAAATCCATATCTATATGATATAATTTTCTAATTCCTCTCTCTAAACTCTTTCTATTCATGTATTTCTATTATCTATGCTTCCCTCCTATCCTGTGTAAACTTCAAAATAAAAGATTAATTCCATCTGTCAATCACAGTGAGTTCTCTGCTGTCCACTCCACAAGGAATGAATGTTTATGCATCACTAGAGAGCCCTGCCCTCCTCTATGATCTATCTGCTGTGTAACTCATCATAGCAGAGTCTGCTGACAGATCAGAAAGGAGGGGGGAGGAGGTGTGTGCTTAGCTGTCATTGTGTGTATGAGACGTGTGTAGTCTGTGCAGACTGAGATATTTCCATGTGATTATAAGTACATTTGAGTATTTGCTCAGCAGATACAGACATTACATGTCTGCAGGAAAACCAATGTTCTTATAATAGAAATCTCTACACCTCCCCCCTCCTAGCACAGTGCACATAGGGGACCACTTGTATTTCCACAGAATCTGAAGATGATGAAGCTTTACCACTGCTTTCCTAATAATTAGCTGATCACATATCCTAGTAAGATGCTATCACTTACAGAGATGGCACTGCCTCTTTGAGAGGTAATATTGTTTGCCTACAGTCACCCCTAGAAGGCACTCACCACATTCATACAGCTATTACTGACCTCAAAGGGTGGACTCCTAGTGGTGTCTATGACGGGGAGAAAGGAAACCTTTTAGGCTAGGTTCATGCTATCTTTTGCAGTCACTATATTGGAACAGGAGAATGGATAATAATAATAATAATTTATTAATTTATATAGCGCTATTGATTCCATAGCACTTTACATACATGAGTAATGCTGTCTCTCTTGGAGCTCACAGTCTAAACATCCTATCAGTATGTCTTTACAATGTGGGAGGAAACCGGAGTGCCCGGAGGAAACCCACGCAAACACGGGGAGAACATACAAACTCCTTGCAGATGTTGTCCTTAGTGTCCTTGGTGGGAATTGAACCCAGGACTTCAAGACCCCAGTGCTGCAAGTGCTGCAGATCTGACCCATGACCAACACAGCTGACACCAGTTGGACATCATTGACTATAATGGAGTCCATCTTGTGTTTTTTACATTTTCAGTCATATTAATGGAGGCTCCAGCGTTGTGAACCTGGCCTCACATGCAGTATTCAGAGGCCTTTATGTTTTGCCTGAAGTAGCATCAATGAGGACATTGCAGCAAATGCTATATAACATTCCTTACCACACACACAAGTGCTGTGAATACGTCCTCATCCTGACTGGCTCTTTAAGCTGGGATTTCCTGATAGCAGATATTTGCACAGTGGTAATAATAAACTTGTACTTTTGTCTTCAGTATGTATATGTTTCTTAAAGAATAGCTGGACAGGTGTAAAGTTTCTAGAATAGTACATTGTGCTTGTAAGGTGTTATAGGTGAGTGCTGTGCACCTGATACTTATCATTGTGACTCCGCTTTCCTTCCAGACAGCAGTGAGTGTCTTGCCGGGGACTGCAGCATAATCGCTGGTGGAAACCTTTCCGGCTGGCATCCGGACTCCGCAGCTGTTTTATGGAGAAGAATCTTGGGTATACTCGGAGATGTGAACAATATCCAGTCCACCAAAATCCATGCCAAGGTGTTTGGTTACCTGTACGAGTTGTGGTACAAGCTGGCTAAGGTAAGACTCCAGCACACAATATGTAATAGGAAATCTGCATCAGGAAAGCAAAGTGACTGAATTGTGTCCTTAACGCTATGATATTTAATAAAGAAGACATTTTTTGTGATTAAATAACAGAATCTTAATGTGATGACAATTTTTGGGTAATTATTTTAATGGCTGTGACATATATTAAAAATGACTCAGTTGGGATCAGACCATGTTTGGCCTGTTCTTCGAATTAAGAGCCTCCCAATACACATTAATATTGGCAAAGAGCTCGCTGGAGTAAGATACCTCAAATTCATAATGTGATTTACACCACTAACTGACCTCAAGGCATCTACTCAGTACCCAGTAATGGTATCCTAAGTCAGGGACTGTAGTAGAATTTCTGGCATAAGAAACTCCAGCATAATTATTTAATTGGACTGGCCGGTATGACCACACCTTGACTCCTCAACCATTTTAGCTGAGCTGCCTTAAGCTGAACAAGGCTAAAGATAAACATTTTTGCCCTACTCTGTTGTGCAAAATCTTATGGGTCATAGCTAGTGACGCTGCCTGACAACGCGTCCCAGGCAACAGCCCAAGCGAGCGCTCGCGGCCAGTCATAGGCCGCCATGTCATCCCACCACCAGCCAGTGGTAGGAGACGAGCGGCTCGCCCCTAAACCACGTCACCTTCAATGATACTGCCGAGTGGGCGGAGAGATCACAGTCTCCACTGCTGCATTGCACAGGAACCGAGGATGCCACATATGATCAATCATATGGAGTATTATACATGCAAAAATGAGCAGGTAGATATTTTGACCCATTCATTGCCTTGATGTTATTATTTTTATTGGTACCACTTGGTATATATCTTGGGGTATGTGGCAATGTCATATGGAGGTGGGCGATTTTGCTTAGAGAATTCCTGTGTTGGATTCCTTACACCATTGTGATATATACTGGTTGGGTCACTGCTTGTGAGCTTGCTATATGTAACATCTCTGCTTGAGTTGATTTATGTTTTCAATAAAGTGTGTTTTGTGATTACACAATATTTTGGCCTTACTCCTGGTTTTCTTCTGAATTGGTTATATGTGGAGGGCCTTTTAGGTTTTATGGTCAAACATATGATTTATTATTTTTAGTATACAGGCAGAGCCAGTTTCACAGGATGGTCAGAGATGATGGGAGGGACAGGCCATCCACATACCTCCCATGGGTGTGTCTCAGCTGATATCATGCTACTATGGGTCACTTGGTCAGTTAAGCAAACACCTGCAGGTGTGCAGGACATGCTGAGGAGTCCACAGGTATTTGCAGCATGCCCAGAGATGCAGACAAAAATCGGGACCTTGAAATACGTGTGAAAGACTGGCCAGTGAATCCTGTGTATGGACATTGTTTATGTTACTGAATAGCCCAGGAAAGGCTCCATCATATATTATGTTGGTCTGGAGATTAGTTTATGGAGAAATAAATAAACCATATGGATTTTTAATTGGAGAAGTGTTGTTCCTGTCGCTGCCTCGATGACCAGCGAGTGAGTAAATACCCCTGTTATACATTGTGAACTGTCACAATACATATACAGATCAAGACTAGTATGCTTTTTCTGAATTATGTATTGATTTTAAAAACCTCACACCTTGCCTTTAAGGGGTATTCTCGAGTTTGTAAGTGATTCCCTATCTATAGGTAAGGGAATAAGTTCCCGATCACTAGGGATCCAACTGCCAGCAGCATCCCCATTGACCCTGAATTCTTCATGAGATCACTGAAGATGGCTGAGTTTGTCTCCTGGTTGTTCTTCTTCACTCTGTAGACCAGGGGTCTCAAACTCGATTGGGTTGGTGGGCCACACAAAGAAAAAATTGATATCAGGGGGCCGCATTACTAAGTGACATTTTTAGTAATTCCAGAATTTTTCGCTCAATGTAGCAATGTTCAAATCCTGATCTCCTTTTAGTAATGTCCCCACAGTGGTTCCCTTCTTGTAGTAATGTCCCCATCCTGGTCTTTCCCTGTAGTAATGTCCACATCCTGGTCCCCTTCTTGTAATAATGCCCCATCCTGGTCCCCTTCTTGTAATAATGCCCTCATACTGGTCCCCATCCTATATTAATGTCCCCCATCCTGATCGCCTTCTTGTAGTAATGTCCTCATCCCGATCTTGTAGTAATGTCACCATCTTGGTCCTCATCTTGTAGTAATGTCCCCATTCTGACCCTCTTGTAGTGATGTCCCAACCTGGTCTCTCTTCATTTTGCGTACACACTCACACAGTCTCACATACACACACTCACACACACACTCACAGACACACACATACACACACACACTCACAGACACACACATACACACACACTTACACACACATACACACATACACACACTCACACACACACATACACACACTCACACACACACTCCCACACACACTCATATACGCACTCACACACACACTCTCATATACGCACACACTCATACATACACTCACATACACACTCATATACACACACACACTCTCACTCTCTCACACACATCTTAACGATGCCGGGATCCACTGTGCAGGGGGCCGCCACGGTGCGCTGTGTAAGGGGCCGCCACTGTGCATAGTGCTGGGGACTGCGGCTTTATTATCACTTCCTGCGGCTGCTATGACAAGCTCCGAGCCTCCTTCCCTCAGCTATATCAATGGACGCTGGCAGGCCAATGAGATCACAGACCCACAAGTGACGTTGGCGTATGACATCACTTGAGGTTTCTGATTGGCCGATGTCACTTGCGAGTCTGTGATCTGATTGGCCTGCCAGCTTCCATTGATGTATCTGAGGAAAGGAGTCTCGGAGCTTGTCATAGCAGCTGCAGGAAGTGATAATAAAGCCGCACCCCCCAGCACACTTCACCGTGGCGACCCCTTACACAGCGCACCGTGGTGGCCCCCTGCACAGTGGATCCAGGCATCCTTACGATGTCCACAGTGCTGCGGGCCGCACTTTGAAGCCCCGGGGGCCGCATGCGGCCCTCGGGCCGCCTGTTTGAGACCCCTGCTGTAGACAGTAAGAATGAATAGAGTGTGCATGATCTTCCATGGCTCATTCACACCAGCCACACTCCTCAGCATCAGTGGGGCTCCCAGCAGTAGGACCCCTAGTGATTGAGGACCTATACTATGGATGGGTGGTGGGATACCTTCTAAGTAAGGACACTTATTTTAGAGATTACTTTTTTAAGAGAGCACCATTCTACGCCTGTCCAAGCTGCTATCTGATTATATCCACTGGGATGTAACAAAGTTAATTCTTTGAGGTTACAAATGTTGTGATTGCAAATATCTCTGCAACATAGAGATAAAATTAAAAAATATCAGAGATTATTCCTCTCTGCAGCCACTTTTACAACTTGTGTCCAGTTAAAAATGAAAACTTTGGTGAAACATTCTTTCTCCATTGGTTATAAACTGCACTATGAAATTTGAACACAAGGTGGCAGCACTATATCACACTGGTGAATGAGGGCTGAAAACTTTTATGTACAGAAAATAAATACATACAGTATAAATAATAATCTCTTTTGATTTTAGATTCTGTTCTGTTTTATTCCAGATCAGAGACAATCTATCTATCAGTCTGGACAATCAGTCTTCCCCTCCGCCTCCCATTCTGATCCCACCACTTAGGATGTTTGCCTCTTGGCTGTTTAAGGCAAGTAGTGTTTTATGTTAAGATTTATTTGCATTATGCGATCAGAAATGTAAGAACATTAGATGACATCAGAAAATGCCTTTCTAATTGGTGTCTGTACAGTTACACAAAACCAAACTTGTATAGTTTTCCTTATTACTTTAGTGGCTCTAAAAGGATTTTGTAAACAAAAAAGAATCCTGGTTGGTTGCCGTTTACCTCCTGTATGAGCAATTGTCTTTTTTTGCTTGGTCAGCTGTAGTTTTTAGGGTAGGTGCACATATGCCGGGTTAGGGTCGGTTTAGCTGTGTAAACCGCCGGTCGGTTTACATAAGTTTTATGTAAATTTATGTTAATCCAAACCGGCGTTTGGATTAACATTAAAACCTATGTAAACCGACACCCGGTGTGCACACACCGGCGGTTTACACATGCTCATCTGTTGCTAACCTGCTGGGTTCCCAGCGGGTTAGCAACGAATGTGCATGTCCTATAAACCGGCCGGTTCTGCAGCGGCTGCAAGCAGAATCATGTGCTGCTTCCAGCCGCTGCATAACCGACGCCGCTAACCCGCTGTGCACCCGCCCGGCACCCGCCCGTCACCCGCCGCACATACCCGCCAGGAAGCCGGTGGACGGCTGCAGAGCTTCCTGGCGGGTCCGCCCAGCCACCCACCGGCACAAACACGGCCAGTGTGCACATACCCTTAGTGTTACCACTTTGGGCTACATAACTTTTTTTTTTTTTCATCACAATTTATTTGTTCTTCTGGGTGTGAATACCTAAAAACATGATCCTGGCATTAAGATTTTTTTTATTTCATTTATCATACAGGTAAACTTACGTTTTAATTGACTGGACTTTTAGAGACATGATAACAATAACATAACATAAATCGCAGAATTGCTAACTTAAGGGGTTCTCTCAAAAACAAAAAATAATATTGGATTAATAATAATTTCCACAATTGGATGAACAAAAAAAAATGCTCCTGTGCTGAGATAATCTTATATGTGTCCCTGCTATGTACTGTGTAATGGCTGTGTCTGACCGTACAGGGACATGGTCTGTTCATACCACATCTCCTGTGCTGAGATAATCTTATATATGTGTCCCTGCTATGTACTGTGTAATGGCTGTGTCTGACCGTACAGGGACATGGTCTGATCATAACACATCTCCTGTGCTGAGATAATCTGATATGTGTCCCTGCTATGTACTGTATAATGGATGTGTCTGACCGTACAGGGACATGGTTTGATTATACCACAACTTCTGGACAAGGGAGGATGCAAAATATATATATATCTTTTCACTTACGTATATAACGCTATTAATTCCATAGTGCTTTACATACATCAGCAACACTGTCAATATTGGGGCTTACAATCTAAACATCTTATCAGTATGTATTTGAAGTGTTGGAGGAAACCAGAGAACCGAATTAAAGACAAGCAAAAATGGGGAGAACATACAAACTCCTTTATAGATGTTGTCTTTGGTGGAGTTTTAACCCAGGGCCCCAGTGCTGCAAAGCAATAGAGCTAAACACTGAGCCAGTGTGCTACACATATAAAAGAGTATAAAGACATTACAGCACGGGATCACAGCTGATGATTTACATAAGGTAAATGTTTTATTTCACAAAAAGAATCAGCGGTGACCTCATGCTGTAATGTCTGTATACTTTTTTACTTCCTCCTTCACCCAGGAGTTATGGAATGATCAGACCATGTCCCTGTATGGTCAGACACATCCATTACACAGTACATAGCAGGGACACACATATAAGTTTATCTCAACACAGGAGATGTGGATTGATCAGAATATGTCCCTGTACGGTCAGACATATCCATTATCCATTACTCAGTGCATAGTAGGAACACATACTGATGCACCTCATTGAATTAAATTAACTTTGTGATGATATTCTATTTCAGTAATTCAATGCATAAAGTGAAACACATATATTATATAGAGTCATTACAAACAGAGTGATCGATTTTAAGTGTTTTTCTGTTAATGTTGATGATTATGACTTACAGACAATAAACAAAGATCATAAATTCAGAGAATTAAAGTAGGAAGGATGAAGGGTTAAAAACCACGCTGCTGTATTCCACAAGATGTCAAAGGGTGAATGTAATATGGATTTATTAGTCAATGCGTTTCGGGGCTCCCAGAAATGTCCTGAAACGTGGCAATGTGATACTGATTCATCCTGAGGAAGGGGCCAGGGAACCCTGAAACATGTTTACTAATAAATCAATATTATATTCATCCTGTGTCTCATTGAATATGGCAGCGCGGTTTTTAACCCTTCATCCTCCCTACTCTATATGCACCACGCTGGGGACTGCAGCAGCCCATGATATGCTGTTATAGTGGTTGTGCCTCTCACATCCACACAAGGTGAAGCCTCTGATACCTATTTAGGTAATATTTTATCTCTCAGACCCTTCATCCTCCCGACTTTAATTTTCTGAGAAAATGACCTTTGGGTTTTCATTGGGTGTAAACCATAATCAACAACATTAAAGGCCCAGTTACACAAATAATTGTGCAGAGATTGTTCGCAGATCTCTGGTTGCAGTGAAATAATGGACACATTGTTACATTTTGTGGCCGTATACAAATGTAACAATGTGTCCATGGTTTCACTGCAACCAGAGATCTGCGAACAATATCTGCACAATTATCTGTGTGTGTAACTGGGCCTTAACAGAAATAAACACTTGAAATAGATCACTCTGTGTGTAATGACTCTATATAATATATGCATTTCACTTATAATTTTTTTTCAACACATTAATTATTCCAAGATCTACTGATTATAATGAACTGGTTGTGAGACAACCTGTTTACCCTGTGTTGGCAGAGGATGTGCTACTCTCTGCTGGTAGGAGGCAGATATGGAGCCACGGAGACCCTCGTCTCCCTCACCGTGACTTACGGGGCCAGAAGGGCTTAATAACCATTAACAAATATAATCTAAAGTGTAATCATTTATACTAAACTTGTATCTAACTGTGATTTTTCAAGCTCATTCCTCACATGTTCAATCTTCTTATGGTTCATATACCAGTCCTATATGTTCAGGAACTGTCAATTCTACTACTCCACTCTTTGACTGGGTGGTTTCACTTTATCATTCTGTCAGCACTATAGGTGTTAGAAATTCCTTCCCTTAGTTCCCCAGCATGCATTGCACCTACGGTAATCCAATGACTTTCTTGCCCCGATTCTATGTTGTGCCTGTGTACAGATTGACAGACAGGACAGCAGAGACAAAGACCTATCCCCACTCCCTGTGATCCAACTCTATGTCTCTGTGACCTTTTACGTAGGGCTATTTTACTGTAATCTCTCTGTGTACGTAAATAAAAATAAACCTTGATTTCCAAACAGGCAACTACCCTGCCAAATGAGTACAAGGAGGGCAAACTGCAGGCGTACAAGCTGATATGTGGCATGATGACAAGACGCCAAGATGTCCTTCCAAACTCTGATGTTTTGGTTCATTTCTACCTTGTCCTGCATAATGGCCTCAATCATGAAGATCAGGTAGGTGTAATATACATCATCATGTGCGGAGTCACTCCGGTTAGTGTCAGTATGTCCTCTCTATTCACAGGTTACATACACTGATATGTCATTGGGGTTTACGTATTTTAGTTTAATCATATCTTTCCAGGAGGAATTTAAATGCAAGTATTTAGTAAAACAGACTTGTCAGTAGATCTGAGGGGTCCTGGACATTTTTGTATGATTGTTATCAAAGGCGATAACAGAAACTTCCTGGCTGATGACCACAATTTTGATGGATCCCAAAAACCTCCATTGGCCATAATGATTTTCAAACCTTATATAGTGTTATGCAGGTCAAAAGTTATGTTTTTTGGGTCCATAACATCGAGTAAAATGTACAGGTTTTCGGCCAGCCTGGAGTTGGCCAGAGCCACCTATCTCTGCAGGACCAGCTGACTTTCCTATATGTATGGGGCCTCCCAACTCCCTAAAGATGAGGTTATGGAAAGTAGGATGGAACAATCTTCTGTTTCAGGGGAGATGAGCCACCATCATTAGTGACAGCTGCTTATTCCCTTCTCCTTAATGAAGACATGTGTGTGAGGCCAAACTCTGTGTATGTGGAGGTCAGGAGGACAGCTACTGAAGCTATTAAGATGATGTAAGGCACAATGTTACATGAATGTGAGCCTTTTGGCTCTATCCTGTTTATTGGGACCACTTGTACACCAAGATAATTGAAGACGGTATGGGGTTAACATGGCCACCATAGTGAAGAGGTTAAATATGTATTTTCCTACCAGAACATAATAAGCCTTTCACAACTAGTCACTTAAGTAGCACAGTGTCAAAGTCCTTGTCTCCTAGTCATCTAACGCAAATAATACATGAAGGAGCCCTTCATTGCTAATGCAGGTCAGAATAACCTGTGCTTGTGATAATGTGATCTCTCATGTTCGGAGTCCAAAAGACAACAAGAAGTCTCGGCTTCCATAAGTAACACTGCGTCCTGCTAAATACAGCGCCAGTGATGGGCTTAAGAAGGCTTTACCGCCCTCCATGGGAACATTGCTTATGGTTTCCTGCACTATGGAGGTAAATGAAAGCTGTAAAGGAGGAAAGTGTAAGACCACCTAAGTAAAGCCATTTCATGAAAAAGCCTTAAAGGGCCTTAAATTTGTTTTACCAAAATCGTAAGCCATCACCCATCCATAGGATAGAGGGTAACTGACTGACTGCTGTTGGTTGACTGTTGGGTTGTCTAAAGGTACCGTTACACGAGGCAATTTTGCTTGGCAATTTCATTGGCAATTTGCTGGTTGCAGTGAAATCATGGACACATTGTTCCATTTGTACACGGCAACAAAATAGAACAATGTGTCCATGATTTCACTGCAACCAGCAAATTGCCAATGAAATTGCCTAGCAAAATTGCTGTGTGTGACGGTACCTTAAGGCCTCGTGCACATGCTGAGTATTTGATGAGTTTTTTACCTCAGGATTTGTAGACAAAACCAGGAGTGGAACAATCAGAGGAAACGTCTAATAGAAACATGTCACCACTTCTGTATTTAATTATCCACTCCTGGTTTTGGCTACAAATCCTGAGGTAAAAAACTCATCAAATACACAGCGTGTGCATGTGGCCTAACAGTTCCGAGAAGGGGTTCTACAGAGGCTCATGTTGAACAGAGCAAAGGTGCTTATAGTTGGCCTCCTGTCTTTCATTGTCCGGTACTGCCGAGCACTGAACTCTTCTTTGGTACCTCAGTGTTTGCACTGCTGTCTTGCGGCGCTAGGGTCCTATTTCAAATCCTACCAAGGATAACATTTGCAAGGATTTTGTAAGCTTTCCCTATGTTTGTGTTGGTTTCCTCCAGGTTCTCTGGTTTCCTCCCATATGCGAAATACATACTGATAGCAAATGTAGATTGTGAGCCCCAGTGGGAACAGTGATGATGATCTCTGTAAAGTGCTGCAGAATATGTTCGCTAAGTAAGAAACACATCTACTATATAATTGCCGTAGGCACTTCCGTGTTGGACCCCGCAAAAGACCGTGGCTTTGTCACTCTGTGACGTCACCACGTGCGAGCAATGGCCGCGAAGCGGCCATTGCGAGTCGCTGGGCGAAAATCGAACCAGAGGCTCGGCCACAAAGTTAGCGATTTACCGCTCATGTAGCGCGAGCAATGGCCGCGAGGCCATTGCGAGTCGCTGCCTGAGCTGCCGCACGTCCCCCTATACTTTCTATGGGGATTACCGCAACCGCGCCGCAAGTGTAACGGTTATGCGGCAAACGCGGCAGATGCGGTTACACTTGCGGCGCGGTTGCGGTAATCCCCATAGAAAGTATAGGGGGACTTGCGGCAGGTGCGGCAAGTGCGGTTTTGCACTTGCGGCAAGTGCGGCCGCGAAAAAAACCGCAGTCAGCCGCGTTTTTTTTCGCGGCCGCACCTGCAGCAAGTGCAAAACCGTATTTGCCGCACCTGCCGCAAGTCCCCCTATACTTTCTATGGGGATTACCGCAACCGCGCCGCAAGTGTAACGGTTATGCGGCAAACGCGGCAGATGCGGTTACACTTGCGGTAATCCCCATAGAGAGTATAGGGGGACTTGCGGCAGGTGCGGCAAGTGCGGTTTTGCACTTGCGGCAAGTGCGGCCGCGAAAAAAACGCAGTCAGCCGCGTTTTTTTTCGCGGCCGCACCTGCCGCAAGTGCAAAACCGCATTTGCCGCACCTGCCGCAAGTCCCCCTATACTTTCTATGGGGATTACCGCAACCGCGCCGCAAGTGTAACGGTTATGCGGCAAACGCGGCAGATGCGGTTACACTTGCGGCGCGGTTGCGGTAATCCCCATAGAAAGTATAGGGGGACTTGCGGCAGGTGCGGCAAGTGCGGTTTTGCACTTGCGGCAAGTGCGGCCGCGAAAAAAAAACGCAGTCAGCCGCGTTTTTTTTCGCGGCCGCACCTGCCGCAAGTGCAAAACCGCATTTGCCGCACCTGCCGCAAGTTCCCCTATACTTTCTATGGGGATTACCGCAACCGCGCCGCAAGTGTAACGGTTATGCGGCAAACGCGGCAGATGCGGTTACACTTGCGGCGCGGTTGCGGTAATCCCCATAGAAAGTATAGGGGGACTTGCGGCAGGTGCGGCAAGTGCGGTTTTGCACTTGCAGCAAGTGCGGCCGCAAAAAAAAAACCGCAGTCAGCCGCGGTTTTTTTCGCGACCGCACCTGCCGCAAGTGCAAAACCGCACTTGCCGCACCTGCCGCAAGTCCCCCTATACTTTCTATGGGGATTACCGCAACCGCGCCGCAAGTGTAACGGTTATGCGGCAAACGCGGCAGATGCGGTTACACTTGCGGCGCGGTTGCGGTAATCTCCATAGAAAGTATAGGGGGACTTGCGGCAGGTGTGGCAAGTGCGGCCGCGAAAATCTTAAAAAATTTTTAAAAATATTCTAGACACCCGATGCATTTGCATCGGGCTCACAGCTAGTAATAAATAATTATATAAATCTTCTCCACCAGTTTCAAGAAATAGAGTGGAGGCTGAGCATGCACATTTCTGCTACATTAAAGACTGGGCTACTGAAACCTGTTCTTGGGGTCCTTGTGGCTCCCAGCACCCCCATAAATCAGCTTGTTATTCACTATTCCAAATATATACGGTAATATAAATTGTGATTTTGGGTAATCAGCTGTTGGTTGTGCCACACACCACAGTTTAGAGCTCATGTGGGTCTACCAGTTACACATCCATCAGACATCGCCAAGTCCAATAAAAGCAGTACCAATACTTACAGTGGGGAAAAAAAGTATTTAGTCAGCCACTAATTGTGCAAGTTCTCCCACTTCAAAAGGTGAGATTGGCCTGTAATTGACATCATAGGTAGACCTCAACTATAAGAGACAAACTGAGAAGAAATCCTGAAAATCACATTGTCTGATTTGGAAAGAAATTTTTTTCAAATTTTGGTGTAATTTAAGTATTTGGTCAATAACAAAAGTTCATCTCAATACTTTGTTATATATCCTTTGATAGCAATGACAGAGGTCAAACGTTTTCTGTAAGTCTTCACAGGCTTGGCATACACTGTTTCTGGTATTTTCTGGTCATCATAATGGGAGACCCAGACAATGGGGTTTAGGGCACTGCCCTCCGGAGGTCACACTAGGTACTACAAGTTTGTAGACACCGCCTCCTCCGCTTATAAACCCCTACCGCAGGGAACATCCTCAGTTTTAAACTTAGTGTGCTCGGAGGATCACGCTTTGCTTGCACTTCACTGCACTCTCACTACTTACGTGATGGCGTCTGAAGACAAGGTAATATGGTCCTAGTCGGGACCTGCGACAGCCTCCCCGCTCACCCTTTGTGGCCCACGCTGGTGGAGGTACCGGAGGGCCTAGAGCCTGGACACTCTGTGTTCTCCCGGTACGCTGTTGCGCTCCTTTCCATCCCTCTCTGGGGGGCTCTGGAGAGTGGGAGATGGGAGCCTTGCACAGCTCCGCTCCGTCCGAGGCCTCCCTAAATGGTGCTTACAGACCGGACTGGAGCCAGCCCAGTCCGAGGCCTCCCTAAATGGTGCTTACACTCCGGACTGGGCTGAACCCCCGTCCGAGGCCTCCCTAAATGGTGCTTACAGACCGGACCGGCACTGAGGCACTCTGTGTCTCCTGTGTGCCTGGGGGTAGTGTCTGTCACTTTGTGTCCTGACACTCAGACCGCGCGTTACCCTCGGGTCCGCGGATCTGGCGGTGTACCCTGTGCTGGGGTCACCCTGGCTGACCGCCCTGTGTGTCACAGGGGCTGAGGCCGTAGACTGTGCATGTTTGTATGTGCTGACAGTCTGTGTATGTGTGTGTGATGATTCCGCACTGTTTTCCCGCGCTGCGGGCTCCAGCACCTCCATTACAGAGGCTGCTTGGAGGAGGAGAAGCAGCCCTTACGATGACGTCACCGGGGGGCGTGTGCGTGTGCCTCCCGCGTGTTCCCGGCGCCGCCCACATCTGTGCTGGCGGCGGCCATCTTCTCCCTCACTTCCCGGCTGGGTTCTACGGCAGCACGTGTCTGCACTTCAGAGGGAGACCGGAACTCGCGGAGGTCACACACGCACACCGCTTCCTCCCACCGCGTTACTGCGGTCGGTAAGCCACCGGGATTCCCGGTTTGTTTGCTCTATTGGCCTTGGCCTCAACAACCCCTACTGTGGCTATGTCCTCAGTAAGGAAGCATGCTGCTAAGGCGGCGGATAACACCATTACCTGTGCTACGTGCAAGGGAACTTTGGTGGAGGGGTCCTGCAATAACTGCGGACGCCCAGAAGCCCGGACTGGCTCAGCTGAGGCAGCAGCAGCTCCGGTGCTGTACCCTGAGATTCAGGTAATCCAAGGGCCATGGGAAACGCAGAACAGGATCAATGAATCCTTGCTGTCCCAGATGTCCTCCATGTCGCAGTCACTGGAGGCACTGCATAGGAGACTGGAAAGCCCACCTACTCCTTCCAGTTACCCCCGGGTGTCTCCCTCTTCTGCTGTGAGACCCCCTAAGCGGGCTCGTCGTGAGGATTCACCCGAGCTCCAGGCTCTCTCTGAGGAGGAGCGTTCCTCTGATGGTGAGGAAGATGATGGGGGTTCAAACTTCGGGTCTGTGTCTGTGTCTGAACCTCCAGACGGGGTGGAGGATCTGGTGTCCTCCATCAATGAGACCTTGCGTCTCGTGACTCCCCTGAAGAGGTTGTCGTGCACCCGAAGGAGGTCTATCAATGGCTGCGGCCAGAGGCTAGACCAAGTGGATCCTTCATGGACCACACTAATTTTGGAAGGGTGATTAGAGCACCCAGGTTACATCCTGGGCGGCGTTATGTCCGCAAACCGAAGGACAATCGCTTCCCCTTCCCCCAGGAGGTGCTTCAGGAATGGTCGCAGTCTCCAAAGGTGGACGCTTCCATGACTAGAATTGCTGCACGCTCCCTTTTCTCTGCCTCTGATAGCTCCTCGCTGAAGGATGCTACTGATAGACAGGTCGAGCAACTCGCCAAGTCTTCCTATGAGGCTGTAGGGTCTTCATTTGCCCCTAATTTTGCCACGGTCTGGACCTTACAAGCGATTACTACCTGCTTGGATGGTATCACTGACCTGGCAAGGTCCAGTCCGGAGGTCCTGGCACTCACTGAGAGAGCAAGGGCCTATGCGGACTACGCCAGGACGGCGTCTCTGGAAACTGCCACTCGCTCAGCTGTGGCTTCGGCCAATGCGATAGCGATCCGCAGGTTGTTGTGGCTGCGTCTTTGGGACTCAGATGCCACATCTAAGAAGATTCTGCAGAATCTTCCATTCTCTGGTGACAGACTCTTTGGCACAGAGCTGGACAAGCTGATCAAGGATTCTGCTGAGTCTAAGATACCGCAGAATAAGCCTAAGCCACGGTATACCGTTAAGAGGAACCCAAAGCAGTGGTCCTTTCGGTCCAGCTCACAGTCATCAGCACCGTCCGCTCGCACGGACCGAGGGGGCAAGCCCGCTTCTCAGTGGCGCTCAAAGAGTCGTCAGAAGAAGCCGGCGGGGGCAGCTGCTGCCACCCCCAAGCCCGCCTCGACATGACTCGCTCTCTCATCCTGCCTCCCCACAGGTGGGGGGCCGCCTGTCTCAATTCAAGGACAGGTGGCTACTTCACGTTCAAGATCAGTGGGTTCGAGACGTAGTCTCGCGAGGTTACAGGATAGAGCTGACGTCAAAACCATTATCCCGATTCCATCGGTCTTTTCCATCCCCAGAAAAGACTCAGGCTTTTCTCCGGGTGTTGGAGGGACTCCGCAGAGACGGAGTAGTGGTCCCAGTACCCACGGCAGAGAGGTTCAGGGGTTTTTACTCCAACCTCTTTATTGTCCCAAAGAAGGACGGCTCCTTTCGACCGGTCCTGGACCTAAAATTGTTCAACCGTCACGTGTTGGTGCGGAGGTTCCGCATGGAATCCCTACGTTCCGTTATCGCGGCTCTGTCGCAGGGGGACTTCCTAGCGTCCATCGATATCAGGGACGCTTACCTTCACGTGCCCATTGCACCGGCTCATCAACGCTGGTTACGATTCGCAGTGGGGGACGAACATCTCCAATTTGTGGCCCTACCCTTCGGGTTGGCCTCTGCGCCAAGGGTGTTCACGAAGGTGATGGCATCTATGATGGCTCTCCTGCATGTGCAGGGTCACGCCGTCATACCCTATCTGGACGACCTATTGGTCAGGGCGCCATCGGAAGACCTTTGTCGGGTGAGCCTGGAAGCGACCATGAGGTCTCTGGAGCAGTTCGGGTGGCTTCTCAATACTCAGAAGTCGACCCTGGTTCCGACCCAATCATTGACATATCTGGGCATGGATTTCCACACGGACTCAGCCCTGGTGTCTCTTCCTCAGGCCAAGCAGCTGGCGATCCACTCAGGAGTACAGCACGTTCTCCTGTCACCTCACTCATCCCTTCGGGAATTGATGAGACTGGTGGGACGCATGGTAGCGGCAATAGAGGCGGTGCCATTTGCACAGTTTCGTCTCCGTCCTCTCCAGCTGGAGATTCTTCGCCGGTGGGACAAGAGAGCGATCTCTCTGAATCGGTTGGTGGCACTGTCACAACCGACCAGGGACTCCCTGCAGTGGTGGCTCCAGCCACGTCACTTGTCACGGGGAAGATCCTTCCTCAAACCTTCTTGGTTAGTGGTGACCACCGACGCCAGTCTGAAGGGCTGGGGCGCGGTGTTCTTACACCACAGGGCTCAAGGCCTCTGGACTCAGGCGGAGTCGACGTTGCAGATCAACGTCCTGGAGATCAAGGCGGTCTATCTGGCGCTCCTGGCGTTTCAGAAATTCCTGGCAGGACGACCCATTCGGGTACAGTCCGACAATGCGACGGCCGTCGCCTACATAAATCATCAGGGAGGGACCAGAAGCGCTCAGGCCCTCGCCGAAGTCCACCGCATCCTATCGTGGGTGGAGGAAAACGACTGCTTGATCTCGGCAGTTCACATCCCAGGGGTCGAGAACTGGGAGGCCGACTACCTGAGCCGGCAGGGGATGGACGCCGGAGAGTGGTCCTTGCATCCAGACGTCTTCCGGGACATCTGCAGCAGATGGGGCACTCCGGACGTGGATCTGATGGCCTCAAGGCTGAATCATCAGGTGCCCCAGTACTTGGCGAGATCTTGGGATCCTCAGTCCCTGGGGGCGGATGCTCTGATACTGAGTTGGTCCGGCTTCCAACTGCCGTATGTGTTCCCTCCTCTGGCTCTGATTCCCAGGGTTCTGTGGAAGGTCAGGTCGGAGTGCAGGATAGCCATTCTAGTGGCTCCAGATTGGCCCAGGAGGTCCTGGTACCCAGACCTGTGCCAACTGTCAGGCGGACACAGGTGGGCTCTTCCAGACCGCGCAGATTTACTCGCACAAGGCCCATTCTTCCACCTCAATTCCAGGGCCCTCAGGTTGACTGCATGGCTCTTGAGGCCTGGCTACTGACATCTAGGGGTTTCTCCCCTACAGTGGTGGCCACCATGAATCGGGCTAGGAAGCCCGTTTCCAGGAAGATGTACCACCGTACGTGGAAGATCTTTTTTACCTGGTGTGCCTCTGGTGGACGGTCTCCTTGGCCCTTGTCCATCCCGACGTTGTTGGCTTTCTTACAGTCGGGGTTGGAGTTGGGATTATCCCTTGGCTCTTTGAAATGTCAAGTATCAGCACTTTCGGTGCTGTTTGACAGGCGATTGGCGCTCCTCCCGAAGGTGCGTCAATTTCTGCAGGGGGTGTCGCGGATGGTTCCGCCCTACAAGAGGCCTCTGGACCCTTGGGACCTTAACATGGTTCTGGCGGCTTTACAGAAACCGCCGTTTGAACCACTGAGAGATGTTTCTCTATCTCGTCTGTCCCAGAAAGTGGCCTTTCTGGTGGCGATTACGTCTCTAAGGAGGGTCTCAGAATTGGCTGCACTATCGTGCAAGTCACCCTTTCTGGTGGTTCACCAAGACAAGGTGGTGTTGCGCCCACGGCCAGAATTCTTGCCGAAGGTGGTTTCAACTTTTCACCTGAACCAGGAGATTGTTCTCCCATCATTTTGCCCCGCTCCCGTTCATCAGGTGGAGCGCGATCTCCATACTCTGGATCTCGTGAGAGCTGTACGCATTTATGTGTCCAGGACCGCCTCCTTCAGGAGTTCGGATTCCTTATTTGTTCTTACGACAGGTCGCTGTAAGGGGTCCGCGGCTTCGAAGTCAACCTTGGCCAGATGGATTAAGGCTTCCATTCAAGAGGCTTACCGGTCCTCTGGTTTGCCTCTCCCGGTGGGATTGAAGGCTCACTCTACCAGAGCTGTAGGTGCCTCTTGGGCCTTGCGACATCGAGCGTCTGCTCTACAGGTGTGTCAGGCGGCCACTTGGTCCAGCCTGCACACTTTCTCTAAGCACTATATGGTGCATGCCCATGCCTCTGCGGATGCAAGTCTGGGCAGGCGGGTTCTCCAGGCGGCGGTTGCCCACCTTTGAAGGGAACCGTGTGTTATCCGTCTTGTTGAGGAACTCTTCCCGCCCTGGGGTATTGCTTTAGGACATCCCCATTGTCTGGGTCTCCCATTATGATGACCAGAAAAAAGAGAATTTTGTTTACGTACCGTAAATTCTTTTTTCTTTAATCATCAATGGGAGACCCAGCACCCACCCAGTTGTTCCTTTGCATGTTTTGCATTTGTTCTGCTCTCTGTTGAGACAGTGTTTGCCGGGTTGTTGACCGTCTGTGCACGGCATTCTTCCCGATGTTTCGGGTGTGGTTTATTTTCTCCTCGCAGCTTATGGACCAAACTGAGGATGTTCCCTGCGGTAGGGGTTTATAAGCGGAGGAGGCGGTGTCTACAAACTTGTAGTACCTAGTGTGACCTCCGGAGGGCAGTGCCCTAAACCCCATTGTCTGGGTCTCCCATTGATGATTAAAGAAAAAAGAATTTACGGTACGTAAACAAAATTCTCTTTATTGGCCCATTCCTCCATGTAGATCTCCTCTGGAGTTGTGATGTTTTGGGGCTGTCGCTGGGCAACATGGACTTTCAAGTCCCTCCAATGGGTTTTTATAGGGTTGAGATCTGGAGACTGGCTAGGCCACGCCTGGGCCTTGAAATGCTTCTTACGCAGCCACTCCTTTGTTGCCCTGGTGGTGTGCTTGAGATCATTGTCATGATGAAAGACCCAGCCATGTTTCATCTTCAATGCCCTTGCTGATGGAAGGAGGTTTTCACTCAAAACCTCACGATACATGGCCCTATTCATTCTATCATGTACACGGATCATTTGCCCTGGTACCTTGGCAGAGAAACAGCCCCAAAGCATGATGTTGCCACCCCCATGCTTCATAGTAGGTATGGTGTTCTTTGAATGAATGCAACTCAGCATTTCTTCTCCTCCAAACACGACGAGTTGTGTTTCTACCAAACAGTTCTACTTTGGTTTCATCTGACCATATGACATGCTCACAATACTCAAGCTTCAGACAGGCTCTGGACATTTAATGGCTTAAGCAGGGGGACACATCTGGCACTGCAGAATCTGAGTCCTTGGCGGCGTAGTGTGTTACTGATGGTAGCCTGTGTAACGTTGGTCCCAGATCTCTGCAGGTCATTCACTAGGTTTCCCCCATGTGGTTCTGGGATTTTTGCTCATTGTTCTTGAGATCATTTTGACCCTGCGGGGTGAGATCTTAAGTGGAGCTCAGATCAAGGGAGATTATCCATAATCTTGTAAGGTTTCCATTTTCTAATTATTGCTCCCACAGTTGAGTTCTTCACACCAAGCCGCTTGCCTATTGCTGATTTTTCTTCCCATCCTGGTGCAGGGCTACAATTTTGTTTCTGGTGTCCTTCGACAGCTCTTCGGTCTGCACCATAGTAGAGTTTGAAGTGTGACTGTTTGAGGTTATGGACAGGTGTTTTTTCATATTGATAGCAAATTGAAACAGGCACCAGTGCTACAGGTAAGGAGTGGAGGACTGAGGAGCCTCTTAAAAAGACATTACAGGTCTGTGAAAGCCAGAAATCTTGCTTGTTTGTAAGTAACTAAATACGTATTTTCTACCAAAATTTTAAAAAAGAATTTTTTTTCCATTTCAGACAATGTGATTTTCAGGATTTGTTTTCTTTTCTTATTTGGTCTCTCATAGTTGAGGTCTACCTATGATGTCAATTACAGGCCTCTCATATTTTTAAGTGGGAGAACTTGCACAATTGGTGGCTGACTAAATACTTTTTTCTTAATCGCTTCATTGGGGGACACAGGAAGACCTTGAGTGTATGCTTGCTGCCATCAGGAGACTGACACTATGCAAAAACAGAAAAGCAACTCCTCCTCAGCAGTATACAGCCACCTACTGGCACAAATACAACTCAGTTTTAGCTTAGTGTCATAGGAGGCAGACACGGGTCTCTCTGAGCCTGTATCTACCATAATCTTTTATTAATAGGAAGTGATCCAATTCTATAGTGGCCGCGCTCCCCGTGGTAATAATTTTAAGAACTTCTTGTCCACAAAAAATTTTATTCCTCAAAACATGCGAGAATATAAAAAACGGATACAACGCGTTTCGGCGGAGACAACCGCCTTCCTCAGGTATCTAAATAAAAATACATCTGACACTTTGCTTTATAGGTAAAAGATAATTACAGCTTGCTAGGTAATGACATGAGGGTGTGGGTATAACCACACCTGTCCAATCAGTCTCATTGTCCGCTTCAGCTATAGTGCTTCATTACATAGTAAAAACAAACACCCACAAACAGCAATCACTACGCTAAAAAACTACTAAGAACATTTATCAATAAAATTACTAGTCACAAAAATCTTAAATTACATAAAAGTTAACAAAAACAAGAAAAAAAATTTAAAATTGCAATGTTTTTAAAAAGTGCCTTTTTTTTTTTCCCCTCTTTCCTTCTTTGTTCTGTTTTTTGTTTTATGTAACTTTTAAGTTTTTTGTTAAATTTTTTTTTTTTCTTGTTTTTTGTTAACTTTTATGTAATTTAAGATTTTTGTGACTAGTAATTTTATTGATAAATGTTCTTAGTAGTTTTTTAGCGTAGTGATTGCTGTTTGTGGGTGTTTGTTTTTACTATGTAATGAAGCACTATAGCTGAAGCGGGACAATGAGACTGATTGGACAGGTGTGGTTATACCCACACCCTCATGTCATTACCTAGCAAGCTGTAATTATCTTTTACCTATAAAGCAAAGTGTCAGATGTATTTTTATTTAGATACCTGAGGAAGGCGGTTGTCTCCGCCGAAACGCGTTGTATCCGTTTTTTATATTCTCGCATGTTTTGAGGAATAAAATTTTTTGTGGACAAGAAGTTCTTAAAATCATTACCACGGGGAGCGCGGCCACTATAGAATTGGATCACTTCCTATTGAACCTTTATGCCTGTGGGAATCCGTGGCAGGACCCAATACAGGATCAATTCAAGGCGAGCAGCAGACCCGGATAAAATATCCAAAGCGTGAGGAGGCTTTGGAAAAACCATATGCTTTAAGTTTTATGGCAAGAGGTGAGTGCATAAAACTTCATTAAAAGGGCACCAGAGAGTTACATTGGTAACGCGCTGAGATTGGCGCCGCATGTTTGTTTTTTATATATACCCTACAGGGAATCACCTTACTTCATAATTTTTTATTAGTTAGATTTTTTCTTTTAAATTTTTTATTTTTCCATGAAGATTCATCAGGGAATCCGGAGTAGCTTGGCCAATCCGTCACCCCAAAAGAGGTCGTGAGTCCAATGTACGCTGGTTGCACTGTTAACTCTCATTCTGTGGGTAAGGGCCCCCTATCTCCCTCCTACACAGATGCGTGTCCTGGGTAACCCTGAGGCAGGACACTGGTGCCCGCCCTGGCCCATCTGCTCCCCTATCTGCTCGCCCACCAGAGTCGGTCGGTAGGGTCATCAGATGCCTGGATCTATGAGAAGTTTCTGTATCAGCGTTTGGAGCTCTACACCTCCCAGGACGAGGTAGGGATCTGCATCCTGGTCGCAGCAAGCATTCATTGCCTCGGCCCTTTGTCCATGGCCCGGATACCCCCCATCTTCCCCATACTAGCTCCCATCCTGGTAGCACCTCAGTGTCCCCCTCTGGTCTTCCACTGGGGGCCACATTGGTGCCGCAGTCGCCATTCTGCCAAGCACCTCAGCTGCACGCAGGCAGGGGCTGCTATAGGCACAAATCCCACGGCTGCAGCAGAGGTTGCCTGCTTCTTATCAGGCACAGGGAGATTAGGGCCGTGGAGAGCATATTACCAAGGGTTTAAAGGGCTCCTAGCCTTCTTCAGGGCTTGTATGCCCCTTCCAGCCACTTTGAATGTTGGCACTGCTCCGGATCAGAGGATCCGGGCTGCCGCCGGAAATCTAGCTCCAGGCTCCACTTCGGCCTCCAGGACTCATCCGCCAGCCCACTGACCTCCCTCAAACCAATCACGGGCATCCGCGGGCGGGCTTTTCATAATGGCTACCGCCCCAGGCCAACTGCGAAAGAGAATGGGCTGGTTTCTACCGACGCTACGCCCCCCGGCACCTCAGGGTGGTGTTTTGCTGCCTGTTAAGCCCCGCTCCTCTCCTAGACCAATGGGAGTCGAGCATGGGCTTCATTCGCACTGTTTTCAGCCCCGCCCACCGTCTCCCTGTATGAGCCCCCATTTCTCCTTCGCCTCATTGGGGGACACAGGACCATGGGTGTTATGCTGCTGTCCACTAGGAGGTGACACTAGACAGAAACTGCAAAAGAGTTAAGTGGCTCCTCCTCTGCAGTATACACCCCTGGAGCAGGCATTGCCTCACCAGTTTTGCTTAGTGTCGTTAGGAGGCACACCTAAATTTTATTTCTCCTAAAATTTTTCACTTTTTGAATTTTTACTTCAAGAAGAAGAAAAGTGGGTCCGACATGGATCCTCCTCGGCCCACCACTGTTGGGGGCGCCTGGTTGAGGTCGACATTTTCCCCCCCAAATGCCGCTCCCTCCTCGGCCCACCACTGTTAAGGGTGCCTGGTTGAGGTCGAGACGATGGTGCTCCTTCCCCAGTTCCCCACTGTTGGGGACCCAGGGTTGAGGTCGAGGCTACACAGGAGACCTCTGAAGGTGGACGGCAGCATACCTCCCTAATTCCCCCTTCGAGCAATTTGGTCGAGACACCACAATGTATGACGAGCAGCAGCACATAGCTGCACTGCAAGACGCTGCTGCAGACTGCGAGGGGTCTACCTCAGAAGCCCCAGCTCTGCTGCGTGCCTCTCAATACCTCTCTAATTCCCCCTTTGGGGCTCTTAGGTCGAGACACCGTAAGATATTGACGAGCAGCAGCACATAGTTGCACTGCAGGATGCTGCAGCACACTGCGAGGGGTCTACCCCAGAAGTCCCAGCTCTTCTGCGTGCTTCTCAAGGGCAAAAGCTGCAGCAAATTTCAATACTGCAGCACACCTCAGGAGAACCAGCTCTGCTGCTTGCTCCTGACGGGGCCGGTGCAGGGTGGACAGCAGGTACATGCCTGCATATGCATGCACAGAAGCAGGAGACCCCAAGAAGGCAATCAGCCACTAGACCCTCAGCAGCCACCAAGCCCCTATACAAGCCTATACCCTTACAAGTGACCCTCGCCTGGCCTGTCGTGGGCGCAGCCTCCGGTGACAGCCTGCACGGTCTCTAGTCCGGCTCCCCTCGGACCTCCATGCCGGGCCTCCGCCGTTTCCTGGGCCCGCGATTCACGCAAGGCCTCGGCCTAGTCGTGATATCACCCGGCCTTTCCCCGCCTCACCGCCCGCGCCCCCCCTGCGCACTGTGTCTCTCCACTGCACCTGTCTCCACCTGCACGTTATCTTACCCTTGCGCCTGTCGCCCCTGTAATCTGTGTCTCCTCCCTGTGCCTGTCTCCCAACCCCCCCATCCCCCGCACGCTGTCACCCACCTGGTGTAATTTGACCCTGACAGGGCCCCCTGAGTGGTGCCCCCACGACCTGTGTTTCCCCTACACCTTGCCCCCGGGGTCCCCTCCCCCACATTGGGTGGCCCCTGAACGCTGCCTCTACACCGGAGGCCCCAGAGCGCTTCCCCCCACACCAGGGGGTCCACTGACCACTGCCCCCATACCAGGGGGCCCCTGAGCACTGCTCCCACACCGGTCGCTGATCTCTCAGACTTTCAGCCAGTAATGTAGTGTGAGCTGCAGCTGCTGCTGCTCTATTTCCTGTGTGTGTGGAAACAGGAAATAGAACAGCTTCAGATCTCACTACATGACAGGCTGTCTGAGATCAGCGGCTGCCGCTGTGGGCAGAGGTGTATCCAAGTTTTCTGGCACCCGGGGCAAGAGTTCAGATTGGCGCCCCTGCGGTCTGAGTAGACGTCATGTGACCAAGTGACCAATCATCCATATGCGATTTTTACACTTAGGGCCTCTTCACATAGGCGTTTTTTGAAAAATGCGGCAGTTGCGGTAAAATACCCGCATCTGCTGCATTTTCCACCTAGCGGCCGCACTTGCGTCGTGTTCGCGGCAAACCCCATGCATTGTCTATGGGGCTTGTGGTAAGTGTGCGGCAAGTGCGGTTCCAGCAGTTGCGGCCGCGAAAAAAAAAACTCAGTCAGCGACATTTTTTTTTTGCGGCCGGAACCGCACTTGCCGAACACTTATTGCAAGTCCCTTAGACAATGCATGGGGCTTGCTGCAAATGTGTAGCAAGTGCGGCCGCTAGACGGAAAATGCGGCAGATGCGTTTTTTTTACCGCAACTGCCGCATTTTTCAAAAACCGCCTATGTGAAGGCAGCCTTACAGGAACAGTGACTGCTGAAACCAGCAAGAGCTGTTTCTGACAGTGAGTATATTACATGATGTTAGGAACGGGCGCTTTTAAAAAGTACCCTTCAAACGCAACATGTTGCATTTTCGTGCGTCTGAGGATGCTTGGTTTATACACAAGCATCCTGAAGCGCACAAATAATGCAAGCAGCTCAATGGAAGCCGCACTGCCATATGGGTGGCACCGCAGCCAAGCGGAGTGTCTGGCCATCCGGATCTCTCTCTCTCCTCACCTCTCTTCTCGCTGCTCCGGTCTCCTCAACATTTGCTCTGCTGCTCTGCACATATCAGCACAGTGATGACAACATTGTGCCCTGCCATGCTGAGCTGCAGAATGCACACAGCAGCAGAAGAGACTCTGGAGAAGAATGCTACTGGCAAAGGTGGCTGGGACTATAGGAGCTGGAGCGGGAGCGGAATCCGCGGGGGGCTACCACTGGTACACATACCTCGTATGCACGTGGCTCCGCTACATACACCTCGTACGCACAGGGCTCTGCTCCGTACACCTCATACAGATACAGCTCCGCTCCGTGCACCTCGTACACATGCAGTTCCACTCCGTACACCTTGTACACACGTGGCTATTGGATGCCAGTGTGAGCAGAACCTACATAGGACATTATATATTTACTCGGGACCAGGACATGTTATATTACGTATTTAATGGGAATATTTAGTTTTCTTAATTAATTTTGCTACACCCAAGAGAAGGGAAAGTTTCCAAATTTTCCATTTTGTATTTAAATAGTTCAGCAAAATAGGCGTTTATAAGCAGAGGGACATTCACACGCAGGTGGGCCGTGTGGAGGGACACGCACACGCAGGTGGGCCGTGTGGAGGGACACGCACACGCAGGTGGGCCGTGTGGAGGGACACGCACACGCAGGTGGGCCGTGCGGAGGGACACGCACATGCAGGTGGGCCGTGCGGAGGGACACGCACATGCAGGTGGGCCGTGCGGAGGGACACGCACAAGCAGGTGGGCCGTGCGGAGGGACACGCACACGCAGGTGGGCCGTGCGGAGGGACACGCACACGCAGGTGGGCCGTGCGGAGGGACACGCACACGCAGGTGGGCCGTGCGGAGGGACACGCACACGCAGGTGGGCCGTGCGGAGGGACACGCACACGCAGGTGGGCCGTGCGGAGGGACACGCACACGCAGGTGGGCCGTGCGGAGGGACACGCACACGCAGGTGGGCCGTGCGGAGGGACACGCACACGCAGGTGGGCCGTGCGGAGGGACACGCACACGCAGGTGGGCCGTGCGGAGGGACACGCACACGCAGGTGGGCCGTGCGGAGGGACACGCACACGCAGGTGGGCCGTGCGGAGGGACACGCACACGCAGGTGGGCCGTGCGGAGGGACACGCACACGCAGGTGGGCCGTGCGGAGGGACACGCACACGCAGGTGGGCCGTGCGGAGGGACACGCACACGCAGGTGGGCCGTGCGGAGGGACACGCACACGCAGGTGGGCCGTGCGGAGGGACACGCACACGCAGGTGGGCCGTGCGGAGGGACACGCAAATATGGATACAAAGTTGCACACTCCTTTAGATGTTTTTGATGCAAGGTTTATTATGAACAGTTAATGGCCACAGATGTCAACGCGTTTCGGCTTTAACCAAAGCCTTGATCACGACAATTGGCAGGTGTGGGTCATGGAATGTTCTAGGATAAGATTGGAAAGAGGCGTCTTTCCTTGGTGGCGAACGCTCGATTAAGGTGGTTTGCTTTATTTCAATAATTCCCAAATGGGGATAGGCGTTTTTCAGCACGGTCCTTCTACAGTGATAGGTCCGCCCCCGTCAGAGTCCTGGTAGGAATGGGCCGTGCGGAGGGACACGCACACGCAGGTGGGCCGTGCGGAGGGATACGCACACGCAGGTGGGCCGTGCGTAGGGACACGCAGGTGGGCCGTGGGGAGGGACACGCACACGCAGGTGGGCCGTGGGGAGGGACACGCTCACGCAGGTGGGCCGTGCGGAGGGACACGCTCACGCAGGTGGGCCGTGCGGAGGGACACGCACACGCAGGTGGGCCGTGCGGAGGGACACGCACACGCAGGTGGGCCGTGCGGAGGGACACGCACACGCAGGTGGGCCGTGCGGAGGGACACGCACACGCAGGTGGGCCGTGCGGAGGGACACGCACACGCAGGTGGGCCGTGCGGAGGGACACGCACACGCAGGTGGGCCGTGCGGAGGGACACGCACACGCAGGTGGGCCGTGCGGAGGGACACGCACACGCAGGTGGGCCGTGCGGAGGGACACGCTCACGCAGGTGGGCCGTGCGGAGGGACACGCTCACGCAGGTGGGCCGTGCGGAGGGACACGCACACGCAGGTGGGCCGTGCAAAGGTGCACAAACACGGCTGCAGATTTTGACAGGGAAGAGTAGCCAATTCCTACTTATTTTGGGATTAAGCATAGATTCCCTCAGATTTTTTCAGGCTCTTTCCTGTGGAGAGGACTCGCAGTACAGTGCCATTTTGTGAGCTTTTATGTTTGGTTTGGAAATATAAGGTAGAGAAAAAGATTCAGATGCAGAGTAGATGTAATTTTTCCAGCAAAATCTAATGGCTGAAAAGGTCAGCATAAGATGCAGGGATTTTTGATTTCACAGAATCCCTCTGATCAGTCTCTTTCCATTACACGTAGAATAGTAAATGCACAGTCCTACAATTTCAGCTTATGTTGCCAGCCGCTGTCATAATGATCACTTTTAACGCAAAAACCAATATGCTGAATGTTTTAACAGCAGAGAAAATGTAATAATAGTCGTGTTCTGATTTAATAGCGCACATTGAAATGGCCATATGAAGTGCAGGTATGCGTGCTGTGAAAAGTACTACCGAGAAGAATCAGAGGGAAAGTGTACAACGGACGGCATGCTTCGAACAGGAGAGGTTTTCTGCTTCCATCTCTTGTCTTTTAGGGTTAAATAAGCTTTGGAGATTTTCCCTTACACAACCAGATAAAAGGACATCTTCTCAAGGATTTAAAGGATGGCCTCTGTCATAAGAAAAGCCTTTTACCACCACTTATGCTTCATGCCTCCATAGGCAAACTTTAAAAAGGATCTGTTACTTTCTCAGAAAAATATGTTAAATATTTAGAAAATATCCCCGAACTCTCCTGATTATGATACTTTTTCCCCCCCATTTTTTGCAATTCCTCATTACAGAAATTTTCACAATGTTGCTTTTTAAGTGCAACATCTGTATTCTCTGCTTATAGTTCAACTTGACATTTCTTCAGAGTTTCTAGAGCGTGCGGTCCCATCCATCCATCCAAGACGCTGCATGTAACTTCTCATCGTCCCATCTAGCACTCGTGCTACAGAGCAGAGCAGGTGTTGCAGAACAGTGATTGGGAGTGTCTAAAAGCACAATAGAAAACTGCAGAGAAACGCATTGTTGCATTACAAGTAGAGATTTCACATGATGCTCTCCAAACAACACAAGTGTAATTATCTCTGCAATGGAGCAATGCAACACAAAGCGGAAAAGAGTAGCAAAATCACCGGAGCTCATGGATTTTTACAAGGTATTTTACTCAGATTTTTTTTTTATTAACAAGTAAAAGGTCATATTTACAGGAAAATTGGCCCCTCATAAATGCTATTTACCTGCAGATATTGTCGATGTCTGCAGATATAGTGTTTAAATCATGTCTAAGGCTATATTCACATGTCCAGTAATCGTCTGTTAGAACGGATCCAGCAACAATTTGTCGCAAAGAAGTTGTGCCAACACATAATTTCTGTCCACAAAATAATCAATAAAAAACCATTTTAACTGGATCTGGCTTTGCTTACTGGATCTGTCTGAAATGTAAGAAATCAGATGGCTATTTAACAAATCTATTTTGCATGGATGTCAAGTGGATCCATTTTTGTTTTTCTCCATTTTTTTCTCATCTGATTGGTGCTGGATCTGTTCTAATGTATGATTACCGTACTGGTCATGTGAACTGCAGCTACAGGGAGAATATAAATTATCTCCTCCCTGCAGCTTCTCGCTTCCAGTCATCAGTCACTATACGCTGTAATCTCTTTCCAGCACATTGACAACCTCTGCAGCATTTGTGTACAAAGCAGGCTGTCAATCCTTGTCCGGCGACGATATTCTTTCTTTGGAAAGGGACATCACAGAAGAGGAAGTAACTAACGTTATTAGGTCATCCCCAACATCTAGGAGTTCTGGCCCAGACGGCTACACTCCCATTTTCTATAAGACCCTAATCGAAGACTTGCGGCCTCACATGCTTTCAGCATTTAAAGCACTCTTAGACGGTGGAACTTTTCCGCCGCAAGCTTTGGAGGCACACATTTGTGTGATCCCCAAGCCAAACAAGGATCTTATGGAGGCAGCGAGTTATCGACCGATATCTTTGCTAAACATAGATGTCAAGATATTCGCCAAGATTCTAGCCGACAGACTATCTTTGAGGCTTCCCTCGATTGTCCATCTCGACCAAGTGGGCTTTGTTAAGGGCCGAGAGGCGCGGGACAACATCATTAGATCCCTTCTTCTGATTGATAGGGCTAAGATGTGGAAGTCCCCTCTATGTCTGCTATCCATTGATGCAGAAAAGGCCTTTGATAGAGTCCACTGGAGTTTCTTGTGGGAGGCGTTGAAACACATTGGTCTGGGAAGTAAATTTATGAGTGGTATTTCTTCACTGTACTCCTGTCCCTCTGCCAAGGTGCGCATTAACGGTCGCCTGTCTGGATCATTCCTCGTTAAGAATGGGACAAGACAAGGTTGCCCACTTTCCCCATTGCTCTATGTCATTGTCATGGAGCATCTGGCGAAAGCCATTAGAGACAATGGAGACATTCACGGGTTTTCAGTTGGTGACACCCATCATAAAACGGCTTTATTTGCCGATGACGTCCTTTTGTACGTCACTCGCCCCTCGGAGACCTTCCCCGCCTTGTTGCACGAATTTGATAGGTTTGGTAACCTTAGCAATTTTAAAGTGAATTATTCTAAATCCGAGGCGCTGAATATCTCCTTGTCTACCTCTGAAGTGTCCTCCCTCTCTGAGGGGTTCTCCTTCCGTTGGAAAAGGGGCCACATTTCGTACCTTGGTATTAACTTGCCAGCCGATCTGCACGATGCCTTCCACTTGAACCACAAAGCTCTTTTGGACCGAGTAGGTGCCTTGCTGGAGTCCTACAGACCCTTGAGGATATCTTGGCTGGGGAGAATTCATGTGATAACTATGGATATTTTTCCGAGATTCCTATATGTTTTTCAGGCGGTGCCTATTTGGCCCCACGGGACGTTCTTCCAAACCATTCGCAAATTAATTTCTAGATTCATATGGAACGGAATGAAGCCGCGAGTAGGTTACGGGGTTCTGTCATCTTTGAAAGAAACGGGAGGTATGGGGCTACCGGACCTACGGCGTTATTGCTTAGCCGCCATACTTGTAAGACTGCTTGATTGGCATTTCAAAGTAGATTCGAAACAATGGATACAGATTGAGCAATCCATTAACGCAATTCCCCTATGTCATTTACAGTGGATTCCAAAAGAGGCCCTGTCCCCCTCCCACCAATTAGCTTACTTGACTGTCGAGCTACTGAACGCATGGCGAGTGGCATGGGGAGACTCAATCGGGAAAACTTTGACTAGCATCCTGACCCCAATTTTCCAAAATCCAGCATTTCCCCCGGGTATGACCCAACAATCTCTCCTCGTATGGCGGGCTGCGGATGACACACGTGTGGGCCAGATTCTCATCAATGGTGATCTCCCTTTGTTTGCTGAATTACAGACGTCTTCGCCAGCCACAAAGCTGAGATGGTGGGAGTACCTCCAACTCCGTTCTTTCGTGCGCTCTTTGCCCCTTCGACAAGTCCTGGAAAACACACTGTCTCCCCTTGAGAAGATATTCGCTTCCAACCAGGGTCCCGTCAGAGGAATCTCGGCCATATATTCCATCCTATCTAGAGCAGCCGCGACTGAAACCCACGGCTATCAGCGAGCCTGGGAGACCGATCTGGGGAGGACGATAGATGCTCAGGATTGGAGAGGTGTTTTGTGATGTCTCATAAAACCTCAGGTTCTTGTGAAGCGCTTGAAAAGTGCTACAAGATACGCCTTCGATGGTATCTCACCCCGGACAGACTACATCGGTTTTCCCCTTCCACCTCCCCCCTCTGTTGGAGATGCGGTCTTGAAGTAGGCACGATGTTTCATATCTGGTGGAGTTGCTCCCTGATCAAAGATTTCTGGACGAAGGTAATCCGTAACTATAACCTAGTCACAGGTAGGCATGTTGAGGGTTCCCCCGAGATGGCCCTGCTCTCTATGCTCCCTGGCTCCTGGAAAAGACAGAGGAAAGATATCCTCCGATTCTGCCTTTGCGCAGCACGCAATGTAATCCCCCGACATTGGAGGGAACAGTCACCCCCTTCCATTCTGGAGTGGTTCACCGAGATGGAGACCCTCCGACGATTTGAAGAGATTTCTGCTGATCTTTTTCAAACCCAAACAGAATATATATACACCTGGACAGATTGGATCTTGTTTAAAGAAGCCCCTAATTTTAGTGACCTTTTTACTTGAGTGGTGGAATGCCTGCACTGCTCTCTTTCTATTACCGTCACCTACTTGACATTTTATAACACCTTGCTCATTTTTGTCTTCTATTCTTCTTATTTTATTATTCTATGTCTTACTCCTTCACTACATCCTCCCCCTCATACTTTATCCCCCTTCTCCCCCCCTTTTTTTTTTTTTTTTTTTTTCCTCTCTAGCTCCCTTTCTCCGGTCATCACGACTCTCCCTTCCATTATCCCCCTGTTGGACTGACTAGGGTCATTGAATACATGTTTACGACCTTATAAATAAATTCTTGTTATTCCTTGTTCTTATTACTAAGAGATGGAGACTCCTATTTTATCTTCTTTGTCCTAAGGAGATATCTCCTAGTCATATGTTCGGGAGAGTTTTTTTTTTTTTTTTTTTTCTCTTTAATACGCAATGATCTCGTTCTGTGATTGCGACTTGTTTTCAACCGATATTATATGTTTTAATCTCTCCTGGAAAAATAATGTTTTATACCCTATTGTTATACGGTACATTGATTTTATGTAATTGAAAAATTTCAATAAAGAAATATTAAAAAAAAAAAAAAAAAAAAAAAAAGCAGGCTGTCAAGGAGCAGGGGGAGTGATCACAGTACGGTGACCTACAGATCCCTGCACTGCCCTGAAGACCTGAACCAAGGGGCTGCATGGAGAATATAACTTCATGACGGAAATATGACATGATGCATTACTCAACACCTTTTATTGAAAACCACCACACTGCACGTGCGCTTGTTACCAGGTGCTATTTTTTGTTCAAAATGTAATCGAATATATGGGCTTGCTGATGGATATTTCGAGTCAAATGTCATATTTCAGTGTGTCCAATAGACTGCAGTAAGTGAGGGGCAGCACTCTACTGTTGAGATGGCCTATGAGGCTGTCAAGTTCAGGTCGGGAGACCTGCAGCTGGTCTGTGAATCACAGACAGGGACATATCACATGGATGTTATAAATAACTTCACAGAAGGAAAGAGGGCACCACCAGCGGGGAACTCCACATTAGGAGGCAGAACAGGACAAGAGACCCAGCATTCACCCGGGGTGCCAGTGGAGACAAAAGCATAATCCAAGCCAAAAAATAGAAAAAACACGGCACTCACCGGGGCTTCAAACAGCTGTGTCCTTTATTGCAGGGTTTCGGGCTCTCGCCCTTCTACTGGTCACTGATGGTCAGACTTGCCAGCCCCAACCTTATGTAGGAGGAGCAGGACCGCCCACATGACGTCCAAGTCCGGCCATAAAACACATACAAAGTGCAGTGCAAGTATTAAAATGGAACATACACACATCAAGCAACATAAAACAAAGGATCATACAGCACAGAGTTAACATCTTATTACTTACTAAGCCCTGTGCGGCCGCGGGCAGCAGCGTCCAGGAGTGTCAACTTCCGGGTCACGTGGGCAGAGCATGTGACGGTGCTGGGCTCGCTCTGCAATAGGTCTAACTCGCAGACCTACAGACCAGCGCGTCCCAGCAACAAAGTGAGAGCAGGAAAGGCATACAAAGCGTTGCTAGGTAGCATAGATACTAGTAGAGGAGGAACAAAAAGGCTGGGCTTAGAATTAACCCCATGCATCGAGTAATGCAGGCAGGAGCCAACCACAAAACTGGGTCCCACTAGACCAATGATCTTCTAATCCCAGCCTAACCAATACTTTAAAGAATACCCAAAACAAAGGAGATGTATCCTAATAATATTAATAACCTATAAGCGCTAATGATTACCATAATCAACAAAACCCCAAATAGGGGGAAAGAACACCCTGCTAACACACAAATGAATGCCCAAAAAAAATGTGACCCGGATGAAGCCTACCCGGACCGACCGCCAGCAGACACCCCAGGAGGAGACACGGAGGAGGAAAAGTAAAAATAAAAACAGCAGCAGTATATTATACATATTTACATGCAGAAGAAGGACATAACCAACCTATATTATAATTATAGGGACATCCAGCAGCCTACCAAATCTGATCCCAAAGAACGACCCCAGCAAAGGTCAACGGAACCCACAGAATTACTTCACTTTTGTTCCTCCTACATAAGGTTGGGGCTGGCAAGTCTGACCATCAGTGACCCGTAGAAGGGCGAGAGCCCGAAACGGGGCCGTCGTCACCCCGGTACCCCCTCCCTGCACTTTGTTATGCAAACCCTGCAATAAAGGACACAGCTGTTTGAAGCCCCGGTGAGTGCCGTGTTTTTCATTTTCACATGGATGTTATGTATGCAGCGTGTTTTCTAAGCAGTTCTCCTTATGTAGGGATGACATGTCAGGGCTGGCATATGTGAGTATATGAGGAGCCTTAAAAGCCTTGCATGCTCCTGTGGGAAATTTAATATTGCCTCTTCAGGGAGGACTTGAACTCTAGAGCCACCTATTGGAAGTAGCAATCCTAATAGCCAATATCGACCCAAACACTCCGAAGCATAGTGTCTGCTAATTGATTTAATGGTTTGGCATATATTCTATATATGACAAGGCTCATTAAAGGGTCACTATTGACTTTTAAGATTGCTACTACCATAAGGTGATGCTAGAGTTCAGGTCCTCTTTGAAGAGGCAATTTGCATTGTCTAAGCAGGACACCTCCATTTACAATCAAAAATTATTATTAAGCTAACACATGTATAAAGGATTTTTTATACTAAATGAATTTTCCGAATTAAATACACCCATAGTCCGAATTATTGTGTGAATGATATCTGAAGACCTTTGCTACTGATCTGCATGAGGCCACACGATGGCACTGTTGGCTGTGGTTTTTTATTGGGCTTGCAATCACAGCTGGCCCAATGTGTTTTTTAGACTTCGCTTGAATCAAGATGTTAATAGATAAAAAGAAAAAAAAACACTAATTTCATTGATTTGATAGCAGAAATACAGCTGGTACACAGAGGTAAACATTCACTAATGAAGTGCATATCTAACCGGCCTTCTAATTGTTTTTTTGCCGTAATGTACAATTCCTTTCCTAGTACTGCAAGTATTCTGGATGACATTAGCATGAATCACGAGCGTTCCTCAGGTCTCTAGAACGAGTGTCCTGACCTTTATAATCGGAATCTCAGGTCTCCATCCTGCTGTGTTCATGATTAGGCTTCTAGCTTTTTGCCGGTTAAACTAAATGTTCAGGTAAAGATCAGAGTTGTGCCGCTGACGGCTGAAGTATGGGAGCAGTTTGCGGACAGTCGGGTGTATGCAAGTATGACGCCATTTTCTTCAGCTCGCCATCCATTCTGCCTCCTTATCACTTAGACTGTCCATAGAAAGCAGTGGACTGCTGTTTACATGGGGCAAACCAATGTGGAATTTTTATGTAGATTTTTGCAGGTGGAAATAAACAGCGTATTCCTGTACCAGCATGAGACTTCACTTCTAATTTCATCTATACGCTATGTAAAAAAACAAACGGTAACTTGGCATATGGTGTGAATATTCAGTCTGCAGCATGTCCATGTATGTTGTAGGACTGCACAACGCACCACAACTCATGCAAGTTCATTCATGGAGGATTGTACCCGTTGAAGCTCCACTTGCGGTAGTGAAACGGCCGTTGTACCACCCCTCCCTTGTTTTCCTACACCCTCACCATGTGAATTACCCACTGGCTGAATAAAGGATTGGGCATATACCGAATGTGTGCGGCTTTATCTATCTTAATGCACCGGAGCATGTCAATGTATGTTGCAGGACTGCACAGCGCACCACAACTCATGCAAGTTCATTAATGGAGGATTGGATCCGTTGAAGCTCCACTTGCGGTAGCGAAACAGCCGTTGTACCACCCCCGTCCTCCCACTCATCACCCTCACCATGTGAATTACCCACTGGCTGAATAATGGATTGGGCATATACCGAACGTATGCGGCTTCATCTATCTTAATGCACTGGAGCATGTCAATGTATGTTGTAGGACTGCACAGCACACCACAACTCATGCAAGTTCATTGCTGATTTTTCAGTGTATTTGTTCCCAAAACTGTGTTCAGTTTACATCCATTATGTACTTATTTTGGCTTTCAAAGATATGCAAAGGCTTGTATCCTACACACTTGCAGATATAGGGGAGATTTCTAGACCACATAAAAATATTAAAAGTAGTAAAAACATCATAATAAAACATTGATGGTAAATGAAGGTCTCCACAGCACCGTACAGTAATTAGAGCTGGAAATAAGCTTGTCATATATTGCCTCCGCCATTCAGTTTCTCAAAGTTGTCAGCCATTGCTTACAGAGTGTGGTGCCCAATGGCACTTCCATGATCATTTGGCCACTGTACAGGCCACCTCATCTACTAGAGGGTTATGACAGATTTACATATGTAAAAACGTATGTGACGTTCTGATGGTAGATGGTTATCTATGATGAGGTTTAATGTGTTGGGTCGTTCAGCAGTGCAGTCAGATCCCCTGCGCCTTCCCACAGGCATAATGGACCATTCAGCCATGACAATGACCAATAGGTCTGCCTGTGCTCCTGGGCATGGTGTGCAGGACAACGCTCCGGAGGATGGAGTCATCGCTCATGAATGCTAATCAGCTTGTTCTGGATGGAATTCACTATTGTAATCATACAATGACATCCTATACCTTATATTCCAACATCTAAAGCATCCAGAAGGCTAGAGGAAGACGTAGAAAAGAGAGCCTGGTTGACATTTGGTGAGCAGCTTGTTTCAAAGAGGATTTCTCGATATCTTTTCAATTATTATTAATAATTATAAAAACAAATTCTCCTTTTGTAAAAAAAAAAAAAAGAAAAAAAAAGAAAACTAGTGTAAGTACAGCCTAACTAGTCAGGTGTTTTTGGTACATTTCGGTGCAATCGTAGACTTTACATTCCAAAAATGAGCAAAGTCTATCACCGCGTTTCATGCTGAATGAAGAATTTGCGTTATATTTAGACACTACTGTTTGCTTCCTTCTCAAGCAGTTTGGCATCTTGGCACATTTGAAACTATGCCCTTTACCAGTAAAGAAGTTTCACTCATTCCAAGGCCAGAGCTTTATTACTGAAACCCAACCAGTGGTTTATAGACATAAATAGATGCCGTCAAGGAACAAGGAACATCTGCCCAATGTGAGTCCTGTAGTTGTGCCCAGATATTGCTATGTACAGCTCCAGATTAATGTCAGGTTCAGCTCTCCTTCACCTGTTTTTGATGATTTTATCAGCTTTTGTCACCAGCCTCCTTACCAGTATAGAGGGATTATTGTGGAATCTTTCAAGAATCCACTTTGTAAAACCTTGAAAGGCGACACTGGAAGAATGTACCATGAACAGATGGCGATGGTCCCAGTAAAGAGCTATTAGGTTTTCGCCTGCATGTCATGAGTATGCTTCAATATGGTGGAGGAGTAAGGTGATAGGCAACACTTTCCTCATTTAAATAGTGCTCTTTGTAGCTAAGAGGTTAGAGGGGGGCATGTTTACTAGAATTGGGTCGTTGGCAACAGATGCCGCACAATATCGTTTCATGTGTTTGCCCGGATTTCTTTACACTTAATTTTTAATAATGCATTTTAAAGAGGATCTGTCACCAGGTCAGAAGTGGGCATTTTTTAATAATAATTTTTTAGTTTTCTTTTTATTTCCACTGCTCCCCCTGAGTATATACAGTACAGACCAAAAGTTTGGACACACCTTCTCATTCAAAGAGTTATTTTATTTTCATGACTATGAAAATTATAGATTCGCACTGAAGGCATCAAAATTATGAATTAACACATGTGGAATTATATACTTAACAGAAAAGTGTGAAGCAAATGAAAATATGTCTTATATTCTAGGTTCTTCAAAGTACCCACCTTATGCTTTGATTACTGCTTTGCGCACTCTTGGCATTCTCCTGATGAGCTTTAAGAGGTAGTCACCAGAAATGGTCTTTAAACAGTCTTGAAGGAGTTCCCAGAGATGCTTAGCACTTGTTGGCCCTTTTTCCTTCAGTCTGCGGTCCAGCTCAACCGCAAATATCTCGATTTGGTTCAGGTCTGATGACTGTGGAGGCCAGGTCATCTGGCGTAGCACACCATCACACCTCCTCCTCCATGCTTCACGGTGGGAACCAGGCATGTAGAGTCCATCCGTTCACCTTTTTTGCGTCGCACAAAGACACGGTGGGTGGAACTAAAGATCTCAAATTTGGACTCCTCAGACCAAAGCACAGATTTCCACTGGTCTAATGTCCATTCCTTGTGTTCTTTAGCCCAAACAAGTCTCTTCTGCTTGTTGCTTGTCCTTAGCAGTGGTTTTCTAGCAGCTATTTTACCATGAAAGCCTGCTGCACAAAGTCTCCTCTTAACAGTTGTTGTAGAGATGTGTGTGCTGCTAGAACTCTGTGTGGTATTGACCTGGTCTCTAATCTGAGCTGCTGTTAACCTGTGATTTCTGAGGCTGGTGACTTGGATGAACTTATCCTCTGCAGCGGAGGTGACTCTTGGTCTTCCTTTCTTGGGGCGGTCCTCATGTGAGCCAGTTTCTTTGTAGTGCTTGAAGGTTTTTGCAACTGCTCTTGATGACACTTTCAAAGTTTTCCCAATTTTCGGACTGACTGACCTTCATTTCTTAAAGTAATAATGGCCACTTGTTTTTCTTTACTTAGCTGCTTTTTTACTTGCCATAATACAAATTCTAACAGTCTATTCAGTAGGACTATCGGCTGTGTATCCACCAGACTTCTGCACAATACAACTGATGGTCCTAACCCCATTTATAAGGCAAGAAATCCCACTTATTAAACCTGACAGGGCACACCTGTGAAGTGAAAACCATTTCCGGTGACTACCTCTTGAAGCTCATCAAGAGAATGCCAAGAGTGTGCAAAGCAAAAGGTGGCTACTTTGAAGAACCTAGAATATAAGACATATTTTCAGTTGATTCACACTTTTTCGTTAAGTATATAATTCCACATGTGTTAATTCATAGTTTTGATGCCTTCAGTGTGAATCTGCAATTTTCATAGTCATGAAAATAAAAAAAGCCCTTTGAATGCGAAAGTGTGTCCAAACTTTTGGTCTGTACTGTCTGTGTGTGTTTATATATGTGTATATATGTATGTAGATATAAATACCGTATATACTCGCGTATAAGCCGAGTTTTTCAGCACAAAAAATGTGCTGAAAAGTCCCCCCCTCGGCTTATACGCGAGTCACTAACTAACAAGCACTTATGTGCTTGCTTGAAATGGCTCCGCACCGCCCTCAAAGTCTCCCCCACTGCTTCCCTTGTGCCCCTGCCGGATCCTTCCATACTCAGACCACCAGGGTCCTGCCTGTGCTTCTGACCCCCCCCCCGCCCAGATCTCCCCCACTCCGGTCACCATGCTCAGACCACCAGGGTCCTGCTTGCGCCGCTGCCCCCCCGCTGCCCAGATCTCCCCCGCTGCGGTCACCTGCCCGGATCCCTCCATGCTCGGACCACCAGGGTCCCGCTTGCGCCGCTGTCCCCCCCGCCCGCCCAGATATTCACCGCTGCAGCCCGGATCCCTCCACGTTACCTCCATCCTCCTCCGCTGCAGCCCCGATCCCGTCCATGATCCTCCTGCCTCCCGGTCTGTGCGGCACCGGAGAGAGGCACAGGGGCCCCAGATCCCTCCGCCTCATGATAGCTATACTAATGGCCCTGTATCCCTCCGCCCTACTATAGCAATGGGGGGGGAAATGTATCCCTCCACCATGCAACAGTGATGGGCAGGACAGTGTCCCTCCGCCCTGCAATAGGCGCTGTCCACCTGTGCCCATGTAAAAACACAAAAAAAGTCCCCTACGGCCTGGTATTGACCTAAAACAAGATGTGGCCGCAGGGGACTTTAATTGCAGTGTCTGGCCCTAAGGAAGGAGGTGAGGAGCCATTGTGAGCTAGTATAACAGCAGGAGTAGAGCAGGGGAAAGCTGGGTTGTCAGGGAGAGAACAGTACCATAATACCATAATAAAGCAGGGGAAAGAAGTCTAGTGAGGGAAAGCTGGGGTTACAGTATATACTGTGATGGGAGCGCTATATACCAGTGATCAGGGCTATATACCTGCAATGGGGCATATACTGTGATGGGAGCGCTATATACCAGTGATCGGGGCTACATACCTGTAATGGGGCATATACTGTGATGGGAGTGCTATATACCAGTGGTGGGGGCTATGTACGGTACATGTGATGGGGCAATATTACAGTGATGGGGCCCATATACCAGTGATGTGGCTATATAGTGAAGGAAAGGAGAAGCAGTGCGGGGTATAGAATTACGTAGCTGGATGCTTAGGGAAAGATCAATAGAGCAGGGGAAAGATGGATTCTGAGGGAAAGTACAGTAATAGAACAGGGGACAGGAGGACAGTACTGTAACTACTGTAGATGGAGAGGGAAATGTGAATACTGAGGCTGTGCTGCATAACGGTTCATTTGGCAAGACGGCAGCAAGTCCCATTCATTCTCTTGCAGTCCGGTTTTGCCAGCAAGTCAGAAAAATGCAGCTAGCAGTGGCATTTTTGCGTCGCATTAAGTGTCGAATCCGGCAAAACCGCACTTACTGCAGCTAACCGCAAGTCCCATAGAAATTGAATCTGGCAGATACCGTCGAGTCTTTGTAGAATTATAACTAGGGCTTACGATATTTTTGTTGTAGAGCTTACGGTATACCATATTTTGAGAGTGGTATGGCAATCCTTTTCTTTTTTTCTATTCTCTTAGAAATGGATGCCACTACTTCTACTGGTACTTCTGTACCAAAACAAAGACGCAGGTCATATGAAGCTGCTTTCAAACTTAATGTTGTGGCCAGAACAGAAGAAAGCAATAACTCCATAGCAAGTAGAGAATTTTGCGTTGACGAAAAACAAGTGAGGGAGTGGTGGAAAAAGAAAGCTGACTTGGAAAAGATTCCAAAGGCAAAAAAGCTCAACGTGGTTCAACAACTACATATGGGGCGCTAGAGACTGAATAGCATAAATGGGTTATGGAGTGTCGTCAAAATGGTTACTGCGTAACACGCATGGGTATTCGCTTACGTACCCTTCAATTGTCTAAAGAGGACAGATTAAAAGCACCAGGCATTGAAAATTTTGTTGCGTCAGCCGGATGGTGTACCCGCTTCATGAATAGGTTTTCTCTATGTTTGAGGCAAAGAACAAAGATTTCCCAGAAGCTGCCAAAAGACCTTGACGACAAAGTGATGTCATTCCATTCGTTCATTATAAAGCAAAGAAAGATCCATAACTATGACCTGGGAGATGTTGGAAATATGGATGAAAACTCCCATGACCTTTGATCTTCCAAGCAACAGAACTGTGGCAAGTTTGGGAGAAAAAACTATTTTACTCAGAACACAGGGAATGAGAAAAACCATTTCACCGTCGTTCTGTCATGTTTGGCTAATGGAACTAAGCTGCGGCCTGTCATTATTTTTAAAAGAAAGACCTTGCCAAAAAAGGTCACATTCCCAGCACGAATTACAGTGCGCGCACATGTTATAGGCTGGATGGATGAAGAGGGAACAAAAAAATGGCTGGAAGAAATTTGGAATGGACGACCAGGAGCAGCCTTAAAGAAAAAACCATCACTGCTAGTCTGGGATATGTTCAGAGCCCACACATCTGAAGACATAAAAAAATTGGCAAAGTCGTCCCAAGTTACATTGGCCGTTATTCCAGGCGGACTTACATCTGTATTACAGCCTCTAGATGTGAGTTTAAACAAACCCTTCAAAGACCGTGTGCGAAAGATGTGGCATGATTGGATGTCATCTGGTCAAGCCCAACTGACAAAAACTGGAAATCTGCAGAAGCCCAACATAGAATTGATAGCAAAGTGGGTTCGCGATGCATGGGAAGATATTCCAGAGGACATGGTGCAACGTGCCTTCAAGAAATGTGGCATTAGTAATGCTCTAGATGGCAGTGAAGACAGCGCTTTGTATGAGGACGACAGCAGCAATGATGGTGATGACTGCGAACTCAATGATGATGATAATGTCTATGCTGACAACCTCACACCAGAAGAAGTTGAAGTTCT
The DNA here is from genome assembly GCA_033576535.1 of Allobates femoralis. Taxonomy (NCBI): domain Eukaryota; kingdom Metazoa; phylum Chordata; class Amphibia; order Anura; family Aromobatidae; genus Allobates; species Allobates femoralis. The sequence goes on along the minus strand of JARQOC010000001.1, from coordinate 518,970,050 downwards.
ATTTGGGAGTACAGATGATGATGAGGAATCCAGTTTTGAAGGATTTTAACTCTTGTATTTTAGCTTGGTTGCTGATTGAGCTCAGGGTTTTGCACTTTTAAAGTTTTATTGTTGACACCATATTGGTTTTGTGAGCCTCTTTTCCTCTTACAGAGTTTGTTTACTGTTTCTGTTTGAAATAAAAGTTCAAAATTTTATTCATATCTATTTTCATTTTTGAAAATTTTCAGTAGCGGTAGCTGCTGCATTGTCCACCGTAGGCTTATATGCGAGTCAATAGGTTTTCCCAGTTTTTGGGGGCAAAAGTAGGGGCGTCGGCTTATACACAAGTATATACGGTAAATATTTACTTTATTTTTAGTTATTTTTTTTATTCCACCATAGAGTTTCAAATACCGTATATGATACTAATAAGCGTTGCGCATGGGATAATAATGCAGAGCTGCTTAAAAACACGCCCCAGAGAATCCCGTGCTCACCGCTCTTGGAAAGAGCGTAAAAATTTGCGTTAAACATCAATATCTCTGGGACCATATGGTGGATTGCTTAAAACATTACGATGGATTATTCATATGGACAACAAGAATAAAACTTGAGCCAAAACTGAACACTCTTCAACTGGTGACAGATATTCTTTAAAGCGAACCTGTCACCCCCTCCAGGCATCTAAAGATAACATAGCCACCTTCTGCAGCATTAAGGCTGCATTCTGACAAGGTGTCTATAGCATTTATGCTCCCTTGATTCACTGAAATAAAGACTTTTATAAGATCTGTTTCAAACCTGATCCAAGACCGGGAGGCGGGTTTTCAAGTGTCTATCTCCTTCCTCTGTGGTGTCAGTCATCCCTCTCTGCTCTCTGTGCACCTCCTACAGAGCCACCTCCCTGCACTACAGAGCTTAGTCAGCTCTGCTACAACATAAAGCTGCTGTTATAAGAGACCCCACAGTAGTAAATCTAGCAGGAGGATCCTTAGCAGACAAAGCAGTGCCTGCTACGTAGCAGCTCTTGAGCTGAGCAGTTTTCACTTTCAGTTTCTTGTACCCAGCAGCATTGCTCCTCAGCCCCTGATCTAAAGCACAAACTCAACTCTGCTGCACTGCTGACAGCTCAGCTCAAGGGCTTTGTCTGTTCAGGATCCTCCTGCTAGATTTACTACTGTGGGGTCTCTTATACCAGCAGCTGTATGTTGTAGCAGAGCTAATGCAGGGAGATGGCCCTGGAGGAGGTGCACAGAGAGCAGAGAGGGATGACTGACACCACAGAGGAGGGAAATAGACACTTGAAAACCCGCCTCCCGGTCTTGGATCAGGTTTGAAACAGATTTTATATAAGTCTTTATTTCAGTGAATCAAGGGAGCATAAATGCTATAGACACCTTGTCAGAATGCAGCCTTAGTGCTGCAGAAGGTGGCTATGGTATTTTTAGATGCCTGGAGGGGGTGACAGGTTCGCTTTAAGGTTAGGGGCACATAATGTATTTTTGATGCATTTTTTGTGCATTTTGTGTCACAAATCTGCATGCCTATTCTTATGCCTGCAAGGGTAATAATAATTCTTACGCTTTGCGGACATGTTGCTTATTTTTCTTTGCAGATTTGGTGCTTGAATTGATCTGCAGCATGTGTCAACTCTTGGTGCATTTTTAGCCCTTCTACCCATTGACTTCATTATGAAAAACGCAGGGAAGAATGCACCAAAAATGCTCAGTTTTTGGTGTGTTTTTCTGGCAAGGGATGCAGATTTGGTGCAGAATAGCCCTATAGAGACGTAAGAAATATATGTTGAATAAAACAAACTAATTTTAATTTAATAATTAGATTGCTTTAACTGAACAGATTTCAAGACAAGCAAAAATTCCCACGTTAAGGGGTAGAATTGGACATTTTAATAATCGAATGTCTGCAAATTGCCATTTTACCACTAATAGTACACACCCTCGAAATTTGGTGGTACTCATTTTCATTTCTTCATGGCACCCCAATGACAAATCCACCACGTGTTTCATTAAAAAGTGTCGGTTTATAGTTCCCTGCTGTGGAGCAAATGAAGAGCAGCTGTCAGTCTTTATATTAGTAAATCTGTGAAAGATTGAATTTATACTTTAAATACTAGAAGTTCAAATCTTGGCAAAAATAAAGGTCCCCACTGCAAGAGCATACCATGATGATGTGCCCGCGTCTGCTCAAGATGCTGTACTATTCAATATGTGCTCAGTGTATTTGTGGTGTTTGTTGGGGATTTAATAGTAAACCCATGTGAAACATATAAAAACTCATATCCCTTACCTGAACATTATCTAAACAAATAGACATTATTAAATAATCACCGCAATGTTTGTCATATTTATAAATCCGTGTGTTTATAGGGCCTGATTCATCTAGTCTTATTCTCTTGTATTATGTAAAAATGGTTCTAAAAGTTATATATATATATTATATATAATATTAAATGAGTTGTTTCAAGACTTAAAGGTATCACCTATCAATGGGACTTCCATCGATCAATAGCCCCGTGTGGATGAGGCCGATCATGCACACATCCCCTACAGTAATTGTTAAAGCGATCCTGTCACCCCCTCCAGGCATCTAAAGATAACATAGCCACTTTCTGCAGCACTAAGGCTGCATTCTGACAAGGTGTCTATAGCATTTATGCTCCCCTGATTCACTGAAATAAAGACTTTTATAAAATCTGTTTCAAACCTGACTCAAGACCGGGAGGCGGGTTTTCAAGCGTCTATCTCCCTCCTCTGTGGTGTCAGTCATCCCTCTCTGCTCTCTGTGCACCTCCTCCAGGGCCACCTCCCTGCACTACAGAGCTTTGTCAGCTCTGCTACAACATAGAGCTGGTTATAGGAGACCCCACAGTAGTAAATCTAGCAGGAGGACCCTGAGCAGACAAAGCAGTGCCTGCTACATAGCAGCCCTTGTACCGGGATACTCGTGCGATTAACGAGTAGCGCCGAGCATACTCGCTCATCCCTAATTACTTTTAATTGAAATTTTTGGCTTGACCTGAGCTATCCTCGGGTGACCTGAGTTAACCCCTTTACAATGCTGCAGCGCTCCAGCCTCAAAAGGTTAATAAAGATGCAGTCCCTAAATGTATTTTTTTAATGAATTTTTCCCAAAAATTTGACGTGGGCTTTGCCGTATTTTGTGTCCAACCAGGTACAGCAGGCAGGAACGGGCTGCCTCCAACCCCCAGGTGCCTATTTGTACCTGCCTGGAAACAGAAATAGAAGGAAGCCCTTTTTTTTTTTTTTTTTTATTATTATTATTATTTCATGAATTTCATGAAATAATAAAAAAAAAAAAAAAGTGGGGCTTCGTGCTATTTCCATATCCAGCCAGGTACAACTAGGCAGCTGGGGGCTGGAATCCGCAGTGCAGGGAGGCCAAAACTTTCTGGGCACCCCCCACTGCGAATTTCAGTCTGCAGCCACCTCAGAAAATGGTGGGTTCAGAAAAGCGCCATCTTCTGGCGCTGAACCTAGCTCATCCAGGGCCCTGGTGCCGTGGCTCACTGGATAATAAAGGGGTTAGGGCCAGCTTTGTGTTATCAGCTGGCCCTAAGCCCGAAATTCATTGGTCATGCCAATATTAGACATGACCGCTATGAATTTCTAGTGATTTTTTTTTTAAATAATACAACACACAGAAAGAAAATATTTTATTAGAAATAAAACAAAAAGTACACTTAGAGACTCCATCTTTATTAAAAAATTCCTCTGCCGTTCGACACAGTCAATCAGGTTTTCTTCTTTAGCTCAGCTACATCTCTGGTAGAGAACCTCTATCAGAGATGTAGCTGAGCTGTGCAGCACCCGGGCGTGAGAAAGTTCATGTGAGTTCATGCTGCATTAACTCACATGGACCTTTCCCTGACAGCACCGTGGCTTCTTCAAATGAACTCATTTGAAACTAGATGGTGGCCCGATTCTAACGCATCGGGTATTCTAGAATACCTTGTAGACAGGAGTGAAGTGCGTCACACTGACTGACAGCCTTATAGGCAGGAGTGACGTTCAAATATGCCTATGAGTGACCATTTGGTGCAGCCTTGCTTGGCCATGGCTTAATGAACTCCAGTTCCCTCCCCTTTGCCCCACACCTGAAATCAGTATCATTGAGCATATAAGGAGCCTTGCTTAGTCTGCATGCTGACGTGTCTGCTGCGAAAGTGCATGTTGTAAAAGTGCACTGAAACGAAATAGACCTGAAATTGACCGGAATTGACTGGGATAGACTGGAAGGTACTGTCAGATAGCCATTCAAACAATGTCTATTACTCTATCCTCTACTAATCACTACCATGTCTTTAACTGCACTGTTTGTGTTTCTATGTGCCATCACCACCAACTTGTATCACCCTATCCCCCCTCCAACACCACTCATCCACATCAGCCCCTCTCTCCTGCCCTACCCTATGTACAGCTCCCATGCCATCTTCCGTTTACTGAGGATTCTCAGCCCACCATATTCTAACATTTGTCATAATAAACCAAGTCCAAAATCCAAAAACTATCTGCTCTTCCTCTTTTTGCTGCTGCTCCTCTCAGGTGATATCTCCCCCAACCCTGGTCCACCCTCTAACTTCAACCCCTCTCCACCACACATAGAAACCCCACTAACCTCATTACTATCACTTGCACACCTTCATCTTCCTCTTTTAATTGCGCTCTCTGGAATCCACGATCTGCATGCAACAAACTTCCCTTCATTCACAATTACTTCCTTTCCAACTCTCTAAACCTGCTGGCCCTCACAGAAACCTGGATCCAGGATTCAGACACTGCTTCCCCGGCTGCTATTTCTCACGGCGGCCTACACTTCTCTCACTCCCCTAGACCTGGGAACAGACGTGGCGGTGGAGTTGGCCTCCTCCTGTCCCCACAATGTACTTTCCAGGTCATCCCTCCAGCCCCATCACTCTCATTCCCTTCTTTTGAGGTCCACACCATTAGGCTATTCCATCCCCTCCACCTCAAAGTAGCAGTGGTATACCGCCCCCCAAGGTCACCCACCCTGTTCCTCGACCATTTCTCCGCTTGGCTCCCGCATTTCATGTCCTCAGATTTACCAACCCTTATTCTGGGAGACTTTAACATTCCCATAAACAGCCCCATCTCCCCATCTGCATCCCAGCTCCTATCTCTAACTACCTCTCTTGGCCTATCACAGCTCTCAACCTCTGAGACGCACGAAAACGGTAACACCCTTGACCTTGTCTTTACCCGGCTCTGCTCATCCTCCCCCTTGGATAACTCACCTCTACTCTCTGACCACAACATTCTCTCCTTCTCACTCACTAACCCTCGGCCAACACAGCCCAATCCTACCTATCACACATCCAGAAATCTACAGGCCATTAACCCTCAGGCACTCAGACTCCCTCACCTCATCTCTGTCCCCAATCTCTTCAATCTCCTGTCCAGATCAGGCAGTAAATCACTACAATGACTCTCTCAGAAGCTCCCTGGACCAAGTAGCGCCCCTCACCCTCAGAACCTCCAAACAGAGAACAAAACAGCCCTGGCTCACACCACAAACTTGATTCCTCCAGCGATGCTCTAGGAGTGCTGAACGTCTATGGAGGAAAACTCGCTCACCAGGAGACTTTATCCATTATAAATTCATGCTAAAAACCTACAACTCTGCCCTTCACCTTGCCAAACAGACCTACTTCACCACCCTGGTCTCCTCACTATCCAACAATCCAAAAAAACTCTTTGACACCTTTCACTCTCTCCTCAGTCCTAAAGTGCAGGCCCCCATCACTGACCTCTGTGCTGATGACTTGGCTTCCTACTTCATGGAGAAAATAGACAACATCCGCCAGGAAATCAGCTCTCAGCCTCCAAGCGCTGCCACCCCCATTCTTCCCCACATCTCCTCCGGTTCACTCTCCACATTCGACCCAGTCACAGAAGAAGAAGTCTCCAGGCTCCTTTCTTCCTCTCGTCCCACCACATGCACTACTGACCCCATTCCCTCACACCTGCTCCAATCCCCCTCTCCAGTCGTCCCCACTCATCTAACCAAAATCTTCAATCTCTCCCTCTCTTCTGGCATCTTCCCCTCCTCCTTCAAACACTCGATCATTACTCCATTATTAAAGAAAACCACTCTCGACCCAACCTGCACAAATAACTACAGACCAGTCTCCAATCTCCCCTTCATCTCTAAACTCTTGGAGCGCCTGGTCTATTCCCGCCTCAGCCGTTACCTCTCCGCTCACGCTCTTCTAGATCCATTACAGTCTGGTTTCCGCCCCCTTCACTCTACAGAAACCGCCCTCATCAAAGTGACCAATGACCTTCTGACAGCAAAACGTAATGGTAACCACTCTCTGCTTATTCTCCTTGATCTCTCTGCAGCTTTTGACACTGTTGACCATCAGCTCCTACTCTCTATGCTGCATTCCATTGGCATAAAGGAAATGGCTCTCTCCTGGCTCTCCTCCTATCTTTCTGACCGCTCTTTCAGTGTATCTTTTGCTGGCTCCACTTCTTCCCCTCTTCCCCTCACTATTGGGGTCCCTCAGGGTTCAGTCCTTGGCCCCCTCCTATTCTCTCTCTACACGGCCCCGATTGGACAGACCATCAGCAGATTTGGCTTTCAGTACCATCTTTATGCTGATGACACACAACTATACACTTCAGCCCCTGACCTTACCCCTGCGGTATTAAAGAACACCAATGACTGTCTAGCTGCAGTTTCCAATATCATGTCCACTCTCTATTTGAAACTAAACCTTTCCAAAACTGAACTTCTTCTGCTCCCCCCATCCACTAACCTCCCTAAATCGGACATCTCTCTCTGTTTGCGGCACCACGATAACGCCTAGGCAGCAGGCTCGTTGTCTGGGTGTTATGTTTGACACCGATCTCTCCTTCTCCTCCCACACACAATGTCTCGTCCGCTCCTGTCGCTTACACCTGAAGAATATCTCTAGAGTCCGCCCCTTTCTCACCATGGAAACAACAAAAACCCTCACCGTGGCCCTAATCCATTCCCGCCTTGACTATTGCAATTCTCTATTAAGTGGCCTCCCCCTCACCAGACTTTCTCCTCTCCAGTCCATCCTTAATGCAGCAGCCAGGATCACCCACCTGGCCAATCGTTACTCAGATGCCTCTGCTCTCTGCCAGTCATTGCACTGGCTGCCCGTATACTACAGGATCAAATTCAAATTGCTTGTTCTCACCCACAAAGCTCTTCACAGTGCAGCACCCCCCTACCTCTCCTCCCTCATCTCTGTCTATCACCCCACCCGCTCTCTACGTTCCTCAAATGACCTTCGACTAATCCGTACTAATCCGATCCTCCCACTCCCGACTCCAAGACTTCTCCAGAGCTGCACCAAAACTCTGGAATGCTTTACCACAAGAAATCAGGACTATCCACAACTTGCATGGCCTCAGGCGATCCCTAAAAACGCATCTTTTTAAGGCGGCCTATCATACTCCCTAATAGAAGTCCATTGTACTGTAGTCAGTGAATGGGCTATCCCTCTGGACATTACTCCTCTACAAACTCCACCAAACCAAAAAGGTCTACACAGATTGTATAATGACCATCCATGTAAGCTTAGTCCTATGCCCCACTTCCTTAAGATGCCTGGACCATCAGTGCAATAAGCCCCTGTACCTTGTGCAACCCCTATCCCGTTGTAGATTGTAAGCTCTTTTGAGCAGGGTCACCTTAATTTCTTGCTTTATTTATTGTATTTTCTTTTTTACATTGATTCTATGCCTATTGTTTTGTATCCAATTATTGTACTATATTTGTTCTCTACTGTAATTACTTACTGTATTATATTTTCTGTACTCTAACCCCTACATTGTAAAGCGCTGCGGAATATGTTGGCGCTATATAAATAAAGCTTTTATTATTATTATTATTATTATTATTATTATTATTATATTATTATTATTATCACACTGACTGACAGACCTTGTAGACAGGAGTAAACTGCGTCACACTGACTGACAGACTTAATAGACAGGAGTAAGGAGTGAGGCTGAGGAGGCTGTGAGATTGGGGAGGCTGTGAGGATGGAGGAGGCTGCAAGGATGGGGTTTGCATTCCAACCGCGCGCCAAGCCGCAGTACTCTTCTGATTTCTCGCCGCGGCGACCAATCAGAAGTAGCGCAGCTTGGCGCGCGGTTCTGAATTCCGCTCCTCTGATCGACCGCTGCACCCAATCAGAGATGCGGAATTCAAACCGAGCGCCAAGCCGCGCTACTTCTCTGATTGGTCTCCGCGGCAACCAATCAGAAGAGTACTGCGGCTTGGCGCGCGGTTTGAATGCCGCGAAGGGCACCACCGCTGGTCATCTCCCAGCTGGCTCGCTGCGAACCTCGGTGCCGCAGGTAGCCGCGGCTAAGCTCCGGCCAGCAGCTCTCCAGCCGGGAGATGACCGGCTGATGCCGGTCATCTCCCGGCTGGCCCCGTGTATCCCGGCGACAGCGGCACTAACGTGATGCTGTCACCGGGCTGCAAATTGGCGCAAAATTCGAACTTTGAATTCGCACGCCTATTTGCATAGTCTGCGCTCATTGGTGGCCTCCGGCGGGCACCAATGAGCGTACTCTGTCTGGCGCGCAATTTCTGTGACCGACAGATGCCTTAGACAATTATATAGTGGCTAACCGGCGGAAAAGCCTGCGGTGAGACTTCGCCGGCTTTCTCCTTCGCCTCATTGGGGGACACAGACCGTGGGTGTTATGCTGCTGTCCACTAGAAGGCGACACTAGGCAGAATCTGAAAAAGATTAACAGTGGCTCCTCCTCTGCAGCATTACACCCCTGGAAGAGGAAGTGCTTCTCCTGTTTTTGCTTAGTGTCTTGTAGGAGGCACACACAAATTTTATTGCTCCTAAAATTTTTCACTTTTTGATGTTTTACTTCAAGAAGAAGAAAAGTGGGTCTCTAACGAGACTCCCGGCATGGTCCCTCCTCGGCCACCCATTGTTGGGGCACCTGGTTGAGGTAGACTTTTTCCCTTAACATGCCGCTCCTTCCTCGGCCCCCCAATGTTGGGGGCGCTGGGTTGAAGTTGAGACAACGGTCCTCCCTCCCCATTTCACCACTGTTGGGGTCATTGGGTTGAGGTCGAGGTGACAGACAAGGCCTCTGATGGTGGAGCAGCATCCCTCCCTAAATATCCCTTTGGGGTTCATTTAGGTTGAGACACCACAGGTAGAGCCAGCAGGTGCAGCACTCGGAGCACCCCAGGAGTCCTCAGCCCTGCTGAGCCACTCCATGGACTTCAGCGGCAGTACACCCAGGACTCACAGCCTCGCTGTGTACTCCTGAGGGTGACAAGGGACCAGCAGCGGGGCAGCCAACATCCCTCCCTAATCACCCCTGTGGGACCATTAGGTTGAGGCACCACAGGTCACAGGCTACAGGTCGGCTGCAGTGTAATCCAGAAGCCTCAGCCACGCTGAGTGCTTCTGATGGACTGCACATCCCAGGGCTGCATATCCCAGGAGCCCCAGCCCTGCTGTGTGCTCCTGGTGGGGGCCGTAGGACTCCATGCCAGTGGTGCAGGCACCTACTACCACGGAGCACACACTCCCTATGTCCCTGCAGGCCAGCACCTACCACTGGAAGCCGGCACCTGCATATATGGCCATGTCCCAGGAGACCCTGACCTAGGGTCCTCCGGCGGGAGCCGCCACCACAATGGCGCCATAATGGCCGGGGGTGCAGCAGCTGCTTCTGCCGGCAGCTGTATGTAAGGCCGAGCTCCAGGAGACCCAGTACCTGGGTTCTCCTGTGAGGGACAGCGCCGCACTATACCTGGGGACCGCGGGGATCCGGGTTCGTTCCGGTCCCTCCGCGGGTCTCCGTGCCGGCCGAGCATCATCTGCGGCATGGGTACATTACTAGAGGCCGCGGCTTCGGCCTAGAGCGAAGCCGCCGCCTCTTTCCCCGCCCCCGGCCCGCCCCGGATGACGCGAACAGCATCATGGAGGGGGCGGAACGGAGTGTGCAGGCCACTGTGGAGCAGAGTTTCATTTCCCTGCACGCTCCGCCCCCCTCCTGGTTTCTCTACAGCCCTCTACTGCGGCCATGATGGGGGCAATCTCATAGTATCATGATAGCCATATAATAAAGCGATATTAAGGCATCTTCCCCGCAATCCCTGCACTTCAGCTATAAGTGCAGGGTACTCTGTACAGCCGCTCATGATGCTCGGAGCCCCACTATACTGGGGCCCGTAAGCACTGGGAGCATCACAGGACCTCTTCCCTGCCGCAGCATGCAGGCACACAGGGAAAAGGGGGCTGTACAGTAGCCTGCCCGGGGGGTACCGGTCTGCGGTGTCCGCAGTGCCCTCATCAATGTCATGGGATCTGACATGCTTCATCCCCGACTCCCACTGTGGGGTGGCACGGTTGAGGTCGAGACTCCATGTCATATGCCGCCCCCCTTCCCCAGAATTCCCTGGGAATACTAGGTTGAGGAGTCATCCCCGAATCCTCCAGCCATGTTGTTCAGCTGTACTGGCGGCGCAGGATCTCGCACTGCACACTCTCTGCAACGAAGCCAAGCAGGGCTCCCTCCCTGCTGCGGCTCTGCATGTTTTTTTCCCCTGCAGCACAAAGCGTTGTAGCCTGGAGGATAGTGATATGGACCTTGCACCTGCGGGTTCCCAAGTTCAAATCCTCTACACCTGTGTGTGTATATATTATATATATAGATACATATATATGTATTTCTGGATGTATGTAAAGTGCTATAGAATTAATAGCGCTATATAAATGGATAAATATTATTATAATTATTATCAGAGGCTCGGCATACTTCCTCCCGACTGTGGCTCCACACAGGACGTAATGTGGACGATAATGCCACAGTAAAGGCGCTACAGGCAGCAGACCAGTCCTGCCCTCAGAAGGCCAATTTGACCACGACTCAGATCTCAATACGTCCTTAGTCCTAGAGCCGCCAGACTGTCGCTCTATTGGAAGATCTAAGATATACTGTAGCCTCAGTCTCTCACAGGCCTCCCATATCCAGGGACGTCTGTCCAGAAGACAACTGGTCACATTGCATTCAGATGCCATGGGAGACCAAAGCATTTCCCTCCCTCAGCGCACAGCCAGGCGGTCCCTCAAGCGCCGTCGGCAAACTGAATTCCAACCGGAATTCATTCGGCTAGTTCATGTCTAGACTGACACAGACAAGATTCGCTTCAGTCGGGGCAGAGATAGCCATCACAGCATTAGCAGGTCAACCAATATTGAATGCCTCGTCCGCCGCCCTACTCTGACGACCCAAACAACTCGAGTCGCCACCTCAGCTGACTACCTAATGCGCGCAGCCCTGCACGTTGCCAATTGCTCACCAATGGCAGCTCACAATGCCATTCCCTTAGACGTGCCCTCTGGGTACGGGAAGGGAAGAATGGACGTGGTCTTCAAGAAGCCCCTCACGGTTTTTTCCATTCCTCAGAGGACACCTGTTCGAAGGACAGCTGGACAAGTTAACTTCAGATGCTAAGAGAGGCAAGGGCACTCCCTCCCTCAGTGCAAACCTGGACAACCGCTCCTTTCAGAATTTATTAAGGTCGGTCAAGACTTAGACCGACACTGACGAGTACTCGGTCGCCACGCAGGTACCTGTCCCGGGATACCCAGAAGGGTAGCTCATCCTGACAGAGTCAGTCTCACCAATCCGAGACCAAATCGTCTCCGCTGCGTAAAGGCTCAAGTACTTTTTCCACCCTGTAAAGCCTCTCCTCATTTCAGGAGTCGCTGTAACTGTATCACGCAAAGAGCGTTTTCCAACCTATCTGTGGTCCAATCAGGAAGGTACATTACGATCCGTACTGGACCAAAAACAACTAAACTAACATGTCCGGATAACTTATCCCACATGGTATCGCCACTCTAAGTTGCTTCCAAAGAACGATTAATATTCCTTCCGCCCATAGATATACAGGACACCTACCCGTATATTCTTATGCAGCTACTGACCGAAAGTTTCATCAGATTTGCATTCAAACAGGAACACTTAATTAGTGGCTCCCCCGTTTCGATTCAACTACAGCTCCTTCAGTGCTCACAAAGGTCAGGGCAGACGTCATGACTACCCCTCACTCCAGGGGTGTCATCATCCTTCCGTACTTGGACGTTCTGCCTATCCAAAACTCTGATCCTCGTGGACTGCGAACATAGTGTCTCAGCACTGTAGACACTATAACAACCTCCACAATTATACTCCGGTTCCAACAGTTTAACATTTCACAGCCGCATCTCAGACCGCCCTCACACTCTCTATTCTCAATTCAAGGAACAAGAACCTCAATCACTCGACAGGAGTTTTCACCTGTCCTCTGAAAGTAGGTGGTCTCCCCCCACCCCCTCCCCGGTGGCTCTGACCACTCTTTCTATCATACGGGGAAGGTTTTTCGTTCCACCACGCTGAACAGTTTAACCACTATCACGAGCCTGACGCGATGGGGTGCAGCATCCCCCATCACAGTACACAAGGCGAGTGATCCCGCCCGGAGTCAAAAATGCCCATGAATATACGGAAGATTCCGGAAATAGTCCTAGCACTGAAGTCCTTTAGCCAATGCCACGGCTGTGACATATGTCAGTCACTAGGGCGGAACCCAGAAGTCTCCAGGCAACGGATGAAGTTCATCATGTACTTCACTGGGCGGAATCCACAAACTCGGCACTATAAGCCGGTCACATGCTAGCTGTAGATGACCGGGAAGTGGTTTTCTTCGCCCGCAAGGGGACTACCTCAAGGGAGTGTTTCCCACACCCTCACGTTATCCCATGAATCTACCGATGCTAGGAAACCCCGGATGAGGTACTCGTGATTCCAGCCTTCAGGACCAGGTCTTATGACCCACAGTCATTGGGACCACACACACACCAGTCCAGGGATGGTTCCGTTTCTGTCTCTCACTCATAGCAGCCGTATCATGGCGCTTGCCGGACTGTCCAACCAGACAGTCCAGACTCACTCTCTCAAGACAGGTTATACCGTCAGAATTCCTCAACTCTGTATTGACGGCATGTCTGTTGAGACCTGGGTCTTAACCAAGCTGGGTTTTCTTAGGATATTGTGGCGAACATTATGAGAGCGAGGAAACCAGCCTTCTCAAACATTTACCATCGCACATGAACATTTGTTTTTGGTTGCTTGGTGCACCTCTAGAGGCCATTCACTTTGGCCCCTATCCCTGCCAAGAATTCTCAGTTTCCTCAATTCGGGCCTAGACTCAGGCCTGTCCTTGGGTTCTTTCAAGGGGCAGTTTTCAGCCCCTTCCACCTTCTTCCACAAACGTTTTGCTCCCAGACCTCAAGGAAATCCTTCCTTCGAGGGCCTGGCATTTGATTTCCCCATTCAACAGGCCGCTACACCCGTGGGACCTAAACCTTCTCCTCACGGCTGTACAAGAACCATCCTTTAAGCCTCTATGGGTCACTCCCCTGAGCATTCTCATACTAACAGTGGTGGTTTTTGGTGGCAATTACTTTTTCCTGCAGAGTATCGGAACTTACAGCACTCTCAGGTAAATCTCCTTGTCTGGTCTTCCACCAAGACAATGTTGCCCTTCGCCGGTCCCATCCTTTCTTCCACTGGCGGGGTACTTCTTCCGCCTAAATGAAGACCTCTCTCTGCAAGCCCTGTGCCTGGTTCCAGGCCATTGGGTCGTGAAGGCTTTACATTGTAGGACCTCGTCAGGGCCCTACGCATCTATGTATCCAGGACAGCACCTTTTTAGGAAGTTGGATTCTCTCTTCCTTCTTCCAGAGGTCCGATATAAAGACACGTCAGCCTCTAAGGCTACTATAGCTAGATGGATTCCACCAACCATCCAAGACGCTTATACCTTCAAAAAGCCGCCCCTTCTTGCTGGTGTCGGGGCACATTCTACTACGGCCGTGGGGGCCTCCTAGGCCGTCCGGCCCCAGGCGTCAGCACATTGGTGTCATAGGCAACCAGGTGGCTCAGCCTACACACATCTACAAGTCACTGCAGTGCTCACACTCAGGCCTTGGCAGACGCAGGTCTGGGTAGATGTGTCCTCCAGGAGGCAGCAGCCCTCCTGTAGGTACATAGTTTTTCGCTGACCATGTTCGGCATTACTAGTTTCATCGTTTTTCCCACCCAGGGACTGCTTTGGGACGTCCCACGGTCTGTGTCCCCCAATGAGGCGAAGGAGAAAAGGAGATTTTTGTGTACTCACCGTAAAATCCTTTTCTCTTAGCCTCTAATTGGGGGACACAGCACCCACCCTATTGCCCTTGTGGGCCTTTTTCTACAGTTCTCACATAGCTTCTCAGCTGTTACATGGTTAACATGTTTACTCATGTTTGCCTATTATCACTTTGTTAACTGTTTAAACTTGTGCCTGTTTAGTTCCAAGCCTTGTAGTTCTGTGAGCCTGTTTAGTTACAGGCCTTGTTATACGATTATTACTTCGTTATCTCTTCACTGTTTTCCACATGCACCTGCTTAGTTACAGGCCTTGTGGTACTAGTGTTACTCTGCTAACCCTTAACTGTTTACACACGTGCCTGTTTGGATTCAGGCCTTGTTACACTGTTATTACCTTGTTAACTATGTTTGTTTACACAGGTTGCCTGCGTAGACTTCCTGTGTCACTGTTATTATCTGTTAACTCTCCTACTGCTTTAGCACAAAACTGGAGAAGCACTTCCTCTTCCAGGGGTGTAATGCTGCAGAGGAGGAGCCACTGTTAATCTTTTTCAGATTCTGCCTAGTGTCGCCTCCTAGTGGACAGCAGCATAACACCCACGGTCTGTGTCCCCCAATTAGAGGCTAAGAGAAAAGGATTTTACGGTGAGTACACAAAAATCTCCTTTTCCTGCTGTGTGCTGCGCTCCCTGATGCCCCCTCACCGCTTCCCCGCTGCCTCCCTTCCTGATCCTAAGTTAGGACCGGCAAGGGGAGCAGATCCAGAGAGCGGGGAGGGGGGCATCAGGGAGCAAGGAGCGCAGCATAGAACAGGAAAGCCGGCGGTGAAGTCCTCTTCTCACCGCCGGCTTCCCCGCCTGTGTCTTTCACTCCCCCCTCCCTGTAGTTGCTCTCCCTGCCTGGTACTAACGGTAAAACATATTTTACATTCATTTTCAATGGTGTTCGATGAACATTCGACTAACACACAGCAAATTCGACGAATCGAATTCGAAGACCGGAGTGGTGGCTCATCTCTATTGAGGACAGTCCTTAAATTTGAGTTCTCAGGGTTTTGCCTCTCTTCAGTTATGCCACTTTATACTACCCCAAATGCAATGGAATATTTTACTTGCCATATCAGAATCTCACCCAACATCACAGGTATCAATACTGCAGGCTGTGACCATCACATAGGACTGTTTGCAGAAGATGTCCTCCTCATCATATACAACATTGAAAGCTCGATACCTGCTCTTATGACTATCATTAA
The DNA here is from genome assembly GCA_033576535.1 of Allobates femoralis. NCBI lineage: Eukaryota > Metazoa > Chordata > Amphibia > Anura > Aromobatidae > Allobates > Allobates femoralis. Next base: position 518,954,594 of record JARQOC010000001.1, on the reverse strand, counting down.
TAGATTCAGTGAAGCATCACTTATAAAATTAATATTAATAAATCACAAATCCTTAAGCTAGGATCCCTCTCCCACAAAGCTTACCAACACAATTAATAAATATAAATTTTTTCTATTCTCTAATCTATTTGTGCTAAACAATTTACCATGGGTGAAAAAGACTACCTCAGACCTCAAAGCCATAAATACTTAAGGAGTGTGTCATGGCTAGGTAGGGTAGCTATTATTAACATGAATGTCCTTCCTAATAAATTATATCTCCTCAGGAATCTCCCCCAAAAATCTGCTGCTTACATTCCTTAAAACCAGTATTATGGGTTTCATTTGGGGATACAAAAAAGCTAGGATAAAGGCAGACATCCTCTTCCTCCCAGCCCATTTAGGCAGTATAACCTGCCCCTCTATTCTCCAATATTATAGAGCTACCCTAATTCCTCAACTTAAAGACTTTAGTGGTTACAGAATAAACCCTTATGACATTACACTCTGGCTTTCAACATCACTGCTCACCAAGAAAGTTCCCAAGGCTCCCCCCCCATATCTATCTACCACCAGAGCTCTGCTGGCAGTTTGGCCATTATTGTGAACAAAAAATTTAGTCTCAATGCCTCCCTTCTTAGGCCTACAGTTATTGATCTTTGATAATTTAATCAACGACTTGTCTCTCATTAGCTGGATAGAACACAGCACTGAATCGCTAAACAACCTTTGGAGAGACGGCACTTAATACTTGTTCTCACATGTAAAGCAAACCTTCCCCATAAGGAATTTTATAATACCTGCAAATTAGACACTATATACAAAACATAGCTCATATTGACTTCTCTTCCCTGGTCGCTTGTCCTGTGGACCGGTGGCTCCCCTCCCATATTTCTTCCCAAATAAATATATCCTCAATTTATAAAATTCTTACAACTCGGGATCCATAACAACCTACCGTATATACTCGTGTATAAGCCGAGTTTTTCAGCCCAAAATTTGGGCTGAAAAGTGCCCCCCTCGGCTTATACACGAGTCAATACGGGTGGGGGCTGTGTCCCGGGGCTGTGGTGGCTGCAGAAGGCGGGGGGAGGCTGCTGTATGAGCGGCCCCGTCACGTGGGGCTGCTCATTATATATGCACTGCTTCCCCCTGTCAATCAGCGGCAGGGGGAAGCAGTGCATATGCCCCCAAATGCTGGCACTCACCCCCCCTTGCAAGGGCCCCCCCCCGGGCGCTTATATTACCATCCCGGTCTTCTGATCCGCGCCGCTCCTCGGTGCTGCGTCCTGCTACATCCGGGATCTCCGGCCGGCGCGCGATGACGTCATCGTGCGACGGTCGGGGATCCCGGATGTAGCAGGACGGGAGCTGCGAGGACGCAGCACCGAGGAGCAGCGCGGATCAGAAGACAGGGATGGTAAGAGAAGCGCCCGGGGGGGGGCCCTTGCAAGGAGGGGTGAGTGCCAGCATTTGGGGCTGCAGGTTACCCCCAGGGGGCTGCTGGGTACCCCCTGGGGGCTGCTGGGTACCCCCAGGGGGCTGCTGGGTACCCCCAGGGGGCTGCTGGGTACCCCCTGGGGGCTGCTGGGTACCCCCTGGGGGCTGCTGGATACCCCCTGGGGGCTGCTGGGTAACCCCTGGGGGCTGCTGGGTAACCCCTGGGGGCTGCTGGGTAACCCCTGGGGGCTGCTGGGTACCCCCTGGGGGCTGCTGGGTACCCCCTGGGGGCTGCTGGGTACCCCCTGGGGGCTGCTGTATTACCGTTGGGGTGGGGCTGCTGTATAGCCCCTGGGGCTGCTGTATAGCCCCTGGGGCTGCTGTATACCCCCTGGGGCTGCTGTATTACCGCTGGGGCTGCTGTATAGCCCCTGGGGCTGCTGTATACCCCCTGGGGCTGCTGTATACCCCCTGGGGCTGCTGTATTACCGCTGGGGCTGCTGTATAGCCCCTGGGGCTGCTGTATACCCCCAGGGGCTGCTGTATACCCCCTGGGGCTGCTGTATAGCACCTGGGGCTGCTGTATACCCCCTGGGGCTGCTGTATTACCCCTGGGGCTGCTGTATTACCCCTGGGGCTGCTGTATTACCCCTTGGGCTGCTGTATACCCCCTGGGGCTGCTGTATTACCCCTGGGGCTGCTGTATTACCACTGGGGCTGCTGTATTACCACTGGGGTCTGTATATACCACTGGGGAGGCTGCTGTATACCACACTGCTGGGGGCTGTATACCTGTGCTGGGGTCCACCCTCGGCTTATACACGAGTCAATAGGTTTTCCCAGGTTTTGGGGGCAAAAGTAGGGGGGTCTGCTTATACACGGGTCGGCTTATACATGAGTATATACGGTACTTTAGACGGCTGAGAAACAGAGATAAATGAACATTTCTTAAATAGTTAGTGGTCCTCAGCGTTTACAATCGTTTGTAAAGCATTTCAATGTCTCTCATCTGGAAAATGCTAGGAAAATCATTCATCGATGGTATCTCACGCCCTACCATTTGGCCAAAATTACCCTAATCAAAATTTATTATGCACTTGATATGGCAAAACGACCGGTGCTCTAAAACATATTTTGTGAGACTATCCTCTCATTAACCAGCTGTAGTGGAAGGTGTTTGAACTTCTCTCTAATATCACAAATCTTGTAGTTGTGATACCTTTTAATGGCTAACAAAAATAAAGTAAATGATGTTATAAGGCGAGCTTTCTAGACGACTCAGGTCTCTTCATCAGGCATGGTACCATGCCTGATGAAGAGACCTGAGTCGTCTCGAAAGCTCGCCTTATAACATCATTTACTTTATTTTTGTTAGCCATTTAAAGGTATCACAACTACAAGATTTGTATCTTGTTTCTCACACTGAGAGCAATCAACATTTTCTCAACTGGCTAACACGGTACCAAACCTTTTTCTTCTAATATCACAGAAATTCCAATCTCCCCCCAGCCCTGGCGTTACTATCAATTAATATAGATGACTACCAACCCTCTGTCAAAACCTTAGTCACTCACTATAGTTACCAAAGTAAAAATAGCATCACTATGGAAAGCACCCTCAATCCCAAATCTCAGAGATATTCTGTTACGAAAAAATCCCAACTACTGGTGTGAAGTGAATCTAAAGGCCCAGTTACACGGTACGAGATTGTGAACGATATCGCTCAAACTTCACGGGTTTGGAGTTGTCCAAACGACATCGTTAGTACGTCGTTGCGTGTAACACCGAGATACCACTACGATAAATTGTTGATCGCAGATTTGAGAACATGTTCTCAAATCAAAAGATTCTCAATCAGCCAACCTGCTATATCGTTCTGTGTGACACCGCGATAACGGTCGTTCACTACTTCGCCTATTCACAGCAATGAGCAAGTATCGATCGCTGGGTTTGTATGAACGATAGCTGCTCGCTGCATCGTTGGTGCATCGTCCACGATATCTAGGCGTGTGACATCTCATCAACGATCTTTAAACGATGTCCGAACGGCCGCGCGCCCATGAGATCGTTAGTGATATCGTTTCAACATTGCAGCGGGTAACGGTACCTTAAGATTGCTTCCACTACCCTTCAATCTGCCCTCTTTGATCAAAACTGGATCATCTGGAAACACAGCACTTTTAGCAAACCTAGCTAAGTGTGATTTCACACTGGTATTTTCTCTCTTTTGTCGGTGTCCGCCGAAATCCTTATGCATCCTGATCAGGCGTACGTCCCTATACTTAACATCGTAACGCAGGGATATTGGGTGACACCAGAATTTTGCCGGATGCAGACACTGCGCATGCCCAGAGTAGTCTGAGCATGCCCAGTACAGTTCTGTCGTCCTCTTTCTCCCCTCTCTTCTCTCCTCTCTCTCCTCCCCTCAATAATTTTTTAACAAGATTACAAATCATTTCACCCACAGAACACGTGTATTGCTCGTTCATCAGATAATTGGCAGTGAGATCATCATGTTAATCAGTTTCTTGTCTTACAACATGTTAAGTATAAAGATCTCAGCGACCTTGATTTGGGCCAAATGATGATGGTGATTAGACTCATTTCAAAACATCCAGATCTGGGTCAGTTTGCCTGACATACAGTGGTTAGTACAGGGAACATGGATGCAATAGGTTCATTGATGTGTACTCGATCTATGGAGGGACCTTTAAACCCACAGGATCTGCCACCAATATCTTGGTCTCGGGGCCACTAGGTACCTTTAGAGAGTGAGACCTTCGTCATATCAGGGCTGGGCTGTTTGGTGTCAACCTAAACTCTGGTGGTTTCCCTCAATTATGCCACTGGATCAAGACCACAAGGCTGGCTGGACAGGACACCGTTATGGGGGACTTCAGGAGTCCAAGCAGATCTTCTGTTACAGCTGTATGTGCCCAGTGTTACTGAGAGAAAAGTCCCTTGCGCAAATGCAGTAAGCTCAAACAAGTTCTTTAACTTAGTGTTAAGTACTTTCCTTCAAATACGTCATCCAGAGTGCATTTATTAGATTAATGTTCAATTACTGCCAAGTGCTTTCTAATAAGTTAACTTCTGTTCATTCACAGCATAAGATGTTACTCAAGTATTATAGTTGTCCTCAGGCTGTCAATATTATGTCTTTTTACCCTACAGTAAAGATTCTATGAACCTGCGAGGCTTTTTTGTTGTTTGTTAAATACCTTTTCCATAATTCTAATTAAAAAGGAACAGTCTGTGATGCTTCTGAGAAACAGATTAAAGACGTATTCGGTTACCCTGCAGTAATCGGTTTTCCCCCCTTGGCAAAAATGTCAAGTTAAAAATAGTCCTGATCTTGCATATTTATTTTCCTTTGACCTTTCACTCTCCAGATTTTATTAGTATGTGCACCTTTGATTACCTTGTGTATGAACGCCGCTGAGTTTAAAAGTCCGCACAGTAATTGCTGCATTTTCTCCACGGAGGTCTCTTATCTTCTTATTGGTCGTCAATGGCATCTTACAGCTGTGACTGCAGAGCGGATGGGGTTAAATCAGTTATCATCCACCCTGTTAATCGTTGTAATCTGGCACACCTATGGTCTTTTTTCTATTTCTGCCACGGCAGAATTTTCATTTTAGATTGGAAATGGTTCATAATAGCTCTATTTTTTTCCCCCTCCTCTTTAATACCTTTCCATAACAACACAAGCACTAAATTATAGCTGTGCAATTATGTAAACAATGGAAATGCTTGCAGAACGCACCCTTCCTTCTTCGTACCATTTCATTCTGTGTAATTGCCGAAAGCTTTGGAGCCAATAATAAGCAAAATTATTTTACACATTTATCGCTCTAAAGGTCAATTATGAAAATGCTGCAGAAACAACGTCGCTCCAAATGAGTAAACCAATTTCTATTGCCACCACCATATGTTTAGTCCTCTTTGGCTGTGCTTTCCCAGGCGCTGTGTACATACAGTAGCATTCAATTAAGGTGATTCATTTACTAGGCAGCGTGCTTCTCCATGCAGTTTGTGTTTAAAGATCTGCACTTTGCTTTCAGGAAAGTAACACATCTGTTTGCGTGACGTGATTTCCACCCAATGTTCTCCCCCTTTCCTTCTTTACGAGCCTGCAGAATAGCAACTCCTGTACCTAACATTAAAATTCTTATAGGACCATTAATAGCCGTTTCCATATTGGAGCAGTCTAATTGGCCAAGGTTACCTGTAGAATGAGAATTTTAATAATTTTTGGTGGGGTAAAGGGGATTCTTCTTTTTTATTATTTAGGATTTTGTATGCATTAGAATTTGTATCTTTGCATCTGAGTATGCAGTTGATCTTTATAGATTTAAACATGGCCCGAATAATATGTATCTATACCCGAAAATGTTGTCCAATGATCAATGATCCCTGCATGCTCCGATTCGCCAATTTGTTTTATGTAGGTGGGTCCTACAGGCTTGACTCCTTTTTCTGTTTTGCCAAGTTGTGTAAGAGAAGTGTGTTACTAAAATTAAAATGCTAAAACTTTCTTGTGTTAGGGGGCTTTCACACAGCGTTTTTCTGTGATCCGTGGCTGTCCGTTGTAAAACGGACAGCCACGGATCCGATTTTGGCCCCATGTTATTCTATGGGCACGGATCACATCGGATTTGGCCTTATTGGCATTCGATTTTTGTCGGATCCGATTCTGGCCGATTTTTTGCTGTGCCCAAAATCTCAGCCTGCTGCGATTTTTGGCACAGCGGGTCAAATCGGACCGAGTTGGATCCGACCTGATCCGCGTCAAATAACATGGGGCCTATGGAGGCGGGTCCGAGGAAACAGCTGATGTCTCCTCGGACCCGATTTTAGTATACTGAGCATGCGATCCAGCAATGCCTCCTGTGCTCAGCTCTGTGCTTCTAGGACCTGGCCTGACGTCACAGTGCAGTCACATGACCGGTTACCGCGGTAACCGGTCATGTGACTGTGACATCACGCCAGGTCCTGTGCATCAGAAGAAGAGAAGCTGGAAGCACCGCTGGCCTCCTGGATAGGTGAGAATAAAGATTTTTTTTATTTTTTAAGGTCTGGAAAGAGGGTTCCAAGAGGGGGACAAAGAGGAGTCCAAGAGGGGGGTCCAAGAAGGGACTCCAAGAGGGGGGACAAAGAGGGGTCAAAGAGGGGGACAAAGAGGGGAACAAAGAGAGGTCCAAGAGGGGGGACAAAGAGGGATTAGAGAGAGGAGGGGAGAAAGGTGACAGGAGGGAGAGAGGAGGGGACGAGGTGACAGGAGAAGCAGGGAGAGGAGGAGAGAGGGAGAGGATCTAAACTGATGCTGGAAAATATCGGAATCGGATGCCTATTTGACATCCGATTGCAGGCATCAGTTTGGATTCGTTGCTGTCCGAGGGGTGCAGCAAAAAGTCTGATCCCCTCGGACAGCACAAAAACGCTGTGTGAAAGCAGCCTAAGAAGAACACATGCTGCAGAGGGCCACAAAGGCCATAATGGGATCTCTCAGCTTAAGTGGGATCCACTAAAGGGATCTGTTGTTTCCCTTAAGATGGAGTTCCCCTCCAAGGACGTATAAATACATCCTGGTGAGCGAGATCCAGCTTTTGTCACAGCCTAGATGCACCACGTACTGCCAGGGGCGTGGCGCTCTAAGCAGTTTAACCCCCTAAATGCTGTGATCACAGCATTTAGTTGGCTCGTTACGTGATCAAAGGGACCCTATCGCTGCCATGGTAACCCGAGGTCGTTGTCTTGATGACCCCCGATTCACCCACCTATGGAAAGCATCGCACACCATGCCAGATGCAAATCCTCAGTGATATTGCAAGTCTAGTATAATGGGGTCACTTGTGGGGGACTTCTGCTATTTTGGCACCTCAGGAGCTCTGCCAATGCAACATGGCACCCCCAAACTATTCCAGTTAAATCTGAAAACCAATATGGCGCTCCTTCCCTTCTGAACTTTGCAGTGTGCCTCAAAAGTAGTTTTCAGTCACATGAGATATCAATGTACTCAAAAGAATTGCACAACAAATTGAATGGTGCATTTTCTCCTGTTACCCATGTGAAAATACAAAATTTGAAGCAAAAAGAACATTTTTGTGGGAAAGATTTTTTGTTTGTTTGTTTTTCCTGCCTATGGCTCAGCGTTCTAAAATTCTGTGGCGCACCTGGGGGTTCAAGGTGTTCACCACACATCTAGATAAGTTCCCTGAGGGTCTAGTGTACAAAATTGGATCACTTGTGGGGAGTTTCCACTGTTTAGTCACAACAGGGGCCCAGCAAACGTAATATGGCGTCTTTGGCACCCCTCTGGCGGGACGCCACAGGGAGGTACTGCACCCCAAAAGAAGGTGTAGTATCTCCGTAGTCACAGGTGGAGGGGGGTAAACTACAGAGTCCATACACAAAACCCACCCACAAACACCCTAGCACAGGGGACTGTATTTCAGTAGGTCCCGGGGGGTGGAGCTTAGGTGAGCGAGAGACGTTAGTGACAGTTGGGAGATAGCGTAGTCAGACGGTGACAGAGAGAGAGAAGAGACGGACGTAGGGGACCCTGCTGTCCTGAGAAGAGGTCACTTCTAAGGGGCAGAGGTGACCCAGACGAGAAGGGGGCACTCCAGGTCTGATCGGAGCCGTCTGTAGTGCCCAGGTCACACCGGTAAACTGGAGCCGAGGCGGTGTTGATCAGGTTTATCCCAAACCGCAGACCAGCGCGTTGTGGGCCTTCATAAGGGAGCCACGACACCCACCAAGAAGCCTTACCTCTGTCCCAGAGCTAGGTCCATGACGTCAAGAGGTAACGGTGACTTAAGGCAACAGACCTGAAGACTAGTAACCAGACTTAAGCCTGGTAGGGCAGAGAGCCATTGTGAACAGAGACCAAGAAAGATGATCGAAAGACACCTCTGATGGACTTTGTGGAGAATCTTAAAATCTGTGGCTGTAATCCCCAGTGAGCCAGACTGTACCGTGTACCTTATACATCTGGTACCAGTAAAAGAACTGTTTGAGCTGATTTAGTATCCGGCTTCATTTAATCCGTCGCCTGAAAGGCCTCTGCAGCACCACATAGATTTGGACTACAACTCCCCTCATCTGCCGCGCTGAGGAAAAGCTCCGCCTGTGGGTAGCTGTACTACCTCTGCTGCACCACACCATCACCTCAGCGCCCGGCTGCAGAGCTGGTAACCGCTTACCAGACACCACAGGTGGCGTCATGCATAATCCCCCAATCATCATCCCCATCAGCTATTGAGTACCCAGGGCACAGAACCAGGACCCGACCAGCCATGATCCCTTCTGGTATCCGAGTAACCCCTTCCCTGCCGTCCTGACTCATGTCCAGTAATGATTCCAGTCAATTTTCTGTTCCGATTTTCTATCCGATCTGATCCCCATAGACTTCCATGTTATTTTAATCGTATCCGATGCGATCCGATTTTTGAATCGGATACCAAAATCGCAGCAGTCTACGATTTTGGCTCCTGAAGAAAATCGGACAGAATCGGATTGGATGCAAATCGGATGCTATTAATTGCACATCCGATCCGATCCCCATTGGAGAACATGGGGGCTAAATTGGGTCCGATGCTGTCCGATTTTTATCGGACATCATCGGATTTTACTAAATTGCAATATGAAACCAGCCTCAGCCTTATTCCTCTTATTCTGTATATGCTTTTTTCATTTTCTTGCTCAGATGTAGGACTTAGCATTTTTCCCTGTTAACCATTCTGTTGTTGCCCACTGTTCCAGTTTGTTTAGATCTTTTTGAATCATCTCTCTTATCTAGTATTAGCTATTCCTCCTAGCTTTGTGTCATCAGCAAATATACCCTCAATTCCTTCATCTAAATCATTGGTAAAGATGTTGGGTCCAGAACAGAGCCTTATGGTACCCCACTTGAGACATTCTTCCAACTGGATGTGCATCCACATATGACCACTCTTTGGGTCCGATCACTAAGCCGGTTATGGATGTTCTTTGAATACATTTGACTGGTTGCTGGGTGAACAGAGCATTACACCTTTTTGTAAAGGATAATTATTAAAATTGCACCAAGGTTAAAGGGTATTTCTCATGATCTCTTCAGGAGCACACCGCTCCTCTGCCTCCTGGTATCCTGCTTATCAAAGGGTAACTGAAGTCTTAGGAATTGAGTGTACTGCAACGTTTCAAAGCAGCACTAGCAATCTGTGTAGCAAAAAGGTCCCACAAAGCGCAGCCACTGCAGATAAACCACAGAGGTGGCCTGTCATCTGGGTAATGGGCAATAAGCTAGAACATTAAAAATTCCTATTTTTCTGGTCATCATAATGGGAGACCCAGACAATGGGGTTTAGGGCACTGCCCTCCGGAGGTCACACTAGGTACTACAAGTTTGTAGACACCGCCCCCTCCGCTTATAAACCCCTACCGCAGGGAACATCCTCAGTTTTAACCTTAGTGTGCTCGGAGGATCACGCTTTGCTTGCACTTCACTGCATTCTCACTACTTACGTGATGGCGTCTGAAGACAAGGTAATAAGGTCCCAGTCGGGACCGGTGACAGCCTCCCCGCTCACCCTTAGTGGCACACGCTGGTGGAGGTACCGGAGGGTCTAGTGCCTGGACACCTGGTGTTCTCCCGGTACGCTGTTACACTCCTCTCCATCCCTCTCAGGGGGGCTCTGGTGAGTGGGAGATGGGAGCCTTGCACAGCTCCGCTCCGTCCGAGGCCTCCCTAAATGGTGCTTACAGACCGGACTGGAGCCAGCCCAGTCCGAGGCCTCCCTAAATGGTGCTTACACTCCGGACTGGGCTGAGCGGCCCAGTCTGAGGCCTCCCTAAATGGTGCTTACACTCCAGACTGGTGCTGCACCCCCGTCCGAGGCCTCCCTAAATGGTGCTTACAGACCGGACCGGCACTGAGGCACTCTGTGTCTCCTGTGTGCCTGGGGGTAGTGTCTGGCACTTTATGTGTTTCATGACACTCAGACCGCGCGTTGCCCTCGGGCCCGCGGTTCTGCGGGTGTACCCTGTGCTGGGGTCGCCCTGGCTGACCGCCCTGTGTGTCACAGGGGCTGAGGCCGTAGGCTGCGGATGTGTGACATGTCTTTGCAGTCTGTGTACAATGTTTTTTTTTTACACTGTTTCCCGCGCTGCGGGCTCCAGCTCCCTCATGAGAAGGATGCTTGGAGGATGGGATGCAGCCCGTGCGGTGACGTCACCGCGGGGCGTGTGTGTGGGTTTCCCACGTGTCTTCGGCGCCGCCCACAGTTTCACTGTCGGCGGCCATCTTTACCCTCACTTCCCGGCTGGGAACTGTATGCAGCGTGCGTCTGCACTCCAGAGGGAGACCGGAAGACGGCGCGGAGGTCACACACACACACCGCTCCCTCATACCGCTTTACAGCGGTCGGTAAGCCACCGGGATCCCCGGTTTTATTGTCTGCAATTGAGCTTATCTACCCCTACTGTGGCCATGTCCTCAGCTGGGAAGCGGGCTGCTAAGGCGGCCGAGACCACCGTTACATGTGCTACGTGCAATGGAACACTGGTGGAGGGGTCCTGCAATAACTGTGGACGCCCAGAGGCCCGGGCTGCAACTGCTGGGTCAGCAACCCCGGTGCTATACCCCGAGGTTCAGGTGATCTCAGGGCCATGGGAGACTCAGAACAGGATCAATGAATCTCTGTTGTCTCAGCTGTCCTCCATGTCGCAATCCCTGGAGGCACTTAATAGGAGACTGGATAGCCCAGCTACTCCGTCCAGTTACCCCCGGGTGTCTCCCTCTTCTGCTGTGAGACCCCTTAAGCGGGCTCGCCGTGAGGCTTCACCCGAGCTCCAGACTCTCTCTGAGGAGGAGCGTTCCTCTGATGGTGAGGAAGATGATGGGGGTTCAACTTTCGGGTCAACGTCTGTGTCTGAACCTCCAGAGGGGGTGGAGGATCTGGTGTCCTCTATTAACGAGTCCTTGCGTCTCGTGACATCCCCTGAGGAGGTGGCTGTACACCCGAAGGAGGTCTATCAATGGCTGCGGCCTGAGGCTAGACCAAGTGGCTCCTTCTTGGATCACACCAACTTTGGAAGGGTGGTTAGGGCACCCAGGTTACATCCTGGGCGGCGTTATGTCCGAAAACCGAAGGACACTCGCTTTCCCTTCCCCCAGGAGGTGCTTCAGGAATGGTCGCAGTCCCCGAAGGTGGATGCTTCCATGACCAGGATTGCTGCACGCTCCCTATTTTCTGCCTCTGATAGCTCCTCGTTGAAGGATGCGACTGATAGACAGGTCGAGCAACTCGCCAAGTCTTCCTATGAGGCTGTGAGGTCGTCCTTTGCCCCCAATTTTGCCGCGGTTTGGACCTTACAAGCAATTACTGTCTGCTTGGACGGTATCGCGGAACTGGCAAGGTCCAGTCCAGAGGTCAAGGCACTTACCGAGAGGGCAAGAGCTTATGCTGACTACGCCAGGACGGCGTCTCTGGAAGCTGCTAATCGCTCAGCTGTGGCCTCGGCCAATGCTATTGCGATTCGTAGGTTGTTGTGGCTGCGTCTCTGGGACTCAGATGCCACATCTAAGAAGATTTTGCAGAATCTTCCATTTGCTGGTGACAGGCTGTTTGGCACTGAACTGGACAGGCTTATAAAGGATTCTGCTGAGTCTAAGATACCGCAGAATAAGCCTAAGCCACGATATACGGTGAAAAGGAACCCTAAGCAGTGGTCCTTTCGCTCCAGCTTACAGTCATCAGCATCGTCCGCTCGTGCGGACCGAGGGGGCAAGCCTGCTTCGCAGTGGCGCACCAAGAGTCGTCCCAAGAAGCCGGCGGGGGCAGCAGCTGCCACCCCCAAACCCGCCTCTACATGACTCGCTCTGCCTTCCTGCCTCCCCACAGGTGGGGGGCCGCTTGTCTCACTTTCAAGACCAGTGGCTTCTTCACGTTCAAGATCAGTGGGTTCGAGACGTGGTCTCGAGAGGTTACAGGATAGAGCTGACATCACAACCTTTACACCGGTTCCATCGGTCGGTCCCATCGCCAGACAAGGCTCAGGCTTTTCATCTGGTGTTGGAAGGTCTCCGCAGGGACGGAGTGGTGGTCCCAGTGCCCACGGCAGAGAGGTTCAGGGGTTTTTACTCCAACCTCTTTATCGTCCCAAAGAAGGACGGATCCTTCCGCCCGGTTCTGGACTTGAAGTTGTTCAACCGCCACGTGCTGGTTCGGAAGTTCCGTATGGAATCACTGCGCTCAGTGATCGCGGCTGTGTCACAGGGGGACTTCTTAGCGTCCATAGATATCAGAGACGCTTACCTTCACGTGCCCATTGCACCGGCTCACCAGCGATGGTTGAGATTTGCAGTGGGGGAGGAACACTTCCAATTTGTGGCGCTGCCGTTCGGCTTGGCCTCAGCACCGCGGGTGTTCACAAAAATGATGGCCTCTATGATGGCTCTCCTGCACTTGCAGGGCCATGCCGTCATTCCCTATTTGGACGACCTGCTGGTCAGGGCGCCATCGGAACACCTCTGTCAAGTGAGCCTGGATGTGACCATGCGGTCTCTGGAACAATTCGGTTGGCTCCTCAATGTTCAGAAGTCAACCTTGGTTCCGACCCAGTCCTTGACTTATTTGGGCATGGACTTCAACACGTCCTCAGCCCTGGTGTCTCTGCCACAATCCAAACAGGTGGCGATCCGATCGGGAGTACAAGCAGTGCTCCTGTCACCACAATCATCCCTTCGTGGGTTGATGAAGCTGGTGGGACGCATGGTGGCGGCGATAGAGGCGGTGCCGTTTGCACAATTTCGCCTCCGTCCTCTCCAGCTGGAGATCCTACGCAGGTGGGACAAGAGGACGATCTCGCTGAATCGGCTGGTGACACTGTCACAACCGACCCGAGATTCCCTGCAGTGGTGGCTTCAACCACATCACTTGTCGCGGGGCCGGTCCTTCATAAAACCGTCTTGGTTTCTGGTGACCACCGACGCCAGTCTAAAGGGCTGGGGTGCGGTGTTCTTACACCACAGGGCCCAAGGCCTCTGGTCTCTGTCGGAGTCGGCATTGCAGATCAACGTGCTGGAGATCAAGGCGATCTATCTAGCACTCCTGGCTTTTCAGAGATTCCTCTCAGGACATCCCATCCGGGTTCAGTCCGACAATGCGACGGCCGTCGCTTATATAAATCATCAAGGAGGAACCAGGAGTGCAGAGGCTCTGGCCGCAGTCCACCGCATCCTATCCTGGGCGGAGGACAACAACTGCCTGATCTCCGCAGTTCACATCCCAGGGGTCGAAAACTGGGAGGCCGACTATCTGAGCAGGCAGGGGATGGACGCCGGAGAGTGGGCCCTTCATCCAGACGTCTTTCGGGACATCTGCAGCAGATGGGGCACTCCGGACGTGGATCTGATGGCCTCACGGCTGAATCATCAGGTTCCGCAATACATGGCGAGGTCATGGGACCCCCAGTCGTTGGGAGCGGACGCCCTGATCTTGACTTGGTCCAGATTCAATCTACCATATGTGTTCCCTCCTCTGGCTCTGATTCCCAGGGTGCTGTGGAAAATCAGGTCGGAATGCAGGGTAGCCATTCTAGTGGCTCCAGACTGGCCCAGGAGGTCCTGGTATCCGGACCTGTGGCAACTGTCAGGCGGACACAGGTGGGCTCTTCCAGAACGCGCAGATCTTCTCGCGCAAGGCCCATTCTTCCACCTCAATTCCAAGGCCCTCAGATTGACTGCATGGCTCTTGAGGCCTGGCTGCTGACATCCAGGGGGTTCTCCCCTACAGTGGTTGCCACTATGAATCGGGCTAGAAAGCCGGTTTCCAGAAAAATGTACCACAGGACGTGGAAAATCTTTTTTACCTGGTGTGCCTCTGGGGGCCGGTCTCCGTGGCCCTTGTCCATCCCGACATTGTTGGCATTTCTACAGTCGGGTTTGGAGTTGGGATTATCCCTTGGCTCCTTAAAGGGTCAGGTCTCAGCACTTTCTGTGCTGTTTGACAGACGATTGGCGCTTCTCCCGAAGGTCCGTCAATTTCTGCAGGGGGTGTCGCGGATGGTTCCACCCTACAAAAGACCTCTGGATCCGTGGGACCTTAACATGGTCCTGGCGGCATTGCAAAAACCGCCATTTGAGCCTCTGAGGGAGGTTTCCCTTTCTCGTCTGTCCCAGAAAGTGGCTTTTCTGGTGGCGATTACATCTCTGAGGAGGGTCTCAGAATTGGCTGCACTATCGTGCAAGTCTCCCTTTCTGGTGGTTCACCAAGACAAGGTGGTGTTACGTCCACGGCCGGAATTCTTGCCAAAGGTGGTTTCAACGTTTCACCTGAACCAGGAGATTGTTCTCCCATCATTTTGCCCCGCTCCCGTTCATCAGGTTGAGCGCGACCTCCATACTCTGGATCTCGTGAGAGCTATACGCATTTATGTGTCCAGAACCGCCTCCTTTAGGAGTTCGGATTCTTTGTTTGTTCTTACGACAGGTCGCTGTAAGGGGTCCGCGGCTTTCAAAGTCAACCTTAGCCAGGTGGATTAAGGCTTCCATTCAAGGGCTTACCGGTCTTCTGGTTTGCCTCTCCCGGTGGGATTGAAGGCTCACTCTACCAGAACCGTAGGTGCCTCATGGGCCTTGCGACATAGAGCGTCTGCTCTACAGGTGTGTCAGGCGGCCACTTGGTCCAGCCTACACACTTTCTCTAAGCACTATATGGTGCATGCCCATGCCTCTGCGGATGCAAATTTGGGCAGGCGGGTTCTACAGGCGGCGGTTGCCCACCTTTAAAAGGGAACCATGTTATCCGTCTTGTTGAGGAACTCTTCCCGCCCTGGGGTATTGCTTTAGGACATCCCCATTGTCTGGGTCTCCCATTATGATGACCAGAAAAAAGAGAATTTTGTTTACGTACCGTAAATTCTTTTTTCTTTAATCATCAATGGGAGACCCAGTACCCACCCAGTTGTTCCTTTGCATGTTTTGCATTGGCTCTGTTCTCTGTTGAGACAGTGTTTGCCGGGTTGTTGAACCGTTTGTGCACGGTGTTCTTCCCGATGTTTCGGGTGTGGTTTATTTTCCTCCTCGCAGCTTGTAGACCAAACTGAGGATGTTCCCTGCGGTAGGGGTTTATAAGCGGAGGGGGCGGTGTCTACAAACTTGTAGTACCTAGTGTGACCTCCGGAGGGCAGTGCCCTAAACCCCATTGTCTGGGTCTCCCATTGATGATTAAAGAAAAAGAATTTACGGTACGTAAACAAAATTCTCTTTTTTTTTGAGAACTAAAATATATTTATTTTTTTACGTAAATTGTAAAGTTGTCTTATTACAAACTCTTTGCAGTTTTACTGATTTATTGCTGATAAAAACAAAACCTTTAAAGGTAATCTTGTCATTAACTTTTTTTCCAATAAACCATTTTATTCTTTAAGTGTCCCCTATACTTTACTATGTTTTTGTTTTATGTAGCATGATACCGCACAGAAGAGGTCTGATCATGCGTTATTTTATTACTATACGTGTTGTCTTGCGTTGGATAGATGCCAATCTGCCTTTTGGGACAGTCACATTTTACTCGATTGGTTCTAATGCAGCATTTTATTTCCAAGTGCAACAGATGGATGTAAAGCAGACACAGCATTGCTGTTTGAGTTATTAATCTTCAGATATGCTACATTCTGTCACCTTTTCGAGCCAGGTTTCTTCTCCCCCTTTTATTGTAGCATATGTCAACAGAAATGCACTCCCATCTGCTGCTGTATAGGTTTCTGCCTGAAATCCGCGGACAAGGGCTCTACACAATGCCGAGCTGTGTCAGTAATTACAGGTGTGTTGTGGGGAACCCTCAGCTTTAATCAGCCCCTTAATTATGGAAAAGGTGGGTCTTTTGTTCCTGCTGCAGAGCGCCAAGGCACACGTTTTATGAGGCCCAGCATCCATCTGCTCACTCTCAGAGTGTTTACTCTGACTGATATTGACATAAAAATGTATCAAAGGAAGTGATTAAAAGCAGTTTACACATTAACCTGAAAGAAGCATTAGACCAGCGTGTTTGTCCAGTGGAAGCACAATCTGTTGAGATGTCAGAAATAAGACGCTCATTATAGTTCTGTACATTTGTTTTCATAGGTGGGGGGAGTGGAAGTTGTATATACGACTTGTTAACAAATGTGTGACCGTTCCTACAGAATAAATGTAGCTGATTTTGGATTTCAGTTTCATGGTACCTTTATACGCCGCTACAGAAGGTTAGAAACAGCCGGGTGTCGGAGACAATTGTATCTTGCACCGTCAAAACACCGCGAGGTAGCGGCGTGTAAATGAGGTTGTTGCCACCCGTCACTGTCGACACCTGTTTTACAGCAGTGCTCAAAAACAGTATAGTTTCAACCCAATGGTAGAGGCGTCTAAATGAGGTACAGGATGGTTTTTGCACCTAATTAACTCACTGAGGCGTGACACAGCCTCCGGGATACCGCCCCCCTTCAGCGATCATTGGTGGAAGCTCCTGCGTTACGATTGGTTGTCCCTGCATAGGGCGGCATATTTAAGGAGATGGCCAGTCACACTACACAATTGCAATAGCATCATGTATTAGCCAGCCTTCCTGCGCTGGCTGGCCAATCATGATGCTATTGCATTGTCCAATCATCGTACGAGCGTCTCGTAATCCACAATTCTGGCACACCTATGTGTTGTCCCTGCTGCCCCAGGTCCTCCCATATTACCTTCTGTAGCGGCGTGTAAATGAGGGACGGTGCTCTACAGAAGGTAACTTGTGGCACCCAGCGGTGCCTCCAGAGATAGATTAAACCTTCTGTAAAGCACTTTGTGGCGGCGTGTAAAGGCGATATCGGGTACCGTTAGCAACCGTTGGAACTTGCTTGTGCACGTGAGACACCCGGTTGTTTCTAACCTTCTGTAGCGGCGTGTAAAGGTACCATCAGGTGTAATTTATGCATAAGAGAACAAAGGCCTTAGAAGCCAATGGTTGCAAATGTCATAAGGTGCGACATGACAGTCCACAGCTCTAAATCTTTTGTGTACTGATTCATAGAAACACAATCATATAAAAATATTTACTACTAGATTGGGCCTGATTTATTGCTTTCAGCTGGACAGAGTTCAGTTAGTGCTTTGATTTTTTTTTTTTTATGTTGAGCTCTATTCATACCTTCATTGTGGACTTCTTTATCATCTGACATTTACCACCAGTATCAGACGGGTATCGTTGACTTAGTCCGGTTTCACACCACGTTTTTGGTGCTTCAGGTTCTGTTCGAAGCTTTGCAGGAAGCACCGGACAGAACCTGACTGCCCCGGACAAACACAACCGGAGGGCAAATATGCCCTCCGGTCCAGTTTTCTGCCAGAATCAGCAGTTCGCAGCTGCTGAAATTTCAAGATCGCGGCTAGCTCCCTGCTAATCCTGAAATCTCTGCAGTGGACCGCTCCAGGTGCTGAAGTTTAGCAGCGCTCGCTGCTAAACTTCAGCAGCCGGCGTCCGGGAGCCGCATCTGATTTTATGTCTGATCCGGCGTCATACTCCCATGTTCGGGGACTCTAGATCCGGGAGGATCCAAGTTGTGTCGATTTTTGGCCCAGACACAGAAACAAGCAAGCAATGTTTTTGTGTCCGGGACAAAAAACGAATGCAGCCTGATGCTGCCGGACAGGAACAAAACTGGATGGCAAATAGCTGCCATCCAGCCCTGTCCGGCACCATAGGGTTGCATTACCAAAAAATTGGGTCCGTGGGTTGAAACCGGCCTTAGTTGTGTAATTTTGGACTCCATTGTGGTTTCTCCTCTTCTGATGAGATGTTCACCCTAGGTACACACAAGGGAGAGCACTGTCAGCCACCTATAGCAGCTGCCAAATCCTATTTTCGTGGAAAAGCCGGAGCGTTTGAGAGGACAATATAGCTGGCTGCATTTGTGCTCTGATTCTTGCTGCCTACAGTTTGGGCAGCATAAATCAGATGACAGGTTCCCTTTAATTTCCATGGAGCAAGACAAATATCGTTTAAACAGAAGGAACGGCACTTTTAACTTGGTTTACCTTTTAGGTTTGATATTGATAAAATCATCTAGGTATTAACAGTAATTAGTAGCTATGTTTTCGACATATTCCCTCAGGTAGAAGCAGAGCAATCTGGAAGCATGAAGATACCGTACATTGACCGTGTTTAGATGTGAACTGAGTGATTAGAATGTATGAGTAAACCCAAGGGATTTCTTCATGCATTCCTGATCGTCCTTTAGCTGAAGACTCCTTATTATGGTCCAAATCACATGATGCAATGAACAGGAAATCTGTGTTGGATGTTTGTCACAAATACTGCATGTAAACTTATCAGACAGTCAGTGGGGAACTAGCCTTTATAAAATTATCCTGTAGTATAGGTCTCCCACATATGGGTATTCTTAAAACCATCTTTATGTATGAAGCAAATGACTGCTCAGTGCACATTGATCCATAAAGAAGCAGTGAGTGAGCGTCCACAGTAGACAGGGTGCAAAAGCACCCACTTTTTTTTTTTTTTATAAGATCGATCATTTTACGGATAACCATATCTGAGAACCATTCTATATTTTTCATCTATCCTATTAAAAAACATATATATTTTAGGCAAAGAAAAGGAAATGCAATTCAGGTGAAAACACGCTGCATCTAGGAGAAGCACAGTGAGCATGGCAATTCTTAAAATCCCTTCCACTGTGCTGGCACTGTACAACCACGGCTGTGGGTCAGTAAGCCAAACATCCGACTCTGACTCTTGAATTTACCTGAATCCGATTCCAACTCCACCAAAATGGACACTGACTCCAACTCCACAACAATTTCTGAAGTCAGTAACCCATACATCCGACTTCAACTCCTCAATTTCCCTGAATCCAACTCTGACTCCACCCTAAATAGGTACCTACTCCACAGTCCCGTGTACAGCACAGCGTTTTGGACGAAGTGTTAAGATGCTGCGTCCAAAACACTATTAATCCGGATCATGTGCAGTGTTCTTAAATGCTCACTAACCATTCTCTTAACTCACTTTTCCATTACTCTTCTGGTGCATTGCGGCATCTTCATGCAGCTGACCTGTCGGGTGACTGGAGTCAGACTGCCAGAAATCTGATATTTACGGAATATGGGTGGCACGGTGACTCAGTGGTTAGTACTGCAGTCTTGCAGCACTGGGATCCTGGGTTTAAATCACACCAAGGAAGACATCTGCAATGAGTTTGCATGTTCTTCCTGTGTTTGCGTGGGCTACCTCCAGGTTCTCTGGTTTCCTTCCACACTACAAAGCATACTGATAGGGAATATAGTGTGAGCCCCAGTGGGAACAGTGATGATCAAGTCTGTAATGCTCTGCAGAATTAATGGTGCTATATGAGTAAAATAAATATCTCATATATCCTTTGTGTTGTTCATAAGTTTTAAATAAAACAGTATCTGCCCATTTGAGTACTGATAGATTCCCTACTCCTGTACTTGTATAATAACAAAGATTTGCCATCAATACAATTTTCAGGAAAGCAGCAATGCAATTCTTGCAAGAGCTATAATGTCTGCCATATTGCTTGTCAGCCATTGTTTAAAATGGTGTGAGGTTAAACTGCAAAGTAAGGTTTCAAGATGCTAAGCAAATCTGACTGTGGGATGGTTTCATGTCAATCCTGTCACTGATGCAGAATCGCAGATGCTATGGCACTAATGCACCATAATGCTGCTTCTAACTCACTAAATGTACTGTTACACGCTTCAATGTAGAAACGATCTCACTAATGATCTCGTGGGCACACGGTCTTTAGGACATCATTTTGACATCGTTGGTGAGATGTCACACGTGTAGATATCATGGACGACTTGCCAACGATGTGGTGAGCAGCTATTGTTAACACAACCCAGAGAACGATACTTGTTCATTGTTGTGAATAGGCAAAGTCGTTAGCGACCTCGTTATCGCGGCGTCACACACAATGATGCAGCAGGTTGGCTGATCGAGGATTGTTTGATTTGAGAACATATCCTCAAATCTGCGATCACCGGTCCAACGATTTATCGTAGTCGTATCTCTGTGTTACACGCAACGACGTCCTAACGATGTCGTTTGAACGACTCCAAACCTGTGATGTTTGAGCGATATCGTTCACGATCTTGTACCGTGTAACTGGGCCTTAAGCCTAAGTTTGGATATATTATACAATCTGAACCAAATGTGGTAACTTCCCAAGGGATTTATTGGTTTGTGCTTATCTTTGCAGGAAATTGTGAACACAATCATAAAGCACTGCTCCTCCAGCTTCTTCTTCCTCGGCTTGCCTGGGTACACAATGCTGATCGGAGACTTCATCACAGCTGCGGCCCGGGTTCTGAGTACAGACATGTTGGAGGTAAGTATGACAATCCTCATTCTGCTCTCTGGAGAGAGCCCAGTCGCTAACAAGGTTCAGATTTCTCCACTCCTAACAGGTGTGGACTCATTAGTGCAATGTGAAACTGGTCTCAGGAGGAAAGATACCAGGGCAGCTGATGTGTGAAATTGTAGGATAGGATGACATACTGGTATTGCAGAGGTGTTTCATCAAAGAACTGAAGTTTAAGAAATCATATCCTCACTAATATTGTGGCACGAACTGCCTAGACACTGCTTTCACGGCCTCATTAGCTTCGTTCAATAAAAGTGATTGGAGATGCCAACGTGGAGGAGGATGCTGCTGAGCTGTGCCAGCGACATATCTGCTCTGCCGAGGTGAAGAGCAAAGTTTTATAGGCTGCAAGAAATACCTTTACTCTTCATTCTATGCCAGAAAATAAATCCCAGTGTGGATTCAGAGATGTACAAAGGTACGACAGAGGCTCACGCACCTCTATAGCAGCCTTGTACTATGTTCACGCTTTGCGTTTTTTTTTCTGCTGCAAAACTTGCTCTCTTGGCAGTAAAAAGAAGCTGCTTTGAAAAAGTAGATTTTCATTGAGGGTCTTTTTGTTTTTCTGGGGGTTTTGTTATGCTTTTTGTCTGCGTTTTTGGTGTGTCATTTGTCTACAGTTCATGTTTAATAAAATAGTTTCATTCACGACAACAGCAACAAAACAGTCGTTGCATTTTTGCGCGTTCTCATTGCTTTTAATGGTGAAAAATTGCTGCATAAACATGGAAAGAATTGACATGCTACTTCCATCGTTTGTTCTCCATTTCAGTTAGGATTAAACAAAAAATCATGTGCATGAGATTTCTGAAATAAAAAAGTAGCAAAAACACAATGTGTGAAGATAGTCTAAGAATGGCTAAACTCAAAGTGAAGCTCTATACATGCCCCCGGAATGATTTATACAAAATGACTGCAGTTCCTGTGCCTGACAAGTTCCGTTGATCTCAGTAGCAGGTTATTTTTTTTATTAAAGGTGTTGTCCGGGCTTTTGCTAAAATTCATATGTGTATCTAGCCTGCAAAATGTTGACAGTTTGTAATATGCATGCTGTCAACATTTTGCAGGATTACTTAAATATCACATATTTGCGGCAGCCAGTGAAAGTCCAGGGGGTGTGTTTGTATTGGAGCCTGCATGGAAATGGGAAGCTGATTGTTTCCTCCCAGTCTGCTACAAACATGCCCCCTCCCCCAGTCTACGCTATGGCCAGCCACCCCCAGGATCCTACAGACTCTCCCCAGTTCCAGTATGCCCAGCCACCCCCAAGATCCAACAGGCCCTCCCCAGCCCCTAATGTCACCACCTACCCCCATTGTACACAGCAGTCCCCACTGCACTGACACACTGTGTCGAATCCACTGCTGTGAAGGCTTTTCGGCACACTGTGTCAGTGCAGGGGGACCGCTGCACTTGTGTGCTCTCACCCTGTGGACTCTGTGCAGGGGAGCCGAGGTCTGCAGCCCGGGACTCTGCTGTGCAGCCCAATGCTCCTCTCCATACTTCCAATACCATAGAGCACACAGCCTGTGCATGCAGTATAGAGAGGACCGCTCCACCGGCTCTGTGCTCTATGGTACTGCAGGTATGGAGAGAAGCATCGGGCTCCACAGGTTAGAAAGAGACCCGGGCTGCGGAGTGCGGACCTTGGCTCCACAGCAGATTCCAGGCTGCGGACCTCAGCTCCCTTGCACAGAGACCACAGCGTGAGCGCACACAAGTGCAGCGGTCTCCACTGCACTGACAGTGTGCCGAAAAGCCTTCATAGCAGCGGATTCGGCACAGTATGTTAGTGCAGTGGGGACTGCTGTGTACAGTGGGGGTGGGTGGTGACATTTGGGGCTGGGGAGGGCTTGTAGGATCCTGGAGGTGGCTGGGCATACTGAGATTGGCGAGGGGGAAGGCCTTTAGGATTCTGGGGGTGGCTAGCCATAGTGTAGACTGGGGGAGAGGGCATGTTTGTAGGAAACTGTGAGGAAATGACCAGTTTCCCATTTCCATGTAGCCTTTAATACAAACACGCCCCCTGGATGTTCCCTGGTTGCTGCAAATATGAGCTATCTAGGTAACTATGCAAAATGTTAACCGCATGTATATTACAAACTGTCAACATTTTGCAGCCTAGATACACAATGATTTATAGCAAAAACCTGGACAACCCCTTTAAGGACAAGTTCACTTGTACCTGCAGATTCCAGAGCCAAGGATGTGGATGACACTTTATGCATGGTACCCACATGCTGCAGACTTTCTGTGTTGAAATTATAATGCGGTGCGGTTGTCAGATCCACAGCATGTCCATTTTTATTGCTGATTTTCACCGCAGATTTTACCACTATTGGTGCGCGACTAAATTTGCTTGTAATTAATGTGGATGTGTGTCTTATTTATCTGCTATATTTGTACCTACTTTAAGGGTCCATATGCAAATTTAGCATTATGGTTAATTTATAAAATAAAGGCATGGTTTGGAGCACTGTAGACGACCAAAAGTGCGTAGGTGACAGCCTCATGTGCCCCTTAACCAGTGGAAGCTCAGAATAAACTGCGCTGGTGAAGATGGATTTTATCCTTTAGTCTGTATAAATATCTGTAAATGAAGCTAAGAACAGATTGTGTCAGTGGAGCAGATGTAGATTTGTACATCTTGATTTTCTTTTTATTTCTGGCCTATAAAGTGCTATTGAAATCTGATAGAAACAGTTCTTTCAAACCTCTTTGCGCCATTACGGCAATGCTAGGCACAAGTGGTGATGTGTAAGGATGCTCTTCCCGTACTGATATTCTATAACACTTGTCTACAAATAGACCGTCTCAGGGAAGCTTTCTCTGGAGGACAGGCCGCTCTGAGGCATAGTCACTGTCGTCTAGTAGCAATTTGTTAGAAAAAGGATGTAGTGTTCAGCATCGTACCCTGAAAATAGAGATGTAACGGCTGCAACGTTCTTGTTTCTCAGTTCAGAAAGGTTCATCAATTCTGCAGTATCTCTAAACTGCACTATTTTTAGTTGCCCTTTTCCACTTTTGTAAGCTTTTCTGTCCCTCAGTATTCCTGACAGTGGAGTTGGAGAATAACATGATGTAATCAGCTGTGGGGACTGCGGTGGGGGGGGTGTATACGGAAAAAAAAAACCTTGCAGACCAAGGAAAGGTTAATTGTGTCTCGTGGGAAGAATAATTCCCATCATAAGTGCTACTTGTAATCAACCGCTGTCATCTCAGGCACTTGCCCATTCTACCACACTGCAGAAATAATTATTAGGAAAATGGCTAACCGGAAATAAAATCAGATCGGAGCAGACTGATTGGAAGTGAATCCATTTTCTGAGGCTGGTTAGCTATTTTTCTGCTCTGTCAGATGCTGCGATACTCATACAGGCCTTGTGTCACTCATATGCTGAGACGCCTGGCAAATTGTGTGGGCAGATTAAGACCTATTACGGCAATTTGATTTAAGAATTATATAATCAGCTCAAAAACTGATAGGAGATAAAACTAAAAAGAAAAAAAAAATCACTGAGAAATTGTAATATTAACTGATTAAGAAAATCACTGTAGTTTGTACCAAATTAGAAAAGTCAATAGCTTTCCCACTGCTGGAAGCTGATGCTGCAAATTGGAGCTCCCCAGACCAATGTGTTGTGCTACTTTCTAGCAGTCCGGACAGGCAGGCAAGAAGAAGCCCCCAGGCACCTGCCGGTCCGACTGGCCTCACTGTTCTACAAGTTATCAAAAGTTCTTAGGTTCAGTTATGAAATGAGCCACCTCCTGAATTCAAATCTGACAATGAATATTTTCATTTGGTTCTTCTTTCTAGGATATCAAAGAGTTAGGTTTTAATGCAACAACATATAATTAATGCATAAAAGTTTCAGTACTTTGAAACATTATTTTTGCAAATATAAAGCTGCAGAATTTTTTCTTATGCCAATTTTCTTATATTTGGAGGAAACCGCAACAAATCAAGTAACTAAAACTTGGCTAAAGACTTGTGAAACAATTGCGTAACCCAGCTCCGGTCGCCCCCTCTGACCACATAGTCTCCTTTAAAAGGCCCAAAAGGCATCAAAAGGTTTTCTCTTATCATCCTGAGATTCAGGAGGTTCTGCATAAACATTGGTCACAGCCAGATAAACGGTTTGGCAATCGCAAGGCGATTGAGGCCCGTTACCCTTTTTCACCGGCAGTGGCAAAGGCTTGGTCACATTCCCCGGAGGTGCACCCTCTGGTGTCCCGTTTGGCATCTAAGACTCTTCTTTCTCTTCCTGACGGCGCGTCTTTCAAGGATTCTACTGACCGTGAGCTGGAACACTTGTCTAAATCGGTGTTTGAAGCTTCAAGATCGTCCCTGTCTCCCTCATTTACTTCTATGTGGGGTGGCCATTGTGACCTGTGCTGGTGATTTACATTCCGCTTTACGTCACAGGAATGCGGATCCAGAGTTGTTGGATTTGGCTGCTCAAATTTCTGTAGCTGGGGAATTCTTGGTGCACACCTCTATTGATCTGGCTAATTGCACAGCGGGGGCAGCGTCGAACGCCATTGCGATTCGCCAGGCTCTCTGGCTTAGAGAGCGGATTCGGCTTCGAAAAAGTCTTTTACCGGCATGCCTTATTTAGGTGGACGTCTCTTTGGAGAAAGGCTTGACAAGCTAATCTCCGACGCTACGGGAGGTAAAAGTACCTCGCTTCCTCAGCAGAAGCCCAAGCGTAAGTTCACCAAGGTTCAACAGACTAGGTTGCGGTCCTTTTGGAACTTGTTCAGGTGGTCGGTTTCCCGCCCAACACAGTCATCCCATGCACCTCGCACGGACAGGGGTTCCCAGGCTCCCAATAAATCAAGTTCAAGCTGGCAGCCCCACAATAGACAGACTAAGTCAAAGGAGTCCGGGTCGCAGAGGTTCTCCTCTTCCTGACTCTGCTCCTCCGGAAGACACTTCCCGAGTGGGCAGCCTACTTTCACGCTTTCGGCATGCCTGGCTCGCTGTTACAGACGATCAGTGGGTCTGGAAATTGGTGTTTTTCAGATACAGCATCGAGTTTCACAGTCGCCCTCCCAGAAGATTCCTTTCTGTCAACCCTCCGGAAACGCCAGAAAAGGCACAAGCCTTCTTTCAGGCCGTCAACTCCCTACAGCAGGCGGAAGTAAACTTTCCGGTGCCTCGAAGCAAGCGGTTTCACGGATTCTATTCGAATCTGTTTATCGTGCCCAAGAAAGACGGGTCCTCCCGTCCTATTCTGGATTTGAAACAACTCAACATGTTTGTCTGAGTCCGGCGCTTTCGGATGGAATCTCTTCGATCCGTCATTGCGTCCATGCAGTAGGGGGAGTTTCTCGCTTCCATCAATATCAGGGACACTTACTTACATATCCCGATATCCAACTCCCATCAAAGGTTCTTGCGCTTCGCCTGAACGAGGATCATTACCAATTCGTTGCTCCTCCCTTCAGGTTGGCAACTGCCCCACGAGTTTTCACCAAGGTCATGGCGGTGGTCATGACCGTTCTGCATGCTCGGGGAGTTTCGGTTATCCCGTATCTGGATGACCTGTTAATCAAGGGTCGGTCGTTCAGGGACTGCGAGGACAATGTCTGCGTCACGATGGGCATGTTTCGCGGTTGGGGTGGATTCTCAACCTACCAAAATCCTCTCCAGTTCCGAGCCGCAAGATCACATTCCAAGGAATGGTCCTAGACACGTCTCAGGGACTTGCGCTTCTCCCTCAGGACGAGTCTCATTCTCTACGTCCTGTCCCGCATTCCCTTCAGTTTCCGATGCGAGTCTTAGGAAAGATGGTGGTGGCAATGGAGGCAGTGCCCTTTGCTCAGTTGCACCTCCTTCCATTACAGCTGGCCCTACTATCGGCCTGGCATCGCAGCCCGTTCACTCTTCATTGTATTTTCCGGCCATCGGCGGCAGCAAAACATTCTCTCCGTTGGTGGCTGATCCTGTCATCTCTCTCTCAGGGCAGATCTTTTCTGCCAGTTCGGTGGGATGTGCTAACCACCAACGCCAATCTCCTCAGATGGGGAGCGGTGTTTCGTCATCACACGGCCTTTGGTGGGTGGTCTCCGGAGGAGTCCTCTATACCCATAAATCTCCTGGAGATTCGAGCCATTTACTTGGCGCAGAGGAGTTTTCATCATCTCTTGAAAGGCCGGCACATCCGAATCCAGTCGGACAATACCACAGCAGTGGCATATGTCAACCATCAGGGAGGAACGCGTAGCAAGTCAGGGTTGCAGGAAGTGGAACCGATTCTTCATTGGGCTGAATCCTCAGGGGCTGTTCTTTCGGCGATTCACATTCCGGGGGTCGAGAATTAGGCAGCGGATTTTCTCAGTCGTCAGGGACTTGCTTCAGGAGAATGGACTCTCCATCCGGAGGTCTTCAACCAGATCTGTGATCTGTTCAGAACCCCGGATGTGGATCTCATGGCGTCGCGGATGAACGCGCAAGTTCCCAACTTCGTTGCTCGCTCTCGAGATCCTCGTGCTCTGGGATCAAATGCTCTGGTCCATAACAGGACGCAGTTTCATCTCCCATACGTCTTTCCTCCTCTGGCTTTCCGGTGATTCTAGTCGCCCCGGACTGGCCCAGGAGATTGTGGTACGCCGATCTCTTCAACTCGCCGCACATGTTCCTTGGCGGCTGCCGGACCATCCAGATCTTCTCTCCCAGGGTCCTTTTCATCACCAGAACTCAGGGGCTCTTCATTTGATGGCGTGGCCCTTGAGGCCCGAATTTTGACTCTGGCAGGGTTTTCGGAGGCGGTTGTGCATACTATGGCATGCGCGAGAAAACCTGTTTCTGCCCGGATTTACCATAGGACTTGAAAGGCGCTTTTCACCTGGTGTGATTCGGAAAATATCCTGCCCTTGCGATTTTCGCTTCCAGCGGTTCTGGGGTTCCTTCAGTCTGGGCTGGACAAGAGGCTTTCCCTAAGTTCTCTTAAGGGTCAAGTCTCAGCCCTGTCTATGGTTTTTCAACGCCGATTGGCCGCGAAGCCCCAGGTTCGCACTTTTTTGCAGGGTGTTTCACGTATCGTTCCACAGTATAATAGGCTCTTGGAGGCCTGGGACTTAAATCTGGTCCTGGAAGTGCTTCAGAAACCCCCCTTTGAACCTCTTAGGGAAGTCTCGTTGTGATTTCTCTCTCAGAAGGTGGTCTTTCTTGTGGCGATCACCTCCATTCGGAGGGTATCTGAGTTGGTGTGCGCCTTCCTGTAAGGCACCTTTCCTCACCTTTCATCAGGATAAGGTGGTGCTACAGCCAGTGTCGTCTTTTCTTCCCAAGGTAGTTTCCTCTTTCCATTTGAATGAGGACATTGTCCTTCCATCTTTCTGTCCGGCTCTGGTGCACCGCATTGAAAAGGCTCCGCACAATTTGAATCTGGTTCGGGCTCTACGACTTTGTGTCTAGGACAGCACCTTTCAGGAAGTCAGACTCTCTTTCGTACTTCCAGAGGATCACTGGAAAGGGATGGCCACTTTCCAAGGCCACTCTTGCCAGGTGGATTAAGCTTACCATTCAAGAAGCTTATACCCTCCGCAATTTGCCCATTCCGTTGGGGTTACGGGCTCACTCCACTCGCGCAGTGGATGCCTCCTGGGCTATTCGGCGCCAGGCTACACACTTTTGCGAAGCACTATCGTGTTCATACTCAGGCCTCGGCAGATGCGAGTCTGGGTAGACGCATCCTGCAGGCAGCGGCTGCTAGCCTGTAGACTGTGTATTTCAGTTGTGGATGTTATTCCCACCCAGGGACTGCTTTAGGACGCCCAATCGTCCTGTGTCCCTCAATGAGGCGAAGGACAATTTTGTGTACTCACTGTAAATTCCTTTTCTCTTAGCCACTAATTGGGGGACCCAGCACCCACCCTGTGGCCTTTTGGCCTTGTTGTGGTTGGTGTTCTCTTGTTTAAGTTCCTGGTTGCCTTATCGGCTTATGTAGTTTTCCTCCTCCTGCTTTAGCGCAAAACTGGCTATACTGTGCCAGTCAGGAGGTTATATACTGCTGGGAGGAGCCACGACGCTTCTTCTTTCAATTGCTTAGTGTCGCCTACTAGTGGCAGAATGGCATAACCCATCGTCCTGTGTCCCCCAATTAGAGGCTAAGAGAAAAGGAATTTACGGTGAGTACACAAAATTCTCTTTTTTGTTCCACTGTTATATGTTGTAGTCTTTTTATGGATTTTATACTGTTTACTGGTACATACACCACTCACAAAAAGTTAAGAATATTTGGCTTTCGAGTAAAATTTATGGGAAACGTAAAGTTCTTGCTGCAGTGACATTTTATCAAGAAAGTAGGGGGTTTAAATAAAAACATGCAATGGGTATTTCCTTATTTCAAACTATTGAAACAAAAGCCCACAACAGTGGTGGGTATAGCCCAACCAAAAATTTCAGTGCCTCAGTAACTTGTCATGTGGCCTTGGGCATCAGTTAGATCTTGACAACAATGTCTCATGCTGCTCACAAGTCGAGTTATAGCCTGCAGAGGCATGGTATGCCACTCATCTTGAAGGCTGGCCCAAAGGTTATTGAGGTTCTAGGGCTCAGAGTTATGAGCCTCTACATGGTGACTCAGCTGATCCCATATGTTTTCTATAAAATTCAAGTCTGGATAAAATGTAGACCACTCTCTTTAATGAACCCCAGTCTCCAGCCGCCACTCCCCAATGATGTGACCTTGATGAGCTGGAGCATTGCCATCCATGAAGATGAATTTAGGCCCATGTGGTTCATGTAGATGCACAATGACTGGATTAATTGTTATTCAAGTAGTATGGGTTTGTCACTGTACCATCACAAAGTGTAGTGCAGTTCTGTATTGATTAGAAACACTTGTCCACACTGTGACATCACCACCAAAGGCTCGTCTGATGACAACAGTGGCAGATGCATAGCCCCTCTCCTTGATGTTTCCAACATTGTTGGTGGCCATCATTTCTGCTTAGCGGCAATTGACTTCTGTCAGTGAATAGCATAAACCCACTGGTCCCTTGTCCAGCACAGTTGCTCATTATGCTTGGTGGTGTGGTCAAGTACCCTTGCAGGTCATCTAACACGCAGACCACAGTGATGTAAATGGTTTTGAATGGTCTGACGTGACATTTGAATGCCTCCCACCTCCCTAATTGTGTCTGGAATTGTGTGGCATTCATAATCCGAAACCGCAGGGCATTATTCACAATGAAGGGATTACAGTGTGGGATGTGGCCAAAGGTTGTTGACTTCTTTTCCTATTTGTGACTCTTCCAGTCTCTCTGTTTCTCTGTTGCACCTACTGATGACACTGTGACATTCTGAGCTCAGTGGCCTCTTTGGTCTGAGAACGTCCCGCTTGGAGTCTCACAATGACAAGGTACTGCTGATAAATTGTTAATTGTCATTTTCGTGTCACAATGTCAAAATATGTATAGCATTATGAGGAGGACTGTTAAAATACCAATTCTAATTGAACCACAAAATGTATTAGATTCATGAATCAAACTCCTGTTGTGAATTTTACCAATAAGCTCCTTGTTAGAGTTGTGCAAAAAGTTATGAAACATTGAACAGTTGGGATCTGTGCATTATAAAGTGTAGAGAAGGTCACAGTATATTCACCTGGAGAGGTTAGAGTGCATTTTAGGTTCACCCTGAAATTTCATCCGAAAGCCAAATATCCCTAACGTTTTGTGAGTAGTGTAGGTCGTTTTGGTATTTGTGCCGTTTTCTTGTCTTATAAAATCTAATTATTTTTCTGCATTATCTCTATGATCACTATAAAAATCCCTACATTGATATAAATGATTGTATCTGATATTGAATTAACAGCCTGCTGTATCTCCTAGGCACCACGTCTGGAGGCACAGATAATCTTGGGTTCTCTTGTTTGCTACCCAAACATTTACAAGGACCTCCTGTTTCTGGAGTCATCCAGTGATATCATCATACACAACAAAGACGTTAAGGTAGGAATCCGTATTAAATTTACTGTTTGAATAAATTGCAAGGTTACAGATCTACAGAAAAAGATTGTTTTTTGTGAATGTAATTCATGTATGTGTACATTCTGTTCATGTGCCAAGACAAATTCAGAAAAAAACATAACCCACACAATCCTTAAAGTTTAGAACTTTTTCTGCCTATATCATCATCTATCATTTATACAGTTCCATTGAACAATAAAGAAAAAAACATTTTTTAAATGGGAAAAAAGAAAAAAAATTAAAATAATGTGGTTGCATAAATACACACCCTTACACCAATACTTTGTTAAAGTAACCTTTGAATTTATGACAGCATTTTGATCAGTGTGCACAACTATAATGGGCAATCTTTGCCCACTCTTCCTTGCAGTAGCTCCAAATTGGTCAGATTAGGAGGTAATCTCCTTTGTACAGCGCCCTCTTTAAGTCAACCCATAGACTTAAATATGGATTGAGGTCTGGGCTCTGGTAGGGCCTTTCCAAAACACTGTTCTTCTGACAAGGCTATTGTTTTATTGATTTTGGAGGTATCCTTAGGGACGTTATTGTACTGTAAGGTGAAATTCTTCTTTATCTTTATAGCAGAGGCCTGAAGGGTTTGTTGTAAGTTTGGCTTTTTGTAACAGTTTATAATTCCCTCAATTTTGGCTAAATCCCAGGTTCTAGCTGCCAAATAGCCCCTAAGACTAATGTTGCCTCCACCATGTTTGCGTATGGTGTTATTTTGGTAATGCAAAGTGCTGTCTAAAGGTACCGTCACACGAGGCGATGGCGCTGGAGATGACGGCGACTGGCGGGAGCGCGCACGTTTTTGGCGCCCCGCCAGCATCGCTGTCCCCCATTTACATGGAGCGACACCTCCCGCGCCGGTGATCTGACAGGCAGCATCGCCGCTGGGGTGTCTCAAAACCCCAGCGGCGATGCAGTACAATAGGAGCCTATGGCTCCCATCGCCTGTCAGGTCGCTGGCGGCCTTTTACATCGGCCGCCTGGTTTCAGAGCACTGCTCTGAAACCAGGTGACCAGTAAATGGCTTCGCCCTCGCCCATTTACATTAGGCGATGCAGGGGCGATATCGGCGCCGATAGGCCACACCCCTGCATCGCCTAATAAATCAGCGGTACCGTCGCCTAGTGTGACGGTACCTTTAGTGTTAAACATGAAGAAGCAATAGGAAAGGGGAATGGGAGTTGCCGCTCAACCACTATTACTTACTGAGCTTCCCAGGCTACCGGTATGATTACTAGTTCCACTGAGGTAACCAAAAGGAGACAAAGAAATATGGTGCCACAGTCGGTCATTTAATCCTTTATTCAGTTTTAATAAAAGCATCAGACAGGTGCCTCTGTAGGGGGTAATGCTATACACGTTTCGGGGATAAGACCCCTTAGTCCTTAGCCTTAAAGTGATCCTAAACCCAGAAACTAACCCCCCGTATCTTTAGACCTGTCCCTGCATCCCCTCTTATCATTTCTAGCCATCCCTTTTGCAGAAAAAAATCACTTTTGTAAAGTAAGCGAAAAGGTTATAATACTTTGTCCTGTGTGAGTTCTCTCAACTTTACAAAAGCGATTTTTTTCTGCAAAGGGATGGCTAGAAATGATAAGAGGGGGTGCAGGGACAGGTCTAAAGATAAGGGGGGGTCAGTTTCTGGGTTTAGGATCACTTTAAAAAGTAGGCTTAATGCTAAACATACCTTTTGGAATAATCAAAAAAAGTCCGTTCACTGGGCACTGCTAAGTTAGGAGAAGTGCTTATTTTTTCATATGGGTATATGCGAGGTGGGGCATTGCTGGCCGCCTCTGGGTGCCCGCTATATATCACATCAATAATAGCATAAAAAGAAATAAGATAGCGGCACTCACCGGGCGTGTTTCAAAGGTGCTTTATTTGGGTACCCTCATTCCAGGGTCCCACTCAGGAGGGAGGGGGTGCAGAGACAGCAGAGATGACGGATCTCCGTTTCGGGGCTCCTACCCCTTCCACGGACCTCAATGTCAGAGACCTTGTCAGAGACATTGAGGTCCGTGGAAGGGGTAGGAGCCCCGAAACGGAGATCCGTCATCTCTGCTGTCTCTGCACCCCCTCCCTCCTGAGTGGGACCCTGGAATGAGGGTACCCAAATAAAGCACCTTTGAAACACGCCCGGTGAGTGCCGCAATCTTTTTTCTTTTTATACCTTTTGGAATTATTGCCAAAATGTTCAACCATGATCTGATTAGATATAACATGTTTATTTGGCAGCCTAGATGTAGGTATTCACAAAGCATAATCAGGCTTGTATGTTTTTCTTTGGGGGAAAACAAGGCTTCCATCTTACCACCCTGCCCCACAGGTCAGACATGTGAAGAATGCAGGAGGGTTTTGTCACATGTAGTACACGACTAGTACATGGCAGAAATTTCTGCAACTCCTTTAGGGCTGCTGACTGCGTCTTGGGGTTAATCAGAACCCCTTTAAATTATGGCAGCTATGTACATGAGTGTAGCTTGTTAGATGTCCAAAATGTTCAACACTTAATGTGTTGTCACATGATAAATGCTTTGTATATTATGTCCATCTTTGCACAGAGTTTTTTCTCTTAAAACAAAGTTAATTAACTTTCATTTTAGTGCTGCTGTCTGTCAGTATGTCCTTTATCTAGTGTTCTGCAAAAATTTTACATATTCCTTAGAGATTATTTTCCTGGTTCTCGCCCTTCCTTTCTTTAAATGAAAGAAATAGCAACAGGGAAGGGAAGAGGTTGTAAGAATTTTAATATTGGGAAAGCTAAGAAACCCTCCTTTGTTTTCAGAATGGTAGAGAAATCAAACTATAAATAATGAGACACTTTGAAAAAAGCAATACTTGCAGGATAGAAGCTGTGCTGATAGCTAATGATGACAGCAGTACACTGATAATTCACAGTCTTGATATCCAGCCTGTATTACTTGGAGTGACAATCCTACAAGAGTAATGTCTGAAACTTTGATCAGGTTATATCCATCCTGTACTACTGGGAGAGACCCTCCTATAATAGAAATATCTGACACTGATCAGGTTGGAAACTGCTCATCACGGAAGGAAAGAGGATAGCATACTAAAACTTAGTGCAATTGTATTGTCTAAAGCTTACTACAAACCTATTCATATTTAAATGTGTCCAAATCCTTTAAATAATTTTATTTAATTGCTTTTCAGTAATATAGCTCCTACTGAATAGCATTAACATAGCATTATCTATGTACTGGTAATCTCGTAGCTGCTGCTCCTTTTGATACCTCCTTTCTGTATTAATCCATGTTTTTCCTGCAGTTTCCAGACAGATGATCGGCACATGAGATTACCAGTATTTAGCTGGCGCTATTCTCATTTAGTGGTAACAATTAGGTATTAATGTGTAATAAATACATGTAATTCCAAACAGTTGAAGGATTTTAACTCCTTTGCACATTTTGTGGATTGATCAACATCCATATCAGTAATATTATTAATCTTTATCTGTTTAGAGCTTTTTGGTTGACAATCTGCTAAAGAATGCCAGAGATGAGCCAAATGAAGCCGCAAGGTAAAATGATAAGAGATCGTACGGAGACCTTTTTTCTGTCATCTAACATCCTCTTGTGTTCTCTTGATCTGAGAGATAGTATGAATATGTCATTTAATTAGGATTTTCACCCAGAGTTTAAAAAATAAACATGGTGTATTAGTAAATCCATAATTAAAGTGAAGGTGACAATATTTTGTACCCATATAGGTTGTAAACTGTAAATTAGGGGTCCAATTAATGATTGCTCTCCCAACTCATGTATTGGATCAATTCGTACATTGGCTAGTCACTCGGCTAAGTACTCCTGTGTTCTCCGAGAGCCGCTACCAAAATCCCCTGGTGATGACTTATATCATACAGTCCAATAGGATTGGCAATCAGAAATGGGGCATAACATCTTGTCACCTCCACTGACCTCTCCAGCCACTTGGAAAGTCTGGAGTCTCCATATACATTGGACTGTCTCACAAGCCTACTGATATCCGCGTTTTCGTCTGATGTCAGTCTATTTTGTATGGGGGCCTTTAGGTTCTGTTCATGTTTTAGCCATAGATTACGTCACACAAAGCAATAATACAGGTATATCACTGCAAGATTTCTGAATAGGAAAACAAAGCAGGTCTTTCCTGTACAGTGAAAAAAAGATATTTCAATGCATACTGGTGCAGCTTTTATATTAAAGGTGAACATCTCTTGGTATACGCTGCATACATAAGATTCCTTGGCTTTGAATGTCGGGGACCTTTTTTTATGCACACGCCAATCATTTCCAAAAAAGAAGATTGTTGCATTGTTATATTATTGAGTGAACATGCTGACGTGTGTACATATATGTATACAGTCTGTGTGTCATATTTTAACTTCTGCTTGTATTTACTATGAGACTCATTTAAATGGAATGTGTCAGCAGCTTTTTGCTATGTAATATGAAAACCATGTACTGCAAGGCTTAATACAGAGATTTCCGCTATGTGTGTCTTATCAAAGTACCGTACGTTTTTTATTTATTTGCTACAGCAGAAGTGATGGATAGAGAAGCGGTTAATCCACATTGCTCTTGACTGCTGTGGATTAACCCCTTCTGTATCCATCACTTCTGCTGTATCTACTCTTCGCGGAGACTGCTGCAGTCAGGGATTTTTAAACACATGCTGCTTTACACAACTACCTGAGGTGAGCAATAATTGTTTTTGTATATATTGCCTGATTTATACCTGGGTAAGGGTGCTTTCACATAGCGTTTTTCTGGGATCCGTGGCTGTCCGTTGTAAAACAGACAGCCACGGATCCGATTTGGCCCCCATGTATCCCTATGGGCGACAGATCTCATCGGATTTGTCCTAATTGCCATCTGATTTGTGTCATATCCGATTGTGCCCGATTTTCTACTGTGCCCAAAATCGGAGACTGCTCCGATTATGAGCACAGCGGACCAAATCGGACACAATCAAATCCGACAGAATCCACGCCAATTAACATGGGGCCTATGAGCGCTGGTCAGAGGAAATAGCTGATCGCTCCTCGGACCCGATTTTAGCGTACTGAGCATGCTCAGTACACTAAAACTGCTGTGTGCCGTCTAATTTCACTTCCGCAATGTTTAATATACATTGCGGAAGTGAAATTAAGTAAAAGCAAGGGTTAAAAATAAAAAATATGTATTCTCCCCTGTCCTGTAATCCCCTGATGTCGGCATCTAGCTCCCAGTACAGGACCTGGGGTTGCTTGGCAACCCGATCAGCTGATCGAGTCGCCTGACCGGTTACCGCGGTAACCGGTCATGTGACTGATGACTCTGATCGGGTAGCCCCCCCAGCCAGGTCCTTCAGCCGTCGGGAGCTTGATGGAGGCGTCGGGGGAAAGGTGAGAATACATATTTTTTATCTTTAACCCTTGCTTTTACTTAATTTAATTTTCCGCAATGTATAATATACATTGCGGGAGTGAAAGTGCCCCGCCGCCTCCGTTCAGCTGTTTTTTCTGTGTCTGGGCCCGTGACAATCACGGCCCCGGACACAGAATTAGCAGCTGGAGGTTACCTCCGATGCGATCCTTTCCTGTCCGTTTGGTCCTGCAAAAAGTAGGATCTCGTGGACAGGAAAAAAAAAACCGCTATGTTGAAAGACCGCTAAGACCCTATTTCTCCCATCGCCTTCCACGACAGCATTGGAGGATGTCGTCCACGCTCTATTGGGGGACAGGAACACAGAGAGGTTAAAAGCCCCTCCCCTTCCTCCGCACTCCAGTGTCTTCCTGTCCCCCTTGGGGCATGGAGAGGTTCCAGTGCTGTCAGGCCGGCAGAGGCAGCATTGGGGTGTACTTACAGCCGGGCCAGGGATGGACGTCGGGGGCGGCCTCCTCCTCCTTCTCAGGGCTCCCGTGGTGGGACCATCCGGCCTTCCTGCGTCCTACGGGGTAAAGCAGGCCGTGTATTGCAACGCCGGAGGCCTGTTCAGCTCTCCGGCGTCTCCCTCCTCCAGCTGCGGTCCCTGGGGCATGCATCAGAGGTGCCGCGGAGGCACTTCCGGTTTCGGGGATGGCACTTCCGGTTTCGGGGATGGCACTTCCGGTCCCGGGATGGCACTTCCGGTTTCGGGCGGCGGCTCATGTAAGGGCTGTGGCAGGCTGGGCGCGGCTCCAGGGAACCCAGCAGGACTTTCGCGCGCTACTGCCCGTGGCCGGTGACCAGGAGGAGGGAGGGAACAGGTGTTCCTCGTTGGGGGCACGGTACTTCTGGATAAGTACCCGCCGGAAGCTACAGCCAGGTAAGGCTGATCCCTAAAACATGGAAGGTGATAGGCTTCCACCTCTGCTTCTGCAGAGCCCAGCGTTCCCCCAGCTCATGTAAGTGTTTCTGGGGGTGGTCACAAGGGGTAGAGTTATTTAAGCCCTGCACTCACACTGGGACCCCCTTCTCTTCCCTTTTTGTCTATAGGGAGACGAGGGCCGTCTGTGAAAGGGAGCAATAATGTGGCTGCGGCACAAAATGTCCCTCTTCCTACAACAAGGTGTCGGCCATGACTGACAGTGTTGTCAGGATGGACTCCCCATCCCTGCTTGAGGAGCTCCAATCCATTAGGGAAGAGGTGCAGGCTTCTATCTCGGCACTGCGGGGTTTTGCTGCAGCTTCCGGGCCTTCCCCTCCGTAAGAGAGGAAGCTCCAGGATTGTGACTCTGTGGATCTCATGGAGGCTGGCCAGAGCTCAGCGTTAGAGGACGGCGAGGATATTGCCGCTGTTGCCTCTGTCCAGACACGAGAATCTGGACACTACTATTTTTCCACAGAGTCCATGGGTGCATTGGTGGACACTGTCCATTGTACCATGGGAGTAGAGGTGGTGGAATCCCCTTCTTCTGTGCAGGACTAAATGTTCAGAGGCCTGAAGGCTAAGCGGCTCACCCCATCCGAGTGGATTGGAGGGTGATGACTTTGTCTGGGAGGTCCCGAAGGTGGACATCCAGGTGGCCAGGGTAGCAATCAGCTGCTATTGTAAACCCATTGTGCATGCCCTTGACACACTGTTGAGGCTAAGCAGCAGGAGCCTCAGTCACGGGCTGGATGGGAGACCTCATGAGAGACCCAATGGGAATCTCTATGGAAGTCTCTATAAAGTCAATGGGACTTCTAACATGAAGGTCTATGGCAGTATTCCATTTGGGAAGCTTAGCATATAAGACCACGTTGCCTTTTGAATATTCCTCCCGGTTGAAGGACCCCCTCGTTCGTAAAATGGAGAGTTTCCTCAAAAGATCCTGGGAGGCGGCAGCTATGTCTTTAACGGTGTACATTTCCTCTACATGTGAGCAGGTCTCTCTTTAAGTGGCTCACCCAGCTGGGAGAATTCATCCTGCAGGGTACTCCCAGGAAGGAGCTTTGGACTCCATTCCACTTCTGAGACGTGCTATGGGCTTCCTGGTCGATGCCTCTGCTGAGTCGTTCCGTGTTGGCGCCAGGTGCGCAGTGTTGGCTAACACAGCTCGAGGGCAGTGTGGCTTACAAGGTGGAATGAGGAGTTCACGTCTAAGCTCCAGCTGTGTGGCCTCCCCTTGCAAAGGGCATTAGATGACATCCTGGAAAAGGTGTCTCCCGGAACAGGAGCCCTTTCGGAGGCAGTCCTTTTGGCCTGAGCGCAGCCAACCCTCCCAGTCTAAAGGGAAGGGTAAGTCTGGTCGCTGGGCATTCCAGTATGGGAACAAGACCCGTAATATCTTGCTCCCCCAGTAGCGGCATCACCAGCCGCTCCTAAACAAGGTCGCCTTCCCCATTGCGGGGCGGCTCCTGCGGTTTCTGCCACAGTGGCAAGCGATCTCCTTGTGCCCTTGGATCCTCTCGACCATTTGGGAGGGTCTACGCTTGGAATTCGAGAGCCAGCCCCTCCGTGTCTTCGAGTCCTCTCCCTTCCTCAGGGGGACTCTCGCACGGTTTTTCTTGTCGGCTCTGCGACACATGTTGGATTCGGGTGTGGGGTCCCTTGTTCCTCCTGGAGAGGAGGGCCAGGGGCGCTACTCCAGGTTGTTGTGGACCTCCAGAACACGTATTCTCATGTCCCCATTCACCCGTCCCACAAGCGCTTTCTGCGATTCACGATCTCCGGGGCAGGCGGGACGGTCCATTCTCGGCTTAATGTGCTGCCCTTTGGGATTTCGTCGGCCCCAGAGGTTACCAAACTCATGGGGGAAGCGATCACATTCATCCAGACCCAGGGGATATGTATGCTTCCCTATTTAGACGAGATGTTGGTGGTGGCTCCTTCGGCAGCGCTTCTGCGCACAAAGGTCTCCAACACATTGGAGATTCTTGAGTCCCTGGGATGGGTACCCAATCTTTGGGAATCGGAACGGGTGCCTGCAACCCGACGTCAATTTTTGGGAGTCTTGCTGGCCTCCTCCAGACAGACCTCGTTCCTTCCTGCGGAATATCAGCTTTTGCGCCGCGTGAATCTGACCTGCCTCCGGGCAGGGGGGTCGCCCTCCTTGCGGGAAGCAATGTCCCTGTTAGGGGCCATGATGGCCTGCATTCAGTCAGTAACATGGGCTCAGGCTCCTTCCCGACTGCTCCAGGAACACATACTGAGTTCCTGGGACAGACGTCAGGATTCCTTAAACTCGTGGGTCCGGACCCCGGGGCGGGTTGTAATCTCGCTTTCCTGGGGATGAATCCCAGACACCTTCCTGTGACCTCCATTCCCACTGATGCCAGCGGTTCCGGTTGGGGCACGATGGTAGTTCGCACACCGTTCCAGGGGATTTGGAGTCGCTCGGTCAGTCGCCAGTCTTCAAACTTCTGGCAGTGGAGGAAGCGCTTCTTGCTGCAGCTCACGTTCTCCGGGGTCATCATGTCAAGGTCCTGTCAGACAATGTGACTACGGTTGCTTTCTTGCGGTACCAAGGCGGTACTCGTGGCTTACACTTGCAGGGGCTGGCAAGACTGTTCTTTTTGTGGGCAGTACGCCATCTTCTCTCCTCCTCGGCAGTACTTCTGAAGGGAATGGCCAATGTACAGGCAGATTTCTTGAGCCGCACGGAGGTCCACCCTGGCGAATGGAGCCTCCATCTGGACGTGTTTCGCTCTCTCACGGACAGGTGGGGAGTCCCTTCAATCGACCTGTTTGCATCGGGAGCCAATGCCAAGGTGCCGACGTATTTTTCCCTGAGTCGGTCGGACCATCCTCTGGGGCTGGACGCCTTCGCCCATCGCTGGGACTTCCGGTTGGTGTATGCGTTTCCTCCGATACCGCTGCTCCCCAAGACGTTGCAGAAGATTCGGGCGGAGGGGGTGACGGCTATCCTGGTGGCTCCCCTGTGGCCCAAAAGGGCATGGTACGGCGCTATCCACGACCTATGCCTGGAGGGTCCGATTCGGTTGCCCCACAACCTCGACCTGCTATCCCAGGGTCCTCTGTTTCACCCGGACCCGCAGTGGGCTCAATCTGGCGGCATGGCTGTTGAGGCCGAGATCCTGACTGCCAAGGGCCTCTCCCAAGCTGTAATCCGCACGCTTCAGCAGAGCAGGAAGCCCGTGACGAACGCCATTTACGGGAAGGTTTGGAAACGCTTTCTGTCCTGGTGTGCTCCTTCCATTCCGGATATCCATCATCCTAATGTGGCTCTCAATTTGGATTTTTTGCAGCGAGGCTTGGATTTGGGCCTTCAGCCGAGCACCCTTAAGGTCCAGGTTTCAGCTCTCGGTGCCGTGTTTGATCAGGATCTTGCTGGCCATCGATGGATCAAACGATTTTTTACCTCTGCTTGTAGACTGCGTCCCAGGCTTCGGCCTTCCGTCCCTACTTGGGATTTGAACATTGTTCTTCATGGGCTTTCTCGGGATCCCTTTGAGCCCTTGTCTGCTGCTTCCCTTCCATCTCTCTCTCACAAGACGGCGTTTTTGGTAGCCATTACTTCGGCCAGGCGAGTTGGGGAACTGCAGGCGCTCTCGATCCAGGCGCCTTACCTCGTGGTTTCCGATGATCGCATTACGCTTCGGTTGGATCCGTCCTTCCTTCCTAAAGTTGTGTCGGATTTTCATCGGTCCCAGGAAGTGGTGCTCCTGTCCTTTTGTCATTCTCCTGCTAATGCAGCTGAGGCCGTGTTTCACACCTTGGATGTCCGTCGGTCCGTCCTCCACTATCTCCAAGTGACCGCTTCCTGGAGATTAGATCAGAACCTGTTTGTTCAGCATTTTGGGAAAAACAAAGGGAAGAAGGCTTCCAAGGCTACCATCGCTTCCTGGATCAAGAAGGCGATCTGTTCGACCTACGTCGCTCAAGACCTTGCTCCTCCGGTGGGGTTGAAGGCTCATTCCACTCGGGCTGCTGCTACATCCTGGGCGGAGCGGGCTGGAGCTTCATCTGAGCAGATATGCAGAGCGGCTACGTGGTCGTCCCTCCACACCTTTTCTCGCCACTATAGGTTAGATCTGTCCTCTAGTCGGGATCTGTCCTTTGGTAGGAAAGTCCTACAGGCAGTTGTCCCACCCTGAGGAGTATCGGTGGTATTCCTCCAATGCTGTCGTGGAAGGCGATGGGAGAAAACTGAATTAGTCCTTACCGGTAATTCCTTTTCTTGGAGCCTTCCACGACAGCATCAGTTCCCCCCCTTATTGTCGATTTTTGGATTCAGGTGTATCAGGTAATCCATGTCTTCAGGTGATCTTGATAATACACTGGAGTGCGGAGGAAGGGGAGGGGCTTTTAACCTCTCTGTGTTCCTGTCCCCCAATAGGGCGTGGACGACATCCTCCAATGCTGTCGTGGAAGGCTCCAAGAAAAGGAATTACCGGTAAGGACTAATTCAGTTTTGCACCCCTTTTGTCTTCCAGTTTTCTTCTTTCATTTGTTTATTTGCTGTGTTAGTTAAAGCTTCAGTAGCTTTATCATTAGTCGGACACAGCAGCTGTGAGCTCAGGTCAGACTCCACTCCCCTCTGGGATTAGCTGTTTCTGTCTATAGAAAGGTGCACTAAAAGTCTGTGTGTGGGGTCCGTTCTCCCAGCT
Source organism: Allobates femoralis (assembly GCA_033576535.1). NCBI lineage: Eukaryota > Metazoa > Chordata > Amphibia > Anura > Aromobatidae > Allobates > Allobates femoralis. Next base: position 518,912,754 of record JARQOC010000001.1, on the reverse strand, counting down.
CTGCTACATGGCTAAAACTGAAGCCTTTGATTGTGTCTGAACAGCTACACCCAGTAAACTAAATGATACATCCTTAAGATTCAAGATTTTTTACCTACACCATGTTGCACTCAGATGAGGTTGCAAAAACCTGCTGACAGATTCTCTTTAATAATATCATCACCAGCCAGGAACACCTGATTATTTTTTTCCTTGTCTTGTCTTGACTCTATTAATATATCTTGTGTTTAGGTGTATTGCAGTCTGCTGTCTTGGGATATGGATCTGTGAAGAGCTGGTAGAGAATACCAATCATCCTCAGGTTATCGATGCAATTAATGTCATTGGAGTAACACTAAAGGTAATTCATTCACTTTTCTCTCCTAAAATGGGATATATTAGTTGCAGCTAAAAGCCTATTTTATAGAGGACGATAATCGGCAGACGAACATTTATATGGAGGTTAGTTCCTGACCATTCCCACGTGTAACACTCATTCATTAGCTGTTTGGACTGTTTATACCTAAACTTGTTGTCGGTGATGTATCACTCCAATTAAATATGCGTGGTGTATGGGGGTCAAAACAATTGTCTTCACCCTTCAATGCTCCATGATGCACAATTACTGGAGAATATGGATTTTATAAAATTAATTTTCACTTGAATACCTTTGTCAATCTTTATTTATGGTGCATCATCAAGATAAGAACAGTTGGGTACCTGGCACCACCAACATTCAGTTGTTTTCTGGTCTTGCACAGACCAGATGTAAACAGTGAACAATACTTAACAGTTGTCATGTGGGTGCCCAGAGTTGGATCCCAACAAATCTAATATTGTTGACATCTTAAGGTGCCGTCACACGCATCAATCTGATGAATGATTTTGTTAGCGATCCCATGCACGCGCGATCGCTAGCAAAATCGTTCAGATTCCTGGTGAGATGTCACACAGGCAGACTCACCAGCGATCAATGGACCAGAGACATCATGGAAATGATTTAAATATCGTTTCCACAATGTCTTGCTCCCGCTGCCAGGCTGCGGTAAGCGGGAGCAGGCTGGTCTCCAAGGTAAACTGCGGGTATCTAGGCAGCGTGCGCTATCCAATGTACACAGCGGGTAATTGGGGTCCCTAGTTACTCGCTGTGTACCTTGGATACCAGCCGGTGAGCAGAGAAGGCTGGTAACCAGGGTATACATCGGGTATCTAGGCAGAGTTTGCTGCCTAGTTACCTGCAGTTTACCCTGGATACCAGCTCCCAGCGCTTGCTGAGAGGCGCTGGGAGCTGGCTTATCGGTCGTCTCCCGGTGTCACACGCAGCGATGCTGCGTGTCCACCGGGCGACCAACAATAGATTTGAGGTCCTGTCCTCAAATCAAACGATGAACGATCAGCCGACTGATCATTCATCGTCTGTAGTGTCACACGCAACAATGTCGTTTCGACATCGTTCAAGTGTCACAGAACACATGACTTTTGAACGATATTGGCAACGATATCGTTGTGTGTGACATGGCCTCTACAGAAAGGTCAGTAATCTTATTGTTTACATCACAAAATGCATGCTAATATTAATAGACCTTTGATGAATACCTGTAAATAAAAATAAAAAGTCATACGTACCTCTTAGATTTATTTTGTTCTCTTGTGCAGTGTTCGGGAGCATCCCTGGGGAGTGTCCAGATAATAATAAGATAATAATACCAAAGAATTTGTGATTGCAATCATTTTCAGGAAGAAACTGAGTATTATCTGACAGAATTGCAGGGGTGTCAATACTTTTGGCCACAACTGTATGTGGCCGGTAGCCCATACCTCCCAGCCAGCCATAGAGAACACTAGCGTGTGACTAGAACTGTGCAGTACATGGTTATTATTTATTTATAGAGCACCGTTGATTCCATGGTGCTGTACACGAGAAGGGGATACATACAAACAAGTTAAAAATACAGCTAGCAAAATAACAGTGACAGAGCAATCCAGAGGGAGAGAGGACCCTGTTTACATTCTACAGAGCAGTGGGGAGAGAGACAGTAGGCTGGGTCTGCGCTGGTGGTGGTGGAGCGCCTGGTCCAGTGGTGGTGAGGTGGCTCTGTGCTCTTTTAAAAATGTTGATTTAAAACATTTAAAAATGTTGATTTTCTGTAATATTTTACACTTCCTTAAGGCTATGTTCACACGCTGAATATTTGATGCAGAGATTTTCTGCAGCATCTGACAGTAAAACACACCAAAAAGGCTATGCGTATTCAGTGCACATTTGTGCCATACGTTTTTCTTAATGAAGTCAAATGCTGAAAGAGCTGAAAAATGCAGGAAACCTGCACCAAGAATTGACAGGTTACTTCTGCAAGCAAATCTGCAGGAAATCTGCAAAGAAAAAATAAGCAATGTAACACTTCAGGATTCTCATAGACTTTGCTGGGGTAAGGTCAGGCATGCAAATCTGCACCAAAAATGCATTAAATCTGCAACGAGTACACATAACCTAAACTAGTCACACTCACAGCAGAAGCTGCAGTACATTTTTTAGTGCTTCTCTTTCTTTGTTTAATGTATCAGATCAATGTAGATTTTAAAGTTTCCTAATAAATAATTTTAATAACATGAGAAGCTGTAATCAGGACTTCTACACTTCAAATTAAAGGACAATTTTGGTGTTGCATTTTGTATGGGCATAAAGTATGTTATAGTGAGCGGAGAGTGCAGTTTATGCTTATTGCTTGCTGTCTATTTCTTGGTTTTCACTGCTATAAAACACACAAAAGCAGCCTTCTGTGGCGCTCGTGTGCTTTCCTGTTAGCATTCCCTATTGCTTTCTAGCACTGCTGGTTTTCAGCACCATGGACAGCTCGTCAGATTGGCAATGTTAGTTAATGTTAGCTGTGGATTGGGATGAGGCAGTGAGGAAAAACTAGACAGAATTTTGTGTGTGTGCGTGTGTATATTTATCTAATATATATAAGCTGAATGTGTGTGTGTATGTCCGGGATTGGCATCTACACCGTCGCAACTACAGCCACAAAATTTTGCACAGTCACTCGTCTGGACCCCGAGAGCGTCATAGGCTATGTTGTGAGGCGAAATTTTAACCCTGCGTGTTCCAGTTCACCAAACAATTTTTCCCCTATCTACATAATGGGGAAAAAGTGACAGTAAGGCTGGCTTCACACTGCAGTGTTTTCACTGATCAGTGTCCATCAGTGTTTGTATGCCAAAACCAGGTGAGGAATCAGGAGAGGAACTTGCAGAGAAAAGCTATAATTGAAAGATTGACACCTGTTCTGAGTTTTGGAGACACTCCTGGTTTTGGCACCCAAACCAGATGGACACTGATCAGTGAAAAAACTGCAGTGTGAAGCCAGCCTTCCCAGTTGACAGTTGTGAATGAGAGGGGCTTATTGACAGCACCAAAGACTAACAGCATTTACCATCATATCGTCACTAAGGCGGGGCCCCAACATGGGATATTCACCACACACAGGGACATGTATACACAACACACGCACACAAAGAGTAACAGCAAGTGTATAGTCGCTAAGGTGCATCCCCAACATTGGATACTCACCACGCACCCGAACACACACACCACAAAGAGACACACACAACATAGATCTGTGAAAAAAGAATGCGCATATAGGGTCTTATCTCAATTAAACACTTTTGCTTTGTGATGTGGAATTGCTCACCTTTGTCAGTTGTGAAAACCCACAGCTGGTAGAAAAGTGTTAAGACAGCTGCTGCAGGGACCGCACTCCCTCAGGAAACCGTGGTTGTGATGCAAATTCCCTGAGGAAGGAGCTCGGTGTGTTGCTCCGAAACGCGTCAGAAAATAAAGGCTTGAGCTGATCCAGACATTCCTGTGTCTTAGTTCCCTTGATCCTGGAGCAGCTGCACGGACATTGAGGCACTTCGTCCAAGAATATTTACACACAACACAGAGACACACACACACACACCCCACGGCAGGGGTGGGCAACTCCAGGCCTCGAGGGCTGCACACAGTCCAGGTTTTCTGTATATCCTTAGCATTTGACAGTTGGCAATTTAATCTCCTGCACATGTGATGATTCCAACTGTCAAATGCTAAAGATACCGTCACACGTAACGATATCGTTGCCGATATCGTTCAAAAGTCACGTGCTCTGTGATGCTTGAACGATGTCGAAACGACATCATTGCGTGTGACACTACAAACGATGAACGATCAAGTCCACTGAGGTCCTGTCCTCAATCGTTGGTCGCCCGGTGGACACGCAGCATCGCTACGTGTGACACCGGGATACGACCGATAAGCCAGCTCCCAGCGCCTCTCTGCAAGCGCTGGGAGCTGGTATCCAGGGTAAACTGCAGGTAACTAGGCTCTCCCTAGTTACCCGCAGTTTATCCTGTATACAATCACCGCAATGATCAGAGACAGGCTGCACAGGTGGTGTGGCCCCTGGATAATGGAGGCGCACTCACCCCAGAGCCTCCAAAGTGTCCAGCAGATCCGCCTCCATCACACTCCACACAAAGCACACTGCACCGCCAGCTGCCTGGAGCGATTATCACAGCGGCTTCCTGTGCAGCTACAAAACCGGCCCGTGCTGCAACACCACTTCCGGTGTAGAGGGCCCGAGCTGAGAGCGGCGGAGCGGGGCAGGCTGGCCCCGGGGGCGGGGTGCGGGGACACACTGTACCAGCCGCCGCTCACAGGTATAAGGTGTCATCCGGCAACATATCGGTATCTGAGGACCAGAGTCATATGATTATGGCAGACAGAGGGGAAGCGTGCACTGGAGGAACACATGGGGAAGGTGGTGGGGGAGTGTGCACTGGAGGGATATGAATGTGCATGGGAGGGACATATATGGGGATGTGTGTGTGCACTGGAGGGATATATAAATCTATATAAGCCAGCTCCCAGCGCCTCTCTGCAAGCGCTGGGAGCTGGTCTCCAAGGTAAACTGCGGGTATCTAGGCAGCACGCGCTGCCTAGATACCCGCAGTTTACCTTGGAGACCAGCCTACTCCCGCTTACCGCAGCCTGGCAGCAGGAGCAAGACATTGTGGAAACGATATTTAAATCATTTCCACGATGTCTCTGGTCCATTGATCACTGGTGAGTCTGCCTGTGTGACAGCTCACCAGCGATCTGAACGATATTGTTAGCGATCTCACGTGCATGTGATCGCTAACAATATCGTTCATTGCATCGCTGCGTGTGACGGCACCTTAGGGATATCCAGAAAACCTTGACTGTGTGCGGCCCTCGAGGCCTGGAGCTGCCCACCCCTGCCCCACGGGGACACACACACACCCTATAGCGACACATGCACTCACCCCACAGGGACACACACACACCACAAAGAGACTCACACAACACAGAGACACACACACACACACAACACAGAGACACCCCCCCCCACAGGTACACACACACATACACACCCTATAGGGACACATGCACTCACCCCATAGGGACACACACACACCACAAAGAGACACACACACAAAGAGACACACACCACACAGAGACACACACCACACAGAGACACACACAACACAGAGACACACAACACAGAGACACACACAACACAGAGACACACACAAAGAGACACACACAACACAGAGACACACACACATCACACAGACACTCCCCCACAGGGACACACACACATACACACCCTATAGGGACACATGCACTCACCCCACAGGAACACACACACACACCCCAGGGACACACACAACACAAAGACAGACACAGATGTGCACAAATCGCCTCACACAACTCGCCTCATACGTGTGCTATCTTTAATTTCCAAAAATAAACATCTGATTAAAAACAGCCAATGTGCAACACATGTGCCATATAGGGAATTAAGGCAGATGTCAGTCACATGAGCTGTCTATTATGTGTATGTGTGAGGTAACATATACTGCCCGGCCAGGGGGAGGGTTTACTGTTGGCTGGAGATTTATTAGGCTGCCTATAGCAACCAATCACAGCTCAGCTTCTATTATCCTACAGGTCATTAATATGACATATTCAAATTCTATTTTGTTATAGCTAACATCAGTTATTTATTAACCCGGGTGTAGCCGGGTAGTACAGTTAGTAATATATAATGTGTGTATGTATATGTATAAAAAGCTGATGGTTAATAGGAGCGCTGTTTACTTACAACATCTGACGCATTCATTTTCGTCCAATCTAGTTTGCTGTCTTCATATTCTGTTCCTTGTTTGTGTTCTCTCTACAGTTTTCCAACAAGACGGTGGCCCAGGTGGCCTGTGATGTGCTTCAGCTTTTGGTTTCCTATTGGCATCAACTTCAGAATGCGGATTTGCCTTTGTGTAGAAAGATCACAGAGGTGGGTTATACCTGTATATTCAGTAATGGGGTATCCATGTGCTGAAGCAGTCTTATAATTTGTACCAATAAAGTTGATCTATTGTATAAAACATGTTCTTTCCTGATATACATTCTACATTAATTCCCTAATTTGCTGCCAGACTAAACTACATAGTTGTAAGACACTGCTCCGGTGACTGTAACATATCGAGTCCTGTGAGATTATTACATAACCAGGATGATTATTCATTCTCTGGATGGGAATAGTTGAAGGGTACATTAGGAGAATTGATACAAAAAGTCAGTGACTGAACACATTTACAGAAATTGTCTTGCTGTAAATCTCTGTGGTTGCCTATCATCCACTGTGCCCACAGACTGCACCAGCCAAAGCTATTCCACCAGTGTGCCCTTTTGGTCATACCTTTCGGCCAGTGTTTTTTTCTTTGAAAATTTCCATTCACCTAATCTTGCCCAATTTCGGTTCCTGGCTGTGTTTTATCAGGACTCTGCTCAAGTTTACGTGGTCATGATAATCCCAGCAGCACTGTAATAGGCGCAGTGGGTGTTGACTAAAATGCTGTGATATTACCCCACCTTGAGGGCTTATTTTTTCACGATATGTAGCCATTTTGTTTAAGAGCACTTTAATGTAATGAGGCCAGCCACAAAATGTTATGTGAGGGTTTCACCTGTTATTTAAAGGCTGTTCCATGTACTATGTAATATGTTCATTGCTTAAAGGGAATCTGTGAGAGGTTTTTGCTACCTCACATGAGAGCAGCATGATGAAGGCAAAGAGATCCTGAATGGAACGATGTATTACTGATATTACTGGGTGATGTGGTTCTGACATGATCACAGTTTTTATAATTGGCCATAAAGCAGAACTGAAAAAGCTACCAACGCCCACACGATGCTGTGTGTGTACAATGTTTATAGACAATGAGCTGCTAATCACAAGAGGGGACATGTTGGACTTCCAGGCAATGATAAGCTCCCCTGGCGCAAAAACAATCATTTTAAATAAAAAGCAGGCTGCTTGATAAGAGATGCATAGTTGAATTCTGTGCTTTAACCTCTTCAGCATGCTGTCTTCAGATTACATAGAAAAAACCTGCTGACAGATTCCCTTTAAATGGGTTGTCTTGTCTTGGTCGGTCTACAACAATTGCCTGTCTTATCTGATTGGTGTGAATGTGACACCCGGTACTTCTGTTGATCAGCTGTTCTTGGCGCTGGTGGCAACTGCAAGTGTTTAGTTGCAGAGCTGCACAGCTCCTTTAACAGTGCAGTAGCCATGTATTGAATCCATAGGGGATGAATGTGCAGTACTTGTCTGTGGCCACTGTATGATTGACGCAGCTGTGTAGCCCCGCAGCTGAGAAATTCTGGCCACCGCCAGCATCATGAATGGCTGATTGATGGGAGTTTAGGTTGTTATATTTTATATTTGCATGTTGTTACAGTAAATTAAGTTGTCAGCAATATGATTTTTAATTTCTTTTGTAGATATTGGTAGCAACTATTTCATTCCTTCTGCCAAGTGCAGAGAACTCCTCAGTGGAAGCGGATAAAAAGGTAAATGTCGCCTGCCACTAGCAATGCCTGACATGGCTGTATTCATTTCAGTATTCACATTCCTACTATTACTTGCAGTTGATATACACATGCCTGAGAAAGGGGAACAACTGTTCCTGATATAGAAATTATTTAAGGCACCACTGCAGTAGTTGTGTTTTCAGCGCTGGAGTGGTGCTTCTAATCTAAGTTCACTGTGCCTAGTCTTACTCTCCCACCAGCATCTTCACCTTTTACCAACGCCTCTCCTGTCCCTCGGTGCCACCTTGTCACCCCCAACTGCTGACTTGCCGGAAGTAAGAAGTTACGTCGCAAGCTCCCAATGCAAGTCTATAAGGGCCAGAATAAGGCCAAAGTGAGGCCCTTATAGATTTGTGTGGAAGAGTGACCTCCAGCGCACTCCATGAAACACTGGAGCTGCCAGCAGGTAGCGCCGGTGATAACAGATAAAAATGCTGGAGAGTGAGTATAATACTAGCGGCAGGGGGACTTGGATTTAAAGCACCACTCCAATGATAAAATAATAAACGATATAGTGGTACTCTAATTGGTAATGGTTCACCATAACAAAAAGTGACGTGTGTACACTAGCATACACTCATGCACACAGACACGCGTACACACTTGATGATCTATGTTTTTGTGTTTTTCTCTTTACCTACATTGCCGTGTAACGTGATATTGGATAAAAGCACTTAAGCCATTTGGGATAATTTTTTTTTAAAGATATCAGTCATAAGCGAAACTTTCTGGTTTTACTATGGCATGGTTAAAACAAGCAGCCTTTCATAATAAGTGCTTATACCAGCAGTCAGACATAGTGGGGCTATTCTGATGCTGTGGGGTGTGATAGGGTCTCTGGACTTTTAAGGATTTGAAAACTTTTTACTGTAACCACACATTCTTAATGGGACTGCCTATTTTGAATAGAAAATATGCAATAAACTTATACATTGTGATAAGAAAAAATGTTTTGCTAAAAATTAATTTTCCATAGGGGTTATGTAAAAATGTTGAACCACTTAAGTTCTCCAGTCTTTATGTATAAGAGTACACAGCAGAATGCAGAATGAGTAAAGCTTAAATCCATCAGGTGCTTGGATATATTGTATCTGCCACGGCTTATTAACCATCCTTGCTGGCTTCTACCAAATGTATACCCTTGTGTGAGGCGTCAAGTGTGATATGACATTTAGTTTTCTAGGTAGTAAAGGTATTCAGGGTCACCTCAGCTCCAGAACTTTACAGTGATCGATCTGGACACCATTAGTTCACTTACACTACATTTGCTTTATTAAAGACAATAATTTGAAATGAGAATTATGTAGGTGTTTTTTTTTTTTTTTGTTTATTTAAATTTGTCACCTAGTTTTTCTCATGTAATATGCTGCCACCAGCAGTAACCCCTTATATACAACATTCTAGAAAACTGTTTCTATGTCTCCAATTTGCTTGATGGGTGTTGCTGGCCTTAATCTGGTGTCTCCTCTCTGCTTCATTCGTCTACATGACCCATCCTACGTCATCCACACAGTCTTCTCCATTGCACGTGCACTTCTCTGTGCCCTGCTGAGGGCAGAGCAAAGTATTATAATGTGCATGCACAGGCGATATTTGTCCTTTGCCCATGCCTGCGCATTACAGTACTGTGCTCTACCCTCGGCAGAACAGAGAGGAGTGTGTAGGAGCACAATGGAGGACACTATGTGGATGATATATGATGTGTCATCCACATGAAGCAGTCAAGGAGGGTGGCACCAGATCAAAACAATCAGTGCTCACTTGCCCCCCGCCCCCGTAGGTGAGCATAATAAAAGCTATTGTTTTAAGTTATGCCGGTCGGCCTGGGAACTTATATACAGTGTTCTAGAATGCCGTATATAAGGGGATAAGGGTGGTGGCCGCAGTTTATAAGGGAAAAACCAGGTGACAGGTTCACTTAAATGCTTGTATTTAAAATCATGAAATCATTTTTGCTTTCATTAGATATTATTTATTATTATTATCATCTTTATCAGTTTATAGTGTCCTTGCTGCTTTGCCTCTTGGATTGGTGCATGGCTCTTCCCCTCCAGACTTTACTCGAGCCGATATCTACATTTCCCCTTGAAGATCCAAATACAGCAAAACCTTCTCTTCTCGACTATATTTACAGGGTAAGTGTATTCTGTGATGTTTGTTCTCGGCTCCAGTTCATCCCTAGACACGGACAATGTGATTACAGCCAGAGGCTCTACACAGTAGGGTCACTCTGCGCTTCGCTCTTTATGAGGGTCAAATGGAGGTTTGTGTAATTTATATGATTTGTGTATTACGGGGTAACTGCTGAGCCGGTGTGACTCTTGAAATCTTTGCAGTGTGAGTATTTTTAGTTTTAAAATTCCTTTATAAATAAAATAACAATATTTTATATACGGTAGCTAAAAATCCTGTGTGCTTACATCTAGACTTTTAATTTATTTTTTTTAATAAATCTTTCTATTGGTTACCTCTTGGGATTTTATTTTGATATTTCTACTTAATAATAGGTTGAGGTGGATTTTTTTTTTTTTTTATTTAAATATGCACATGCATAATATGGTAAAGACTCAAATGAAGTCAAAATGTCACTACTTTTTATTGTGGTTGATGAATAAAGGAGATTTATCTTTGACATATTAGGATTATTATTTATTTATATAGCACCACTAGATTTCATGGCACTTTACACTATTGGAGTACTGTGGTTTCCGCCACCTTACGGTGCACTTACATATTCATAAAAATCCATCTGATATCTGACCACAGTGCCCGGACTGACTGGCGGGTCTCCCACCTGAGCATGACAGCTGCGTAGAAATATATGAACCTATCACATTCAATACAGAGACCCACTGGCCAGTCCGTACATTGTAGTCTGAATGCACCCTTATACATTTTGGGTGAGGCCACTGGACACAAGCCTGAGCACGACTATGATGACAGGATTGATTTACACTGAATAAAGAGCTGCTCTACATACATACATTTTTTTCTTCGTGTGTGTTTTCACCTCTTTGAGGACAATCGCTTATGAAATGCCTCCAGTACTCTTGCAATGCCATTGTACCTGTCAGCATGACATTGACCAGGATCCTGATGGACCCTGTTAGGAGTAAAGCACTGCAGAATATTATGGCGTTATATAAATAATTACTATTTCATCCATTCAGTCGTGTCCGACTATTGGATATCGTGAACCAGTTTCCTCCAGCTTCTCTGTTTGTCACAGCATCTTTCAGTTCTCTGATGTTCATTTCCGTGTCTGCCATGATGGTGTCCAGCCAACGGGTCTTAGGTGTTCCGCGACATCTACTACCACTGACCATACCAAGCATCATGTCCTTCTCGAGGGAATTTGCTCTCATCACTTGGCCGAATTAAGACAGTTTCTGTTTTATGACTTTCCCTGCCAGGGACGTCTGTAGATTGGCACGTTGCAGAACAGCCTTAATTGTGATCTTGGCTGTCCATAGGATTTGTAGGAGTCTCCTCCAGCACCACAGTTCGAAGGAATCAATCTTTCTTTGATCACCCTTTGTCAAGATCCACGTCTTGCACCCGTACAACGTGATTTGGAATGTAATGGCTGTGACCAGTCGTTGTCTGGTGGTGATCGAAATGTTCTTGCACTTCCACAGTTGCTCCATGTTAATTATTACCGCATGACCCATAGCAGCCGCCTGTTGATTTGAGCTGTAGATCCGCTGTTACAATCAATGAGGGACCCCAGGAAGAAGAAACTGTCCACCATCTATTTCTTCATTGTCGATCTTCAAATTCCCCTTCTTACTGGCGGTACTCATTCTCTTGGTCTTCTTCACATTCAGATACAAACCAAACTTCTTTCTTTCTTCCCTAAGCTTTAAGGTCAGCTTTTCCTCCACCACTGGACGAGGAAACCCTGACAGCACCAGTCCCAAGCCGGATAAAGGAGAAGGGTTAGGGAAAGACTTTGTGACTACCCCATAAAAATTTCACCCTGAAACTATGTATATACATAAAGATTATCATTTATAACAGTTACACACAACAAATAAAATCATTATGCTGGATTTTGTATTAAATCACTATTATTATTATTATTATTATTATTATTATTATTGTTAAGATGACAGGCATGGACCGGCAGTGATCACACACACACAAAGCTACTGTGCCTATGTGATCACAGTTACATATGTGTATGCCCTGGTCTTATAATTCTGTGCTGCTGGTTACATTATAATAATAATTTTATTCATATAGCACTAAACATATTCCGCAGCACTTTACAGTTCATATTTATTTCATTGACAGTTACTGAAAATTCTATAAAATGCAATTTAAAGGAGAGAGGAAAACTTTAGGTAAAGGACTAAAACATAAGTTGACAAAAAAATCTGCTGCCCGTTGTGTTTCTCTGCTCGGTGTTTTGCTTCTTTAATTGAAATTCCACATTTATTTTGCAATTTAGACTTTCTAGTCAGTCAATCAAATGCTGGATTAAAGCAGTATTGATGTAATGATTTATTAATTGTTGGGTTTTGTAATTTTATTCTGATTATCTACTTTTTAAGGTTCTGCACTGTTGTGTGTGTGGCTCTAACACGTACACTCAGCAAAGCCAATATATCCTGAGCCTGGCTGACCTCTCCTCCATGGAATACGATCCATTTCTACCACTAGGGACCGTCAAAAATTCTGAGCCTCTACCTTCTTTCTTCTCCTCTGACTTCAACAACCTCCTGACAGTGGCAGAAGGTAAGCCACTCTGCGGCGATTGTAATTGTCACTGATGGTACGATCCCATCCACACGGAAGCAGAAACGTCAATAATTATGCTCGGCTTTCTCTGAAAAGAGAATACATTCAGTACAAGCTCCCCTCTGACTCAATTCACAGAACTGGATTTGACAGTCTTTAGAAGTAATTACAGTGAATGTTGATGGGTTTGTAAAAGAAATTTAACATAATGAAAAAGGTACAATATAATTGAGTGCATTTATGTATTCCGGCACCGGCTTCTGAAGGGAACACTTTTTGCTGTGTTTGGAGCTTTAGTTTGCAGCGTAATAGAGCTAAGTAATGTTTATGTGACTTGTTGATAAAATGTTTTCTTTCTTTCTTTGGTAAACATATTTAGGAGTAATTTTTCACATTCAAAGCAAACGATTTGAGTTTAGTATTTTAAATAGCTTTTTATGTTCACATTTGCTATCCTGCAAACAGCTATATCATTAGCCCCTCACAGTCAGAATACTAGCATTATTGGAGGGGTTGTCTCTTGCTTTTTCTTCAGACGCACAATACCTCCCCAGCATTTCGGGTTCCTGCCTGCCCAGGAGGTTTGGACTAGTGCAGGGGTCTCAAACTCCAGGCCACGAGGGCTGCACACAGTGCAGGTATTCAGGATATCCATAGCATTTGACAGTTGGTAATCAAATGACCAACTGTCAAATTCTAAGGGAATTCTGAAAACCTGGACTGTGTGCGGCCCTCGAGGCCTGGAGTTTGAGACCCCTGGACTAGTGGCATATTGCGCCACTCTCCTGAGCTGGGCACTTTCTGATGCTGCAAGCAAGTGTGATGTACCCAAACTCCAGTCCTCCAGAGCCACCAAAAGGTCATTTATTTTCAGGGTTTCCTTACTGTTGCACAGTTGATAATTCCAGTTTCTTTGCATTACTAAAAGAATCATGAAAATATGATGTGTTGGTGGCTTTTATGAATTGGGGTTTAGAGGTACACTGCTTTATTACAAAGTCTGTACAAGTGCTGCACTCTTTCCCTAGGAAACTGGCTAGACTGCAGTAGTGGCTAGTAACCTAAGCAATAAGTAGAAAATTATGAAATTAAAAATCTCTCCATAAAGATATTTAACAAGGCTGGTTTAAAGATATTTAGCAAGGCTGGTTTCACTCTTTTTTTTTTTTTTTTTTTTTGGCATCAAAAACCGCGATCCTTAAAGCATCCATTTTATGCACTTTACCGGATTGTATCGTACTGTTTTTTAAACTGTACCATCTAGTATTGTCTTTTTATTTTTCCAGATTCTATTGAGGATCCTCCTAGATAGATAGCGCTCACCAGTCTCCTGCTTTCCCGCATAGGAGTCCCCTGTATTTTTCATTCTCAGCACAGGTAAAGCAGCAATCTACTGCTGCTCCCTCAGCTCCTTAGTTTTACCTTGGCTGGCAATCAAAAATACTGTGGAGCCCATTATTATTATTTTTTTTAACTATTTAAATTAACAAAAGTGTGTGCTGCACCCTATTTTTGATTGCCAGCCTAGGTAAAACCAGGCAGCTGGAAGCTGGTATTCTGAGTGGTGAGGCCTGTATTTGTTGGCCCCCCCCATGCTACAGAATAGCTGACATACCAGAAGTTGGCGCATTCATTAGAATCGCTAATTCCAGGCCCTTTACCTGGCTCTTCCTGATGCCCTGGTGCTGTGACATTGGGGTGATAGATGTGATTAATAACAGTTGGACTAGTGACAGCTTTCCTTATGCCAAAATTGGTAATGTTCAAGTGTCTGATACCCGCACATTATCAGTCCGGTTAGGAAATGGTTAAGAGACTGGTAAGCTCTGTCTGTCTGTCTGTCTGTCTGTCTGTTTGTCTGTCTGTCTGTTTTTCTGTTTGTCTGTCTGTTTGTCTGTCTGTTTCTGTCTGTCTGTTTGTCTGTCTGTCTGTTTGTCTGTCTGTCTGTTTGTCTGTCTGTCTGTTTGTCTGTCTGTCTGTTTGTCTGTCTGTCTGTTTGTCTGTCTGTTGTTGTCTGTCTGTTTGTCTGTCTGTTTGTCTGTCTGTTTGTCTGTCTGTCTGTTTGTCTGTCTGTTTGTCTGTCTGTCTGTCTGTCTGTTTGTCTGTCTGTCTGTCTGTCTGTCTGTTTCAATATAAAATAGGAAGGGGGAACAAGAGGCGCAATAGTCACTCAGACACTAAGAGATGAGAGGTATATTGTCAAAACCACTCACCTATTCCAGTTGTGATGACCCACAACTGGCTTGAAGGCATACAATCAATACCGGCTACTGCAGGACCTCCACCAACCACTCGCACATGGAAAGACTCTCAGGAAGCTGGGAAAAGGTGTGTAACAGTCCGCGCCACCGGGTACCAAAGAAATCACCTGGGATGCAGGAAGTTATTTCAAGCTTTATCTTTATTCTCCAACATGTTTCAGCACTCCACCTGGCGCCTTCCTCAGGGATATTCAATTGAATATACCTGAGGAAGGCGCCAGGTGGAGCGCTGAAACATGTTGGAGAATAAAGATAAAGCTTGAAATAACTTCCTGCATCCCAGGTGATTTCTTTGGTACCCGGTGGCGCGGACTGTTACACACCTTTTCCCAGCTTCCTGAGAGTCTGTCTGTTTGTCTGTTTGTCTGTTTGTCTGTTTGTCTGTTTGTCTGTTTGTCTGTTTGTCTGTTTGTCTGTTTGTCTGTTTGTCTGTTTGTCTGTTTGTCTGTTTGTCTGTTTGTCTGTTTGTCTGTTTGTCTGTTTGTCTGTTTGTCTGTCTGTTTGTCTGTCTGTCTGTCTGTCTGTCTGTCTGTCTGTCTGTCTGTCTGTCTGTTTCTGTCTGTCAGTCTGTTTGTCTGTTTCTGTCTGTCTCTCAATCTCTCAGCCTGTCGAAAATACGTAGAAAATAACAGAGCAGCACATAAGCGCATATAATTCATACAAAACAGGCAAGGGAGGTGTCACTCATTTATGCATTTCTCAGTCTAGGGCAAATCATGGTTATCTAAAAAAGAAACAAAAGGAGACTAAACCTTATTTCTTTTGCGCTCCATTGGGAGACCCAGACATTGGGTGTATAGCTTCCGACCTCCGGAGGACACACAAGGCATTACACCTAAAAGTGTAACTCCTCCCCTACTGCCTATACACCCCTTCCCTGGAGAATCCCATCAGTTCTTTGCTTTGTGTTGAAGGAGGCACACTCTACACTCATGCTCTCTCACTGTTTAGTGTCGGATGGAAGCAGAGAGGATCTTTTGATCCCCAGCATGTCTCCTTCCTCTTCCCCCGGGCGGAGGCGGTTGAGGTACCCCAGGGGTACAACGGGCTGGAGCCCTCATGCTGTTTATCCTTCTCCAACCCTTAGGGGCTCTGGAGAAGTGGGATCCTCCTGGCCCCCACATTTGGGCTCATCCACTCAGTCCACGGCTCCCCCGGTGTCTGCTGGCCTGTGTGAGGGATCCACAGGGACTGGACCCTGCACCACCAATGAGGTACTCTGTGGTGGTCCGTGCTGCTTCTGCAGCTGGTCTGTACAGCTGGGAAGGGAGCGCTGCCTCCCCTGACTGTCCGGGATCCTGGCCAGGCGCTGCTGCGGCTAGTCCGCGATTTTTTGTGTGCTTCGCACTCGCCCCCTGCTGACAGGCGGCTGCGGAGCTAAATTTAGGCCCAGGCTTGCGGCCTACTGTCTCTGATGACGCGCCGGGGCTTCATGGGGCGGTGCCGCTTCTTGGGTTGTGCCCGCCCCTTTGGAGGATGGCCGCGGGCAGGCCGCTCCTCCTTCTCCTATGGAGAACGCTGCCTCGCAGCCTGGGGGCGTTTGTCAGTGGGGGAGAGGACCTGCCCTCTGGATTCGCGCGCTGGTTGGGGACACTCCCTGTCCACGCCTTCTCTCTCAGCTCCGGCTGCCATCTTGCGGGCTTCTGTTCCCTGCATTTAGTCGGTGGCTGCAGGGTCTGTACGTCTCTGGAGGCACTCAAGGTCCGGTAGGTCACCCCAGTCTCTGGTGGTGCTCTATTCTCCTCCCTGACTTCACATTACGCCCCACTTCCCCTCCTCTGAGCTCTCTCATTGAGGTCACTAAGGGGACACCATGTCTAGCTCCAGGAACAAAGCTCCCAGGGTGCAGACACGTTATCATACTTGCACAGCATGTCAGGCCCAGCTGCCTGCTGGATCCTCTTTCCCTCATTGCTCGGCTTGTGCCCCGCATGAGGCTGATATTTCGCCGGCTGCTGCAGTCCAATTAACTGCCTTGGTGTACGAGGCTCCCCCCGGTTCTGGGACCTTTGCCGTCTGCGCCTGGCCCGGTGGATCCAGCGGTGCCTCCGCCTTGGACGGCTGTTTTTGCTCAGTCCATTTCTGACTCTGTGTCTCAGTCTATGGCTGCTATGACCAGAGCCCTGCGGGAGTCCTTGTCAGGTGCATGGGAGGGTTCCCCTGGGGCCTCCGCCACACGTCGTAGGTGTCGTAGTGGTTCTTCCTCTACTAGAGGTTTGGACTCTGGCGACAATTCTGGACTCTCGGAACCGTCTCCGCGACCTCCCAAGTGGCCACGTCGGTCGGTTTCCCCTGCGCCCTCGCAGGCGGGCTCCCGAGTTGGGGGCTCCCTGTTGGAAGGGGAGGAGAACTTAGACTCCGTCAAGGCCCCTGATGAGGACCTGGACGAAGGTTCTTTGGTGGACAACTTAGTGTCTTCTATTAATACGGTGCTGGATTTGACGGTTCCCGCCCCGCCGGTGGATTTCTCCGTTTCGGAGGAACTTTATCAGTTTCTCCCTCCAGCCAGGTCCAGAGGGTCTTTCCTGGATCATTCTAACTTCCGCTCTACAGTTCAGACCCCTCGGGCCTGTCCTGATAAGCGCTTCGCTGGGAAGCAGAAAGATTCCCGTTACCCTTTTCCACCAGATGTGGTCAAGGGTTGGTCGGTTTCTCCGAGAGTGGACCCTCCGGCTTCTCGGTTGTCCGCCAATACCGTTATGTCGGTGGCGGACGGGTCCTCTCTCAAGGATCCCACGGACAGGCAGATTGAGCTTCTGCAGAAGTCCATTTTCGAGGCCACAGGTGCCTCGTTTGCCCCAGCCTTTGCGGCTGTATGGGCCCTTCAAGCGGTTTCAGCTTGTCTTTCGGAGATCCCTAGGGTGGCTTCGGGAATCCCTGAGGTGGCGGTTCTGACGTCTCAGGCCGAGGCGTTTACGGACTATGCTAGATCCGCAATCATGGAATCTGCTAGCCGTTCTGCGGTAGCTTCGGCTAACTCGCTGGCAGCACGTCGGATGTTGTGGCTGCGTGACTGGAAGGCGGACGCTACCTCTAAAAAGTTCCTCCAGGGCCTCCCGTTTTCGGGAGATAGGCTATTTGGGGAACGTCTTGACGATCTCATCAAGGAGTCTACAGGGGGGAAATCCACCTCCTTGCCGCAATCTAAGGCGCAGAAGACCGGTCAGCGTCAGCTGCATGCTAGGTTTCGCTCCTTTTGTCCCTCCTCCAAGGCAGCCTCATCCTCCTCCTCCTCTTCCTGTCCGGACAAGGACCAGAGGTCTCAAAGGTCCTGGAAGTCTAAGGCCCAGCAGAAGAAGCCCACTGGTGCCTCAGCCGCCAAGCCTGCCTCCTCCTGACTCTTCGCTTCCCTCGGTAGCGTCCAAGATCGGTGGCAGGCTCTCCCGCTTTGGAAGCATCTGGAAAAGTCGCATCCAGGACCGGTGGGTGGTGGACGTGGTCTCTCACGGCTACAGGATAGAACTGGAGTCGCGTCCTCCGACTCGGTTGTGCACCTCTTCACCCCCTCCGGCGAGGGCTGCGGCTTTTCAGCGAGCGCTGGACGCTCTGCTTCAGAGCGGAGTTGTGGTTCCGGTTCCGTCAGAGGAACGATTTCGGGGTATTTATTCGAACCTCTTCACGGTTCCGAAGAAGGACGGTTCGGTGCGACCGGTGTTGGACCTCAAGCTCCTCAACTGGCACGTGAGAGTCAGGCCCTTCAGGATGGAGTCTTTACGCTCTGTGATAGCGTCCCTGTCTCAGGGTGATTTCCTGGCTTTGGTGGACGTGAAGGATGCCTATCTCCACATCCCCATTGCTCCTGCTCACCAGTGATGGCTGAGGTTCGCGGATGGAGAGGAGCATTTCCAGTTTGTGGCGTTGCCCTTCGGCCTCTCCTCTGCTCCGAGGATCTTCACCAAGGTGATGTCGGCGATGGTGGCGGTGTTGCATTTGCAGGGACACGCGGTCACTCCGTATCTGGACGACCTGTTGATCAGAGCTTCGTCTGCGGAACAGTGTCAGATGAGTCTCTCTGCCACTTTGGACGCTCTTCAGACCTTCGGTTGGATAGTCAACTCCCCAAAGTCGGTCCTCATCCCTACTCAGACGATCTTGTACCTGGGCATGGAGTTTCACACTGTCCCGGCTCTGGTGATCCTTCCCCTCGACAAACAGTCCTCGATTGCGGAGGAGGTCCGGTTCCTTTTGCAGGCGGACTTGGTTCCCATCAGACGTCTCATGCACGTTCTAGGGAAGTTGGTGGCGACCATCGAAGCGGTCCCTTTTGCGCAGTTTCATCTGCGTCCGCTTCAGCTGCAGATCCTGCGCGGATGGGACAAGAATCAGTCCTCTCTAGATCGGTGCATTGCCCTTTCTTCCGCGACAAAAGAATCTCTCCGATGGTGGCTGTTGCCCAGGTCGATGTCCCGAGGCAGGTCGTTCCTTCCCATCTCTTGGTTGGTGGTCACTACAGACGCCAGCCTTCTGGGTTGGGGTGTGGTGTTTCTGCATCACAGGGCTCAGGGCACCTGGACGAAGCAGGAATCATCCTTACAGATGAACGTCCTGGAGATTCGAGCCGTCTACCTGGCTCTCCTGGCCTTCCAGAGGTTTCTGTCGGGGAATCCAATTCGGATCCAATCCGACAACGCGACTGCCGTTGCCTACATAAACCGCCAGGGAGGCACTCGCAGCCGTCAAGCCTTTGCGGAGGTCCAACCCATCCTTCGATGGGTAGAAGACAACGACGCGTCCATCTCGGCTGTCCACATCCCCGGGGTGGACAATTGGGAGGCCGACTACTTAAGCCGGCAAGGAATGGACGAGGGAGAATGGGCTCTTCACCCAGAGGTGTTTCAGCTCATCTGCAGCACATGGGGAACTCCGGACGTGGACCTGATGGCGTCCAGGCTGAATCGGCAAGTTCCAGCCTTCATGTCTCGCGCTCGAGACAGCCTGGCGGTAGGGACGGATGCGCTGGTTCAGGATTGGTCCCGCTTTCGTCTTCCCTATGTCTTTCCACCAGTGGCCTTGCTACCCAGGGTCCTGCGGAAGCTCGGGGCGGAATGCAGGCGAGCCCTTGTCATCTCCCCGGACTGGCCCAGAAGGGCTTGGTACCCGGACCTGTTACGGCTCTCGGTGGGGGATCCATGGAGGCTCCCGGATCGGCCGGATCTCTTGTCTCAAGGTCCTTTCTTTCGCCACAATTCCTTGGCCCTGAGCCTGACTTTGTGGCGCTTGAAGTCTGGTTGTTGACGTCCCGCGGTTTTTCCACTAACGTCGTTGCTACCATGAGACAGGCCAGGAAACCGGTTTCTGCAGGAATCTACCGCAGAGTATGGAAGATTTTCTTCTCATGGTGCCGTATCCACGGCAATTCTCCCTGGCCTTTCTCTCTGTCAACTCTTCTGGCCTTCCTCCAGTCGGGGCTGGATAAGGATTTGGCGCTCAGTTCCATCAAGGGACAGATCTCGGCGCTGTCGGTTCTTTTTGATAAGCGTTTGGCTACGCTTCCTCAGGTGAAGAGGTTTGTTCAGGGGGCGAGTCACATCGTTCCTCCCTACAGACGTCCTTTGGACCCATGGGATCTTGACCTGGTCCTTGCGGCGTTGCAGAAGCCGCCTTTTGAACCTCTTAGGGAGGCTTCTCTTTCCAGGCTTTCACAGAAGGTTGCCTTTTTGGTTGCCATCACTTATCTGCGGAGAGTTTCGGAGTTGGCTGCCTTGTCCGGTCAGTCTCCTTTTCTGGTGTTCCACCAGGATAAGGTGGTGCTTCGGCCTGTGGCGGAGTTCTTGCCTAAGGTGTTTTCCCCTTTCCACCTGAATCAGGACATTGTCCTGCCATCTTTTTGCCCGCATCCGGTTCACCAGTATGAGAAGTCTCTCCATACTTTGGATCTGGTCAGGGCTCTCAGGATTTACGTTTCCCGAACGGCGTCATTTCGTCATTCGGATGCCCTGTTCGTTCTGACTATGGGTCAGAAGAGGGGTGAGCCGGCCTCCAAGTCTTCTTTGGCTAGGTGGATCAAGACTCCTATTCGGGAGGCTTATGTATCCTCTGGTTTGCCTGTACCTGCTTGTATTAAGGCTCATTCCACAAGGGCTGTGGGGGCTTCGTGGGTCTTGCGTCATCAGGCCTCAGCTCTTCAGGTGTGTCAGGCGGCCACATGGTCTAGCCTTCACACCTTTACTAAGCATTATCAAGTCCATGCTTTGGCATCGGCTGATGCCAATGTGGGCAGGCGGATCCTTCAGGCAGCGGTTGCTCATTTATGATGGGCCTGCTTTTGGTTTTTTTTCCCGCCCTGGGATAGCTCTTGAACATCCCAATGTCTGGGTCTCCCAATGGAGCGCAAAAGAAAAAGAGAATTTTGTTTACTTACCGTAAATTCTTTATCTTATAGCTCCTATTGGGAGACCCAGCTCCCACCCTGTGTCTTTTTTTTGGGGGGCTTTGTTCTCTGCTAGTGCCTGGTGTCGTTTCACCTCGCGTGTTGGTCCTGTTGGCCGTTTTGTTATTTCCCAGTCCTGTTGGGCTGGGCGCGGTGGTCTTTCCTCCTTCCTGCTTGTGCACCGAACCGATGGGATTCTCCCGGGAGGGGGTGTATAGCCGGTAGGGGAGGAGTTACACTTTTAGGTGTAATGCCTTGTGTGTCCTCCGGAGGTCGGAAGCTATACACCCAATGTCTGGGTCTCCCAATAGGAGCTATAAGAAAAAGAATTTACGGTAAGTAAACAAAATTCTCTTTTTTAATCTCGAGTAGTCTCACCCACGTACCACATGACACATGGGCACTCCAGCAAATATATTACATGGTCTGTGTCACAAGTCATTTAAATTATGATTTCAAGGATTTCTCCTGTTTGGGGATGTGTGAAACTAGAACCTCTAATCACATGTGAGCAGGCAACACACCAAACACATGGTTAACCTCTTACCCTTTTTGTGCCTGAAGTAAGGTGATTCCCTGTAGGGTATATATAAAAAACAAACATGCGGCGCCAATCTCAGCGCGTTACCAATGTAACTCTCTGGTGCCCTTTTAATGAAGTTTTATGCACTCACCTCTTGCCATAAAACTTCAAGCATATGGTTTTTCCAAAGCCTCCTCACGCTTTGGATATTTATCCGGGTCTGCTGCTCGCCTTGAATTGATCCTGTATTGGGTCCTGCCACGGATTCCCACAGGCATACAGGTTCAATAGGAAGTGATCCAATTCTATAGTGGCCGCGCTCCCCGTGGTAATGATTTTAAGAACTTCTTGTCCACAAAAAATTTTATTCCTCAAAACATGCGAGATTATAAAAAACGGATACAACGCGTTTCGGCGGAGACAACCGCCTTCCTCAGGTATCTCATTTTTTGTGGACAAGAAGTTCTTAAAATCATTACCACGGGGAGCGCGGCCACTATAGAATTGGATCACTTCCTATTGAACCTTTTTGTGCCTGTAAGTGTTGTTTGCACTTGTTTTTTCATGGGCCCAAGGTCGGATTTTACCAAGATATCTTTTCAATTTCTATAGGACAGTAGAGGGGTAGTTTTATATTCCTCAACTCTGGCAGGCATTCACCTATTATATGCCAGTGTTTCATTGTGATTTTACTGATTTCTCTGGACTCTTCTCCATATGTCATGACTAAAGGTATCTGTTTAAAGACTTTCCATAATTTGAACACCTATTGTTATCCTCTAGTGCTTTTGTTTTCTGTTGTTCCAGAATTTTCCTAGGGTATCTCCTCTTTTTGAACTTATCAAGTAATGTGTCTATTTTTCCATCTACCTTTGCCTCTTCACTGATGATTCTCTGTACTCGTTTTATTTGACCATATGGTATTGAGATTTTCATCCTCTGAGAACAAAGATTGACAAAGATCTACTAAAGATTGAAATGTTGCCTGGTCACTGACCAATAAAGGTCTGAAATTAACTGCGTTTTTGGAGTGCTGCCTATAATTTTTTTCTGCTAGCTATCTATATCTATCTATGTATATCTATCTATATCAATATCTATCTATCTATCTATCTATCTATCTATCTATCTGTGAGACCTCTATTCTCAGTAGGTTTACCGGATTCGGTGGGATGTGATTTTGTTTTCTTTAACGAATCAAAAAAAAATTATGATTTTGTTTTTTTCGGCTCATTAAAAAAACAGATCTGGCAGCAACAGGAAGCTACCTGAAGAAACCAGATGCTATCAGACTCCATTGAAAAGGAAAGGGCAAAAGTTCCTTATAGGATCTGGTTTTTGCTCACAAACCAAATTTCTGCCAGATTAAAAAAGAACACTGATGTGAAACTACCCTTTTGCAACTTTACCCATTTAAGAAGATTAGACAAGGAAAGGATCATTACTTGCTATTCAAGTTAATTCTTTGGTGTTTTTTTTGCTTCGTGTTTTCTGTTGCTCACGTGTCAGCTTTACTGTGTAGACTGCTACAGAGTTAGCAAAGATCATAGGAAACTCCTGTATGTGAATTTAGGCTGGGTTCACATTTGCACACGATGTGTGCTGTGAAGGCAGCGTTCCTGAGTGCAGCAAGACGCAGGCACTATGTGCTCCTGTGTTTAACATAGGAACGCATAGTCCCTGTGTGTATCTGCGCTCAGCTACATTTGCGTTCCGCTGCGCATAATTTATTCACATGCCGAATGCAACATGTTGCATTTTTTGTGCGTAGCTGTGTGCTTGCTATATGCGCATGCAGACAGCCACGCACAAGAAATGAATGGAAGTCAATATGTGCGCATTGCCATCTGCTGGCAAGCACACAGACGCTGCAGAAGATGACCTCCTCCGAGGTCATCTGCAGGTGAATCCTTTCCTGTCGTACTCTTCTTCTTTCTTCTTCTTTCTTCTTCTTTCCTCTTCTTTCTTCTTTTTTCCTCTTCTTCTGTCATCTTCTTTCTTCCTCTCTGCTGCCGCTGGTTTAAAATAGCCTGCGGGAAAGCCAGCAGTGAAAACACTTCACCGCCGACTTTCTCGCCGAGCTAATTCAAATGATCAGCATCAGCTGTTCATTTGAATTAGCGGGGTGGGAAAGTCGGCGGTGAAGAGATCTCACTGCTGGCTTTCCCGCCGGCTATTTTAAATTAGCAGTGGCAGGGAGGAAGAGATCAGCGGCGGCGGCCGGGAGGCAGAGATCTCTGCCGTTGATCTCCGCCTCCCGGCCGCCGCCGCTGATTGAATGGCAGGGCGGCTCACAATCACATTTTCATGTGAATGCATTCGGACAATCTCTGCTGCGTTCACATGAAAGGGTTTGCGTTCGGCACTGCGTATGCATATGCGCTGCGTACGCTGCAGTGCCAAACACAAATGTGAAGCCTGCCTTACTGTAGGTAATCTAATGCTCTGACTGAATCTCCACTTATCTATTCTCATTGTCACCACTTCTAGGCAACTGTTTTCTCTGAAAATGAGAGAGGTTGTCCAGCCACTTAACAGTCATAGAATAAAGTGCTCCGAATGATATGATGTGAAATGATAACAGAAGTCACTTCCTTCGCTCAGATCACCTGACACTCCCTTCTCCTTTCGTCTTTTATGTTCTGCTTTGTCTACTCTAGACAGACAGACATGACTGCTGCATTGCCAATGGCAGTGATGCATCGGTAGCAACTGTAGCCAGTATTTGTGACACTCTCATGTCTGCCCAGATTGAGTGAAAATTGCAAAGTTGATCATTTTTCATTTTTTTCCTAACAAAAATAAAAAATAAAAGTAATTAAGTGCCCGGACCTACCTCTTTTAATTCCCTTTCATTACCAATGTCATAAAGCTTCACTGACTGGGTAGAAAATAAGTCAAGGAATATAAAATGAAAACAAAAAAAAATGTTTCTTCAACATATATATTTTAACTAATGAAACTAAAGTGAAATTGTAAATGTTGTTCTGTATCTCTTAACATTTATCTTGTTTTTCCATCTTCTAGAAAAGAAAAGGCGGAATATGGAGCTCATCCCTCTAACTGCGCGTATGGTCATGACCCAACTTGTCAACCATCTTGGCCACTATCCCCTGAGTGGAGGCCCAGCTATTTTACATAGTCTAATTAGTGAGAACCATGATAATCCATTTGTGGAAGCAACGGAGCTTTCAAATGATGTATTCCGAAGCCCTAACTTGCAACTTTTTGTATTTAATGATAGTGCTCTTATTTCTTACCTGCAAATCCCTCCAGCAAATTCTTTTGGGATCAACCAGGCCACTGGGGTTCCTGGTGATGTGCGTATAATTGTCCGAGATATCTCAGGGAAATACTCTTGGGATGGTGGGATCATGTATGGTCCATTGGAATGTCCCACAGTGGCCCCAAAGGAAAGAAAACTACAAAGTGGACAATTGGATTGTACTGATCCAAATTTAATGCAATCAGATTCATTTGAGGGGGATGATTTTGATGCCCTTGATTTATTACTGGAAAAACTTGGCAGCACGAGTCCAGAGTGCCTGCAACATCCGGAGCTGAGGCTTAACGAGCCAGCTTTACCTCCTGTTGGAATGAGCCAAGAACAAGAAGCAGAAATCATACAGGCAATCACAAGACAAAGTGCCAGTGAGGCTGAGCACATAGAGAAATGTAATTGTGACCCAAGTGTGAAGGTGTCATTCCAGGAAGAACCCAGCACTGCCGAGCCACAAGCACCTTTTTATTTCTGTAGATTGTTGTTAAATGATCTAGGAATGAACTCCTGGGAGAAACGGTACGTTAAAGGCCTGTGTGTGTTTGTTGATTTTATTTAAAAAAGGTGTTTAAAGGAGTCTTTTTTTACATTTAATAAGATGACACCAGACACTCAAAAATATCAAATAGAGCATGGTCCTCCCTTTCCCCATGTCCAGCAACCACTCCCCACCACTACTCATATCATTGTGTTATGCCTCTAGCAGTGACATTACATCGACATTACGCATGATCACTGATCTCAAGGTCCATGCAAGGTAGACCACATGAGCCGCAGATGTGAGTGATCCAGCATTGATCTGCTCTGTCGACGTGAAGTCATCGCTGCATCAAAAACGCCTAAGAACAAATCCTTGTCCTGGACCTTGGAAGGTTGAGTTGCTGCTCTGTTTGGACCCCAAGCGCTCTAAACTAACCTTCCTGGGATAAAAACACCTGTAAAGTTATTATGTTAGGAGTTTTGGCGCTGCTAAAGTAAAAATAGTACTTTGAGGACTAAGGGTGCTTTCACATTACGAATTTTTTCCTGTCCGTGGGATCCTACTTTTTGTAGGATCCCACAGACCGGAACGGACACCACAGGAGGTGACCTATTCTGTGTCCGGGTCTGGGATTATCACGGATCCGGACACAGAAAGCACTGTGCAGAGTAATTTCACTTCCGCAATGTATATATACATTGCGGAAGTGAAATTTAAGTAAAACCAAGGGTTAAAAATAGAAAAAAATCAATCCTCACCTGTCCCGTGATCCAGCGCCGTCGGCATCTAGCTCCGGATGCTGAAAGAACCTGGCTGGGCGGGGCTACCTGCTCAGCGACATCGGTCACAGTCACTTATCCCAAAAAATCGTAATGTGAAGGCATCCTAAAACACAAATTCAGTCTTTTTGTGGCCGCAGGTAGAGTTAGCATTGCTAAATAAACAAACTTTGATCAGTATGCAATTGAGCTAGCAAGTGCTGTGAGGGGTGGTCCTAATCTGGTAAATGCTCCAGCTCTTTACAGTAAGCCCTGCCCAAAACCTGCTCTTAAGGCTCAATGGACAGCTTCACTGTTCCAGAATGTCCCTTGAAATGTGGCACAAGTGTGAACATCTCACTGCTGTCCACAGCTGCCTTTCTGATGTTGCCCATGGTACATTGCACATGGTTCCAGAGTCAGTAATGTAGCAAAAGGGTAGTGCTAAGAATGAGGCACTAGGCAAGGTTTACTGCATAGAGCCACTTACCAAGATTGTAATTGCCCTCAGTGCACATGTCCTCTCAATTGTATGAAGGATTTAAAGATAATTTAAGCAGAGTTAGCTCTATCTGTATCTATGGCTGCTATCTGGTGCTTTTACACTTTAATAGCCATAAAGCTCCATTAAAACAAACTTTCTTTAAAAAAAAAAAACACTTCAGAATAAGCTGATTTACTATGTTATTCCTAGTGCTAGACT
The DNA here is from genome assembly GCA_033576535.1 of Allobates femoralis. Classification (NCBI taxonomy): domain Eukaryota; kingdom Metazoa; phylum Chordata; class Amphibia; order Anura; family Aromobatidae; genus Allobates; species Allobates femoralis. The sequence goes on along the minus strand of JARQOC010000001.1, from coordinate 518,885,714 downwards.
TAAAGGGAACCTGTCATGTAAAAAAATGCTATTAACGTGAAGATATGAGATTAATCTGCAAGTAATAGCGTTCTTAAGCCGTGTGTCCACCACACTGAGAGCCCTTCTGCCTGGGAAAAAATAACTTCATTCCTGCCTGCAGCCTCGGGCTTCCAGTCATAGGGCTCAGCATGGCCTTAGTTACCACTCAGTTCATTGTGAGCGGTGGCGGTAACTGTGCACTGGCACTAATCAACTCTCAGCTGTATAACGATGTAATGCTGTGTCACTGTCAGTCACTGCTGAAGACGCCGCATTGTGTCAGAACACTATTAGCCTGCAGATTAACCCTATATCTACTGGTTAATTGCTTTTTTTTTTTTACATGACTGGTTCTTGGTAAGAAAGATTGTGTGATGTGGGGAGCCTCTTGGTCATGGTTTATAAGTATTTGGGGCTTATCTCATTTCAGATATGTACTACACTTAGGCTGGCTTCACACCACGTTTTTTGGGATCCTGACCTGTCCGTTTTGAAAAGGACAGAACAGGATCCATTTTTGCCTCCCTTGTATCCCTAGGGTGCCTGATTGGCCATAAATGGCCATCCGATTCTGCCAGTTCAGTCCGGATTCATTTCTGTCCTGTTTTTTCCCGGCCCCAAAATCTGAGTCTGCTCCGATTTTGGGCTCTGATGAAAAAAAAAAACGACTAAACTGGACAGAAACGAATCTGGGCCGGTCTGGCGCCTATAACATAAGAGTCTATAGGCACCGGATCCGGGTAAAAACAGGATCGTTTTCCGGATCCGGCTTTAGTGTACTGAGCATGCTCTGTACTCTAAAACTGCTCTTTTCCCGTAATTTCACTTTAGCAGTCTATCTACATACACTGGTAAAGTGAAATGAAATAAACGAATGGTTAAAAATTAAAAAAAATAAATGCTCACCTCTCCACTGAGGGTCCCGTGATGCGCGGCATCTACCTCCGATGGCTGCAGGACCTTAATCAGCTAACTGGGAAAGGGCAGGGCAACCCAATCAGCTGATGTGTCACAGCCAGCCAAAACCGAGCACGTGATTTAAACCACTCAGCTGATGCTGTCATGTGACACGTCAGCTGATCGGGTTGCCGCCCCTTCCTGGTCAACTGATTAAGGTCCTGCAGCCATCGGAGGTGGATGCCTCGCATCGCGGGACCGCCGGCGGAGAGGTGAGCATCTATTTTTTTATTTTTAACAATTCCTTTATTTAATTTCACTTTAGCAGTGTATGTAGATATACTGCTAAAGTGAAAGTAACAGCGCCGACACGACTTGACTGGCTTGGCTCCCACCAGCTCTTTGTGTCCGTATCCCTCAAAATCCCAGATCCGGAAAGAGAAATGGCATCTGGAGTTTACAATTCGGGCCTGTCCGTTCTTCTCCGTGTGGTCTTGCAAAAAACAGGATCCCACAGATAGGAACAAAACCATGTTGTGGAGCCAGCCTTAGAGATTACTGCTCATAATGGAGAGGATAGTAGGACTTTAAATCTGTATTCCTGTCTTAGGCCCCTTTCACATCAGCGTTTTTTTTAAATCGCGGCAGATGCGGTGAAAAAACCGCATCTGCCGCGATAACCGCGATACTTGCGGCACAGTTGCGGCAAGCCCCATGCAATGTCTATGGGGCTTGCAGTAAGTGTGCAGCAAGTGCGGTTCCGGCAGGTGCGGCCGCGAAAAAAAACGCTGATGTGAAAGGGGCCTAAGACATTTAAAGGGAATCAGGCATATATATATTTTTTTTTTTCTTTGTTTGTTTTTAAACTGCCCTCAATGTTATTTAGATCATGCAGTGTTCATCATTAACCTGGTTTAAAAAAAAATCCCATGTATTTATCATAAAGCACTTGAGATGCTTTTATGTTTACATTAGGTACCTGCACAATCAGTCACCGGGGGTAACAATCACATCAATCTACTACAGTCATGCAGATTTTTGAGCCTAGTCGCATCTCCCCAAATTGTGAAATATTAATATCACTTAATGACCTTCAGAAATTCACATATGCTGTAGAATGACAGGTGGTGATGTCACGAACAAGTGACTGTAATGGGCAGAGCTAAGCCTATATTTCCTGGATCTCAGGCCTGCTTAGCTCCGCTTGTTATGGTCACATGGTCGTGACATCACTACAGGTCCTTCTATAGCATTTGTGAATTCCTGAAGTTTCTTAAGTGATGTTAATATATTACATATGGAGGGCCGTGACTACGTTTAAAAAAAACTACATGACTGCAGTGGATTGATGTGACTGTTACCAGCTGAAATATCCAACCCTATGATTGTTTGTGCAGGAACCTAATGCAAACAGCCAAGCATCTAAAATGATTTTCTATGATAAATAAATGGATTTTTTTTTAATATTTTTTTTAAACTAGGTTAGTGATGCACAGTGCTTGATCCAAATAACATAGGGGCAGTTTAAAAACGAAAAAGACATGACTGGTTCCCTTTAAGGCGTATCCCTAGGTAATGCCATAAACATAATAGATTCAGGACCATGTGTGGGACTATTTTTAAGTGGCCGTGTTTGCTTTGCTTCTTTTAATTTAAAAAAATTAGATCTGTTTGGCAAATTTCAGAGCTACAGAAATGAGTCGGATTATTGCACATGTTCAGTCTGCACAGATGTTGCTTTCAAAAGTACTGTTATAATAAAAAATATCATGAAAGTCAATATGGAACTTCACATTCAATTGAAAAGTGGTTCCGTCACAGTGGTCACGGCTCCGTCATGGTGCTGGTGTGAATAGAGTGTAAGCATACGGCTCTGAGAATGAGCGTACTTACCTGTTACATCATGTCCTGGTCATCGCAACCACAATGATCGTGAGATCGCGCTATCCTGTAGTATTCTACGTTTCTGTTCAAATGATTGAAAATGTAATGCCCCAGGTCACATCCCATCTTATGCTGGTTTTTATTTTACACTAAATTACTTGCTGCAGTTCTTTATTTCACTGACTCATAAATGGTGTTTTTCTGCTGTATTGTATGTAATTTAGTGAATATCTTTATACAGGAAAAATTTCCACTTGCTAAAGAAAAATTCCAAGTTATTACGAGAACTTAAGAACCTGGACTCCAGGCAGTGGTAAGGATCTTGTACTCTTTCTGATTAAATTTGTGCAAATTATATGTAAGGGCGCTTCAGCTGCCCACCTTATAATTTACTTATGTCGTCAGGCAGCTCAGATACGATTGTTATGCCCCTGCATATAATAGATAGGCATATCTCTACCCTAATGGAAAATGGATGAAAGCAACCCACACTAAAGAAATAAAGAGCAGGTAAATCGCCCAGCGGAAGAGCGCTTGTAACATTTCTAAAAGCTGCACCATTGTGTGCATTATGCTTACAAAGTTTGTCAGCTGGTCCTGAAGGTCCTTCAGCGTTTAAGGCACCTTTGTGTTTTGTCTTCTATGCCACTTTTGACCTACACAAAAATGGGTCATCAAGAAATTGTAGAAATGCAGTAGCCAAAGTAACAAATAAGTAGAGCAATAACTCAGCCGGAAGCTTATAGAGAGAATCAAAAGAAACAAGTTTTCATTCAATCTGCACTGCGAAATAAAAGTGCTTCCACCCGAAATCCAGGTGACAGATCTCGTCTGTAAGGGTTACTCCGTCTCTCCCGCAGTGTATGTCAACAGGCTCCCTGAGAGGACATTCATGTGGCAGTAATTCTCTGCTATCCATACATTTATTATTGTAAATGTAAGTCTTTTGTTATCGGACCTGGTGATTCAAGAAAAGTTTCCCCACCAGCTGCTGAGCACCAAGCTCCAGTGGTTCAACCACAGCAGCAGGAGGAACAGTCTTAAGACGTTAAATAGCAAATCATTTTGTGCCAAAAAGACTGTTAAGAGAAGTCATGCTGAAAGTAAGGAAACCTCAGGCTCTGCTATAAATCATTAAATAGACAGAAATTGTAGTGAGGGCATAACTAGAGTGCAAATCCAATGAAATCTGATGGAAACGTCTACATTGCACACTAAATCTAGAAATGCTTTTTCATTCCCTCATGGTTCACTTTTCTAATTATTGTAGGTGAATTGCTTGTACATTTTTTTTCTTTTTTTTATATTACATTTTTTACAATATGTCTCTGCCATTCTCTATTTGACAGTTGAAGAAGCCTGACCGTTAAGTTTTTACCATTAAATCAGTGTGTATAGTGCTATGTGAGTGTGTTAAATATTATCACCTACCAGCACCACGTCCGGTATCCATCACCGTTCTGCTCCTCTTCTCACTTCACCGCTCTGCGTTACCCAGAAGTGGCTTTTACAGTCTATGGAGCATCGGTACAAGACTCTATAGACTTAAATTGTAAAGAAACTTCCACTGCACACACAGAGCATAGAGTGATTCGGAGAGTGTGAAGGGCAGTGATGGATACCAGAGAAGGTGACAGTCGGTGAGTAAATTAATACTCACACAACACATTACACTATATGCAAATATTTTGTGAAAAAACAAGAACTGCAAGTGCAGTATATTCATATGGGTTTCATAGTTCCTTACCCTAGTTCCCATAAGAAATAATGTACACTGAAAAATAGTGTTCATCCAGCCATATTTGATAGTTTATTTTTGACGTTAAACTTATTTCCAGTTACTGCTCTCCGTATTCTCCGCCCAACACCTGCATCCTGTCTCTGCCTGTCGGTCACTGAAACAGGAGTTACTGAAACTGACTTTCATTGAATAGAAAGGGGGGCCTCAGTGGGCTGGGAATAGGGAGAGCGAGCAGGCAGCGGGCTGGGAATCGGTAGAGCAGGCAGCGGGCCGGGAATAGGGAGAGTGGGCAGCGGTCCAGGATTAGGGAAAGCGGGCAGCGGGCCAGGAATAGGGAGAGCGGGCAGGCAGCAGGTCGAGAATGGGGAGAATGGGCAGGTGAGCGGTAAGTGCAACGTCCAGTCGAACTGCAACTCATTTGTATACAATTTCAACTATGTATATAGTTTCATAATGTTTAAGGTTGAAGGTAGACTTTAAGTCTATCTTGTTAAACTCATAGCCTAATGTGTTGATCCAGAGAAAGTAAAAAAAAAAAAAAAAACATGGGGCAAACACTAAGGCTGGCTTCACATTTGCGTATGTGTCTGCATGCTGATCGCATGCAGACACATACGCAGTGTAAAGCAGGGCCAAAATGATGTGTCCGCAGCGGAGAATGTCCGCCTGCGGACACATCACTGTGGAGCCCGGGCAGCCAATCAGCGGTGTCCGGGGGCGGAGATCAGCGCCTGAGATCTCCGCCTCCCGGCCGCCGGTAAGTTCCGGGACGTGTCGGCGGGGAGAACAGCTGATCTGACAGCTGTTGAATCTTCCCGCGCCGACAAATCTCCATCGCTAGCACATTACCAGCGGCCGGGAGGCGGAGGACAGCAGAGGCTCCAGCTGATCTCCCGGTGGCCGTCGGTGAGCTCCTGTGACATCACCGCCGGCCACCGGGACATTTTTCAATGGGTCCGCAGCGTTCTCCTGCGCTGTCAAGCGCAGAACACTGCGGACCCATTGAAGCCAATGCATTTTTTTGTGCGCTTGGGGACGCTTGCTGATTTTCCAAGGTCCCCAAACGCACAAAAAAAACCAACATGCTGCGTCCCGGGTGCGGATGCTGGACACCGGAAGCAGCAGATATCGTCCGCATCCGCACCCAAACGCAGCAAACGCAGGCACCATGCGTTCCTATGTTAAACATAGCAACGCAGTGCGCATGCGTTTGACTGCGTATGGGAACGCTGCCTTCCCGTACGCAAATGTGAAGCCAGCCTAAGCTCCACATTGGGGAAATATTCCTTCTCGACTCTACATACAACAATCAGACTAGTTCCCTGGATCAACACCCTATCAAAGAATCTAGTATATGTAGCCTGTAATATGTAAAAAGGCATCCAGGCCCTTCTTAAATGTTAGTAGTGAGTCACTCATTACAGCATCATGTGGCAGAGAGTTCCATAATTTCACTGCTCTTACAGTAAAGAATCCGCATCTGTCTGACTAAACCTTCTTTCCCTGTCACAGGCCTAGGTCTATAAAGATCATTAGAAAGGTCTCTGTACTGTTCCCTTATATATTTGTACTTTGTAAGAAGATCGCCCCCTAAGCCTTCTTTTTTCCAAACTAAATAACCCCAAGTTTAATAACCTGTGTTGGTATTGCAGACCCCTCAGTCCTCTAATAACCTTGGTTGCTCTTCTCTGCACTCGCTCTAGTTCAGCTATGTCTTTCTTATACTTCAGAGACCAAAATTGTGCACGATGTTATAATTGTGGTCGCACTCGTTAGTTTTGCCTCAATACAAGTATGTTCTCCTCATGAGCATCTATGCCTCTTTTAATGCATCCCATTATTTTATTAGTTTTTGCAGCAGCTGCCTGACACTGGGCACTAAATGTGAGTTTGTCGTCCACCCATACACCAAGGTCTTTTTCAGTGACAGTTTTACCCCATTGTTCTATTTAAGTACATAATTATACAGCTATTTCCTCTAACCAACTGCATGACCTTACATTTATCCACATTAAATTTCATTTGCCATTATCAGCCCAAGCTTCTAGTTTACCTAAATCCTCCTGTAATATAAAATTGTCCTCCTCTGTATTGATTACCCTGCAGAGTTTAGTGTCATCTGCAAATATTGAGATTCTACTCTGTATGCCCCCTACAAGGTCATTAATAAATATATTAAAATATTTGAATATCTGTGTACTGTCTGTGGATGGGATGATGGAATATTAGAAAACATCCGGCTTTTGCATTTGACGTATTTTCTGTTTTCGGTTGGTTTTGGTGAGTGTTTTTAGCATCTTTGCTTTTGCTGCTCTTTCTGTGTTGACATAGTGATTAGTCATTAAGTGGATCTGCATTTTCATCCCTTTCAATATTTAGATGTTTTAGCAGGCGCTGATATTTCTGGGATTCCCTCCAATCCCCGCTCCCTGCTGCTAACCTGCAGGCCACGCTGTCATCTCATGGAGGCTATAGCAATTTAGGAAACACATCTCCATTGTGCACCATAGATAAAATGTAGCATTTTGTAGTAGTCCCACTAAACTGCAAATAACAAATGAATCACTGTAAACCCTCAATAATAACTCAATATAAAACCCTCAATAATATAATAAGAAGGAATCTCCCATTTTTTTTTTCTGTAATGTCTTCTGTTTACACCAAGAACATTAGAACATGTGAGTGAGTTAAAGCCACACGGCTCAATCTCCATTGTGATTGGCTGTACACTTTCCATTTTCAGCTTTTTCTCAAAGGATGCATTGATTATTCCTAGCCCACGCCAGGATCATCATGCACTATTCATGACAATCGTGTGCCAAGGGAGATAGATTTCCTTTTGTGTACACCAGCTGAAAAACAGCAGCTTCAGTAAGGAGTTTGCCAGGGTAGAGGAACTTCTCATATCTGGCCTGTATTTCATTCTCACAGCTGACGGCGAGTCGTGCACTCTAGGATGCAGTTAAGCAAACTTTTTTTTCATGCACATTTAATTGGTCCTCTTAGACGTTTAATGGCTTGGCGCTCTTTCAACCCTTGCTGCATGCTCACTACAGTGAGGAGAATGCATCAGTCATCAATCACAGCCTTATCGGGAAATCTGTGTTCAAATTGAATCATTTTAATGAATAAGTAAATAGTAATATGCGACTTGGGCTCTTTTAGTTCTGCTAAGCTGTATGCTGCAAATGTATGGTGTTGTGGACATGTGTGATTTATGTGCTCTCAATGCCCAGTGTAGGGATGAGTTCCTGGATGGAGTGAGCAGCAGGACCATATCCAAGGCGGGTGATGAGACAGCAGATGGTAGAGACAACCCATTTACTGCAGACAACATAAATCCACTAAATACGTTAATAGAAGTGTATGAATCATTAGGACTTTTTGTAATTCCTAGGTCCCTGCTAGTAAGGATATAGTATTAGATTTTTCCACATTGGATTCAACACTGAAGACACAAAACACTTGATGATTTAGACAGCTGCTTCTATTTTCTGGGTCACTAGCTACTAACATCATTTTTACGTGTTTTTCCTGTATTGCAGTTTTAAAAGGTTTTTAACTGTCACCTGACCTTAAAAATTAAATTATACAATAATGAGAGTTTGGTTGAGTTGGGTATTTAGTGTCACGCTTGGGAGGTGAGAGAATCGGGAAACTTGATGGTGTGATGGGCAAAGGGGTCAGGAGAGCCTAATCTGACCCTGATGCTGGGGTCCCTGGCTCACCCTGATCTCAGAGGTACCACTGATGGTAAGGAGTTCCGAGCCGCCACCCAGTACCCTAAACTCCTGATTAGCCCTAGGCTGAGGGCCCCACGGGTCAGGGATAACAGCTTCTCCCATGGCAATAGAACTCCAGGAGAGGCTTCAGCACAGCAGCAAGACATATTCTCAGCTCAATGACCAAGAGCCAACTAACTCTATAAATGGCGTCTAACAGAGGAGAGGGAAGGCTATTTAAAGCCAGGGAAAGGGATTCCAGGTGAGTCACACTTCAACCACTCAACCAGCAGCTGAACATAATAGTGAATGTAGCTCTGGAGCACAACACAGGAGGCAAGGACCTTCACAACTATCATCCATGCAGCTCTTAAAGACAAACAACATACACAGCAGCATCCAGCAATGTCAGCGCGATCTAAGCGCGTGACATTTAGGTATTGGTGATAGGCCCCTTTCACATCAGCGGTTTTTTGAAATCGCGGCAGATGCGGTGAAAAAAACGCATCTGCCGCGATTACCGCATACCGGCTGCACTTGCGGACGGTTGCGGCGCGGTTGCGGCAAGCCCCATACAATGTATAGGCGGGCTTGCGGCAGGTGCGGCAAGTGCGGTTTTGGCACTTGCGGCAAGTGCGGTTTTGGCACTTGCGGCAGGTGCGGCCGCGAAACAAACGCTGATGTGAAAGGGGCCTAACACACTCAATCACCTCGAACGTAAGCAAAATTCAACTTGTAGTTTACAATGCCAATATCCTTTAATGGGAAAAAATTTGTCAGCTGGCCCATCTTCACACTGAGTGAGACCCATTCTCATAAGCCCCCTGGCTACCACTAAAGGGGTCAAAAGCCCTGGTAACTAGAAGAAAAGTAAAATTGAAAATTTTATATTGGACGGTTGCTGAAAGAAATCAAAGATGGCTGGTGGATTCCACTGATTTATAATACCAGACATTAAAAAGGTGTTACCATCTCAGACTTTAAAGATGTTTATTTCCTTTGTGTGTATTGGAACAACATATAATATCAGAGGAAAAAAAGGCAAATTGGACATAATTTCACACAAAACTTAAAAAATGGACCGAACAAAATTGTTGGCACCTTTCAAAAATTGTAGGTAAAGACCTTTCTTTCCAGCATGTGATTCTCGTTCAAACTCACCTGTGACAAGAAACCGGTTTGGACAATATGAAAATCACATCTGAAACTAGATAAAAAGGGAAGAACTTGACTCAATGTTTGCATTGTGTGTCTGTGTGTGCCACACTATGCATGGAGAACAGAAAGAGGAGAAAAGAACTGTCTGAGGACTTGAAAACCAAAATTGTTCAAAAATATCAACAATCTCAAGGTTAAAAGTCCATCTCCAGAGATGTTGATGTTCACAGTATGCAACATAATCAAGAAATCTGCAACCAATGGCACTGGAGCTAATCTCACTCAACGTGGTCGACCGAGAAAAATTAAAGAAAAGTGAGAATGCTGAATATTCCGGATGGTGGATCAGCCCCAATCAAGTTCCAAACACATTCAAGCTGTTCTGCAGGCTCAGGGTGTATCAGTGTCAGTGCAAACTATTTATTGACATTTGAATAAAATTAAATGCTATGGCAGGAGACCAAGCAGAACTCCACAGCTGACACAGACATAAATACTGCTGACTGCAGTCTGCCAAAATGTATGCGAACAAGCCAAAATTCTTCTAGGAGCGCATGTTTGGACAAATGAGACCAAGATAGAGTTTTTAGTAAAGCACATCAATCTACTGTTTGTCAAAAATGGAATGAGGCCAACAAAGAAAAGGACTCTGCCTACAGCCACATATGTAGGAGGTTCTGATGTTTTGGACTTGTTTTGCTGCGTCTGGCACTGGGTGAAAGGCATCATGAAATCTGAGGGTTACCAAAGGGTTTTAGGTGATAGTGTAGTGCCGTGTGTCAGAAAGCTGGGTATGCATCTTATGTGATGGGTCTTCCACCAAAACAATGACCACAAACGTACTTCAAGAAGCCCCCAGAATGGAAACAAAATGCTGTAGAGATGTGAAGTGGCCAGCAATGAATCAGGATCTATATCCCATTGAACAACTGTGGAGAGGTCTTAAAATTGCTGTTGGGAGAAAGAACCTTCTAATACGAGAGACCTGGAGCAGTTTGCAAAGGAAGAGTGGTCAAAAATACGGTTGAGAGGTGCAAGACGCTTGTTAATGGTTATAGGAAGTGGTTGATTTCAGTAATTTATTCCAAAGAGTGTGCAACCAAATAGTAAGCCAATCTTGTCTGGTTCATATTTGGGGTTTTGTGTGAAATTCTGTCCAATTTACCTCTTTTTCTGTTGATGTTTTTTTTTGTTGTTCCAGTACACACAAAGGAAACAATAAACGTGTATAACAAAACATGTGTGATTGCAGTAGTTTTCTGGGAGAAATACTTCATTTTTTGGAGCAATTTCAAGGGTGCCAACACTTTCGGCCTTGATTGTAGAGATGCATTTGCATCAGCTGCTTCTTCGTTTTAGAGTACTTGAAATACCAAAGCCGAGACATATTATAGCAGAATATACCGATGATTAATACTGTTCTTGTGACTTGTCTAAGGCCGGTGATATCCCCGGAGATGATTACATTATTGGTAAATCAATTTCTTGCCACATCACATCTGTCACAGATATAGGAATAATTGTCTTACTCCAGTGTAACAATGCACACTGCCGTAGAAACAACGCTCTTCTACAGCATAAGTGTGTGTGATAGGAGAATGGAAATTATGTATTTGCTCATGGATGTGTATGAAAAGTCCTAAATTCTGTCAATTCCATGTGGTCCAATTACACTGTATCTCTCTATTTTATGTGATCAAGTATAAAAAGAGACTGAGCCAAGCATTGAGTATTACTTTCTATCTCTCATCAACAGATAGTATATGTAAAATGGCGATAGTGATCACTCCGGATGATATTTTTGGCAATCATTCTGCAAATAGCACTTGCAGCAATGGACTCCTTAATTAGTAGATTGTCAATGTAACTTTCATGTCATAACATAAATGTTACTTATTGAAATACTCCATAAAATCTCCACACATTAAAAATTACCTAAAGGTATACTCACATGATGAGTTGGCCTTGCCTCTTTTTTGCATTCTTTTTTCAGAAATTCCTGTAAACATCCATAATGTTTGCAGAAATTTTTGAAAATCGATGCAAAAGTGTATCATTTTTACCAGGGCTGAAGTCGGGGTCAGAGCCCATTTTGGTGGAGTCAGTATAAAAGGGTGGGCCATCTATATGGATACACCTAAATAGAATGAGAATGGTTGATATCAACATCCTGTTTGTGGCACATAAGTATACAGGAGGAGGAAAACGTTTCCAGATGGGTGGTGACTATGGCGGCCATTTTGAAGTCGGCTATTTTAGGCCCAACTTTATTTTTTTCAATGGGAAGAGGGTCATGTGACACATCAAATCTGTTGAGAATTTCATAAGAAAAACAATGGTGTGCTTGGTTTTAACATAACTTTATTCTTTCATGAGTTATTTCAAGTAGATATCACCATTCATTCCCATTATATTTAGCTGTATCCATATAGATGGCCCACCCTGTATAATAAATTGGGTACAATAGTTCAATGCAATATGTGCTGAATATTAATATTATGTCCTATCTAAATATCTTGATTATCTTATCCTAATAATTATCACATGAGCCGTGTATGAAAGAGTCGTGGAGTCTGAGTTGGATTCAGGGAAATTGAGAGGTTTGCCTTACCGACTCCATAGCCCTGGTTTTTACTGCAATTTTAAAACTCTGTGTAAAAAACAACTGTTATGCAGTCCCATTATATTTTCATGATTTGCAGCAGAAGCAGGTAACATGTGAAATAGATACATTGTGTGCAGAAGTAGTCCTTGCTTCGGTAGGTTAAGTCTGTGTTCCAAGTCATTGGAGGCAGTACAAGACACGAGGGCATATTTCAGGGCAGAAGAGGTGTGAGTTTGACTCTTTTACTTCATACATTGTTTGAGATCTCATTTTTTCCTCTGTTCTGCTTCTGAATGCTTTATAGTGTGAGAAAAGCAAATGTGCATAATCTTTCCATAGAGCTTCCAGCAGCTGCATTGCTTGAAGCTCATTGCAATAAATCTTGAGAAGGAATGTGAGCCAGGACTACCCATCTCTTTACCAAAGTACAAGATAATGAAACACAAGGGATACCGATTTCCGTGCCGATCCGTGCTCCTTAGGCTCAGAGATAGGAAAAAAGGAGATTGATCTGCCGTACCAAATGGAATGAAAATCAACTGGTTTTAATATGAATCATATCAAGGATACATTAAATATAACTGACTGAAAAAATTAATAGTTCAACACGCTTCAGCAAACTGTGGCCTTTCTGAGGTGCATAAAAACATTTAAAAGCACCTGAGGAAGGCTATAGTTTGCCGAAACACATTGTACGATTAATCTTGCAGCCACTTTCCGTATATTTTATGCATCATTGATTTTACTTGAATCAAACAGTTGATTTTCATATGTTGTTTGGTACAGAAGATCAGTCCACTTCTACTTTCCTATGCCTGAGGAACACGGATCGGCGCTCAAACTGGTATACCCGGTGTTCAGTTTAATTTTGGCCTAGAATCATTGTAAGGTTTCTATCACCAACTCTCTGGATCAACAGTCACCGGCTTGGGAGGATTTTCATATGATGAGCTCTTGAACATTTGCAGCATGATGAGTGCATCGCATTCACAAAACTTCAGGTGATTCAGTGCCCAGCTACTGCACTTAGATAGTGCTACACTTTCATCCTCCTTTTTTCTTAAAGGGAACCTGTCACTTGGAATTAAGGCCCTACACTATCACTACCTGTCCCTACACCTTCCTAGCTGCTCCCTATCTATCCCTATCTGTGCTAAAATGGCCCTATAAAAGATTAGAAAAATGAATTCTAGCTTACATAAGTCCGTGAGTAAGGGGACTGAGAAGGCGGTGCCAGGCTCCATGTAGCACTCCTCCTTGCAGCTGTGCACGCCCCGCTGGGTGCCATTATTGTGTGTTCCTCTCTGCCCCTCTATTTGGAATCTCCCGCCCTCTGGAAGCTTGTCATGCACCGGGCGCTACGTCACTTCCGGCCCGGTGCATTATGGGGCCGATCACGTGATCAGCCCGGCTTCAATAAGCGCATTGCGCATGTGCAGAGTCGGGCCGATTATGCGATCGGCCCCATAATGCACTGAGGCTGATCACGTGATTGGCCCCATAATGCATCGGGCCGTAGCCCGTAGTGACGTAGCGCCCGGTGCATGACAAGCTTCCAGAGGGCGGGAGATTCCAAATAGAGGGGCAGAGAGGAACAAACAATAATGGCGCCCAGCGGGGCGTGCACAGCCGCAAGGAGGAGTGCTACATGGAGCCTGGCACCGCCTTCTCAGTCCCCTTACTCACGGACTTATGTAAGTTAGAATTCATTTTTCTAATCTTTTATAGGGCCATTTTAGCACAGATAGGGATAGATAGGGAGCAGCTAGGAAGGTGTAGGGACAGGTAGTGATAGTGTAGGGCCTTAATTCCTGGTGACAGGTTCCCTTTAAGCGGATTTTCCAGCTGAAATACATGTCAGTACATACAGGTGCATCTCAATGAATTATAATCTCATCAAATAGTTAATTTTTTTCAGTAACTCAATGCAAAAAGTGAAATGCATATATTATATAGAGTCATTACAAACGGAGTGATTTATTTCAAGTGTTTATTTCCGTAAATGTTGATGATTATGGCTTACAGCCAATGATAACTCAAAGGTCCTTATCTCTGAAAATTAAAGTAGGGAGGATGAAGGGTTAAAAACTGTGCTGCCTAAAACGTCCTGAAACATGGCAATATGATAATGATTTGTCCTGAGGAAGGGGCCAGGGAGCACTGAAACACGTTAACCAATAAATCAATACTATTTTCACCCATTAATGTCTTGTAGAATACGGCAGCACAGTTTTTGACCCTTTATCCCCTCCACTCTATATGCACCACGCTGGGGACTGCAGCAGCTGTGATATGCTTTTATAGTGGTAGTGACTCTCACAACCACACAAGGAGCCTCTGATACCTATTTAGGTTATATTTTATCTCTCAGACCCTTCATCCACCCTACTTTAATTTTATGAGAAAATGACCTTTGGGTTTTCATTGGTTGTAAGCCATAATCATCAACATTAACAGACATAAACACTTGAAATAGATCACTCTGTTTGTAATTACTCTATATAACATATCAATTTCACTTTATGTAATGAATTACTGAAGTAAATTAACTTTTTGATATTCTAATTCATTGAGAAGCACCTGTATGAAAAGTTTTAAAAATGAAAACCTGGTTTTCTTTGTTTATTTAGAAAAAGTAAAGTTTTACATTGTAATAAATGAAGAAATATTTGATATTAGACCTTCTTATTGTTCTGTATCGCTACAGTTTCCTTTCTCTCAAGAATCACATCTCTAGTCCACAACCATCAGGACAAAATGAATGGTTATAGTTTAAAAAAAAAAAAAATCTAGTTCATGAATATTGGTTTATCCTTACATACATTAACTTCTTACTATTGAAACCAGCTGTGTGATGCTATTTTTCCCTTCATTATTTACCAAGGCACATCAGTATATTAATTCCTTAGGGACCGACCCAATTTTTTCGCCTTAGAGAATCCATCACGAGGCTTTTGTAAGATGCAGCCTTTGGAGTGTCTGTCCTGCACCGTGCACTATAGTATGGGGGTAACTAATAGGCTGAAAGCCAGAAACTGTTCATCACATGTATCAGGGTGACTTGCGCCCTATGCAAACCTCATTTGTGTGTATATCTAATACCAGCAACCACTCCCTCCATTATATGATGGGCTGAGAGTGGTTGTCTTATCGGTATTGTGCACTTGGTTTGCCCACTCCCCCATCATGGAGGGCCCGTTGCATCCTGAATGTGTTGGGTTAATGGCTGTTTCTGGTGAGTTTTCTTGAACATTTTGGTTTACCTTTAAATCTAGGTTTACATTTATCTTGTGCTCTATATTGAACTCGAAGGACAGGTTTTCCATGTAATTTTTTTTTTTTAATGTGATTTAGACAAAACCCCCAGTGTAGTGATTCACTTTAATGAATCAGATGGAAACATTTGGGACTCAATCTTTCCTCTGTTTTGGCGGTGTCCGTGTTTTTAGCTCACAAAAGTGTGGTTGATTACAGTTGTATGCATGCCTAAAATAACATTACCGCCATATCAAGGTATATCGGAAGTCTTTAAGGGATTAAAGCATCCCAATACCCTAGGATTGAGAGTGAGTATACATTCTTCATGTCTATTCACCACAGCTGGTGGTCTCTATGTCCTTTCCACTGTCTTTTCTGTTGAGATCTGCAGTCCTTTCCCCTGCTTCTAAAATGTGCTTCTAAGATGTCCACTGCAGTTGTGTAAGGAGGAGTGACAAGTCTAAACCATGCCTCCAAATATTAGAAAAAGCAGGGAGTTATGGGGTAGACATACCACTGTGTTCCTGTACCCCGAGACACTGCAGTGCCCATGTTTCTAGAAGGACTGGAATACCATTTTTAGCAGGTTAAAGAATCCGCAGGAGGCAAATGGAAGGCAACATGGAAGATGACCATACTTTACATATTACCAACTTAGAGGGTGACTTCCAGTAGCAGCTATGCTACAATACCAAGCACTACCATTGTTCAAAATGGTGGAGCTGTCCATAATGGAGCTCTGTAAACAATAAACCTCTTTAAATTTAAGGATTCAGTCAAGAGACAGATTATCTTACAGAATCAAGGAATGAAAGTTGGAAGGGACCTCTCCCTGTTCATTTCTGCTGTGAGAGTACATCATGGAGTAACATAGATAACACTGTAGATTGCTCACTGTTTAGGTTTTTTGTACTAAGGAATCTGTTTCATCCACTGCCTCAAGGCCATAGCAAGTAACCACCTGTGTTTATTTTATTCGATTGAAAACCTGCATGGAAAAACGCATACCTTATTTTTCAGATTATAAAATGCATTTTTGTTCCTCCATATTTTGGGGGAAAGTGAAGGGGGTACATCTTCTAATCCGAATATACTGGTACTGTGTGGGATCGGCTCTGGAGTGGTGTCCAGAGGCTGGCTACTGGCTGGAGAAGGCTGGTTGCAGGCTGCAGAGACTGCAGAAGGTAACATGGCCCCCGCTCATTATACTCATTTAAAATGAATTGCACCCGCTGCTGTCCACCTCTCAGTGCTGAAGTTTCTCTGGAAGATGGGCAGGAGGAGCGGTGCATATTATGTGAGCCTGCACTCACCCCCCCCCTCTTGCACTCGCCTCACCCCCTCCTTGGATATACCCCATCCTGAGCTCACCCCCTCCATGCCCCAATCACTCATGTCCCCATGCTGGTGCGCACCCAGTAAAATAATAAACTACTGATTACTTACCTTCTGCCGCTCGGTGCTCACATCTCACAGCTTTCATCCTCTGTGCTGCTCGGCATCCGATCATGTGACATCATCGCTTTCGGCCTCGCTCACATGATCTGAAGAGGCACAGAGACAAGGAGAAAGCGGCGAGATGTGAGCACCAAGCGCCAGAGGGCAAGTAATCAGCTGTTTATTATTTTACTGGGTGCGCACCAGCATTGGGACATAATGAGTGATGGGGGAATGGACGGGGTGAGCTCTTGGGGGCCATATCCAGTATGGGGGGCTTTGTACCAGGATGGAAGATATATATATATATATATATATATATATATATATACCAGGATGGGGGGGGTTATGTACCAGGATGCGGGGCTATGTACCATCACTGGAGACCATATCCAGGATGGTGGGCTATGTACCATCACTGGGGGCCATATCCAGGATGGTGGGCTAAGTACCATCACTGGGGGCCATATCCAGCATGAGGGGGCCTTGTACCACGTTGGGGGTCATGTACCAGGATGGGGGACATATATACTGATTGTAAGATGGACACTAGCATTATAAGACAGTTCCCATTTACCATTAAAAGGAAAAAAATTCTCTTTTCCTTCACCAAATGTGGGGGGGTGTCTTATAATCGGGTGAGAAAAATACAGTAATTAAACGCCTCATAGTGCTCCTCACACCCCCCAAAACAATCTTAACCACCTTAATGCCCGTCACGCTTGCCTTTACACTGTGGTATTCACCTTCATGGCTTCTATGTCCTGTCTCTGTTGAGTAGGATGCTTTTCTCTTTTTGTGTTAACTAATAAATATCATCATCATTTTTGCAGCCTTTTCTTTTGGGGACCAAGAACATCATCGCCTCTTTTTTTCTCCTTTGTGAGTTCACCGTTTAGCTTGGATAAGAAATGGAAAATCAATGATTTTTTTGTGCTCGCAGTGTTTTATGTCATTTTATAGATATGAATGGAACATTATGAATAAAATCCAATACATGATCATCTCCTGTAGCAAATTATTTCTTATAGGCATAAGTGATGTTGTGATGTTAAGGCCCCAAAGCCCTAAGGCTCAGAGTTGTTAAGTAGACATGTTGATTAATTCTGGAAGGGGAGAAATTAAATTAGGTAAGGAGAATCCCAGAGATAATTTAATTGGAAGGCTATTGAGGTAGGCAAACACCAGCAATTTATAGATTTACATTGGCTAGATGAAAAAACTAAGCCGTGGAGCAATTATTGAATGAGTCTCTTGGCTGCGCTTGTTACAACCATTCAGCTCTCTATATATGTGTTTTGTTATTTGTGACCAAACATCTGTTCATGTGTTTATTGCAGTAGCTGAATGTAGAGGTGGATACTGTAAAACTGATTTATCCCTTTTGACTCTGTAGGAAATGACCCTTTTGCAATGATTTGTTCCAAATGTATATATAGTGTATCCACTATAGTATTAATGAAAGACAATTGGGAGAATTCCTGGGGGGCTATGATAAAGTGTTAAACAAATCTGTGGATTTTTTTGCTCTGATAAACTGTGTAGCTGTTTAAAGGGTTCTATTAGGAGACTTTCACATCAGCGGTTTTTTAAATCAGGCACAGATAAGGTTCTTGCAGCAAAAACCTGGTCCTGAATAGTTGTGTTTTTTTGCCCTTTACTGTATGATACCGGATGGTATCGTACTGATTTTATACCGGATCCGGAAAAAAAAACACAGTATGGTGCCATCTGGTATTGTGCGATATTTTTTTTTAACAGACCCTTTTGAGGATTCTCTGAGATAGATTATAGAGCTCACCAGTCTCCTGCTCCTGCTTCGGGGCCCGCTCATTAATCTTCATAAATATTCACCGCACTGAACTACAACGGCCAATCACGGATACTGATAATCTGACAGTGTCTTTGATTGGCTGTTGCACTCAGACTGCGACCCCATAATCTGTACCAGTGTCTGTGCTTTGTTGCAATATACATTGGTGTGTGGCAACAAACCTGCCGTCATATTGTGTAAAATAAATAAAAAGAAAATGCATAGGTGTCCCCCGTATTTTTGATTTTCAGCACAGATAAAGCGGACAGCTGCGGGCGGCAGTCCCCAGCTTTGTACTTTATATTGGCCGAGTATCAAATACGGGAACCCCATACATTTTTCTTTAATTATTTAAATAAATAATAATAAAAAAATTCAGCGAAATTAGGTCCCTCCCAATTTGATACTCTGCCAAGTTAAAGCGCACGGCTGGGGGTTACTATTCTCACCCTGTGGAGGCACATTCCCTCCAATGAATGGCCAAAAACCTATTTCATATAGGAAACCTGATCTGTGTCTAATTTGAAAAATGTAGCAGGTGTGAAAGTACGCTAACCTGTCTCTCTTTTGCTTTAGGAGGTGTTTGGCAGCAATATTGTGTCATCGGCAGATGCCTGACAGGGTGCATGCAATAGCAGCAATTATGGTGCAAATGTTTAGGAGAGCGATAGCAAGTGGAGCATTGTGGTCCAATGATGTAATAAATGATGATCAACAAATAACAAAGTTGTTAGGGCCTCTGGATGCCATGGCAACGAGGCAGGAAGCAGGGCTGGGGGAGTAAGCCAGCCGAAACTCCAACTCCGACTCCTCAATTTTCCTTAAATCCAACTCGGACTTCCTCATACATGGCTCATGTTTAAGTGATAATTTTTTTTGTAGTACAGTATGAACAACAGGCTTTAATCATTATGATGTAATAATCAAGATATGTAGATGGAACATAATAATCAGCATATATTGCATTCTTCCTCTGAAGAACAAACTTGTTATTCAAGAAACGCATCAGGGTTCATCCTAGAATGCCAGCACAGTGGGAGCTCCCCTGCTCCTTTACTGTGCACCCACGTGTCGTCACCCGCCATTCAGGAAGTTAGTGTGGACCCTTTTCCTCTGCGCTCGTCACTGGCCAGGATTGCTGCAGCTACCACATTCAGGCGTTTGTGCCTGTATCTAATAGCATTTTTTTTGTGTTGCTGAATTCCTAATTCCGGACCTAAATACAATTGGAACCAGTACCTTTATGGACTTCTGCCTTGGACAGGAATCAATCCTATATTTAATCCTGTAACCCTATAATCCTAAACTTCATAACTATTATTTGAGTGCATTATTCAGAGCCTGTTATTTTTAATCGTGGTTCTGGGTCACCAAAGTTATATTTCCTATAGTGATGCTTTGTGTTCCTATAGTTGTGTTATGAATTGTAAACTTTGATTATTCAGTTTATTCAGGGGACTAACACTCTTCTTTTTTTTTTTTTTTTTTTTTATTTATTTTAGTTTTTACTGGGGTACGGAAGCGCTGTAGTGTTTTGCACTTCAAATTCTTTTTCTCTTGTTTGGATCGTGGGCAGGGTCTTTTTACACTCAGCTGCTCCACTACCTCATTTATCTTGATTGAATAGGCGCAGTGATGTTTAATTATTTTCTTTTACATTGTACAACCGTAGTAGTAAAATTATTTAAGGGCTATGCGCTAACTCTTTACTTATGGCGCTGAATAAAAGTTATTCCAAGGGTTTTAAGTTTGACCCTTCTTTGGGATGTTTATTTAAAATAATCAAAACATTACAGGATTCTGCCACTATATGTTCAATATATTTATTATAGCCTACACGTATGTGTTTGGTTAAGGTCAAAATTTATATTACAGATTCAAGGTTTAAAATTGTGATTTCAATCACAACCGGAAAGTTTAAAAATGGTAGAAGAATTTAAAAACAGGGTAAAAACAATCAAAGCTTATAAATTCTAGTAAGCTATATACAGGCCACTTTCAAATTTTTTTTTATCTTTTCCCAATGTTGCCCAGTTGTTAGAACATCTTCACTCGTCTGTTATGGGTGTTGCTGGGTGTCCATGATTCTCCTTAGATCTTATGAAGGTGGTTTGGTCTCTTCAGTGCTTCTGCCTAGCTGTAGTGATGAGCTTGACTCAAGCAGGTTTTGTATTCGCTTGGTTTTCCTTTTGGGTGCAGGTTTTAGGATGAATCTACAATGAGAAATGGTCCTTTATCACTTATCTCATCTTATGTTGGGATGATATTTACCACCAGTAAAGGGTACATCACACACTGCAACATCACTAGCGATATCACTGAAACGTCACAAGTTTTGTGACGTAACAGCGACCTCTCCAGCGATGTTAAGGGGGAGTCACACGCGTCAATGTCGTCAGTGAGATGATTGCTGACGACATTGACGGCTGATTGCTGGTGAGCTGTCACACAGACAGACTCACCAGCGATCAATTGACCAGAGACATCATGGAAACGATTTAAATATCGTTTCCACGATGTCTTGCTCCCGCTGCCAGCCTGCTGGAAGCGGGAGCAGGCTGGTCTCCAAGGTAAACTGCGGGTATCTAGGCAGCGCGCGCTGCCTAGATACCCGATGTGTACCTTAGTTACCAGCCTCCTCCGCTCACTGGCTGGTATCTAAGGTACACAGCGGGTAACTAGGGACCCTAGTTACCCGCTGTGTACCTTAGATACCAGCCGGTCAGCGGAGGAGGCTGGTAACTAAGGTACACGTCGGGTATCTAGGCAGCGCGCGCTGCCTAGATACCCGCAGTTTACCTTGGATACCAGCTCCCAGCGCTTGTGAGAGGCGCTGGGAGCTGGAATATCGCTACTCCCGGTGTCACACGCAGCGATGCTGCGTGTCCACCGGGCGACAATCGCCAGGTTTTAGAGCAGGTTCTAAAACCTGGCGATCATCAACCAGCGATTTATCGCTGGTTGATTCAGTATGTCACACGCGTCAATATCGCTGCAACGTCACGTGCAGCCGAGATCGTGCAGGCGATATTGACGCGTGTGACTCCCCCTTTACAGTGTGTGACATGCATCAGCGATCTGGCCCCTGCTGTGAGGTCGCTGATCGCTACAAATTGTTCAGCACCATTTTTTTGATCCTTGGTCACCCGCTGGTCAGCACGCGTCGCTGTGTGTGACAGTGAGAGACCAACGATCAGTGACCTCCCAGCCAATGCCCAGCACCGCACATTAGATACTGGGCACCAGGTAACTAAGCAGCACACTGTTTAATTACCCGGTGTGTACCCTGGTTACCAGCATCCTCCCACTTAGCCCAGCCTGTAAGCAGGAGGATGCTGGTAACCAGGGTACACACCGGGTAACTAAGCAGAGTGCGCTGCTTAGTTACCCGGTGTTTACCCTGGTTACCAGCGATGTCTCTGCTGACTTGTCACTGGTGAGTTTGCCTGTTTGACAGCTCACCAACAACTGCATAGAGACTGTCTGGCGATCCCGGCCAGGTGGGATCGCTGGTAAGTCTCAGCGTGTAAAGGGACCTTAAGATTCTCTATTCTTACCTCCTAATTATGGAGTAGGTGTCTTGGGACGGTTTCACACTACAGCTGGGATCCGATCCGTGGCTGTCCGCTTGAGGCAGACAACCACGGACTGGAACAGTACACAGAACTGGAGGGCTAATTTGCCCTCGGGTCCGGTGTGCAGCCGCACGCAGCTGGGTCATTCCATGTCAAGTGATCCAAAAATGAATATTTTTTTTCCCTGACGTCCTCAGATTTTTTTAATTTTTTTTCTATATGAAGAACAACTTTAGTTAATTACAAAAAAAAAGTTTTGAATTTTTTTCTTTATCAGTTAATTTTTTACAGATTTTTAAAGTTTTAAAAAAGTGCGAATTTTGGCCTGGTACGGCTTTACATTTTCTATCATATCTCGGGCTAGAAATAAGATAGAGAAACAAAATAAGCACCAATCTACTCAGAACTGTGCAGGCTTTCACCAGATATGTCACAAGAGGATCTTTGTTAATATTTTACCCATGTGATCGCAAGCGCAAAACTTTAAAACGCATTTCCGAAAAATCGGCGCGCTTTAAATATTTCAAAAACTGCCCAGATTTTTAAAGTTTAAAAAAAGGGTGAATTTTGGCCTGGTATGACTTTACATTTTTTTATCTCAGGCTAGAAATAAGATAATGAAGTGGGAGAGGCATCATTTTACTCAGAACGGTAACACCTTTCATTTGATATGTTACAAGACTATGTTTCTTTATATCAAATTCAAACTATTGACGGGCAATTGTGAAAAAAATGACTGATTGTGTTCTTGGTTATATTTGTGCAGAGATTCAACTTGGGACCTGTCAAATTTATATATTTTTTTATTTTATGGTTGTATGAGTTATCACAACTTATTGAATAAAACATTTATATGCAACAAAAAAGAAACACAAAAAAACAAATCCCATAAGTGCCAGGATAAATACATCTTAATCATCAGAACACAACGCTCAGCATTTTCAACTTGAATGTATTGAACAAACCAAAAGAAGAAAGGTGATCATATCCTCAAGTTTGATTAAACAAGATTAAAAGAACCAAAAATGTTAACCCCTATTTATACATATAAATTTGTTTTCTATTCTATCACTAAACATGTGATTTATGAAGTGTTTAATAAGAATAGTACAGTAGTTAAATCATCGTTCTATAAATTATGAACTAATCAAACAATTAATAGTATGTTTTTAAAGTGGCATTTTATCAATTTGTCCCTTCTAGTGGGTGAAATGTAATCTTGTCCATAAACGCTTACTAGCAATCGCCATTTCCTTGTGTGTCAAAGAGTATGTCCGGCCTGTCACGGTGTTAGGCTCCGCCTGAGTTAATATCTGATTTTTGTGCACTTTTAAAATGTCTGGCTTTCTTGGATACACAAAGGATGGCGCTGGACCAGAAGGATGCAATAAAGTCAATTCTACTTCTTCATTTTCACAATCTTTGGAGAGTACAGTAGCCAGCCACCAGCGCCAATCATATTCATATTTTTCAAAAGGATTGCAACAGTGTCTATGATAAAATGCTGTTTCTTGAGAAGTAGCAGCCATTGCTGCGTGGGAAAAATACAGTTAATATTAAGTAAGGAAGATGGGTAATAAAAATAGATTTACAGTACACTTGAGATAGAACTGTATTACTATAAAGTGAGTTTTAGGGCTAGCGCGCACAGTTTTTTCTGTCTGCAGATACACGCTGCAGTTTTGGCAGCTTGTTTTTCTACCAAGTTTTTACCACATATGCGTTAGTTTTTTTTTAATCGCTAGTGAAAAAAATGGCAGCTTTTTTTATATAAATGATAAATGCTGCGTTTATTGCAGCGATTAAAAAGTAGTTCAAGCAGTGATTTACTCACTCTTGAGTGTTTCCAAAAACACTGCATGTGGTGAACCCCATAGAAATCAATGGGGCTGTTTTTCTGAATGATGATCCCTAAGAATAGCACTGTGTGTATTGGCCCTTAATAAAAAAAGCATTAAACTATTAATATATTTACTCACCCATATTTTAGTACACAGCCTTGATGGCTTTGTACAGACTATTGTTTGTTCAGGAGTGAAGATGTCCAGACATGTCAGGACGTGAAAGGTCTGACCGAGCTGTCTTACTTCCTGAATGCAGTGGGTAGACACTTAACATGATTGACAGAGCTGCTGGCCTATCATCTGCTCTGCATTCACTGTCTATCCCTGTGCTTTCTCAGGTTGAGCCCTAACAAAGCTTTTTCCTATATGTCCTCTCCTGCTTCTAAGCTGTAACATATCAAAATAATACAGTAATGTCTTAAAATAATGGATTTGATAAATATAGACCCCACGCTTTTAGACCACAGGTTGAACAGATCTGAATTCAAGATTTTTGAATTGACACTATAATAGTTAAATATTTTAAAATATGATCCCATCACGATCCCAACTTGAAATTTGGTACAGATGTGGCTAAGAGCATAAAAGACACATGGGCAGTTTTGGAAAATTTTTATTAAAAGTTTTTTCGGAAATGCATTGCAAAATGTTGCGTTTGCGTTCGCATGGGTAAAAAATGAAAATTAACAAATATACTCTTGTGACATATCTGGTGAAAGCCTGGACAGTTCTGAGTAGAATGGTGTTTATTTTGTTTCTCTATCTTATTTCTAGCCCAAGATAAAAAAAATGTAAAGTCATACCAGGCCAATATTCACACTTTTTTTAAACTTTAAAAATCTGTAAAAAATTAACTGATGAAGAAAAAAATTCTAAACTTTTAATTTGTAATTAACTAAAGTAGTACTTCATAAAGGAAAAAAAAAAAAAAAAAAATCTAAAGACGTCAGGTAAAAAAATATATTCATATTTAGATCACTTGATATGGAATGACCCATTGACGCTATTAATAGTAAAATATTTTAAAATATTATCCCAATTTGGTACAGATGTGACTAAGAGCATAGCAGACACATGGGCAGTTTTTTAAATATTTAAAGCGCGCCGATTTTTCGGAAATGCGTTTTAAAGTTTTGCCCTTGCGATCACATGGGTAAAATATTAACAAATATCCTCTTGTGACATATCTGGTGAAAGCCTGTATAGTTCTGAGTAGAATGGTGTTTATTTTGTCTCTCTATCTTATTCCTAGCCTTCGTTATGAGGAGAAACGTAAAGGCAGGCAACAGCGAAATTCGCACTTTTTCCGAACTTTGAAAATCATTTAAAAAAAAAAAAAAAAAAAAAATTTTTTTTAATTTTTCTCTTCACATTTTGCATTGTCTGACATGCTATTATCAAATAACAAAATCTCAAAAGAATTAAAAATATAGAGGTAATAATCATTGGTTCACTTGACATGGAATGACCCAGCTGCCGCCGCTGATAGGTCAGGACCGCGGCTCGCGGGGAGCTAGCCGCGGTCCTGAACTGTGAGGAGGGGACGGCGCTGAGCTTCAGCACCAGGTAGCTGTCCCCTCTGACAGATCAACGTACTCGAGGGCAAATTAGCCCTCGAGTTTTGTGTGCTTATCCGGTCCGGGGCTGTCTGCCTCAAGCGGACAGCCATGGATCGGATCCCAGCCGTGGTGTGAAGCCGGCCTTAGACTTCAAATAGGGAGTGGTGATTGTTTCGTGTCCTCTTTAGGTGCTTCTAGTGATGGGGATCTATTGATAAATTTTATTTTATTTTAATATATTCTATGTCTTCTTGTTATATATATTATCTATCTAGGTAATTGAGTTAAAATGTTACTTACTTGTATTTGTTGTTAAGTTGTGCTTTGAGGTTCAAGTGCGGGGGTTTCTTTGTGTGTGTTTCTCTGGCTCCTTGTGATGTGCTAATGGTGTGCGCCACTAATTTACTGGATTAAGGGGGCTATAAAAAGGTATTTCTTGGAGACCCTAGTACCCTTAAGAAGTAAGGATTCGAAACGCGTTAAGGGTGAGCTAACAATAAGGACTGTGATAAGTGAATATCCCCCTTGTGTATTGTAAGTGTGGAAGCTTGGAATAATCTTCTTATGTATTATACCGTGTTGCCTTGTTCAATAGGTGTTTTCCTATGCAAGATGCACCTTGGCACTGGACACTAGGAGTAGCCTAGTGCTACAATTCTAACCAAAAAGTGTCTCCCTTGAAAGTTTATATACAACCTGATTACAGGTGAGGGAGATCATTGGAAATCAATCTATGTGCCAGAGTATATCATTATAATAGAAAAAAAATTTTTGTCCTACTTGGAGACCATTAATATTAGTGGTTTTTTTTTTCCTAATTTTTCACATTTCAGCACAAAGAATTTTTTCATTTTATTTTTGCACATTGGCACTTTATATATTTATGCACTTTTATAGTGATCATATTGCTTATATTATAAATAAGACATTTACACATTTTATTGAAATTAATGCTTAGGTTTTTTAATGTGGCTTTAAGGTGGTTTGAACCTGTAACAGCCCTGTCGGTAATCTCTTGTTGCAGAGAATTACCACTAGACCATCTCTGCTGTGCTAGTTCAGTGAGAGCGCACACATCACCTTTCCACGATTTTTTCACATTTCAGCACAAAGACTTTTTTTATTTTTTTATTTTTGCACCTTGGCACTTTATACATTTACTAGCTGTGAGCCCGATGCAAATGCATCGGGATTCTAGAACGTGCATTAATTTGATTATAGTAGTTATAGCTGTTAGCCTGATGCAAATGCATCGGGTATCTAAAATATGTTTATTGTTTTTTTAAAGATTTTTAAATAATAATCGCATCATCAATAGCAATAATATAAGCCATAGCATTATTATTAGCAGTAATAGCAGTATTAATAGCATTATTAGCAGTATTATGAGCATTAATAACAGTATTAATAGCATTATTATTAGCATTAATAGCATTATTAATAGAATTATTAGCATTAATAATAGCATTAATAACATTATTAATAGCATTAATAGCATTATTATTAGCATTAATAGCATTAATAATAGCATTATTAGCATTAATAATAGCATTAATAACATTATTATTAGCATTAATAGCATTAATAATATTATTAGCATTAATAATAGCATTAATAAACATTATTAATAGCATTAATAGTATTATTATTAGCATTAATAATAGCATTATTAGCATTAATAATAGGATTAATAACATTATTAATAGCATTATTATTAGCATTAATAGCATTAATAATAGCATTATTAGCATTAATAATAGCATTAATAACATTATTAATAGCATATAGCATTATTAATAGCATTAATAGCATTATTATTAGCATTAATAGCAATATTAATAGCATTAATAGGAGAAATATTAGATTAATAGCATTATATAGCATAATTAATAGCATTATAGCATTATTAATAGCATTAATAGCATTAATAGATAATATTAGCATTAATAGCATTATAGCATAATTAATAGCATTAATAGCATTATTAATAGCATTAATAGCATTATTATTAGCATTAATAGCATTAATAGCATTATTAGCATTAATAATAGCATTAAATAACATTATTAATTAGCATTAATAGCATTATTATTAGCATTAATAGCATTATTAGCTTATTATTAGCATTAATAATACATTAATAGGATAATAATGCATTAATAGCATTATAAGCATAATTATATAGCATTATGTAAATAGCATTAATAGCATTATTATAGCATTAATAGCATTAATAATAGCATATTATAGCATTAATAGCATTAATAGCATTATTAATAGCATTAATAGCATTATTATTAGCATTAATAGCATTAATAGCTTATTAGCATTAATAGCATTATATTAATACATTAATAGGCATAAATATTAGCATTAATAGCATAATATAATAGCATTAATAGCTTTAATAATAGCATTATTATAGCATTAATAATAGGATAATTAATAGCATTTAATAATAGCATATTGTAATAGCATTATTATTAGCATTAATAGCATTAATAATAGCATTATTAGCATTAATAATAGCATTAATAGACATTATTAATAGCATTAATAGGAAAAAATAATATAATATTAGCATTAATAGCATATTAATAGCATTAATAGCAATTATAGCATTAATAGCATATAATAGATTAATAAATTTAATAGCATTAATTTTAGCATTTAATAGCATTAATAATGCATATTAGATATATAGCATAAATTATAATAGCATTATAATTATATAGCATTAAGCATATAAGCATTAATAGGAAATATTAGCATTAATAGCATTAATAGCATTAATAGATATTAATAGCATTATAATAGCATTAATAATATTAGCATTAATAAGCATTATTAATAGCATTAATAGCATTAATAGCATTATAGTATAGCATTATATATTAGCATTAATAGCATTAATAGCATTAATAACTTTAGATTAATAGCATATAATAGCATAATTAATAGCATTATAATAATGATTAATAGATTAATATAGCATTAATATTAATAGCAATTAAAGCATTATACATTTAATAGCATTAATACATTATTAATTTATAGCACATTAATAGCTAATAGCATTAATTATGCATATATTTAGCATTAATAGCATTAATAATACCATTAATAGGCTAAATATTAGCATTAATAGCATAAATAATAGCATTAATAGCATTATTAATAGCATTAATAGCATTATTATTAGCATAAATAGCATTAATAATAGCATTATTAGCATTAATAATAGCATTAATAACATTATTAATAGCATTAATAATAGCATTATTAGCATTAATAATAGCATTATTAGCATTAATAATAGCATTAATAACATTAATAGCATTATTATGAGCATTAATAGCATTAATAGTATTATTAATAGCATGAATAGCATTATTAATAGCATTAATAGGATTAATAGCATTATTAATAGCATTATTAATAGCATAAATAATAGAATTAATAGCATAAAAAATAGCATTAATAGCATTAGTATTAGCATAAAGAGCATTAATAGCAATATTATTAGCTAATGAATAGCATTATTAATAGCATTAATAGCATTAATAGGATAAATATTAGCATTAATAGCATAATTAATAGCATTAATAGCATTATTAATAGCATTAATAGCATTATTATTAGCATGAATAGCATTAATAATAGCATTATTAGCATTAATAATAGCATTAATAACATTATTAATAGCATTAATAGCATTATTATTAGCATTAATAGCATTAATAGCATTATTATTAGCATTAATAGCATTAATAATACCATTAATAGGATAAATATTAGCATTAATAACATTATTAATAGCATTATTATTAGCATAAATAGCATTAATAATAACATTATTAATAGCATTATTATTAGCATTAATAGCATTAATAATAGCATTAATAGGATAAATATTAGCATTAATAGCATAAATAATAGCATTAATAGCATAATTATTATCATTAATAGCATTATTATTAGCAGTAATATCATTATTATTAGCATTTTTTTTTTAATTATTATTTTTTATGTAATTATTTATTATTTTTTTATTATTTTTTTATTATTTTTTTATTATTTTTTTTTATTATTAAATTTATTATTTAGGCTGAGACCCAGTTCTCTTTCAGGTCCGCTGAAAGGGCTGATATTATTAGCATATATTTAATTTTTTTATTATGATTTATATTTAATTATTTATTATTATTTAATTATTTATTATTTTTTTTATTATTTTTTAATTATTTTTTTTATTATTAAATTTATTATTTAGGCTGAGACCCAGTTCTCTTTCAGGTCCGTTTATTTTTTATTTATTTTTTTATTATTTTTTAATTAATTATTTTTTTATTATTAAATTTATTTGTTCCCATTGAAATACATTAGCGGTGTGTCGGCGATTTTATGGCTGCCGACCTGATTCTATTTGTCGGGCCAAAAATCGCGGACACACCGCTAATGCATGTCTATGGGCAGTGAGCTCGAATTCTGATTGGTCGGCAACCAATCCGAAATCGGGCTGACTGGCCATAGAGATGCATTAGCGGTGTGTCCGCGATTTTAGGGCCGACAAACAGAACCAGGTGGCCGGCCATAAAATCGGCGACACACCGCTAATGTATTTGAATGGGAAATGAGGGGCTCTTCTGATTGGCTGAGGGCAGTATACAGCGACCAATCAGAAGAGCCCCTCACATCTCATTAAGATAGAATGGCGGATTTGTCGTCCATTCTATGTTAATGATAACTGAAGAGGACGTCGGAGCTGGAAGTTGGCGGAAAGAAGACAGAAGATCCCCGGGGCCGGACGAAGAGGCGGAGATGG
Source organism: Allobates femoralis (assembly GCA_033576535.1). NCBI lineage: Eukaryota > Metazoa > Chordata > Amphibia > Anura > Aromobatidae > Allobates > Allobates femoralis. Next base: position 518,855,375 of record JARQOC010000001.1, on the reverse strand, counting down.
CGGAAAGAAGAGAGAAGACCCCCGGGGCCGGAGGAAGAGGACGCCTGGCCGGACGGAGGACTTGTGGATCGGACGGACGATCAGATGACTAAGAAGGCATGTGAGTGATCGACGGGGACGTTAGGGTAGGGGACAGCGGGGGCTTCGGGTGTAGGGCTTTAGGTGTTAGCGACAGCGGCGGGAGCTTAGGAGGCGGCGGGCTTAGGGGTAAGGGGTTAGGTGCGACGGGGCTTACGGGGTAGGGCATAGGTGTGGCGGTCGGGCTTAGGTAGGGCGGCGGTTAGGGGGTAGGTTAGGGGGGGTCGGGGCTTGGGGCAGGGTGTAGGTCGGCGGATGGGTAGGGGTACGCGAAGGGTGGGGCGGCGGGTGGGCTTAGGGGTAGGGGGGGGGGGGGGTGGGCTGCGGCAGGGGCTGTAGTGTACAGCGCGATGGATACTACAGTGCCATGGCGCTTATGGGCATGGGACTGTAGTATACTATAGCGGTGTACACTACAGTCGTATGGGCTTAGGGCGGCAGGGGGCTGTAGTGTACAGCGCGATGGTATACTACAGTCCCATGGCGCTTATGGGCATGGGACTGTAGTATACTATAGCGGTGTAGAGTACAGTAGTATGGGCTTCTGTGGCTTGGTTAGTGGTGGGTGTCAGCGGGCGGCAGGGGGCTGTAGTGTACAGCGCGATGGTATACTACAGTCCCATGGCGCTTATGGGCATGGGACTGTAGTATACTATAGCGGTGTAGAGTACAGTAGTATGGGCTTCTGTGGCTTGGTTAGTGGTGGGTGTCAGCGGGCGGCAGGGGGCTGTAGTGTACAGCTCGATGGTATACTACAGTCCCATGGCGCTTATGGGCATGGGACTGTAGTATACTATAGCGGTGTAGAGTACAGTAGTATGGGCTTCTGTGGCTTGGTTAGTGGTGGGTGTCAGCGGGCGGCAGGGGGCTGTAGTGTACAGCGCGATGGTATACTACAGTCCCATGGCGCTTATGGGCATGGGACTGTAGTATACTATAGCGGTGTAGAGTACAGTAGTATGGGCTTCTGTGGCTTGGTTAGTGGTGGGTGTCAGCGGGCGGCAGGGGGCTGTAGTGTACAGCGCGATGGTATACTACAGTCCCATGGCGCTTATGGGCATGGGACTGTAGTATACTATAGCGGTGTAGAGTACAGTAGTATGGGCTTCTGTGGCTTGGTTAGTGGTGGGTGTCAGCAACTCGCAATGCCCGCTTCGCGGGCATTGCTTCGCGAGGCTGCAACGACTCGCAATGCCCGCTTTGCGGGCATTGCTTCGGGAGTCGCCGTGGCCGCGTAGCGGCCACGGCGACTCCCGAAGCAATGCCCGCAAAGCGGGCATTGCGAGTCGTTGCAGCCTCGCGAAGCAATGCCCGCGAAGCGGGCATTGCGAGTTGCTGACACCCACCACTAACCAAGCCACAGAAGCCCATACTACTGTACTCTACACCGCAGAGTCCAGGAGAGAGAAACAGCTCGCTAACCAAGCCACTGGAAGTTGCGCCGCTCCGACGGAAGTCAGTTACGGCAATTATATAATAGATGCACTTTATAGTGATCATATTGATTACATTATAAATAAGACACACACACATACAGAAATTTTATTGAAATTGATGCTAACAGTGCACATGTCACGATAAGCAAAATATTGGATGGTCTCCTGGGGAACAATATGTACAGTTCAGGAATATATTCCTCCGTCCCCTTGTTTTAAAATACACCTATATGATATTTAATGTATGAACAATGGAAATAAAATTATACTGTTGTATGAAAATATAATATTCCTCTTTCTTGTAAATAAACGGTGGGATCACAGGTCTCTTGTAACTATTGAGCACAATCATTGTGAATATACTTTGTTATATGTATAAAAATGTATTTTATCTGAGTATTCCAATAAAGTAAAAACATTTTATATTATTATTGGCTGAAAGACTCTTTTCATATATAGATTTTTTCCTTGTGATGTGCTAAGCATACTCAAGTGCTAGTTATAACTGGTGATGTGTGCAACCTTTTGTCCTATTCAAAAGGTAGTTACCTGCATATCCTGGCGTGGTGGTGTGTTGTTGTGCGTTTGTCTGTCCCTTAATTTTTCTCGTTTTTCTGCTCGTCCTGTTATATAAAATTACAATTTATGTGGGTTACCATGTGGTATAATTTGCTGTCTGTATGTCATATGTAGTGTCTAATAGGGTGGTTTTCTTCCTTTTCTATGTGCTGTGTTAATAATGTTTTGTTATTTTATATTCTATTCTCTAATTTACCCAGATTGTTGGTGTGACCTCTAGGGTTGTTTCTCTGCTGGACTGTGAGGTTTTACCTCCAGATGTGGTGTTATGTGTGTGGTTAGACACTTACATAACAGTTAAGTACTACATATAGCTTGGTAACACTATTTCATCCAATGTGTCTATATGCGTGTTAAGGCACTTATCAGTTGGACAAATGCGCAATACTGTATCATCCAATGTGTCTGTGTGTTAAAGCGCTCTTTGGACATATGCAGCACTCTAAAACACTTGCTAGCTCCGGTGCACATCCCAACATTGTACAGCCTTACCCAAATCATTATGTTTTAGGAGCCTGAGTCTGTCCATTTCATACCAACTCCTACTCTGACTCCACCAAAAAGACTCCAACTTCACAGCCCTTGGAGGAAGGGTGGAAATAAAAGGATAAGTAAGGAGGAAGAGGAGTCTCTATTGAAATTGTGATAGATATGAAAAGCTAGAGATGCTTCCTAAATCGACATAAATTAAATAACTTGTAATTATAAAGGGAAATTGCTAATGTCTTGTATCCAATGGCTAAAAACTCTTTTATGTGCATGAGTTATCAACGCTTAAAAATGGCACTATGACTAGATTTGAAAGAGAGCCAGGGACTTTGGGTTTTTGATATTTGGCATGAGTTCTCAATTCCCAGTGTGAAAGTTCTGCTAATCTCAATTAACTATATATAACCAGTGGTCATGCATTAATATAATTCTAATGAACAAGACTGGTGCATGAAACCTGACGGGCATCCAGGCAGACATCTGACATCTGATCATGCAAAGTGTAAATTAGCGCTGCTCACCTCCTAATGTAAAAGTGAGTGGCACCATAGAACCCCTACAGCTGTCCATTGCAGTCAGATTATCACAGAGTGGCTTGTTTTTAAAAGCTGCCTAATTAAGGGCCCTTTCACATCTGCGTTTTTCGTAATTCGCGGCAGATGCGGTGAAAAAAACGCATCTGCCGCGTTTACCGCATAACCGTTCCACTTGCGGCGCGGTTGCGGTTTTTTCTATGCAAAGTATAGGCATACTTGCGGCAGGTGCGGCAAGTGCGGTTTTGCACTTGCGGCAGGTGCGGCCGCGAAAAAAACCGCAGTAAGCCGCGGTTTTTTTCGCGGCCGCACCTGCCGCAAGTGCAAAACCGCACTTGCCGCACCTGCCGCAAGTATGCCTATACTTTGCATAGAAAAAACCGCAACCGCGCCGCAAGTGGAACGGTTATGCGGCAATGGCGGCAGATGCAGTTTTTTCACCGCATCTGCCGCGAATTACGAAAAACGCAGATGTGAAAGCACCCTAAGACATTTAAAAGTTACAGAGCTTCTTGACATTCTTCATTATGGCAATGACAACTGATTTCATTGAGGAGGAAGGATCGAGTTTTACTTTGCCATCATTCTTATTTCTACCCACTCTGCGATCTGTTTACACCATGAACTCGCAATCTTTCCTGGTCCAAGGGCCTCATTGGACTGAACCAATTCAGAGTTGCTGGAATAGAACCTAAAAGGCTATTGGCATTTGAAACATTTGTGGCAAAGTATGTAAAATTGTTTGTTTTTTATTGTTTCTTCTTCTAGGGCTCCCACCTATTTAGAAATTTGGGGATTCCATATACTCTTTTCATACTCTGAGAATTCTTCCTTTTGCAGTTTATTTGAATTAATAATGGTAATACGGCCAAGTGTTTGATTCTTGCCTTACTTGAACTCATGCATGGTCATCTCTCTACCTTATCTGCTTTTTTCTTGAATGTCAGAGAGGTCTTCTGCCAATTTTTGCATGTCCCTGACATGACCGTGTCTGGACCATCAGTCCTTCCTCCTGCCTGTTCTAGTTTTACACAACGCTCCTCTTCTGCCTGACACTAAATAAACATGTGAGTAGCCGCCAGACACAGACTAACAGGTAGATCTGTGGTTGGGGGGGCAGCATGTGTCCCTCGTTTACGGTTTAATGACCGCTGTGTGTTCCAGTTTAAGTTTTATGATTGGAGCATGATGACACTTCATCTACACCTTTGCATGTTCTATTTTTTTTTTTTTATTCATATTCTTTCTAAATGCAAACGTAACCAAGAAGAAACAAAAAACTAAATGCCCTGCCATTTTAGTGCTGTACATTTGTGCAAATCCTTTACATAGCCGGCTGCGCTGCTGCGTTTGAATTAGATACAGCACAGTGTTGCTGGCTACTGTTGGCTCATGACTGACATAATCTATAGTATGATATATTAGAGGCATGCAGTTTCTCCTCTTTCCCTCTTTTGAGTAGTGGTAAGAAAATTGGAGATGCCAGCCAGGAGGTCTAGAGGTTATATATTGCGTATACTTTAGTGAGTAATGAATGAGAGGATGGAGAGCAGCCATGATAAAGTGTGCACAGTTGTAAGGTCGAGAAATCATACACTCCTCTGCCCAGTGTATGCATAGTTAAGATGATTTATGGAGATTGTATCTAATACAAAAAAAAGGCTGTGTCATAATAATGATCATAGCAGTCTTGGTTCACATGCCTAGGAGAAACAAAAGCCACATGACTCAAACTGGAAAGTGAAAATGGCTTGCAATATCTCTGCATATTGGAAAGTCTGAAAATGTATACAGTATTGCAATGGATATTGCAGCTTTATATGGCCACTTACTTTGCAAGTAACCAAATGATATCCAAGATTGTAATACCTGCATAGTTATGCTGCCTACAGTAACCTTTGAAAATTAGCTGGCCAATTGCAGCACAAAAAAAAAGTCAATCAAACTCTTTTTTTAATGATTTTGTACAAGTTCTTACTATTGGATGATGACTGGGAAAACCAGGGTTGGTATTATATTTTGAGGAATGTCCAAACATTGAAAGATGATGGCTCCCTGAATGAGCTTTCTTTCGTTGCAGTTTAAAAATTTTGGTTCAAATTCAGCCATTTGTCAGGCAAGAAAATCTAACAAGAAGAATCAGTTCAGAACTTTTTCCACTTTCAATCTCACCCATAATCTGTACAATTAAAGTGAAATATAAACTGAAATATTTTTGTGTAGAAAAATAATGACCAGAAATATTGTGGTTGCAAAAACATGTCCAACTTTATACTAGTACTTTGTTGAAGTACTCTTTGTATGACAGCATTCAGTCTTTTAGGTTAAGAGTCACCACCTCCTGCGGTGACGTCACCGCCTTTCCCCGCCCTGCTCCATTCATAACATGGAGCAGGGCGGGGATAAGTGGTGACATCACCGCTGGAGGGTGGCCGCCCCGCCTCTTGCCTTGATGTCACAGCTTATCCCCGCCCTGCTCCATTCATAATATGGAATGGCGGTGACGTCACCGCAGGAGGCGGGGCAGCTGAGCAGCACTGAGGAATATGATCCCTGGCTCTGCGGCTGCTTTCTGCGTCTCATACAGCAGGCAAGCAGGCGAGGGAGAACATGACTGGCAGGAGGAGGCGGCGGAGTGAGGATATTATAATTGCCCTCTGAAGAGCGTTGGCTCCAGCCTCTAGCCACCTCCTATTTGGCTCCGCATTGTAAGTTTTTACATTCAATTTTCTCAGGGTACAGGGGGCTTAAGGGATGGGGGATCCTTTGCCTGAATGCAGCAGACATGCTGCATTCATTGCTGCTATTAAATCAGCATGCATGGGGGGGGTGATAGGTCTTCTTTAAGATTGAATTGATGAAGTCATCAGATAAGATAATTCCTTATTGTTTTTAATCCAGTTTATAATAACTTTATAGTAAAGTTGTTTGACTATGTATTCTGTAATTAAAAAGAAAAAGTTCACCATTGCAGAATTATATAAAGTTTGTTTTCTTTCCCAGCCGTGAGACCCATAAAATCGCTGTGTTTTACATAGCTGAAGGGCAGGAGGATAAGTGCTCCATACTCTCCAACAGCGGGGGAAGCAAGGCCTATGAAGATTTTGTAGCAGGCCTTGGGTGGGAGGTAATTGAGCATTATTATCATGATTATTTGTTTTCATTCAATGTAGTTTTAGTAAAGATGTTACATACAAATAAATGGGTTTTTTTTATGTGAAGCATATTAATTTGTGTATGTCATGTACAGTAATTTCATTTTTTTTTCATGCAGTATATATAAAGAACATTTCTACTTCTGTTTTGCATATATGCCAAAACTTGCCTGGCAAGCCATAAAGTAAGTACATTTTAACCCCTTCCCGACCCTTGACGTAATGGTACGTCATGGGTCGGGTCCCGGTGTTTGATGTGAGCTTTGACGGTGAGCTCACATCATTCACCCGACATCTCAGCTGATTTTATCAGCTGAGATGTCTGGCTTCCAGCACCGATCGGATCCGCGGTTTGATCGGTGCTGTTGATGCTTTGAATTCCAATGTCATTTACTGACAGTGGGATCCAAAACCGCCACGGTGGGGATCGTGCCAATCCCCGCTGAGATTGGAGATCCCGCAATAAGATCGCGGAATCTCCGGTGGTCACCTGATGTGAACCTGATGTCCTGGTGTGAACCTGCAAGCTATCAGGGATCGCATCCTGTCTGTGCTTGGCAAGTGCTGCCAACCACTGAAAGTGAAAAGAAGTGCTATGTCACTATGTGCTGCAGCTCATTGGGACATGGCACAAGGGATCGGATGCTGCAGCAGTGTGGCGCCCTATCGTGCAGTGGAAAGTCAAGAATGAATTAAAAAATGAAAAAAAAACAAAAACACAAAAGTTTAAATCAACCCCCTTTTCCCGCATTCAAAATAAAAGTATGAAAAAAATATATATACGTATTTAACATCGCCGCATTCAGAAATGCTCGATCTATCAATATATAAAATCAATTAATGAGAGCCGTAAATTGCGTAATGGTAAAAAAGGTCCAAACACCAAAATTATGTTTTTTTTGTTGCCGCAACATTGCTATAAAATGCCACTCCTGGTTTTGGCTCCAAAAATTGATGAGCAGAAACAGACCAAAAACACAGTGTGAATGAAGCCTTTGTAACTTACATATTTCCATGGTAAAGAGGCATCCAGTCTACATCTGTAAACTGACATGGGCGGTCTCCAGGGCTCCATTTTCCCCCCCTGCTCTTATCACACCCTCTAGGCGTCATAATTGATTTCCTTGAAGTGCCCCCGACTCTGTGGTTCAATCTGTATGACGCCATTTCGGCGTCATTTCTGCACCTTGTGAAGTCTTCCGGGCTACACTGAATGTCTTCATAACGCTCAGTGTGCATGCTCAGCAGTCCTACCTGAGGGCTCGGACCTACTGGGCATTCGCACTGAGCATAATGAAGCCACTCGGTGCACCCCGGAACTCTTCACGAGGTGCAGGAGCAGAAATGACGCTAGAACGGCATCATACACACAGAGGGGGGAGATTTGAATCACAAAGCCAGGGGTTCGCCAGGGAAATCAATTATGATGCCCAGCGGGGCATAAGGGTGTAGGGGAAGAGATAGCCGTAGAGACCGTCCGTTTCAGTCTGTGGACATAGACTGGAAGCCTCATTACCTTGGAAATATGTAAGTTACTAAGTCGATTTTTACAAACCTTATAGTGTAGTTTTAGCTCAGAGAGGGATCATTAGGGATGTGCTAGCAAGGTGCACGGCTAAATCGAGCAGACATGTTCCCTTTAAAGCCATTATAACCCATTTACAAGAGTAAACATGTCTGCTATTGAAAGCAAGACCATCTGATTGGTTTATTCTCTTTGGGAGTATGTAACCCAATTTTGTATTCTATTTCAGGTCGACCTTTCAACTCACTGTGGGTTTATGGGTGGTCTGCAGAGAAACGGAAGCACAGGACAAACTGCACCTTATTACGCTACCTCTACTGTTGAAGTAATCTTTCATGTCTCTACGCGCATGTTATCCGATTCAGATGATTCACTGACCAAAAAGGTGACTGTCAATAACATGGATAGACACAACCTTAGTAAAGGAACACTAAATCTAGAAATGACTGATTAAATCCTGAAATATAGTTCCCACACTGGTTCCTTAGTCTGTAACATTTTCTGTATAATTCTGAAGCACTCAGTCATAGAAATCACACAGCGTACATGGGGTTAATCTCCTACTTCCACTAAAGTCCAGTGCTCAATATAAAAGTCATTCCTAGTTTTAAATCTTGTTTGATTTAATAATTGACCTTTTCGATGAGGACTTGCCTTGGTCCATGTCATGTGATTTAGTAGTCTGTTCATATGAGATTGTGTTGTCCAAATGATTTATAAACGTATCCATTACACAATGTAAAACCTTTTCTAATCATTTGTTGATTTGACCTTTCTAATGTTTGTGGACTGATTTGATGCTGTGACACTGTTGTCAGCTCCGGAGTGATTAAATGATAGTTCGTAGCTTCTGTGTTACATTTAGGGGAGTGTAGTATTGTATGTGTAGATAAAAATGCTATCAAAATTAGAAGCTTATACGTTGTGCTCATCAATTAGCTAAGTGAAGGAAATTGGTAAAATATTTGGTGTGACAACTCTTTACCATTGAGCACCTATTCTTCTTGGTACACTGAGTTTTTGCAGGAATTCATCAATGAAGTTGTTTCAAACATCTTGGAGAAATAACCACAGATCTTTGCTTGTTCCAATCCTTCTGTCTCTTCATCTTATCCCACACAGACTCAATGATGATAAGATCAGGGCACTTTGTGGGCTGGATCATCACTTCCAGGCCTCCTTGTTCTTCTTTATGCTGAAGATACTTTTTTATAATAACGGCTTTATACTATGTTTGTCCTCCTGCTGCTGAATAAATTTGGAGCCAGTCAGACGCCACCTTGATGGTAATGCATGATAGATAAGTATATGCCTATATTTCTCTTCATTGAGGACACCACAAAATAGGCACCATTGAGGTGCAGTAGTTGACCAAGGAAATTTAGTGATGTGGATAAAAGATGCATCATACTTCACTTCACAGTCTGAAGATTTTCTGCATTGCCATCAGCCCAGAACATGCAGCAATCAGTGGGACCCAGGAACACCCATCTACCATTCAGAGAAGTATGGCCAGAAGTGGTCTTCAGGGAAGAATCACAGCTAAAATCCACACCTTCAGCGTGGAGCAATGCCAAGTGACTGAATTATTCAGTTCCTATATTTTTGTGAAGTTCAGAGAAATGGCAGCAGGTGCTCTGCATGTATGATGCAAAGTGTATGATATTTGGATGTAATAGAAGGCAGTTTTGTTGCTGAATGGCTGGCAAGCATTACAATGAGCGTCTGCAGGCAACAATGGGGCATAATGAATGTTCCCTGCTATATTTGGGCTGCATTTTAGCAAATGTAGCTTGAAATGTAGCCGGGAGTAATGCTTCCCATACTGCACATACTTACCATATTTTCCAGACTATAAATCGCATCGGACTTTAAGATGCCCTTCGTTTTTAGAGGAAGAATATAAGGAAAATAATTGAAATGGAAAATGTCATGATGCACTGTTAGGGGTGATCTGCTACTGACACAGATATGAGGGTAATGTACCCCAATTATGTAATAATGTCCCCCATCCTGGGTCCCTTCCAGGTATATATATGTTCCGCATTCTGGTGTATATGTCCACTATCCTGGTACATATGTTCGCCATCCTGGGCCTGTCCTGGTATATATGACCCTTATCCTGATATACATGTTACCCTTCCTGGTATATATGGCCCTCACCTAGGTATGTATGTTCCCCATCCTGGGTCCATTCTGGTGTAAGCCCCTCCTTGTATTATCCCCACTATGATATATATGTTGCCCATCCTGGGCTGATCCTAATATATATGGCCCTCATCTAGGTATACATGTTCCCCTTCCTCAGCCCATTCTGGTATGCAAGTCCCTCATCCTGGTGTATATGATTCTCATCCTGGTATATGTGTTCCCCATCACCGGCTTGAGTGTTGACAGGTGGGTGGGATTGTGGGTGTGGGGAGCAGTCAATGTTCATATGCTTTAATTGTTAGCAGATGTGTTCGCTTCCAGTGCTGGCTCCTGCCTCCTATGACTCACTCCACTGCTGCCGCCCCTTGTAAATCTGCACTATATGACACACTCTTCATTTTCTGCCAACATTTTTGGGGAAAAATTGTGTGGTATAGTATGAGAAATATGGTATCTATCATGTAGCACCATTAGGGAGGCATCTGATTGACCTAAAAAAAATTTTTTTTTGCAAAAGAACTATGACTCTAAATAGACAGCTAATATCGGCAAAGTATATTTTATAATGAACTTTTAGGGTATGTTCACATGTTGCTTTTTTTTCTGCAGCAAAATCTGCTCTCTCAGTAATAAAGAAGCTGCCTCCAAAAAGCAGTTTTGGCTTTTTTTGTTGCGTTTTTAGCTGCCTTTTTGGTGTGTCATCTATATAAAGTACATGTTTAAATAAAGTTACTGTAGTTTCATTCACCACAAAAGCAGCAAAAAACCTAATTGCATTTTCTCATTGCTTTCAATGGAGAAAAAACTTAAAAAATGCTGAAAGATATTATATGTTGCTGCTTTCAAAATTACAGCAGTTTTTTCCTTTGCCTCATTGGGTACACAGGATGATGGGGGTTATGCCATTCTGCCACTAGGAGGCGACTCTAAGCAATTGAAAGAAGAAGCGCCGTGGCTCCTCCTAGCAGTATATAACCCCCCTGACTGTCACAGTTCAGCTAGTTTTTTGTTTAGTATCTTAGGAGGCAAGACACTGTTTGTTTTATTAGTTTATTTTCTGTCATCAATGAATGACCTTTTCCTTGCTCCCCAGATCCCACAGTTGGGACTCTGGGTTGTAGCCGGTGTTTCTTCGGACCGCTGCATCGTCCCTCCTCCGACCCCACATGTGGGACTTCGAGTGGTTGGTTGATGGCCGGCTCCTGCAGCATCCCTTCCCAGACCCACAGTTGGGAATCTGGGTTGCAGGAGGTGTCCCTTGGGCCTCTGGCCGCTGCAGCACAGAGGATGGATGTCAGGCTGCCCTGGGAAGGATGGTCCTCTCCCCTGCCCGTTGGAGGGTTCAGGGATGGGATAAGGTACGATGCTGCGCTGCGCTCCGGTGCGCCCCTGTGGTCTCCTGTGCCCGCCCCATCTCCTGCGGTGCGCTCCGCGCCGACCACGTCTCGGCCGGCGGCCTGCTGTATTAATTTAGGCCCCAGCTTCGGGCCTGCACATTGTGTTCCAGCCTCTTCCTGCCCCTAGTGATGATGCGGCCTGGCCGGGAACGCCCCTGGCCAGCCCATCAACCAATTGCGTTAGTCTGGTCTGGGCATCACTGGGGGGCTGTGGCCTAGCATTTTCCCCCTCCCACATCGTTTTCTGGCGCTTCTTTTACTTCTGGGCGACATCTTCAGCTGCAGAGGGACCTCACTACAGGCACAGTCAGAGTTCTACAGGGGGACACAGGGCGCTTCGCTTCCAGCCAACTTTCAGGTGACAGGGCTCAGCAGCGGTCTATACCCTGCTGTAGCCCTAAGCTGTCTATCTGTGTGCTCAGCAGCGAATATTTTCTCAGCAGAAACCAAAGCATAAGTTCACCAATGGTCAACAGACGAGGTTCCGTTCCTTTCGGAACTCGTCCGGGTGGTCTGTTTCCCGCCCGTCACAGCCGTCCCGAGCGCCGCACGCAGATAGGGCTTCCCAGGCCCCCAATAAATCTAGTTCAAGCTGGCAGCCCCGCAACAGACAGACTAAGTCGAAGGAGTCCGAGTCTCAGAGGTTCTCCTCTTCCTGACTCGGCTTCTCCGGAAGACCCCTCCCAAGTTGGCGGCCGACTTTCTCGCTTTCGGCATGCCTGGCTCGCTGTTACAGACGATCAGTGGGTTCGGGAATTGGTACCTTTCAGATACAGCATCGAGTTTCACACTCGCCCTCCTTCCTTCCAATCCCCCGGGAACACCGGAAAAGGCACACGCCTTCTTTCAGGCCATCGACTCCCTACGGTGGGCGGGAGTCGTTGTTTCAGTACCTCGAAGCGAACGGTTCCAGTGATTCTATTCGAATCTGTTTATCGTGCCCAAGAAAGACGGGTCCTCCCATCCCATTCTGGATTTGAAGCAACTCAACAAGTTTGTTCGAATCCGGCGCTCTTGGATGGAATCTCTTTGTTCCGTCATCTCGTCCATGCAGCAGGGGGAGTTCCTCGCCTCCATCGATATCAGGGACGCTTACTTACTTATCCCAATATCCAATTCTCATCAGAGGTTCCTGCGCTTCGCTGTGCACAAAGATCATTACCAATTCGTGGCCCTTCTCTTCGGGTTTTCATCAAGGTCATGTCGGCGGTCATGACCGTTCTTCATGCTCGGGGAGTTTCGATTCTCCCTTACCTGGATGACCTGTTGATCAAGGGTCGGTCCTTCAGGGACTGCGAGGACAATGTCCACGTCACGATGGACATGTTCTCGCGTTTGGGGTGGATTCTCAACCTACCAAAATCCTCTCCAGTTCCAAGGTGCAAGATCACATTCCTAGCAATGGTCCTGGACACATCTCAGGGACTTGTGCATCTCCCTCAGGACAAGGCTCATTCCCTGCGCTGTGCGGTTCGGATGCTTCTGCGTCCTCTCCCACATTCCTTTCGGTTTGCAATGTGTGTCTTGGGGAAGATGGTGGCAGCAATGGAGGCAGTACCATTTGCCCAGTTGCACCTCCGTCCATTACAGTTGGCCCTACTATTGGCATGGAATCGCAACTCGTTCACTCTTCATTGGATTTTCCGCCAGTCGGCGGCAAAGAGACATTCCCTCCATTGGTGGCTGATTCCGTAATTTCTCTCTGGGGGAGATCCTTTCAGCCGGTCCGGTGGGACGTGATAACCACCGATGCCAGTCTCCTTGGCTGGGGAGCGGTGTTTTATCATCACACGGCCCAGGGTTGGTGGACCCCAGCGGAGTCCTCTCTACCCATAAATCTCCTGGAGATTCGGGTCATTTACTTGGCGTTGAGGAGTTTTCATCATCTCCTGGAGGGCTTTCACATCCGCATCCAGTCGGACAATGCCACGTCGGTGGCATATGTCAACCATCAGGGCAGAATGCGCAGCAGGTCTGCGATGCAGGAAGTGGAACAGATTCTTCGTTGGGCCAAATCCTCAGGAGCTGTTCTTTCGGCGGTTCACATCCCGGGGATCGAGAATTTGGCGGCGGATTTTCTCAGCCATCAGGGGCTTGCCTCAGGAGAATGGGCTATCCATCCAGATGTTTTCAATCAGATATGCACTTGCTTCGGGACTCCGGATGTGGATCTCATGGCGTCGCAGATGAACGCGCAGGTTCCCACCTTCTTTGCCTGCTCTCGTGATCCCCGTGCCCTGGGAGCAGATGATCTGGTCCAGACCTGGACACAGTTTTGCCTTCCATACGTCTTTCCTCCTCTGGCCCTCATTCCCAGCATCATACAGAAAATCAGAGTGGAGCGCGTCCCGGTGATTCTAGTCGCCCCGGACTGGCCCAGGAGATCGTAGTACGCCGATCTCGTGCAACTCGCTGCAGACGTTCCATGGCGGCTGCCGGACCGTCTGGATTTTCTTTCCCAGGGCCCATTTTGTCGCCAGAGCTTAGGGGCTTTTCGATTGATGGCGTAGCCCTTGAGGCCTGAATTTTGACTCAGGCAGGTTTTTCGGAGGAGATTGCGCGCACTATGGCCGGTTTCTGCCTGTATATATCACTGGACTTGGAAGGCTTTTTTCGCCTGGTGATTCGGGAAATATCACGCCTTTGCGCTTTTCGCTTCTAGCAGTTCTGGGGTTTCTTTAATCTGGGCTGGACAAGGGTCTTTCCCTAGGTTCTCTTAAAGGACAAGTCTCTGTGCTGTCTGTGCTTTTTCAACGCAGATTGGCCTCAAAATCCCAGGATTGCACCTTTTTGCAGGGTGTTTCACGTATCGTTCCACCGTGTAGGAGGCCCTTGGAAACCTGTGACTTAAATTTGGTCCTGGAAATGCTTCAGAACCCGCCCTTCGAACCACTCCGGGAAGTCTCGTTACGACTTCTCTCTCAGAAGGTGGTTTTTCTTGTGGCAATCACGTCCATTCAGAGGGTATCTGAACTGGCGGCACTTTCCTGTAAGACGCCTTTCCTCACGTTTCATCAGGATAAGGTGGTACTGCGGCCGGTACCTTCCTTTCGTCCCAAGGTGATTTCCCCCTTCCATTTGAACGAGGACATTGTCCTTCCATCTTTCTGTCCGGCCCTGGTGCATCGCATTGAAAAGGCTTCGCACACCCTGGATCTGGTCCATGCTCTCCGACTTTGTGTCTAGGACAGCACCTTTCAGGAAGTCGGACTCCCTTTTCGTCCTTCCTGAGGGTCACCGAAAAGGGATGGCCGCGTCCAAGGTCACTCTTGCCAGGTGGATTAAGCTTACCATTCAGGAAGCTTATTCCCTACGCAATTTGCCCATTACGTCGGGGTTGCGTGCTCACTCCACTTGCGCGGTGTGTGCCTCCTGGGCTATTCGGCACCAGGCTACGGCTGAGCAGATGTGAAAAGCTGCCACCTGGTCCAGCCTACACAGTTTTGCGAAACACTATCGTGTTCATACTCAGGCCTCGGCAGATGCGAGTCTGGGTAGACGCATCCTGCAGGCAGCGGCTGCTAGCCTGTAGACTGTGTATTTCAGTTTGTAGATGTTTATTCCCACCCAGTGACTGCTTTGGGCCGTCCCATCGTCCTGTGTCCCCCAATGAGGCGAAGGAGAAAAGGAGAATTTTTTTTTTTCTCACCGTAAATTCCTTTTCTCTTAGCCTCTCATTGGGGTCACAGCACCCTCCCCTTTGGCCCGTTGGCCTTTTTGTGTTTGGTGTTCTCTTGTTTAAGTTCCTGGTTGCTTTGTTGGCTTATGTTGTTTTCCTCCTACTGCTTTAGCACAAAACTGGCTGAACTGTGCCAGTCAGGGGGGGTTATATACTGCTGGGAGGAGCCACAGCGCTTCTTCTTTCAATTGCTTAGTGTTGCCTCCTAGTGGCATAACCCCCATCGTCCTGTGTCCCCCAATGGGAGGCTAAGAGAAAAGGAATTTACATTGAGTACACAAAATTCTCCTTTTCCATTTCGGTCAGGAAAAAAAAGTGTGTGCACTAGCTTTTGGTGATGCTTTAAAAAGCAGCTTTTAATTTGCATAAAATGCTACAAAAAAAGTAGCAATAACGTGATATATGACCGTAGCCTATCTCATGCTGTTTTTCATATTCTGACTTTACCCTGATGCTATGGCTATAGCATTTAGTAATCGGCATTACTTTCTTTCTCTCTTATTTCTGTTTCCTTTGAGAAAAGTAATAGATCACCTGCATGAATGCCTCTGTAACCTGTGTCAGAGAGGCAAGATTCATCTTGTGTTCTTCAGCTGGAAAGTGTCATGTTCAATGCTGATTGATGAGCTTTGATGAAGCCATGGCTTTTTTAGCTGAGGCAGTTGCTGGTCTCCGGGCATCACACCAAGGGAATTAAATGACTTGTAGCTGTGGTGCCTAGATGAATCCAGCCATGGTGAAGTCCACCTCTGAAGACTGCTAGCTACGGAGTAACGGATGCCTCGGTTTTGGCAGGAAGATTCCCTACCGAACCGGCCATGACTCAGATGATACCTTTTTCAGCTCCCAGATTTGTGTTCATTAGCAATAAACATTCTTCATCAGGATGTCTCTCTGCTAGAATAGAAAATCAATCACGCTAACAGCTTCTTACAATCTGTCCTGTTATCCTAACTAAATTGCCGCTAACAGCTCTGAAATGAGTTTTTTTTCCTGTTATAGAACAGGTAGGGTTTATTTGATAGTTGGCCGCATTTTCAGTCAAACCTTTCTCTATATTCTCCATGCAGAGACCTACATGTAGCCCGATTGTGAACTCTTGCTCCTTTGCTGTAGACATTTGTTAGCTATTTCGAGATTAGATTTTTAGCCACTAATCTCACTGCTGTAGGGGTTTGTAAAGTGGGGACAGGGCTGTGCTATTGGATTTGTCCAATTCATTTGACTTCGGGACTATAATTGCACTTATGTCTTACCAGCCTTTTATAGCCTGGGGCTGGCCGGCAGCAGAAAAACAAATTGGCAATGATACAGTAAGAGTGAAAGGGAATGAAAGGAGCACATTATTAGTCTCCAGGCACCGCTGATCTGGCAGGAAGTTTCTCGGTTAATTTACAAATAAAACTTAGATTTTAGGATGGGCACACTGTCAGGAAAACAATGGGGTTGTCAGGCTCAAGATACTTTGTGAAAGCAGCAGCCGTGACTATTGGAGAGCAGAAATTCTTCAATCGAACAGACAAGTTCTTGCTGGAGCCAGCTGGCCATGTAATGCAATTAGTAGGGAATAGAGGTCAGTCCATTAGGTGTTTACCATGACCAGTGTCACCAGTGGCGTGCTGCCCGGCTGGCTGCATATGGGGAACAAGAGTATGGAGAAAAGAGGAGAATTATATGGCCTTTTCAGCTACTGAATGAGACTGGCGCATGGACAGTCTCTTAAAGAATTAGAGTGTTTTGCTTAGACTTGGAAAATGAGCATTTGTTCAGAGGCTCATAGTGGACACAGGCTGCTGCCAAGGACACCCGGTTCAGACTAAATGAATAGAGTGGGCCTTACTAGAGACATGAATACAGTGTGTGTTCTCACTGATCATCCTCAGACAGGACTAAACTTGCACTCTTATCTGCTTTACTGTTGTGTTAAATGTACAAGTCAGTCTCAATGCCTTTATACACGTATTTTTAGTTAAAGAAAGGTTTTTTGATACCATAGCCTAAAAAAGATCAAATATTTTAACTTTCCATGCACAGAAAGTTTACAAATCCCCTTTCTTTTAGTTACAGAAAGTTTATTAATAAAATCACCGCTAGATATGGGTGAACCCACAGATGTTTGAGTTCGTCAGAGCCATCTTTTTTCAAAGTCCATGTTCAGGACTGGACTTGAGCCCGAATCCTGAACCTGTACTTTTACATTCTAAAATGGTAGCTACGGGGGCTGGAGAGGGGCTGTAAAAATAAGCAAAACAGTGACTAACCAGTAGGGTCATACTTATCGAGTACCGTGCGCTTGTACTTCCAGTTCCGCTCATTAACTTCCTGGTTATTCACTGCACTGGCTGCAACAGCCAATCACAGAAACCCACTCTATGACAGCATCTGCGATTGTTGCTCCCCTAACCTATTGTGCCAGTGTCTGTGATTGGTTGCCATTGGCAACAAACCTTCCATCATGGGTTTTTAAAAATACATTATTTTTAAAAAATTGAGTAGGGTTTTGCTGTATTTTTATTTTCAGCGCAGATAAAGTGGACAGATACGGGCTGCCACCCCGAGCTGCCTGTCTTTACTTTGGCTAGCAATCAAAAATACAGGGAAGCTCATTTTTTTTTTTATTTAATTAATTAATTAATTAATTAATTAACAGCAAATGTTTGGTCTTTGCCCTAGTTTTGATTTGCCACACACGGCAAAGACCAGGCAGCTGGGACTTGGTATTCTCAGCATGGTCAGGCCCATAGTTATTGGACGCCTCCCAGGGTATAGAATAGTAGCCCACAGCTGCCCCAGAAATTGGCACATTCCATAACAGTTTGGAAAATTTACAGTTAAGAGGTCCGAGGGGCTTATGTGAGTTTTCAATACTGGCCGCTCGCATGGGTCTCTCCGCCTCCTGCCCTGTGTTCCGCCTCCTCTTCTGTGTGTGGTCTCCTCCTCTTCTGCGCCTGCGCCTCAGCATGTCAATTCACGCAGTAGCACAACAAGCATTTGGTAGGAGCAGGTCCCGGCTGCTGTAACGGTGCATGCGCGTGACGCAAGTGCTAGAGCCCGCCCTGCTAAAGATTATGCTGTATGCAGGGCAGCCTCTGGTGCTTGCATCACGCGCATGTGCCGTTACAGCAGCCGGGTCCTGCTCCTACCAAGTGCTCGTTGTGCACCTGCGTGACTTGACACAATGAAGCACAGGCGCCGAAGAGGAGGAGGTGAAACACAGGGCAGGAGGCCATACGAGCGGCCAGGACTGCAAACTCAAATAAGCCTCTCAGATCTCTTAACTGTAAATTTTCTAAACAGTTTTTTTGGGGGATACAGACATGAGACGCACTTTCCCTGAATGCAGCATACACGCTGCATTCAGTGATGCTTTCAGTTTGGAAAGCACCAGGGGGGATGACAGGTTCTCTTTAATTACAGCTGAGAATTGACAGCTTGTCATTGAGCTCAGATTGATAATGTTCAGATCTCTGAGACCCGCCTAGTATCAATTCTGTGAGTAAATAGTTTAAAAAACAACCCTCATTTTCCCATTTATTAACCCCAAACATACCCACTGATGGTAATCCACATTGATGTCGCACAAAGCACACAATTCTGGCTCTGCTTCATCCAGAGACTGCAGTCTCTGGGATCACTGCTGTGAAGAGCGGTAATGTCACTTACTGAGTCCAGCAGCAGGTTTAACTGTGTTAACAGCACTAGTTTCCCACGCTGTGAACGCAGTTAAACCTGCTGCTGGATTGTCTGACTGCTGTGCTGCCGTGCCCCACAATCCGACAGTGGAGTAACCTGAGTTCACTGACGAGGGGAGCCCTCAGGGACTCAGAGTTACTTCACCACTCCTCATGGTAGTCAGTGTGATCCCAGAAACTACAGCAAGGGGATGCTTGTTCCATTGCTGCAGTCTTTGGATGAAGCAGCGCAAGGATCGTGTGCTTCATGGAACATCGTTGTGGATTACCGTCTGAGGGTATATTTGGGGTTAAAAAACAGGGAAATTGAGGGTCGGTTGTGTGTTATATTTGAAATAAAGTATTTTTCTGTGTGTTGTGTTTAACTGTTTGCTCACAGGATTGATTATGGACAGGTTGAACGTTATCAATCTGGGCATAATGACAAGTTGTCAATACTCAGCTGTCATTAACCCCTTTTGTCACCCCGGTGCCACCGCACCAGGGCACCGGGAAGAGCAGGGTAAAGCTCCAGGAATTGGCGCTTCCAAGGAATGCGACATTTTCTGGGGCGGCCACGGGCTGCGTTTATGTAGCCTGAGGGAGCCCAATAACTATGGGCCTCACCACTATGAGAATATTAGCTCTCAGCTGCCTGGTTTTTACCTTGACTGGCAATCAAAAATAGGGCGAAGCTCACACACTTTTTTTTTTTTTTTTTTTTTAAATAATTGAAGAAAGATAGTAAGCTTGTTTGTATTTTTGATTGCCAGTTAAGGTGAAGCTGGCAGCCCGTAGCTGTCCGCTTTATCTGCGCTGAGAATCAAAAATACTACAAAGCTCTGTCAATTTTTTTAAATTATTTAATTACTTTTACACAGCTATGCCTACAGGTAAATTGCAAATGGCAACTAATCACAGACACAATAGGTGAGGGCGAAATAACGAATCAGACACCATCACAGAGAGTGGACATCTGTGATTGGCTGTTGGGGCCAGTGCAGTGAATAACCAGAAAGTTAATTAGCGATCTGGAAGTACAAGCGCATGGTCCTCTGTAATTATAAACACTGCTCTTTAGTCACTGTTTTCTTCTTTTTAGAGCCGAACTCAACATGGACTTCTTAGGGAAGTCTGTGTTCGGAGTCCATGGCCAAACAGTAGATGTTCGATACGGACCCTGAACTTTACAGTTTGTGTTCACCCATCACTAATCACCATTAATCGCCAGGATAGCACACATTGATGCTTATTTGGCTGGGTATATTTTCCCACAGATGTGGTTTTCTTACTAATTTTGTAATCATTCTGTAAGCAATTTGCTGACTTTCTGGTCTGTGGTTGTCGGGTTTGTGGTTATACACAGATTTAAAGCTGAGGATAAAGACTGCATTATAAAGAGTAGAGAATTGGCTAAGGCTCCTGGTATTACTGGAGAATTTCACATTCACACTCCCATAGATGTGCCATAGCTCAACAAGTTGTAATGTGTGGATGTTTTGCATTATTAGAGTTCAGTGCACACTAGTAAAATAATGAGTGCTGTCTGATCCTGTAGTGATACTACCATCTGCTACTATTACTTGCCAATGTGTTCAGTTCATTTCAGAAGAAATTAGAATGTGTGGGAATGCAGGATCAGACTCCACAATATTTGTGTGCAGTTTGATACCATGGTAATGTATTGGTCTGCATAGGAGCTGTAGATGCAAAATAAAAGAATACTTTTAACAAAGGCCATTTGCAAAGTTTCTCCCTTTTTATATTATATTGTTAATATGACAATTGAATTAACCTTTAAAAGGATTTTTCACTACTAGGTCAACCCCTTTTGATTCCACATATTTTCCAGGTAAAATAAAAGAACCTCTGTACTTGTTCCCATGGAGTCGTTAATCGCAGTTCTGTGGATCATATAACATTGTGATGTCATGCATGCCCCATCTCCAATAACTGCTGACCTCTAGCCACGCCTTTGTACCAATTGGGTAGTAAACTCATTTGGCCCGAAGATGGGGAGATTGATGCCGGCAGTATGGGACACAGGGCTTGGGTGACATCGCAATGTCATGTGAACCCTAGAATAGCAATAAACAACACCACGGGACCAAGTTCAGGTACTTTTATTCTATGCAAAGAAAAGAAAAAAATCTGCCACCGCCTTATACTCACTAGACTCCCAGGCTATCGGATAATGGTTAGCATCCATTCACATAGTAGAAAAAGGAGAAGGAAATCCGATGCCACAAACGATAAATCCTTTATTCTTGAGATAAAATCACATAGTCAAGGAGACCTTAATGTGAACCCCAGAATAGCAATAAACAACACCACGGGAACGAGTACAGGTTCTTTTATTCTATGTGGGGGAGACATGTGAAATGAGAAGGGACTGTCCTAGTAGTGGACAAACCCTTAAATAGGAGTAAATCTATACTGCACTAAAATCCTTTTTATTTTTCTATTACTTCAATATTTTTAATAAATGTAAAATAAATACAGTTATTAACATTAATTGGATATAGGTGCAATTTTTTAGACAACTAACAAAGGTCATTAACTTAGTGAGCGCCAGTGTTCTCCCCTTTAAACCCTTTAAATGGCCTTTCGGCAGTACAAGTTGTTTTGCCTTAGATTAGCATTAAGAAATCTGTTTTGTGAGTGTGCATTTACCATATTTTTCGGACTATAAGACGCACCGTACCATAAGACGCACCTAGGGTTTAGAGGGGGAAAATAGGGAAAAAAAGATTTTGAGCAAAAAATGTAAAAGCTACAAGGGGAAGGCACGTGGGACCTGAGCGGTGTCTGTAAAGTGCCGTATGAAAGCGCCACAAGTTGAGTATAAGAACCGGGGGACGGGGCTTACTTATAAAGCACCACACCAGTGCTTAAGAGAAAAGACTGGAGTGCTGCTTTAAGAGCTCATAGGGGCAATTCATATCAAGGGAGAACTATAACTCCCAGCATGTTTTACATAGTTCTCCCTTGATGTGAATTGCACCTATGAGATCTTAAAGCGGCACTCCAGTGTGTTCTCTTCAGCACTGGAGTGGCGCTTTAAAGGTACGGACACACTGGTGTGAAAAAACGGACGAGTGCAATGCGAGAAAATCTTGCATTGCACTCGGACCAATGTTAATGAATGAGTCAGAACAGATTAACGTGTGTCTTCAGCTTTTTTCTCATCCAGAACCTGGATGAGAAAAAAGTTGCAACATGCTGCGACAGTATGCGATTCTCGTGCGAGACTCACCAATGCAAGTCAAAGGGTCCAACAAAATGACGGACAGCACACAGACAGCATAGGAAGAGGGATTTTAGCATGGGAATTCTCATGCTGAAAAAAAGTTAGAATACAGTAGACAGGATAGATAGAACAGCTAGATCAGGTTTACCTGCCTACTGCTGCTACGTCCGGAGCCGCCTATTAATCTAATTGCATATTCACTGCTCTGTCAGACAAACAATCAATCAGAGGCTCTGTGAGAGCCTCTGTGATTGGTTGTTGTAGTCAAAGTGGATTTCCTCAATCTGAACAGTCATTTTGCTTGGTTGCCCTACACATTAGTGTATAGCAACCAACCTAGTCTTATAGGGAGTTAAATTAAGTGTGGGGCTTCGCAGCATTTTTAAGTCTAGCCCGATGAAAGCCCGACTGCTATGAGCTGCCACCCTCAGCTGCTTAATTTTCCCTTGGCTGGCAAAAAAAGTGTGGGCTTCGCCCTATTTTTAATTGCCAGCCAAGGTAAAATTAGGCAGCTGAGGGCTGGTATTCTCAGCGGGGTGAGGGCCCATTTTTTGGCTCCCACCCCACGCTAAAGAATAGCAGCCCACAGCCGCCCCTGAAAATGGCGCATTAATAATAAGCGCCATTTACAGGCCCCTTACTGGGCTCTTCCAGTGGCCCTGGTGGCGGTGGCATGTTGGGTAATAAGAGGTTAATACCAGCTTTGTTTAACCAGCTGGCATTAAGCCCTGAGATTCTTAATGTCAGACCAATTTTGACCCGGCCATGAAGAGCCTCCAATAAAGGGTTAAAGAAAGACACCACACAGATGATAATTGATTTATTAGAAAAAAAATACCCAGACACACTTAAGGACTTCATCTTTATTACTCCCACTTAAAGCCCTCCAACGATCCTGGTCTTCTGTCTTTTCTCTTCACTTTTCTGTCCTCTCTCTTCAGTCTTCTCTTCAAAGGAGGCAACACTGCTACATCCATCACACAGCAGGGGGCGGACGTCTGCTCCCCCTGCTGTGTGATCAGTGAATGAGTCTTCCGGTGCTAAGCGGTGATGTCACCACTGACACAGTTGCCATCGTAACCAAAGATGTGGTTACTATCACAACGATGGTCGGCGTCCATGCCACTGTGGCTGTAGTATGAGCCGACTCATACACAGCCGCAGGAGTTAACTCTCTGCTTACTGGCGCTGCTGTTATCGGTAACCAGCTCCGGTAAGCAGAGCATGAACTTCTGCCGCTGTGTATGAGTCAGCTCATACTGCAGCCGCAGTGACATGGACGGCGATAAACGTTGCGATAGTAACCACATCTTTGGTTGCTATGGCAACTGTCAGCGGTGACATCACTGCTTAGCATCGGCAGTCTCATTCACTGATCACACAGCAGGGGGAGCGGATGTCCACCCCCTGCTGTGTGATGGATGTAGTAGTGCTGCATCATTTGAAAAGAAGACAGAAGACCAGGATCGTTGGAGGGCTTTCAGTGAGAGTAATAAAGATGGAGTCCCTAAGTGTGTCTGGGTATTTTTTTTCTAATTAATCATTTTTCATCTGTGTGGTGTCTTTCTTTAACCCTTTCTTGAAGATTCTTAATAGCTGGGTCAAACTTGGCCTGACATTAAGAATCTCATGGCTTAATACCAGCTGGTAAAATAAAGCTGGTATTAACCTCTTATTACCCAACATGCCACCGCCACTAGGGCCGCTGGAAGAGCCCGGCAAGGCGCCTGGAAATGGCGCTTATTATTAATGTGCCATTTTTGGGGGCAGCTGGGGGCTGCTATTTAGTGTGGGGGGCTCTAAAATAATGGGCCCTCACTCCTTTGAGAATACCAGCCCTCAGCTGCCTAGTATTACCTTAGCTGGCAATTAAAAAGAGGGCGAAGCCCACACATTTTTTTTTTGCCAGCCAAGGGAAAATTAATCAGCTGAGGGTGGCAGTTCTCAGCTGTCGGGCTTTCATTGGGCTAGACTTAAAAATGCTGCGAAACCCCATGCGTTTTGTGTTTTTTCTCTTTTTAATATTTATTATGGTTTTTGTGCTCTTCTTTTTTTTATCCTGTGTGTATGTGTATGTGCATGTGTATGTATATATATGTATATGTGTATATATATATATATATATATATATATATATAATATATGATATATTAATTAATACACAGTGCCTTGTGAAAGTATTTGGCCCCCTTGTACTTTTCAACCTTTTGCCACGTTTCAGGCTTCAAACATACAGATATAAATTCTAAATTTATTGTGCAGAACCAACAACAAGTGGAACACAATCATGAAGTGGAACAAAATTTATTGGATATTTTTAACTTTTTTAAGAAATAAAAAACTGAAAAGAGTCATGCAATATTGTTCGGCCCCCTTGAGTTAACACTTTGTAGCGCCACCTTTTGCTGCGATTACAACTGCAAGTCTCTTGGGGTATGTCTCGATCAGTTTTGCACATCGAGAGACTGAAATTCTAGCCCATTCTTCTTTGCAAAACAGCTCAAGCTCAGTGAGGTTGGATGGAGAGCGTTTGTGAAGAGCAGTTTTCAGCTCTTACCACAGATTCTCAATTGGATTCAGGTCTGGACTTTGACTTGGCCATTCTAACACCTGGATATGTTTATTTTTAAACCATTCCAGTGTAGGTTTTGCTTTATGTTTGGGATCATTTTCTTGTTGGAAGATAAATCTCCATCCCAGTCTCAGGTCTTTTGCAGACTCCCAACAGGTTTTCTTCCAGAATGGTCCTGTATTTTACTCCGTCCATCTTCTCATCAATTTTAACCATCTTCCCTGTCCCTTCTGAAGAAAAGTAGGCCCAAACCATGATGCTGCCACCACTATGTTTGACAGTGGGGATGGTGTTTTGAGGGTGTTGAGCTGTGTTGCTTTTACGCCAAACATATCGTTTTGCATTGTGGCCAAAATGTTCGATTTTTGGTTTAATCTGACCAGAGCACCTTATTCCACATGTTTGGTGTGTCTCCCAGGTGGCTTGTGGCAAACTTCAAACTAGACTTTTTATGGATATCTTTGAGAAATGGCTTTTTTCTTGCCACTCTTCCATAAAGGCCAGATTTGTGCAGTGTACGACTAATTGTTGTCTTATGGACAGACTCTCCCACCTCATCTATAGATCTCTGCAGTTCATCCAGAGTGATCATGGGCCTTTTGGCTGCATCTCTGATCAGTCTTCTCCTTGTTCAAGATGAAAGTTTAGAGGGATGGCCGGGTCTTGATAGATTTGCAGTGGTCTGATACTCCTTCCATTTCAATATGATCACTTGTACAGTGCTCCTTGAGATATTTAAAACTTTGGAAATCTTTTTGTATCCAAATCTGGCTTTAAAGTTTGCCACAACAGTATCTCGGACCTGCCTGGTGTGTTCCTTGGTCTTCATGATGCTCTCTGCACTTGAAACAGAACCCTGAGACTATCACAGAGCTGGTGCATTTATACAGACACTTGATTACACACAGGTGGGTTCTGTTTATCATTACCAGTCATTTAGGACAACATTGGATCATTCAGAGATCCTCACTGAACTTCTGGAGTGAGTTTGCTGCACTGAAATTAAATTGACCGAATAATATTGCACGCCCCACTTTTCAGTTTTTTATTTGTTGAAAAAGTTTAAAATATCCAATAAATTTTGTTTCACTTCACGATTGTGTCCCACTTGTTTTTGATTCTTCACAAAAAAAAATTGAATTTGTATCTGTTTGAAGCCTGAAATGTGGCAATAGGTTAAAGTTCAAGGGGGCCAAATACTTTAACAACGCACTGTATATAATATCTTTAGATTTATGCACATGTGTTTCCAATTAAAAAATGTCATATTATATAATTGTTTTTCAGCTTCGGCATCTTGGAAATGATGAAGTTCACATTGTTTGGTCTGAACATACTAGGAACTACCGAAGGGGCATTATACCTACAGATTTTGGAGATGTTTTAATTATTATTTACCCAATGAAGAATCGGATGTATTTTATAGAAATAATGAAGAAACCAGAGGTAGGTTTTTTATTGAAAGATAGTATAAATAGTCGTGGCTTAAAGTGTAAACATTGTTTAATTTTAATTTTAGAAATCAATAGTACACATGAAAGTAAGAAACTTAGCAATGTATCTTATCAGAGAAACCTACTTATGGTATTTATCTTTTAGTTTAAAAATTTTCAATTTATACCGTATTTTCCGACGTATTAGACGACTTTTCAAGCCCTGCAAATCTTCTCAGAAGTCAGGGGTCGTCTTATACGCCGAGTGTACGCCACCTACTGGCAAAGAGATGGGATGGCCGCCCAGGATGTGTGCACTGTGTCCGGCCGCTGTCTCCAGGAGGAGAGAGACTTCACTGGAGCAGAGCAGAGCGACACATTAGCTGACATTCCTGCCGCCCCCAGCATGAAGAAGCCAGACATTAAACCCCTAACAGACCGCAGGTACAGCAGTTACTATTGCTCGGCTCCCTCCTGGCTGTGAGGAGGGGGGGCTGTGCTCCTTGTCTGTGGTGGTGTAAGTCGCTGCTTGCAGATTTCCAATTCCCAGAGATGTGTATGGAGGATTGTCCTCTGAAAGTTCCCCTCCAGGTTTGCATTCACTGACTCCTGGCAGAGCCCCTGGAAATTGTTGAAATGAGAATCACCTGTCCTCTGGATGACATTGTCTAACAGGAATGTTTGCCCCCTGTACTCTCCCCCCCCATAATTCTCGCATGACCCCGTCTCCATGTCACCTACCCTCCCCCCATCCCAGCGCTGGCACATCCCCCTCTCCATGTTGATAGTATATGCAGGGATTATGGGGTGCATTATACTATATGGAGCACTATGATGCTGCATTACAATGGGCGACTATAAATGATGCATTATAATATGTGGAAACAATACTTTATTCAGGGCTATTTGACAGCTGTGTGGGGGTTATTATACAGTCTGAAGACATGTAGGGGGCCATTATTCTGTATGTGGGTCCATTATATTTATATTGTATGAAGGGCTGTGTGGGCATCACAGTGGGGATCATACCCGTAGAAGAGGCGTAGTCTTATACGGCGAGTACATTCCAAACTCTATATTTTAACTGGAAAAGTTGGGGGTCGTCTTATACGCCCAGTCGTCTTATACGCCGGAAAATACGGTAAGTAAAATTTATATTCATTGAAGACAGTCTGTAACATTATTGATGAGATTATATGTAAATAAGAGAGGGGAAGAGGAAGACCTCTAAATCTGGCTCCTCCCTTGCATCCACATAGCATCTTATCAGCACCAGCTGCCATTCCTATCGTTGTAATGTTACATTTTGTGTTCACTGAATACAGATGTTACCTGTGAATTAAGAATTATGAAAATATAGAAGCCTGGAGGAGACAAATGGATTTCTTAGATAAAATATATTGCAAAGTTTTTTGTGTACTATGTTTTTGTGTTTTTTTAAAATAACAATTAACATGATGATTATTCTATAAATGTATTTTATGGGATACACCAACACTAAGTAGTTGTGAAGTGTAAAGTCAATACATGGATTTCTAAATATTTAAAAAATAGATACAAAACAGAAACAAACTGCACAGCACTCACAGACTAATGTGAACTGGTGCCAGCAGGGACGCTGGGTCAAATAACTAGAAAAAAGTACTCTGCAGCACTCAGCTACTACCAATTATGTACATATGCTAACAAGCTATATATATATATATGAGAAAAAAGTTTAAAAACTTACGTTTTTTTCAAAAAACTCAAAATCTTATCTTTTTATTTCTGAAGTTCTTGGTACACACATTGGCCATTGTCTGTTTGCTCATCGACTGCGACAAAGTGACTTCATGTCCGATGAGTCCTACGCTGATATCCCTATCCTCCTTGTCCGCCCCCCCACTTCTCAATGGGCAGACTCCATCTCGACCCTAGATCACCTGTAGTCAATGAGGGTGCAAATTGCAGCAAGGAGCCAGCAACTCCATAAGATACAAAACAGAAAAAAACTGCACAGCACTCACAGACTAATGGGATCTGGTGCCAGCAGGGACGCTGGGTCAAATAACTAGAAAAAAGTACTCTGCAGCACTCAGCTACTACCAGTGATGTACATATGCTAACAAGCGATATATATATATATCGGACCTGAAGTCACTTTGTCGCAGTCGATGAGCAAACAGACATTGGCCAATGTGTGTACCAAGAACTTCAGAAATAAAAAGATAAGATTTTGAGTTTTTTGAAAAAAAAACGTAAGTTTTTAAACTTTTTTCTCAAATATATATAGCTTGTCAGCATATGTACATCATTGGTAGTAGCTGAGAGCTGCAGAGTACTTTTTTCTAGTTAAAAAATAGATAACTAAAAATGGTGATGTGCATTTATATTCATGTCCTTTTTGTCAATACTTTGTAGGTCTGCCTTATGCTACAATTACTGCTGTAAGTCTTTTTGTGGTATGTCTCTGCCAGCTTTGCATATTAAATTTTTGTCCACACTTCATAGCTAAAAAGCTCTAGTTCAGTGAGATTGGATAGAGACGTCTGTGAACAACAATTTTCAAGTCTTGGGACAGATTCTTAAAGGGATACTGACCTCGCAAAATGTGCCCGCAGCCTCTATATACCTGTCCCTGCACCATGTTAATAGATTTCTAGGCATCCCTTTGTGCTTGTAAAGCAAAATACTAAACTTTGTTATGATACCTTATAATCTGTGGCTTCTCATTATTTGAGAAGCCGCAAAAGGCGTTCCTTTCTGGGCCTCCCCGCCGCCTGCTTTGTAATTATTCACGCCCCTATGGGGGTGCTACAGAGCAGGGACAGTGCTCGTCATGTAAGGGGCGGTAAAGCCGATATGACGCTAATCGCGTCATATCCGGCTTTACCACATCAGTACACCCATCGCGATTAGCATCATATCGGCTTTAACGCCCCTTACATGACGAGCACTGTCCCTGCTCTGTAGAGCGCCCATAGGGGCGGGAATAATTACAAAGCAGGCGGCGTTGTGTGTAAACCGGCCCTAAGACCCAAGGACCATCTGTGAAGAGCTACAGAAAGAACTGGAATCAGCAGGTACAATTGTTTCAAAGAAAACAAGTAATGTCTTTAAAGAGGATCTGTCACCCCCCTGGTGCTTGGCAAACTGAATGTAGCATATCTGCTGCATTCAGGGAAGGGGTCTCCCATGTCTCTATCCCCCCTGTAAGCTGTTAAAAAGACTTTATACAGTGTACAGATAAGTAGTCCAGAGGAACTTACTCAGTAATGAGTCATCGCTTTGCTGGTGTCCTCCCCGCCCCCAGCCTTCTCTGTGCCACCTCCAGCCCTCTCTTGTTCAGCCTCCTTTATGTGTCATCGCTGTTGCTGATGTCTTCCCCGCCTCCAGCCCTGTCTGTGCCACCTCTGTACACTTTATAAAGTCTTTTTAACAACTTACGGGGGGGGGGGGGGGGGCTAGAGACATGGGGGACCCCTTTCCTAAATGCAGCAGACGTGCTGCATTCAGTGCTGCATTCAGTTAGCATAGCACCAGGGGGGTGACGGGTCCTCTTTAACTTCCATGGCCTGTACTCACGCCAGACTCCATTGCTGAACAAAAAGCATGTTCAAGCACTTTTAAAGTTTGCTAACAACATTTAGAAAAGCCCGTGAAATACTGGGAGAATATAGTCTGGTCAAATGAGACCGTAAATGGAACTCTTTGGGTGCCATAATACACACAATGTTTGGAGGCCAAAAGGCACTGAATAACTCCGTTCTGTCAACCTTCATATAATTGAAGAAAGGATGAGTAAACAAATGCCATCTACCAGGATTATGAAGATGAAATGAGAATGGACACTTCAGCAAGACTATGAACCCATTCACACAGTCAAGGTAACTATTACTTTTAGAGAAAATAAAGCTGCTAGAATGGCCCAGCCAATTGCCTGACCTGAATCCAAAAGAAAATCTATGGGAAAAAACGAAAGCTCAGAGGTCATACATGGAGCCCACGGAAACTTCAGGACTTGGGCGTGTTTGGGCCAAAATCACATCTGAGTAATGCATGCAACTAGTTGCTCATACAGGATGCAACTTAAAGCAGTCATCGCCATCAAAGGCTTTTGTACAAAGTATTTAGTCAATTTGAGTTAGCATGTTCATCACTTTTTTCCTGTTATTTTTCATTATTACACATAACTAAATTTATAGATTTGTTTGATTTCTTTGACTGTGTTGATTGGATGAGTTGTTACTGACATATGATGAGAAATTCATGTCAATAGCACATTTAGAGATTGTAAAAAGCTTCCGGGTCTTCACATCTGCAGATGTGCACACTGTGCCAGCAGATTAGTTTTTTTTTTTGCAAAGTGTAAAGAAGCCAGCCCAGTTCTGGAAAAAGACTCTTTGGACAGATGAAACTAAGATTAACCTGTATCAGAATGATGAGAAGAAAAAAAATATGGAAAGGCTTGCAATGGCTCATAAACCAAAGCACAGAACATCCTCTGTACAACATTGTGGAGACAGTGTGATGGCTGTGCATTCATTGCTTCCAATGGCACTGGGATACTAGTGGCTATTGATGATTTGAGTGAAGACAGAAGCAGCCGGGTGAATTCTGAAGTGTACAGGGATATACCTATGCTCAGATCTAACCAAATGCAGCAAGTATGATTGGATAGCACTTCACATTACAGATGGACAATGACCCAAAACATACTGTGAAAAATAACCCAGGAGTTTATTAATATAGAGTGGAATATTCTGCAATGGTCAAGTCAAACACCATATCTCAACCTAGACAGCCAAGTCAGCTGTGCAGTGAAGGCCTGGCAAAACATCACAAAGGAGTAAACCCCTACCACTGAATATGTCCGCAGCTTCTAGAGTTCAAGCTGTCATAATAGTCATACTATATACCTTCCTCTATGATAAGACCTGTTTCTGGAAGGTATTTCAAATGCATGCTATAGTGTGTGTGTGTGTGTGTGTGTCATTTATTATTGCAAGCATTTAAGGGACTCTGTCAGGTAATTTTTCAGTATGCTACTAATATTATCCTTGAATAGAGCCTGGGCAGACCTTTTAAAAACATGTAAAGTCATTATTGTACACTTTGTAGCTTCCATGTTATCAGCATCTTTAACCCCTTCATGACCCGGGAATTTTTAGTTTTTCATTTTCGTTTTTTGCTCCCCTGCTTCCAAGAGCCATAACCTTTTAATTTTTCCATCAATATAGACATATGATGGCTTGTTTTTTGCGGGACGAGTTGTACCTTCATATGAAATAATTTATTTTACCATATAGTGTACAGGGGAATTGCAAAAAAATTGTAAATGCAGTGAAATTGCAAAAAAAAAAGTGCAATGACACGTTTGTTTTTTGGGTATTTTAGTCGCCATGTTCACTATATGGTAAAACCGACGTGACAGGGTGATGCCTCACTTGGGTACAAGTTCGTAGACACCCAGCATGTATACCTTTATTGGTATCTAGGTGCTGAAAAAAACATTCAGAAGTTTGAAGAAAAAAAAAACTGACTCTTTGCGCCATGTTCTGCGACCCGTAGCATTCTTATTTTTTGGGATCTGGGGCTGGGTGACGGCTTATTTTTTGCGTCTTGAGTTAACGTTTCTAATGATACAATTTTTGGGGGATCCGCAGTTTTGATCGCCCGTTATTGCATTTTATAGCAATATTGTGGTGACCAAAAAAACGGAATTTTGGCGTTTGGACTATTCTTTCCGCTATGGAGTTCACGGCTCTCATTAACGGATTTAATAGGATGATAGATCGGGAGATTCTGAACGCGGCAATACCAAACGTGTACTTTTATTGTGATTGGGGGTAAAGGGGGGTGATGTGAACTTTTATATATATATTTTTTGTTTGTTTGTTTTTTTACAGGTTTTTAAAAACTTCATTATTTCATTCATTCTTATTTTTACACTGCCTCTTTAAGAGGCACCTTGCTGCACAGTCCGATCGCTTCTGGGAGATACAGATGAGCTGCAGCTCATCTGTATCTCCCAGAATCGCGGAACTGCTGTAGTTGGCAGCACCTGCCAACCACAGCAGGAAACTGCTCTGTGACAGCATCCGGGGTCTAGCCAGGACCCCTGGCTCTCACATGCGCGCCAGAGATCCCGCGATGCTATCGCGTGATCTCCGGAGCAGGTGGGGAACAGCGCGTTCCCCACCGCAGCCGCCTTGGATCTCGCTGTCAGTGATTGACAGCGGGATCCAAGGGGTTAACAGCGCTGATCGGATCCCGCGCTGGAGCTCACATCAAACACCCCTTACCGGCCCATGACATCCTCCTATGTCATAGGTCGGGAAGGGGTTAAACCCTGAAGGGAGCTCCTGCATTAGTCCTTTCCATTATATTACCAGTCGATTAGGCCGGTTTCTGTATAAGTGTTATTTAAATATCCACACCCACCCAAGCTTGTGTTCACTTCCTCCCCTCTGTGCGCTGGGCTGGGAGGGGGGAGGTGTTTTATCCTGGACTGTGCTATCTGTAAGATTTCTATTATATAAAGGTTTGTTTTCTTGCAGACAAGTAATGTGTGTATCTGTTGAGCAAATGATCAAATGTTCTTATAATCACAGAGGAATATCTCGGACTGCACACACTACACATGTCTCATACACACAATAAAAGAAGAGAGATGATTATCCTTTTTGTGTTTTTTATTTTTGAAGGTGAAAAACAGGTTGTATCACACAACGTTTCGGCTCCAGTTGAGCCTTTCTCAAGTGAGTCTTCTGTATATATAGAAAGGGGGTTTGTGGTTCAGTTCCCACATGAGCAACTGCTCAGGCCAGTACCCTGTTTGAGGTACTCAGCATATGACTCCGTCCTTTGTGTCAGTGCAGCAGCATGGTGGCTGGTCTGGGTGGATGGACAGGAGCTGTGAACTGAACCACAAACCCCCTTTCTATATATACAGAAGACTCACTTGAGAAAGGCTCAACTGGAGCCGAAACGTTGTGTGATACAACCTGTTTTTCACCTTCAAAAATAAAAAACACAAAAAGGATAATCATCTCTCTTTTATTGTGTGCCGGGGATATATTTAAAGACTTTGTGGCCTATTTTTCCCTTGTGCACCTAAACGGTGGTCGAGCTATACTATATGCTCTCTGATTCATACACACAATGACATGAAGAGCTCAAAGCTGCAGCAAAGATCACTCCTCCTCTCCCTTCCATCTCTTCTCTGTCTGCAGTGAATGAGTCACACAACGGACAGATCACAGGACAGTGTAATGAAGCATGAATATTCATTTTTGGGGGTGTGGGCAGCAGAGAAATCACTGTGATTGGCAGGGGTAATTAATCATTTATTTTGAAGTTTACAGAGGATAGGAGAGAAGCATAAATAATGGAAATACTGTACATGAAGAGAGAGAGCTTAGAGAAAGGAATTAGAATATGATACCATATGGTTACATATGGATTTTTGGCCTGACCGTTTTCCTTTAAAAATCCCTTCCATTAACATGTCTTTTTTCATGAAGGAACTTTGTTAGCACTGTAGAGAGAATATTTCTCTTGATACTGTGGCTAGAAATTACTCTGAAAATCATAGATTCTTGTAAAAGAACGGTTAGTAATTATACCCACCTCCACAAAATATAAGAGTTGTAGCTGGGTACTTTTATAGAAGCAAATTAATGCCTACTAAATATAAAGCTTGCCCATTTTTATATCCATGTCTGCAGCTAAGAGTCATAGAAGATATTCCTGTAAATATAAAATAGTTTTCTGCATTCATCTACTTGGAAAACAGTGATCAAAGCCTAGTCTCAAGTGCTAGAAAGCACAGTCAAGGGCTCTGACTGCCAGATAAATGAGGGACTGAGAAAATCAGTCAACATTCATTAAAGTACTGTTCGATATGACATTGCAAATGTATTATAATTAGGTGTACAGAAGAGTTCCAGAATTAATTAATGCACTGTAATTATTTTGACAGAATACACCATTTAATTTAAAAACGTAAACATAAACTTTATTTCTTTGAAAACAATAAGCCAATTTTCTTTGAAAACAATAAGTAAATTTACAACCAGAATTTACATGATGTTCCAAAATCTCGCAGCTGCTTTAGTTACCATGGCTTTTCCATCTGAAAATGTAGACCTAAAATCCACAGCAATTTTAGTACACGGAGGTGTACTCTGCTTCACTGTATGGATATCTCTGTCCCTGCTTCTGTGCCTAGATATGTATGTAATGCAATCAAAAACGGTTATCTTCACAGATGCTTCTTACTTTAAATCTCTGTAAAGGCCACACAAGGATATCGTTAACGATATCCTTAGAAAAGTCACGTGTCTGAAATCATATGAACGATACGTATATATCGATTGTGCGTCGTCACATACAAGGATGTCGTTAACGATGTTAACTTTGGCACCTCTCCAAAGTCGGACAGAAAATGTTCTGTCTGATGTCCAAAAAGCAGAGCAATGGCGGTACAATAATGTGCCAGCGCTGTGACAGCAGCACTGGCACATTATTGTATACAAAAGTCATTAATAAACTTATTTTAAAATGCAGTTATTTAGTTTACATGTAAAGCCGCTCCTGCAGCTCTGTGGTACCTGTCGGCACAGTGCTGAAGGAGCGGCTATTGACCCGGTGTTTAAGGGGTTAATGTTATTGTGCAGCATGGCCCCAGAGAGTGGCCACATTCCCCTGGAGCTATGTAGCCCAAAACATTGGCAGCTCAGGGGTTAAACCAGCCACTTTGCAGAAGCCGCTCTGCTATAATCCTGCATTAAAAGTCGGTGGCTTCTGTACTTTGGCAGTGCACCGTGAAAATTTACTAAACAGCTTCCTGAATAGGGAGCTGTCCAAGGTACTAACGCTGAATGCGTTCAGTACCCGTCGCTCTCCAAGGTGCTGAGCGCTTTAGCACTAATAGCTATGGCCCGCACACATTGAAACTCCGGTGCGTTGGCCATAGCTATTAGTGGTAAAGTGCTCAGCACCTTCGTTAGTGTTAGTACCTTGGACAGCTCCCTATTCAGGAAGCTGTTTAGTAAATTTTCACGGCGCACTGTCAAATTACAGGAGCCGCCGGTTTTTAATGCAGGATTATAGCAGAGCCGACATAGTGCAGCTTCTGCAAAGTGGCTGGTTTAACCCCTGAGTTTTTGGGCTACATGGCTCCAGGGGAGTGTGGCCACTCTCTGGGGCCGTGTAGCTCAATAACATTAACTCCTAATACATCGGCTTTATAGGCGTTGCTGTAGCAGCGGGTTCATTTGTTAAATCAAAGCTGGGTTATGATTTTTAATAAATTTTAGAACATGACAGCAGCAGAAATAGGGAGACTTTTAAACGATATCGTTCATCTTGCCGTCACACTGAACGATGTAGCACATTAATTGAAAGTTAATTGGACGGTGAACAATAGATTTGAGGTCAGAATCTCAAATCTAGGATGAACGATCTAACGATCTTTTCATCCTAGATCTTATGTCTACATGCAAGGATGTGCAAAGGATATCGTTCCAAAGATTTCTCTCACGTGACTTTTGAACGATATCCTGAACGATATCCTTGTGTGTAACGGCACCCTAAGGCTATGTGCCAATGCGGATTTCCCATGCTTTTTCCCACTATTTTCCTGCGTTCTTTTACCATATGTTTGCCAGTTCCAAAGTACAGCACCTTCTCTGCAAAGTGTATGGGAAATTAGAAGTGTACCCATGCTGCAAATTTTCCAGTAGGATGTCAATTCTTTCAGCGTATTTTGCCACAATTTTCACCCATAGAGCTCAATGTTAGCTCCAAAATATGCAGCACTGTTCAGTGAGTATTTGCTGAGTATTTGGTGTGGATTTTGTGCAACGTTTCTCTGCTGTATTTTTGGTCACCAGCCCAGGTACAGCACGTAGGTATGGGCTGCCACCCACCCCCAAATGCCTAGTTTTACCTGACCTTAGGTTCATAATGTTGGGCCAATATTAGACCCGTCCATTATGAGTCCATTATAAGAACACAATCACAAACTTTTTTCCCATCTTTTTATTACTCCCAAAAAAACATCCCCGATAACCCCCTGTGACATAAGTTCACAGCATGACCTGAAACTGCCCTGTTTCCCCGAAAATAAGACAGTGTCTTATATATTAATGTTTGCTCCCAAAGATGTGCTGCGTATTACTTTCCGGGGATCTCTTATTTTTCCATGAAGAAGAATTCACATTTATTGTTGGACAAAAAAAATAATTTATTATACACTGTACAGTAGTTGTGATCACAAACCAGCATAACCAGACAAACTGAATCCTCTCAAGAGTTTTTTGTTTCATTTGGTAGCCTCATCATCTCCTTGCAGCCCCCAATACGGTATTCCCATCATCCCTTTCATCCCCTTGAAGCCCCAATATGGTATCCCCATCATCTGAATCATCCCCTTGCAGCCCCCAATACAAGAACCCTCTTGCAGACCCCATTACGGTATCCCCATCATCCTCTTGCCGCCCCCAATGCGGTATCCCCTTGCAGCCCCCAATAGGGTACCCCCATAATCCCCTTGAAGCCCCCAATACGGTATCCCCATCTTCCCCTTGCAGCCCCCAATACGGTATTTCCATCAAATCATTCATCCCCGTGCAGCCCCCAATACGGTTTTATACACACGCACACAAACACACACACATTCGCACTGGTCCTTTGCATTCCACGCAGTACGGTTTTCCGGGCGGCACTCTGCGTTCAGCTGCTGTAGATGTACAGTAAGCCAATCAGAGGCCAGCAGCCACCAGCCAAACAGAGGGCCGCATGTGACATCATGCACTGATGTTAGGTGCTGGCCTCTGACTGACCAGCGGCTGTTGGCCTCTCATTGGCTGGCGGCTTAATGTACATCTATGGCGGCTGGGCCAGAAAGACAGAATGCCATCCAGAATACTGTACAGTGGCGGGCACCGGACAACGGCAGGATGAGTCACAGCTGCATGCCCTGGTCGGCAGGCATGCTTTCCAACAAAAATTGGTATGTCTTATTTTCGGGGGGTGCCTTATATTCAGCAACAAACCCCCAGTGTGTCTTATTTTCAGGGACACATAGTAAGTGATTATTGGATTCTGCCGTACGCGGGGTATCATCATATTCTGGTTCACCTGGGGTAACATAGATCGACGCAGCTGAACTTTGACCTTAGATGAACTTTTGCATGTCACACGGCTCACAGTGGGAGCCCAATCTGTCAGTATGAGTTTGTGATTGTGCTCTTTTTACAAATGATTTTTCAAGGTGTGATGTATTATTTATTATTTACACATGTATGTGTGTGTGTGTGTGTGTGTATGTGTGTATCTATTATATAATCACGAATGGGTTTTTTGCCCCTTTTGAGTCCGCTCGCGCTGCGAGTCAGCGTGGTCATGTGGATACGCCTGAAGCATCGGCCGCGCAGCGGCCATTGCGAGCAGTTCTAAAGCGACTCGCTATGCCCGCGCAGCGGGCATGGCGAGTCGCCTTAGCAGCGCGAAGCATTGGCTGCGAAGCGGCCATTGCGAGTCAGAGACTCGCTCTTCTAGAATCCCGATGCATCTGCATCGGGCACCCAGCTAGTATATATATATATATATGTATTCATTCATATATATATTCATTTATATAGTGCTATAAATTTCATAGCGCTTGACATACATTTGCAACACTGTCCCCATTGGGGCTCACAATCTAAACATCCTATCAGTAGTTCTTTTTGAAATGTGGGAGGAAAAAGGAGTGCCTGGAGGAAACACACGCAAACACAGGAAGAACATACAAATTCCTTGTGGATCTTGTCCTTGATGTGATTTGAACCCTTGACCTCAGCGCTACAAGGCTACAGTGCTAACCATGAGTCACCGGTGCCGCCCGTACTTAGAGGTTCATAATGGCCAGGTCTAAAATTGTCCCGACAGTATGAACCTTGTGCTTAGTGCCAGCTGGCAATACATAGCTGGCATACATACATAGTCTGCCAAACCCACAGGGTAGCTGGAAGAGTCTGTACAGCTCCTGAAAATAGAGCTTCTTTGACTACGCCATTTTCTGGGGCGGCTGACGGCTGCAAAACGCACCGTGGGGGTCCAGAACTCTTTGGCCACCCCACAGTGAGAATTCCAGCCCCCAGCTACCTAGTTTTATCTGGCTAGAAATCAAAAATATGGCGAAGCCCCACGTCATTTTTATTATTTTTATTTCTTACAATTTTTAAACAAAAGGGCTCACCTGTATTTACCAGCCAGATAAAACTAGGCAGTTGGGGTTGGGAGGCAGCCCATAGCTGCCTGCTGTACTTGGACTGCTAACCAGAAAAACCACGTCACGTTATGACATCAAGAAACCCTTTTTTTTTTCCTTCCATCCTTAACCTAGCTTTATTCACAGTCACAACAATGAACAATTGATAAAAAGACATATAGAGTGGGAGAAGGGAGAGGGATTATAGTTCACCGATGTTGTTACTCCAGGCTCCTAGGAGTGGTTCTGCAAGGATCAGCCCTGGTTCCGGGCTGTTGATTCAATACAATCACACAGGAATTTTCTCTTCTTTGTCTCCATAATTCCGGTCTCAAGTTTATCCAGATTCTTGGTCAAATTGTCGTTTAAAGGGAACCTGACCCCCTCCAAATCACCCCCAACCCTATGAATACCTGTCC
The DNA here is from genome assembly GCA_033576535.1 of Allobates femoralis. NCBI lineage: Eukaryota > Metazoa > Chordata > Amphibia > Anura > Aromobatidae > Allobates > Allobates femoralis. The sequence continues at coordinate 518,816,767 of JARQOC010000001.1, read as the reverse complement.
CTGCACCCTGAGACATCCTTTCTAGCGGACCTTTTGTGTAAAAAATGAGTGGGGTAACATTGCCAAAAAGACTTTTATCCACTTACAAATCTGCGACTTCTTCTCCTTGAATAAGTCTCACAGGGCGTTCCCTGTGAGACTCTAAGCCCGCCTGAGCCGCTCATTATCACACCCCGATGGGTGTGATAAATAATCCTTCTCCTCCTCGCCCTGCTGTATGGGCATAATAGCCGGTGTGAGGCTATTTGCATCACATCCAGTCATGGTGACGTCTGTACACCCTTTAGGTGTACCGCCGACCTCACCAACGCAGCTTTTGCTTTAAACCTAAAGGGTGTAAAGACGTCACCATGACCGGATGTGTCGCAAATAGCGTCACGCCGACCCTTACGCCAATACAGCAGGGCGAGGAGGAGAAGGATTATTTATCACGCCCATCGGGGTATGATAATAAGCGGCTCAGACGGGCTTAGAGTCTCACAGGGAACACCCTGTGGGACTTACTCAAGGAGAAGAAGTTGCAATGGTGCAGCGGTAACCGCCATGACGTTGTGCAGCGTCAAAGATCGGGACGGCACCGACTTTCATGACTTTGCACAATATCAAAGGTCGGGAAGGGGTTCAAAGCATGGTTGTTTAAGTTTATTCCCACATATGATTTTTTTTTCATATGTTGTGTTCTTAGACCGGGTCACTTTCCTACTGTGTCTGCACTAGATTGCTGCAAGTGCAAGGTAAGTGTGCTTCAATGGAGGTGGCAAAGCAATGTATCAGGGCACTTGCCACTCCAGCGGCCAACACCTTATGGGCAGGAGGGTCATGCATTGTCGTAGGAGTTAACTTGAACAGATGTGACTTAAAAACAGCACACACTATTACTATATAGGATTTGGACTTTTGAATTTGTGGTTCACGCAAAATGACGTACACTTACATCATGAGGAAGTAGAACTGTGCTCACTCGATTGCCAACAGGAGATCAGCACAAGTGATAGCTGAACCCCAACTGTCACAGGCAGAGCCACTGCCCATGCAGCTTCTTTCTTTTAAACTCCCTAAATATTTCAATCAATAGCAATCACAGCACTTGGCAGAATAGTAGAGGGAGGGTGCTCACTCTCCAACTTGATCAGGACCCTCACAATGTGATGATGGTGTCCCAATCGTTGTCATGGTAACCTTAGGTCAAATAAGGACCACCTGATCTGTCGGCTTCAGCAGACTTTTAGTATGTGCTTTATTTATGGGGAATCATACACTGCCACGCGAAGCGCGCGTAGGGGTGGCCATCTGCTAAGGGGGTCCCCGTCCCCCCCTCCAATCAGTCCTGTATCCTGCACTTTCACCTTGGTAATATGCGATATTATTTACTCTGTACTTGTTGTTTGTGCCATGTAATTAGCACTTACTCTGTATAGTTTAAACTTTGCTGCTAAAGTTACTTTGTAATTTGGGAATGTGTGCAATACAAGCACTACTGATTGTACTTACCAATTATTGTAAAACAACAGCATTATTTATGTAAACTTTTAATACTACTGAGTGGCTATATATATTCAATCTGCAGTATCAGTACCTGTACCTATCTGCCTGACCTAGTGTGCCTTGAAGGTGTACCTGTTTCACATAAACATTCTATTTATTGGCATATCTGGCTTCTCTGGTTTATAAAACTGTCATGCTATTTAACCCAATCAGTGAACACTGTAAAAAAAAAATTAATTTGGCAGAGAACAATGCTTTTTCATCATTCTAGTGGAGAAAAAGTGGGATAAAATGCAATAAAAAAGTCACACGTAATTAACATGCTATCGCTGAAAACCTTATCTTGTCCCGCAAAAAAATAAGCCCACATTAGGTCTGTCAGCTGTGGCTAACCTCCCTAGATGTGGACGGAAAAGAAAAATTGATGAGAGATTTCAATGCAAGATTGTGCGGATGGTGGATAAAGAACCTCGACTAACATCCAAACAAGTTCAAGCTGCCCTGCAGTCCGAGGGTACAACAGTGTTAACCCGTACTATCCGTCGGCGTCTAAATGAAAAGGGACTGTATGGTAGGAGACCCAGGAAGACCCCACTTCTTACCCCGAGACATAAAAAAACCAGGCTGGAGTTTGACAAAACTTACCTGAGAAAGCCTAAAACGTTTTGGAAGAATGTTCTCTGGTCAGATGAGACAAAAGTAGAGCTTTATGGGCAAAGGCATCAACATAGAGTTTACAGGAGAAAAAAAAGAGGTATTCAAAGAAAAGAACACTGTCCCTACAGTCAAACATGGCGGAGGTTCCCTGATGTTTTGGGGTTGCTTTGCTGCCTCTGGCACTGGACTGCTTGACCGCGTGCATGGCATTATGAAGTCTGAAGACTACCAACAAATTTTGCAGCATAATGTAGGGCCCAGTGTGAGAAAGCTGGGTCTCCCTCAGAGGTCATGGGTCTTCCAGCAGGACAATGACCCAAAACACACTTCAAAAAGCACTAGAAAATGGTTTGAGAGAAAGCACTGGAGACTTCTAAGGTGGCCAGCAATGAGTCCAGACCTGAATCCCATAGAACACCTGTGGAGAGATCTAAAAATGGCAGTTTGGAGAAGGCACCCTTCAAATATCAGGGACCTGGAGCAGTTTGCCAAAGAAGAATGGTCTAAAATTCCAGGAGAGCATTGTAAGAAACTCATTGATGTTTACCGGAAGCGGTTGATCGCAGTTATTTTGGCTAAAGTTTGTGCAATCAAGTATTAGGCTGAGGGTGCCAATACTTTTGTCTTGCCCATTTTTGGAGTTTTGTGTGAAATGCTCAATGTTTTGCTTTTTGCTTCATTCTGTTTTGTGTTTTTTCATTGAAGACAAATTAAATGAAGATAATAATACCAAAGAATTTGTGATTGCAATCATTTTTAGGAAGAAACTGAGTATTATCTGACAGAATTGCAGGGGTGTCAATACTTTTGGCCACAACTATAGCTCTCAGAAGTAAGAAATGCAAAATCAATTTTTTTTCTGTGAAAATGTTTTTGCATAAAAGCAGCACAACATTAAAAATGATATAAATGTGGTATTACTATAATTGTACTGACCTGAAGGGTAAAACTATCTTATCAACTTCACCACACAATCAACAGTGTAAAAAAACACCTTTAAAAACAATTCCTGAATTGCTGTTAAATATTAATATTGGATGGTCAAAATCAAAATAGAAAGAAGTCACAAAATATTATATATGTAACCTAAAAATCAGAGACTAAAACCCCCTAAAGATATAAGATGATCAGTCCACGAAACAAATCCAGTGCTCAATAGTTTATTGAAAACAGGGACACACGTGTCGAGGTCCCGGAGGGGGGGGGGGTCACATTCGCCAGGCTCTTCATATACATCATCATGTCTCAAGGTGAATCAGCAACATAGTGATAGTGACTGATGGTGTAAGCCTTGTAGTTTACCTTGGCTGTAAGGCTAGTTACTTATACCCTATTATGGGTTCTAGAGTAAATACATTGTGAGCATTGGTGTAAATGCCCCTTCCCATTAGTGGTTCTTTTTTTTTAATATATGTGGTTATACCACGGTGATATGGTGATGGAAAAACTTTTTTTGGGAAGAAAAAGGGAAAGAAAAGCATAGTTTTAGTGCTTGATTGCATGTGATATTGCTGTAATCACACACTGATCCAAAGAACAAGGTTCTGTTATCTGTCACACAGCAAGGTAAATGGCGTAAAAAATAAAATCAATTCTTGATCTGATGTTGAGTTATTCATCCTTTTTCTTAAAGCTTGCAGTAAGATATGACTCATATTTGTCCTGCGTTCTACGCTGAGCTACGTTCTGTAAGTACTGAGCTGCGTTCTACGCTGAAAATTGGGTTTTCCATGTAAATCTCTGAAATACTTAATTCAGACAAAATGCTTGACTGAACATTCACTATAACGAGACAGATGGAGTCACCTAGAACCTAGTCTGTCCTATGATCCGGCAATGTCTGTCTTTTCAGTGGCGCATGAGAGCGTGGCAGTTTTGTGAAGTTTTGTGCACTTCTGAAAATAACACCGCTGAACAGAAGCAAGACTGAGTGCAAAGTAACTGTGCTGCCTCATTATATTGATTGGCTCTATTGGGGGTGTCATCTAAATCATGTTGTTTGGAGGTTTAGATGGAAACGCAGATGCAAGTACTCAACATAAATCCAAGGTAAATGTGATCCAAACTTGTATGTAAAATGTTCCCTAATAAAGCTTCAACTCAATTCACAAAAAGAATAAGTCGCTACTCATGTCGGTCATCTTTCAATAGCAGTAAAGAGGGTTTCCAAGTTACTGGTGGTACAAAGTCTCATATTCAGATAGCCCACCTTCCCTTCCAAGCCCTACCGTGAGCCCAAAAGTTATTTTATACCACATTTGGGGTATCCGTGTACCCAGGTGAAATTACCCAACAAATTTTATGGTCCATTTTCTCCCTTTACCCTTGTGAAAATGGAAAAAAATGTAAGCTAATGCAACATTTTTTATTTTCGCTGCTCAACGATATAAAATTTTGTGAAGCACCTATGGGTTCAAATTGCTCACCACACCTCTACCGGTTTCAGCCAATTTTGCGCTCCAAATGTCAAATAGTGCTCCTATCCTTCCTTCCGAACCCTGTCGTGTGCCAAACAGTAGTTTTTCACCTTGTATGGGGTATTAGCATACTCGGGAGAAAGTGGACTACAAATTGTATTTCTCAAAAGAAAATGAAAAATATTGGGCAAGAGAATATTTTTGTGGGTAACGGTAACATTATTTTTACCTTTCACGTTGCTTTAATTTTTGTGAAGCACCTAAACAGTTAACAAACTTGAATGTGGTTTTGAGCACTTTAAGGGGTGCAGTTTTTTAAATGATGTCACTTTTGGGTATTTTCTGTCGCTTATGCCCCTTAAAATCACTTTAAATGTGATGTGGTTCCTAAAAATATCTTGTTTTGTAAATCTTGTTGGCATTGAGATATTGCTGATTGATTTTTAACCCTTCTAACTTCCCCTTCACCCCCCCATTTTCTTTTTATAAGATAATACAGATATACTGTTATTGGGGTTCCGGTAACCCCTTTATACCCCCAGACTGGGCCCTGCATACCTCAGAAATTAACTTTTAATGAGTCCCGAGCTGTATGGTAATTAGTTCTTCTTGGTCAGTTGTGGTGGTGCTTACTCCGGACTGAGCTGCCCCTGTGCCTGTAAAACCCGCCTCGCTTCCTGCAATATACTGCTTCTATTCTTATGTTTGTATATGAATGACAGCATTCGTTCCTGCGCATTGGCGCGGCGGGCAACTGTGCTTTATTGAAGCTGCATTTGTGAAGTCTCGCGAGACTGTGCAGCTTCATCAGAGCACAGTGACTTGTGGCACTGTGCTGGCGCGAATGCCATCCCTGGTTCATATACAAACACAGGAGGGGTGGATTTTACAGGCACAGTGGTGGCTCGAACTGAAGTGAGCACCAGCCCACCTGACCATGAAGAGCTAATTACTATACAATGGAGGATGCATTAAAAGTTAATTTCTGAGGTATGTAGGGGTCAGTCTGGGGGTATAAAGGGGTTACCAGACAGTATGTTTAAGGTGCTGGGCACAGATTATAATGCTCAAAAGGGGTGAAAGGTTCACTTTAAGGGCATAAAGATTAACAGTTTGAAAACTCTAAACTGATGCAAGTTTTTGTCAAATTGTTTTAATAAATAAACACATCATATCGACCAAAATTAACCACTAACATGAAGGACAATGTTTCATGAAAAAAACAATCTCAGAATCACTGGGATCTGTTGAAGCATACCAGAGTTATAACCTCATAAAAAGAGACTCTGGTCAGAATTGACAAAATTGGCCGGGTGAGAACAGAGTTTGGGGATGAAGGGGTTAATGAAGTTGTTTGGTAAATACAATAAAGAGAAAAAAAATCCAAATTCCAGAGTTCTCAGTTTTTTCAGACATTGCACCTCCACCAAAACAATGTTAGAAAAAGTGATTAAAACAACCTGCATACCAAAATGGCATGAATGAACACATCTGTCCTCCCAATAAAAACAAGCCCTCCTATAGGACCTTCAATAGATCAAGTTACGGTTCTCAAAGAACAAACACATAAACCAAATGTATTTATTTTATTAATAACATTTAAAAAATATAAGCAACTAATTATAAACAACTGTTATTGCCATAATCGTGCTAACCCACAGGTGTTTGTGCTCCGTTTAGGAGACCTGATTTTCGTGCGTTTTCTGCAGCTAAAACGGATCCTCTTCTTTTCCTTGTTTCTTTTACAAACAAGCATCACAAATGCGTCATCCATTTGTGTTGCTTTTTTGCTTCTTTTTTTTAGTGCTGCACTTTCGCTTTTTCAAAGCAAAATGTAGTAGTATCCCATAAGGGTGGGGACACACACACACACACACACACACTTTATTACCTTCCCCAAGGTCCGCACTGTCCAGCCATGTGATCATTCTGGGCATGTGCAGGACCTGCGGAAAGTCAATGCACATGGCCATGTGACTCTCAGGCTGAGTTACATGACCAGGTCCTGTCAGTACTCGCAGATCCTGCAGGTCACCGGAAGTAACACATCGCCAGAGCACGCCATGGGATCGCCAGGAAGGGTAAGTAATTGGAGCGTTTGCGGTGTGAAATGCGTACTAAAAAGCATCACAAATGGACTGTGAATACCAATCTGTTTCTGATGCTTTTTTTTTTTTTTTTTTTTTTTTTTTTAAGTAGCAAAATGGAGCAATAATTGACTCATTCCTTTCAAAATGCAGCAAAGCCTGTGCAGGTTTCAATCTCTGCAAAGAAATGGACAACATTTCACATAGGTTTTTCTGGGAAACAATGATGCAGGTATAGATTAGCATAAAACCAAGGTAAAAATGTATTGTGTGAACATAGCCTAAGAGTCAGGTTACCAAGTTAGTTTTACTACAAAGTGAACACTGTAAAAGCAAAACTTAAATCAATTAAATTTTTTTGTGTGTTTTTACCCTTTTTACCCCATCTTCTTCCAGTGATGTCTACTAGGATGCTTACTGTAGTTTTAATCATCTGCTGATACAACAGTGATTTTATCACTAGAGGACTAGTAAACCTTTGACCATGTAGTCGTCTATATTCATTTAGCTCTGCTTACCTCTGTCCACTTTACATGATGGCAACATTTTGCCTACGCTCAGTGTACACAGAAAGCTGTCAGTCAGTGGTGTGAGCAGGTTATACATAGCTGAACAAAAATCCTATTATGTGTGATTTTACATGTTTGGATATTGAATCTGCTTGCAGAGAGGTTATTACTAGAGATGGGCAAACCCGCAAATGTTCTGGTTCCCGGGTCTGTCCAGCTGAGTAGGTACAATTGTAACTATTCCATTTTAAAATTGCAATAACTTTTTTTTTTTCGAAAAGCCGTAGAGGGCTGAAATTTCGTGACATCTCTGCAGTTTTGGTCCAGGATATATTGGCCAAATTTCAATAAAATATCTTCACCCCCTTCCGAGATAAGGGGTCGAGATATTTCATGTAAAATTATGCAGCCTGACAAAGGTTAAAAAAGTCCAATTCGGCACCTGACTTCACCTCTAACTTGAGCCTAGACCCTGAACCCCATATAACTCAATTGGGACATGAACTACTATTCTATAAAATTGTGGTAGTGTGGGATAGCCCAGAGGGACTGCAAAAGGAAGCAAAATGGGGATTGAAGCACATACTTACCTAGTTTCCACACAGCTGTCACACTGCTTCTGGGTTCACTCATTAATCCTTATGCATATTCCCCTTCTTTCCTCATCCACATTCTGTTACCGCATCTGTGATTGAGGCGCAGTCTGACTGCAACCAATCCTCTGTGCCAGCATCTGTGATTATTTGCCCTACATGATAATGGCGTGGGGTCCCCTGTATTTTGATCCCTAGCACAGATAAAGCCCCCCGCTGCAGCTCTCAGCTGTGTGCTTTATCTTGGCTGGGTATTAAAATATGAGGTTTGCCATGCCATATTGTTTTTTAATTAAATAATTTTAAAAAAACGGTGTGGGTTCCCCCCAATTTTGATATTCAGCCAAAGTAAAACACGTACCTTGTGACTGGTATTCTCAACCTGGAGAGGCCAATGGTTATTGGGTCCTGCCCAGGCTAACAATAGGACACCGCAGCCACTCCATCTAAAGGTACCTTTACACGCGGCAACTTTCCTAGGAATTTCACTGGCAACTTACTGGTTGCAGTGAAATCATGGAGACATTGTTCCATTTGTACACAGCAACAAGATAAAACAATGTGTCCATGATTTCACTGCAACCAGTAAGTTGCAAGTGAAATAAAAACACTCCCTCTTTCTCCGCTTTATCGACCTCTAAAACACCCCTGAAGGTGTAACATAATCCACCACGACTTCCCACAAAGATCCAATCTCTGCTACATCCAGAAGCTGCATTGATGGAAAATGTGACCACATTCTGCAGCTTCTGGGACACACTGACAGCTGCAGGGAAGCCCTCAGCTGTGAGAAGCGGTGATGTCACGAAGTTCACCAGAGTTCATAGCTGAGGGCTTCACCGCTGCCGACAGTGAACTCAGTTGAACCTGCTGCTGGATTGGATTGCGGGCCATGGCAGGACAAGCGGTCCAACAAAGAGACAACGGGTTCAACTGATTTCACACTGTGGGAACCCCCAGCTGAGAACTCGATTGAACTATTGCTGGACTGTCCGCCTGACAGGGTGGCACAACATTCCAGCAGAATTCACTCTGTTGACCTGACTGCCGGATAGTTAGACTGCTGTGACGCTGTGTCTTGCTATCCGGCAGTCAAGTCACCGGAGTTCACACCTGGGGACCCCAGCTTCCCTCAATTAACTCAGTTCGACCCGCTGCTGGATTATGGGGCGCAGGAGTCCAGCAGTCCGGCAGCGGGTTCAACTAATTTCACTGAGGGCAGAAAGGTGCAAAGTGTGAATTCCAATGACCTAACTGCCGAACTGCTGTTCCTCTGTCTCGGGCAATCCCACAGTTCAGCAATAGTTCAAATGAGTTTACAGCTGGTGATTCCCACTGTGAACTCGGTTGAACCCGCTGCCAGATAGCCACCCTTGAATATTAACTCTGGTAATTTCAGTGATGTCACTGTTTCTCCCCCGTGGCTGTCAGTGTGTCCCAGAAGCTCCCCATGAGTTGGGAAATGTAGGGACAGTAGCAACATGGGAGATGAGGACAAATGGTCTTAGAGGAGAAGTATCCCAAACTGGATGAGTCACATGTAATTGCCCGACATTGTGGACTGCTTAATAAGAATTTTGAACAAGAACAAATCAAAATCATACATCCGGTCTCCTACAAAAGGAAAAAAAGAATACAGGCCGTACAAGACAATAACATTCTGTCAAACAATAGGGGAAAGAAAAGAGACAAATAAGAAAAGGGGGAGAGGGGAGGGTATTTAGAGGGGACGGAGAGGAGAGGCTTTCCTATACCTCTGTATAGACCTATATAACCCCTTCGGGAGGTAAGAGCAGGCTAAATATATCCAGATTATCGAAAAGAATTTATCATAATGGGATCAAGGTAGCCATGAGGTGAGACGGCCACATTTTCCATTTATTTAACATGCAGTTTTTGCCTTCTTTATCCAATCTAATATATAAAGCTGTGTGTGTGTGTGTGTGTGTGTGTGTGTGTGTGTGTGTATGTATATCCGGGATTGGCATCTACACCGTCGCAACTACAGCCACAAAATTTTGCACACTCACACGTCTGGACCCTGAGAGCGTCATAGGCTATGTTGTGAGGTGAAATTTTAACCCCGCACGTTCCAGTTCACCAAGCAATTTTGCCCCTATCTACATAATGGGGAAAAAGTGAATGGAAAAGTGTTGGAGGAAAATCAACAGCTACCAACTACAGCCACAAAATTTTGCACAGTCACACGTCTGGACCCCGGGAGCATCATGGGCTATGTTGTGAGGCGAAATTTTAACTCCGCACATTTCAATTCACCAAACAATTTTGCCCCTATCTACATAATGGGGAAAAAGTGACAGTTACCAGTTGACAGTTGTGAATGAGAGGGCTTAATGACAGCACCAAAGACTAACAGCATATACCAGCATATAGTCACTAAGGTGGGGCCCCAACATGGGATATTCACCACGCACGGGAACATGTATACACACCACACGCACACAAAGAGTAACAGCAAGTGTATAGTCTCTAAAGTGCAGCCCCAACATTGGATACTCGCATACACCACACAGACCCCCCCCCCACCTCAGGGACACACACACATACACACCCTATAGGGACACATGCATTCACCCCACAGGGACACACACACACCACAAAAAGACACACACACACACCACACAGACCCCCCCCCCCCCACAGGGACACACACACATACACAGCCTATAGGGGCACATGCACTCACCCCACAGGGACACACACAACAGAGACACACACACCACACAGACCCGCCCCACAGGGACACACACACATGCACACCCTATAGGGACTCATGTACTCACCCCACAGGGACACACACACACCACAAACAGACACACCACACAGGACCCTCCCCACAGGGACACACACACATACACACCCTATAGGGACACATGTACTCACCCCTCAGGCACACACACACCACAAAGAGACACACACCACACAGACCCGCCCCCACAGGGACACACACACACCCTATAGGGACACATGCACTCACCCCACAGGGACACACACCCCAGGGACACACCACACAGACAGACACAGATGTGCACAAATCACCTCACACAACTCGCCTCATACATGTGCTATCTTTAATTTCCAAATATAAACATCTGATTAAAAACAGCCAATGTGCAACACATGTGCCATATAGGGAATTAAGGCAGATGTCAGTCACATGAGCTGTCTATTATGTGTATGTGTGAGGTAACATATACTGCCCGGCCGAGGGGAGGGTTTACTGTTGGCTGGAGATTTATTAGGCTGCCTATAGCAACCAATCACAGCTCAGCTTCTATTTTCTTACAGGTCATTAATATGACATATTCAAATTCTATTTTGTTATAGCTAACATCAGTTATTTATTAACCCGGGCGTAGCCGGGTAGTACAGCTAGTGCCTAATAATTCCCTTGTTGAAATATCCAATTCTTTTTTGTATTACTTCTGTCAGTGTAGGGGGGATGTGCGATTTCCACTTAGTCGCCAGACACAATCTGGCTGCAATTAGGATGTAGGACATCGTCCCTCGAATAATCGTGGGGGCGTTCTCAATAACTATATTTTAACCCCTTAAGGACCGAGTCATTATGCAGCTTAATGACCAGACCATTTATTGCAATTCTGACCAGTGTCCCTTTATGAGGTAATAACTCTGGAACACTTCAATGGATCCTAGCGATTCTGAGATTGTTTTTTCGTGACATATTGGGCTTCATGTTGGTAGTGAATTTAGGTCAACAATTTTTGCCTTTAATGTGAAAAAATCACAAATTTGTTGAAAATTTCGCAATTTTAAAATTTTGAATGTTTATTCTGTTAAACCAGAGAGTTATGTGACACAAAATAGTTAATAAATAACATTTACCACATGTCTACTTTACATCAGCTCACTTTTGAGGAAAAAAAAAATTTGGGTTAGGAAGTTATAAGGGTTCAAAGTTCATCAGCAATTTCTCATTTTTCCAGCAAAATTTACAAAACCTTTTTTCTCCTTCGCCTCATTGGGGGACACAGACCGTGGGTGTTATGCTGCTGTCCACTAGGAGGCGACACTAGGCAGAATCTGAAAAAGATTAACCGTGGCTCCTCCTCTGCAGCATACACCCCTGGACAGGCACTGTCCTGACCAGTTTTTGCTTAGTGTCTAGGAGGCACACACAGATTTTTTAGTGCTCCTAAAAAATAAGCGTTTTCTTTTTGAAGATTTCTTTTTTATTCAAGAAGAAGAAAAGTGGGTCTCTGATGAGACTCCCGGCATGGTCCCTCCTCGGCCCCCCACTGTTGGGGGCGCCTGGTTGAGGTCGACTATTTCCCTTAACATGCCGCTCCCTCCTCGGCCCCCCACTGTTGGGGGACGGGGTTGAGGTTGAGACGACGATCCTCCCTCCCCATTTCCCCAACGTTGGGGTTCACGGGTTGAGAGTGAGGCGAAGGACAAGGCACCTGACGGTGGAGCAGCATCCCTCCCTAAATGCCCCTCTGGGGTCCATTTAGGTCGAGACACCCCAGGTAGAGCCTCTGGTGCAGCAGCTTAGATCTGCTACATGCACCCTGGAGTCATCAGCCCTGCTGACAAACTCCTTTTCACTTCGGCTGCGGCGTGCCTGCCGCAGCAATCCAGGGTACACAGCTTGCTGTGTACTCCTGAGGGGTCGGGGGACCAGCACTGGGGGCAGCCAGCACTGGCAGGGACACAGCTTGCCTGTGTCCCTGCAGCAGCCAGCACTAAGGGCTGCATTTATGGTGGAGCAGAGGACCCAGCACTCTGGGTCCTCTGCAGGGGCCCGCACTAACCCACCGCTGCCTGCCCCGGGGGTCCGGTGGGGTCCAGACCAGTTCCGGACCCCCTCACGGACTTCCGCGCCGCTCTGGAGCCTCTTCCCGGCCGCACAGAGCTAATTTAGGCCGCGGCTTCGGCCTACGCCGAGGCCGCCGCCTTCGGCACGCCCCCCGGCCCGCCCCCCGGATGACGAGGATGACGCGGCCAGCGTCATAGCAGGGGGCGGACCGCGTCTCCGGAGCGCGCCCTCTGTACAGAATCGCGCGGTTTTGCAGCGCTCCGCCCCCCTCCTTCCTCCTCTCTCCACATCCCGGACGCCATTACATGCCTCGTGGTGGAGGCAGAGCGGCACCAGCAGCAGCACAGCAGCTGCACAGTCTCCGGGGGGCACAGACAGACAAACGCTGGACACTGGTGGCACACAGGTGGTGGTAAGTTGCCAGCAGAGGTCTTCTATCTCCTCTGCTGGAACTCTTCTCTCCAGGGCACCCCTGCACAGCACTATTCTCTCCAGGGCACCCCTGCACAGCACTATTCTCTCCAGGGCACCCCTGCGCAGCACTATTCTCTCCAGGGCACCCCTGCACAGGCTCCTGTATATACCACTATGCCGGGCTCAAGGAACAAGAAGACTAGGGCCCACACAGCCTACTATTCCTTATGCACAGCATGTCAGAAGCCTCTACCCAGTAGACATACGTCCCAGCACTGTCGGGACTGCGCCCAGACTACGGGGCCGGTGTCCTCAGCCGTTACGGATGCGTCATCTGCCATGCCGGAATGGGCCACTTTTTTGTCCCAATCCATCTCACAATCCATGGCACAATCCATGGACAGGCTGTCCTCTACATTGCTTTCAGCTATGCAGAGTCACGCTTCACCCCAGACCGCTGCTCAACAAAGCGGACACTCAGAACGCGGCCGCACTGAACTAAGATCCACCTCTAGGGCAGGACGGAAACGACCACATAGGTCAGGCTCTCCGGGACCTGCACGGTCTCCAGGGCCTACTCATACTTCACGGTCATCTCCAAGGGAGAGTCGCCGTGCCTCCAGGTCGCCAGAACCGTCCCCTGATAGGGAGGGTCACAGAAGGTCCAGGTCACCCCCTCCTAGAGAAGAGCGCAATGATGCGCAGGAGTCCGAGGGACTCTGCGACTCCAGCTCAGATCTGGATCCAGATGGGTCACTGGACCTAACCCAGCCAGACACTGATGTATTGGTTGAGGACGTAATCACCTCCATCAACCAGGTGCTGAAGATATCTGAACCTCCGCCAGATGCCCCAGAGCACGAGATCGCTTTCCAGAGGACTAAGAGGCCCCCGAAATATTTCTCCGATCACCCCGAGTTCAGGGCGATTCTCAAAAACCATCGCTCACACCCAGAGAAGAGATTCGGCAACCGTAAGGCACTGGAGAGGCGTTACCCCTTCTTGCAAGAGGTAACACAGTCCTGGGCAGATACGCCTGAAGTGGACCCTCCGGTGTCCAGACTCGCAACACAGACGCTTCTTTCCCTGCCTGATAGCTCCTCCATAAAGGATGCGACGGACCGTCAGGTGGAACACATGGCCCGATCAATTTTCGAGGCCACAGGGTCCTCCCTGGCCCCGACATTTGCTATTGTGTGGGCAGCAAAGGCTATCATGGCCTGGACAACCAACTTACATGCTGGTCTCCGTTCAGTTAACTCCGAGCTCGCTGACCAGGCGGTGCAAGCGTCAGTCGTGGCTGACTATATTTTACACGCAGCTATCGATTCCGCAAATTGTGCGGCAGTGGCTCCGTCAAACGCCATCATCATCAGGCGTGCTCTCTGGTTGCGGGACTGGAAGGCGGATGCAGTCTCAAAGAAGTCGCTTACCCACCTTCCATTTTTCAGCGGACGTCTCTTTGGTGAAGAACTTGATAAATTAATATCCAATGCCACAGGAGGGAAGAGTACTTCCCTACCTCAACAAAAACCGAAACGCACCTATAACCGCCGTAACCAGACACGGTTCCGTTCCTTTCGGAACTCGTCCGGCTGGTCCGTTTCCCGCCCAGCGCAGACCCGTAGTCGTTCGCCGCGCAGGGAAGGTCCGAGGACTTCGCAAAGGACGAACAAACCCTGGCAGTCTAGATCTGGCCAAGGCAAGTCCAAAGGACCCAAATCCCACAAATTCTCATCCTCATGACTCCTTATTTCCGGACGACGCCCCGCCAGTGGGCGGACGACTTTCCCACTTTCGTCAAGTTTGGCTACCTATTATAAAAGACAGGTGGATCAGGGAACTGGTGTCGTCGGGTTACAAGATAGAGTTCATCTCCATCCCACCAAATCGATTCTTTCTTTCCGTACCTCCGAGGCTACCGTCCAAGGCTCGCGCCTTCTCCAAGGCGGTCAGGTCACTTATCCAAGCCGGAGTGATCGTTCCGGTCCCACGGACCGAACGTTTTCAGGGGTTCTACTCCAACCTGTTCGTGGTCCCCAAAAAAGGGGGCAGTGTAAGACCTATTCTAGATCTCAAACAGCTAAACAAGTACGTGAGGGTACGACAATTTCGCATGGAGTCTCTCCGATCCATCATATCATCCATGGAAGAAGGAGAATTTCTCGCCTCCATAGATATTCAGGATGCTTACCTGCATATTCCTATCGCCCCTGCCCACCAAAGGTTCCTCAGATTCGCAATCGGTCAGGCTCATTATCAGTTTGTGGCTCTCCCATTTGGACTCGCCACGGCTCCCAGAGTCTTTACCAAAGTCATGGCGGCTGCCATGACTATATTACACTCCAGAGGCGTAGTCGTCATCCCATACTTGGACGATCTACTTATCAAGGCTCCCACCTTCAAGGACTGCGAACTCAGTGTCACCATCACGGTAGACACACTAAGTCGCCTGGGCTGGTTGGTCAACCTAAAAAAGTCGTCCCCAATCCCAAGTCAGTCCCTCATTTTTCTGGGCATGGAATTTCACACTTCCAGGGGGCTGGTGCTCCTCCCCAAGGAGAAGGCACATGCTATCCAGATGGGAGTTCGCGCCCTTCTTCACCCAGCACCTCGATCCCTTCGTTTTGCCATGCGAGTTCTGGGCAGGATGGTTGCCTCGATAGAAGCGGTCCCCTTTGCCCAGCTTCACCTTCGGCCTCTCCAATTGGCCATACTCAAGTCCTGGGACAAGAGTCCTTTTTCCCTGGACAGGATGTTCCGCATATCCTCGACAGTCAAGCAATCCCTGCACTGGTGGCTCCGTCCAGTATCTCTCTCCAAGGGGAGATCGTTCATCCCAGGCCACTGGAAGATTCTGACAACCGATGCCAGTCTCACGGGATGGGGCGCGGTGTACCGACACCACAGAGCGCAGGGGAAGTGGTCTCCATTGGAAGCCACCATGCCCATCAACGTCCTGGAGATTCGAGCCATCTTCCTGGCACTACGGGCTTTCCAACGTCTCCTAGTGAACTCTCACGTCCGGATACAATCCGACAATGCCACGGCCGTGGCTTATGTAAATCACCAGGGCGGAACCCGCAGTGTCCAAGCGATGCGGGAGGTATCGCACATCCTGCAATGGGCGGAATCCACGGGATCGACCCTGTCCGCCGTACACATCCCAGGAGTAGACAACTGGGAAGCAGACTTTCTCAGTCGCCAAGGCATAGACTCAGGAGAGTGGTCCCTGCATCCCGAGGTTTTTCGGCAAATTTGTCATCACTGGGGGACTCCGGACGTGGATCTGATGGCATCACATCTCAATGCCAAGGTTCCCAACTTCATGGCCAGATCACACGACCCCCGGTCTCTCGGAGCGGATGCCCTAGTTCAGGACTGGACTCAATTTCAACTCCTGTACATCTTCCCACCTCTGCCTCTAATCCCCAGAGTAGTGCGCAAAATCAAACAGGAAGGGATTCCGGTCATCCTTATCGCCCCAGACTGGCCCAGACGCGCGTGGTATGCCGACGTCGTCCAACTCACGGCAGACGCCCCCTGGCGCCTCCCAGATCGGCCAGACCTCCTATCTCAGGGTCCGTTCTGCCACCAGAATTCACAGGCCTTGAATTTGACGGCGTGGCCCTTGAAACCTGGATTCTAACTCAAGCAGGGCTCTCACAGGATGTGATTCGCACTATGATCAGTGCGAGGAAACCTGCCTCTGCCAAAATTTACTATCGCACCTGGAAAGCCTTTTTTGCCTGGTGTGCATCTCATGATCAGAATCCGCTTCCCTACTCGCTGCCTAGAATTCTTGGCTTCCTACAATCAGGTCTGGAGGCCAGACTGTCCCTGGGCTCTCTTAAGAGCCAGGTCTCGGCCCTCTCCGTTCTTTTCCAGCGGAGACTGGCCTTAAAACCTCAAATCAAAACTTTCCTTCAAGGGGTTTCCCGTTTGGTTCCCCCCTACAGACGACCGCTGGATGCGTGGGATCTAAACTTGGTGCTGACGGCATTGCAAGAACCGCCTTTTGAGCCTCTCAAAGAGATTCCTCTCCGCCTTCTATCCCAGAAGGTGGTGTTTCTAGTGGCTATCACCTCCCTTCGGAGGGTGTCCGAGCTCACAGCACTCTCATGCAGGCCTCCATTCCTAGCCTTTCACCAGGATAAGGTAGTTCTCCGTACGGTTCCTTCTTTTCTTCCGAAGGTGGTTTCATCGTTCCACATCAATGAGGAACTATCTTTACCGTCCCTTTGTCCTGCTCCGGTTCATAGATTTGAGAAGGCTCTGCATACGCTGGACCTTGTAAGGGCTTTGCGCATTTATGTCTCTAGAACAGCCCCCTTTAGGAAGTCGGACTCTCTTTTCCTTCTTCCTGAAGGCAGCCGCAATGGCTTCTCAGCCTCAAAGGCCACGCTTGCCAGATGGATCAGAGCCACAATTCAGGATGCCTACAGGCTAAAAAACTCGCCTCTTCCGGCCGGTATCAGAGCGCATTCTACCCGTGCGGTGGGGCATCCTGGGCTATTCGGCATCAGGCTTCTGCCCATCAAGTGTGTAAAGCAGCCACCTGGACTAGCTTGCACACATTCACCAAACATTACATGGTCCATACCCAGTCTTCTGCGGATGCGAGCCTGGGTAGACGCGTCCTGCAGGCGGCAGTTGCCCACCTGTAGGATACTATCTTATATAACACTCGTTCCATTGCTTTTCCCACCCAGGGACTGCTTTGGGACGTCCCACGGTCTGTGTCCCCCAATGAGGCGAAGGAGAAAAGGAGATTTTTGTGTACTCACCGTAAAATCCTTTTCTCTTAGCCTCTAATTGGGGGACACAGCTCCCTCCCTGTTGGCCGTTGCGGCCCGTTTTTTGAGTTTTCTTGTTGTTTGAACTTGTGCATAGTTGCCTTCTTGCAGGCATGGTTTTTTGGATGTTATCACTGGTATGTAAATCCTCCTACTGCTTTAGCACAAACTGGTCAGGACAGTGCCTGTCCAGGGGTGTATGCTGCAGAGGAGGAGCCACGGTTAATCTTTTTCAGATTCTGCCTAGTGTCGCCTCCTAGTGGACAGCAGCATAACACCCACGGTCTGTGTCCCCCAATTAGAGGCTAAGAGAAAAGGATTTTACGGTGAGTACACAAAAATCTCCTTTTTAGTGACCACATCACATTTGAAGCCCCTTTGAGGGGCGTACATGACAGAAAATGACAGAAAACACCCAACAGTGACACCATTCCAAAATCTGCACCCCTCAAGCTACTCAATACTAAATTCAAGAAGATTATTAACCATTCACGTGCTTCACAGGAACTTAAGCAAAGTGGAAGGAAAAAATGGTCATCTAAATTTTTCCAACAAAAATGTTTTTAGCCTAATTTTTTACATTTTCACATGGGAAACAGGATAAAATGCATCCTAAAATGTGTTGAGCAATTTCTCCTGAGTACATGGATACCTCATATCTATATACATAATCAGCAGTTTTGCGCTTCCGGCCACTGTGCCGCTATCACGCGCTGCGAGCGATGGCGCGCATGCGCCATCGCGAGCCGCCGTCACTGGCCGGAAGTGCAAACATGCTGCTGCCAACACCATATACCCCCGCCAATGCCCGCTCCACGCACCGCCCGCCGCTCCCCCGCCACTTCCTCCCGCTCCCCTGCCACATCCTCCTGCTCCCCCGACACTCACCCCGACATTCCATGACAGCGGGGGGCGGAGCTAACAAAGCCCGTCATAATGGGTGTGACCGAGGACACTCCCACCACATAAGGCCAGTGTCTCAGTCATGCCCATTATCACGCCCCTATGTAAACTCCGCCTCCCTCGCCCATTCATTTTTCCTCCTTCATGCTCCCAGGAGAAAAATGCGGGGTTGAGCTGCACCATGCACTCAACTGCTAATCACCCCCTACTGCTAATCACCCCCTACTCCTAATCACCCCCTACTGCCCTCCTCATGCTTTTAATTACCCCCCCACTCAACCACACTGCCCCTACTTACCCCCATACTGCCCCTGCTCACCCCTCTTACCCCCATATGCCCTCACTCCCCACACTGTCCCTGCTCACCCCCCTACTCACCCACACTACCCCCACTCACCTACACCGCCCCTGCTTACCCCCCTACTCACCCACACTGCCCCCACTCACCTACACTGCCCCTGCTTACCCCTCTTACCTCACCCACATACCCCCACTCACCCACACCGCTCCTGCTTACCCCCCAATCACCCACACTGCCCCTGCTCACCCCCCCGCTCACCCACACTGCCCTTGCTTACCCCCCCAATCACCCACACTGCTCCTGCTTACCCCTCTTACCCCCCGTATGCCCTCACTCACTCCCCACACTGACCCTGCTTACACCCTACTCACCCACACTGCCCCCACTCACCCACACTGCCCCTGCATAGGCCACCCCACTCACCCACACTGCCCTTGCTTACCCCCCTACTCACACACACTGCCCCCACTCACCCACACTGCCCCTGCTTACCCCCCCCCACTCACCCGCACTGCCCCTGCTCACCCCTCTTACCTTTCCACATGCCCTCACTCCCCACACTGCCCTTGCTTACCCCCTGCCCACTCACCCACACTGCCCCTCCTTACCCCTCTCACCCCCCCACATGGCCCCAATCACCCACACTGCCTCTGCTCACCCCCCCACTCACCCACACTGCCCCTGCTCATGCCCCCACTCACCCCACACTGTCCCTGCTCATGCCCCCTCTCTGTCCCTGCTTACCCCTCTCACCTCCCCCACATGCCATCACTCACCCACACTGCTCCTGCTTACCCCCCCCCCACTCACCCACACTGCCCCTCCTTACCCCTCACCCCCCCACATGGCCCCAATCACCCACACTGCCCCTGCTCACCCCCCACTCACCCCACACTGTTCCTGCTCAGCCCCCACTCACCCCACACTGCCCCTGCTCCCCCTCTTACCCCCCACATGCCCTCACTCCCCACACTGCCTCTGCTGATGCCCCCACTCTGCACACACTCACCCTGCTCAGCACCCACTCACCCTCACCCTGCTCAACACCCACTCACCCCTGCTCAGCACAACTTGCCCACCTCACTCCACACTCACCCCTTAGGTCGCCCATTCATCCCACAGCCCGACGACTGACGACCCTGCACTCACTCACCCGGCACTCACTCTGCCCTGTACTCACTAAACCCACACTCACTCTGCCCCCTCGCTCACTCTGCCCCCTCGCTCACTCTGCCCCCTCGCTCACTCTGCCCCCTCGCTCACTCTGCCTCCTCGCTCACTCTGCCCCCTCGCTCACTCTGCCCCCTCGCTCACTCTGCCCCCTCGCTCACTCTGCCCCCTCGCTCACTCTGCCCCCTCGCTCACTCTGCCCCCTCGCTCATCCCCACCACTCACTCATCCCCACCACTCACTCATCCCCACCACTCACTCATCCCCACCACTCACTCATCCCCACCACTCACTCATCCCCACCACTCACTCATCCCCACCACTCACTCATCCCCACCACTCACTCATCCCCACCACTCACTCTGCCCACTCACTCTGCACTCACTGTGCCCCATGCTCACTATACTTGCACTCTGCCCCAGCACTCATTCACCTCCGCACTCATCCTGCCCCGCGCTCACTCAGCCTACACCATGGTCACCCAGCACTCACCCAGCCTTCACTCACCCAGCCCCGCACTCATTCAGCCTACACCACAGTTACTCCACCCTACCTGCTCAGCGTGCACTCACTCCACTCAGCTCGCACTCACCCCACTCAGTCTGCAGCCGGCTCACCGCACTCACCTCACTCACCTCACTCACCCTGCGCCAGGCTGAACAAGGAACTGCGCCAGTTCCTCATGCCACCATCCTCTCCGGCCACATTACACAAAGCACAGAGGAGGGGGGCAGAGACTGATGTGCAAAAATCACCACACAGGGGACCGACAGCACAGGGTGATGTGACAGCTGCTGCCCCCAGTGCCAAACAGCCCGCCCCCATCTTGATGTCACCGCACTCCCGATGCATTTGCATCGGGCCTTTTTACTAGTGTGGTCATAAACCACTGTTTGGACGCATGGCAGGACTCAGAAGGGAAGGAGCACCATTTGACTTTTGGAGCTAATTTTCCATTCAAAAAAATCAAATGGCGCTCCTTAACTTCCAAGCACTGCCGTGCGCCTAAGCAGTGGTTTATGACCACATATGAGGTATCGGTGTACTCAGGAGAAATTGCCCAACACATTTTTTGATGCATTTTATCCTGTTGCTCATGTGAGAATGAAAAAATTGAGGCCAAAAGAAAATTTGTGAAAAAAAAGTATTTTCATTTTTATAGATCAATTTGTCAAGTATATGGGGGTTCAAAGAGCTCACTAAGCATCTAGATATGTTCCTTCAGGGGTCTAGTTTCCAAAATGGGGTCACTTGTGGGGGAGCTCCAATGTTCAGGCACACAGGGGCTCTCCATACACGACATGGTGTCCGCTAACAATTTGAATGGAAAATTAGCTCTAATTGTTAGCGAACACCATGTCGTGTATGGAGAGCCCCTGTGTGCCTAAACATTGGAGCTCCCCACAAGTGACCCCATTTTGGAAACGAGACTCCCCAAGGAACCTATCTAGATGCATAGTGAGCATTTTGAACCCCAGGTGCTTCACAAATTGATCCATAAAAATGAAAATGTCCTTTTTTTATTCACAAACATTTTCTTATTTCATGTTTACGGATTAATTTGTGAAGCACCTGGGTGTTCAAAGTGCTCACTGTGCATCTAGATATGTTCCTTAGGGGCCTAGTTTCCAAATTGAGTTTACTTGTGGGGGAGCTCCAATTTCAAAGCACACATGGGCTTTCCATACACTACATGGTGTCCGTTAACAATTCCAATTGTTAGTAGACATCATGTCACATATGGAGAGCCCCTGTGTGCCACCAGCATTAGAGCTCCCCCACAAGTGACCCCATTTTGGAAATCAGACCCCTCAAAGGATTTATTTAAATGCATAGTGAGCACTTTGAACCTCCAGGGGCTTCACAAATTGATCCATAAAAATGAAAAAGTATTTTTTTTTTTTCACAAAAATGTTATTTTAGCCTAAATTTTTTCATTTTCACATGGGCAACAGGATAAAATGGATCCTAAAATTTATTAGGCAATGTCTCCTGAGTAAACCGATACCTATTATGTTGTGGAAAACCACTGTTTGGGCGCACGATAGGGCTCGGAAGGGAAGGAGCGCCATTTGATGCTCCAAGCGCTCCAAGCCGCATTTGGAGAGTCCCTGATGTGCCTAAACAATGGAGCTCCCCCACAAGTGAGATTTTGCACTGAAGAAATAGAGCTCCGCTGTATTTTTGGCCACCAGCACAGGTACAACAGACAGGTACAGGTTGCCACCCACCCCCAGCTGCCTAGTTTTACCTGACTGGTAATCAAAATACAGCGGAGCCCTTCTTTTTTTTTTTTTTTTTTAAATAATTGAAGAAAAAAAAAGACGACGTGGGCTTCGCCGTATTTTTAGTTTCCAGCCAGGTACAACTATGCAGTTATAGGCTACCACCCACCCCCAGCTGCTTAGTTATACCTGGCTGGTAACCAAAATACAACGGAGCCCTCTTTTTTAAATTATTTCTTGAAATAATTTTTTTTTAAAAATGGCATGGGCTTCGCCATATTTTTGGGCCAGCCAGATACAACTAGGCTGCTGGGGGCTGGAATCCTCAGCGTAGGGAGGCCCAAGCTTTCTGCCTTCCCCCCACTGTGAATTGTAGCCCGCAGCCGCCCCAGAAAACAACGCATTCACAGAAGCGCCATTTTCTGGCGCTGTATCCAGCTCATCCAGCTGCCGTGTAGTGGTGGCAGACTGGGTAATAAGGGGTTAATGTCAGCTTTTTGGCAGTAGGCACTAAGCGCGAGATTCATAACGTCTGGCCAATATTAGACCGGGCCATGAGGAATCTCTAGTAAATTGTAAGGAAGACACAACACAGAGAAAAATATTTTTTGGGGGAAAAAAAAACCCACAAACACATATTTAGACCCCATGTTTATCACTGTGATGTCCGACGTAGTCCAGTGGGAAGGTCTGACGTAGTCCAGTGGGAGGTCACGCGACGATTCTCATTCAGCATAGGGTGGTCACATAGATGATTGGCAGTTAACCCCTGTGTGGTCACACTATCAGTTAACCCCTGTGGTCACATAGGGGTTAACTTCAGATCATCATCCACATAGGGATGATGATCTGCAGTTAACCCCCTGTGTGGTCACCTTCAGATCATCCCTGTGTGTTCACACAGGGGTTAACTGCAGATCATCATCCCTGTGTGATCACACAGGGGTTAACTGATAGCTCCCCTGTCCCAGCGCGTGCGCAAACACAGCAGAGGCACCGAGACAGAGGCAGAGAAAAGAAGCAGCGGGATGGCCGGCATCGGAGGCAGGTGAGTATGAGAGGCAGGAAAGGGGGAGGCTGGGGATGCCTGGAAAGGTGAGGACCGGATCGGGGAGTTTGGGAAAACTCCATCCGATCTGACGTTTGGTCAGATCGGATAGAGTTATGGAGGAGGCTGATGGCGGCACCGGGAGCGGGGATTACGGAGGAGGGGTGGGGTGGAGAGGCGGCTGGTGACATTGGGTGGCACTGTCAGATCGCATAGAGATGCAGGGGAGGCGACAGGTTTGCTCTCCTGCCGCGGCCATTTTGGGAGCTCCGGGGAAGGGGTGCGGGTGGGAAAGTGGTTTTCTGTACCCAGGAGTCTTGGGGGCCCTAGGGGGTAGCATTTCTCTTTTATTCGATGTGTGATCATGTGATCATGTCGGATAAAAGAGAAATTACTTTTTACCGGGAATTACTTTTTTTGTAATGTCACAGTCGTTAAACGGTGTTTACTGATCATCACATTACCGGTAAAAGAGACCCCGATCCATAATCTGCAGGGTCTCAGATACCCTCGATAGCTGAAACCCCGGAGATTTTTGGTCGCCTGGAGGGGGGGGGGGGTGCTACAGGGCTTATTCCTGGCTGACTTCTACAGACGTCGGCTAGGCATAAGTACACTTTTTTTCCGACGTCTGTACGCATTAGGCTTTCACTATGGGGTTAAAATTGCCAGTTCGGGGGACAGATTTGCCTGTAACCCTGTGACTGAACATATAAGGCTAACTATTAATATCCAGTAGAGAGAGATCTTGGGGCATGTCCACCACATACAGTTAGGGCCAGAAATATTTGGACAGTGACACAAATTGTTATTTTAGCTGTTTACAAAAACATGTTCAGAAATACAATTATATATATAATATGGGCTGAAAGTGCACACTCCCAGCTGCAATATGAGAGTTTCCACATCCAAATCGGAGAAAGGGTTTAGCTATCATAGCTCTGTAATGCAAGGGACCAAAAGTAATTGGACAATGGACTCTAAGGGCTGCAATTAACTCTGAAGGCGTCTCCCTCGTTAACCTGTAATCAATGAAGTAGTTAAAAGGTCAGGGGTGGATTCCAGGTGTGTGGTTTTGCATTTGGAAGCTGTTGCTGTGACCAGACAACATGCGGTCAAAGGAACTCTCAATTGAGGTGAAGCAGAACATCCTGAGGCTGAAAAAAAAGAAAAAATCCATCAGAGAGATAGCAGACATGCTTGGAGTAGCAAAATCAACAGTTGGGTACATTCTGAGAAAAAAGGAATTGACTGGTGAGCTTGGGAACTCTAAAAGACCTGGGCGTCCACGGATGACAACCGTGGTGGATGATCGCCGCATACTTTATTTGGTGAAGAAGAACCCGTTCACAACATCAACTGAAGTCCAGAACACTCTCAGTGAAGTAGGTGTATCTGTCTCTAAGTCAACAGTAAAGAGAAGACTCCATGACAGTAAATACAAAGGGTTCACATCTAGATGCAAACCATTCATCAATTCCAAAAATAGACAGGCCAGAGTTAAATTTGCTGAAAAACACCTCAAGAAGCCAGCTCAGTTCTGGAAAAGTATTCTATGGACAGATGAGACAAAGATCAACCTGTACCAGAATGATGGGAAGAAAAAAGTTTGGAGAAGAAAGGGAACGGCACATGATCCAAGGCACACCACATCCTCTGCAAAACATGGTGGAGGCAACGTGATGGCATGGGCATGCATGGCTTTCAATGGCACTGGGTCACTTGTGTTTATTGATGACATAACAGCAGACAAGAGTAGCCGGATGAATTCTGAAGTGTACCGGGATATACTTTCAGCCCAGATTCAGCCAAATGCTGCAAAGTTGATTGGACGGCGCTTCATAGTACAGATGGACAATGATCCCAAGCATACAGCCAAAGCTACCCAGGAGTTCATGAGTGCAAAAAAGTGGAACATTCTGCAATGGCCATGTCAATCACCAGATCTTAACCCAATTGAGCATGCATTTCACTTGCTGAAATCCAGACTTAAGACGGAAAGACCCACAAACAAGCAAGACCTGAAGGCTGCGGCTGTAAAGGCCTGGCAAAGCATTAAGAAGGAGGAAACCCAGTGTTTGGTGATGTCCATGGGTTCCAGACTTAAGGCAGTGATTGCCTCCAAAGGATTCGCAACAAAATATTGAAAATAAAAATATTTTGTTTGGGTTATGTTTATTTGTCCAATTACTTTTGACCTCCTAAAATGTGGAGTGTTTGTAAAGAAATGTGTACAATTCCTTCATTTTCTATCAGATATTTTTGTTCTACCCTTCAAATTAAACGTTACAATCTGCACTTGAATTCTGTTGTAGAGGTTTCATTTCAAATCCAAATATTTCTGGCCCTAACTGTATGTGACATGGATTTATACCATTATATTCACAACTTGTAAGTATAAAAGTTTGTAATGAAAATGGTGGGAAGTATTTATTTTTCTTCTCAGCACAGTGGAATAAAAGCTTTTGCCACTACTAAAACAAAAAAAACCCACAAAAACTGGTAAAGGTGTGTTTGCTTGTGGACATTAAGATTGTGTGATGATACAGAATGGTCAATATTCACAACCCTTTGCTAGATTTTAGAAAATATTTGATCAATACAGTGCACTGTTGATTCATATTAAAGGGAACGTGTCAGGTTGTTTATGCCTTCCCCCTCACCCCTCAGCTATCACTTTCTGTCTCTGCAGCTTCATAGTACTATTCTAATCATCCCTGTCTGAGCTCACAGTGTAAAGTAAAGGTGAAAAAAAGTTTTTATTTCACTTACATTTTTTGAGGCACTGACTACAACTTGGAAAATGTGTAACTCTGGCAGGTTAATGGTTAACTCACTATTAACCTCTCTGTATAAAGGACCTGTGTGATGTAATTTAACATGTGACCATAGTGGGCAGAGCTAAGCAAGCAAAATCATTATGGCCTAAGAAGACTTAGGTCCGCCTGTTATAGTCACATGATCATGACATCACACAGGTTCCGCAGCATCTTATAAAATTTGGCTGAAATGTTAACTATTAACCTGCCAGAGTGACTATGTTCTCCAAGGTGTAGTCACTTCCTCAGAAATGTAA
Organism: Allobates femoralis; assembly: GCA_033576535.1. Taxonomy (NCBI): domain Eukaryota; kingdom Metazoa; phylum Chordata; class Amphibia; order Anura; family Aromobatidae; genus Allobates; species Allobates femoralis. The sequence goes on along the minus strand of JARQOC010000001.1, from coordinate 518,790,285 downwards.
GTGTATAAATGCTTTTTTCACCTTTAACATTACACTATGATCTCAGACAGGGATGATTAGAATAGTACTATGAATCTGCAGGGACAGACAGACCTAAACGACTTGACAGGTTCCCTTTAAATACAATTGAGTAAAAAAAAAATGGTTTCAAAGGTAGACATACCCCTGAGGATGCTCTATTTTGGGGAAACACTCTAAAATGGAATATATTTGTGCTGAGTAGTAACTGGTGTCTGATAACCTATAAGTATGTGGAAAAATGGCCACTCTGTGCTGTGTGTTTCCAATTTCTACTCCTCCCCTGAGTATTACATTTTTGTTATGAATCCAGCATACACTTTTAGTGATATGGGCCTTTTATTCAGTGCTAGTTTTAATGGCAATTCCAAGGGGATGGTGCTTACAAAGTAGAGCAGCCTAAAAACACAATCCCAGAGAGTCCTGTAAGCCCTACCTCCTTGGTAAAAACTAGCCCTGAATAAAAGGCCCGTGTCACTGGAAGTGTAGGGTGGATTTAAAACAAAATTAGGGGAACAGCGGGAATACTTTTATGTGCAAATTTTGGCCTAATGAAAGTTAATTGTTAAATACTAATATTCCTTAACAACGGAAACGTGCGAAAACAAAAAGAATAAATCATAATGACTGATATATAAAAGTCATAGCAATAACCGTTGGTATTGCCATATATGTGCACACATAACATTATAATGGTAAACGAAGACAAAGCCATTACAAAGCAATAAACTGTATCCAGACATTTCCAGGGCAAGTGCAACTGACCTTTGCTTCACTACCTCTGACCCCAGGGGGTACGGGAGAAGCTTGGAAGGAGATGTCTGCTATTTGGCCTCTTTCCTTGTATTTAAATTGCATCTCCTAATCAAATTAAAAGGCTGCCCTGTCTATCAGGTTACCAGTCCCCAGCAGCATTTCACCTTTATGCAGCATAATGTTAGTCTTTTGCTTTGCCTTCCTATTGGGGCAACTGGACCACTGTTGACTCTGTATTCATTTTACCATCACTCGGAAAGTTCTGATAGATGCAGAATGAGTGAAAAAATTGATACTTATTAGAGCTTCAATCACTAAATATAGAAATCCAACTTCTGCCTTTTTTTTTATTCACTTAATTAAGCAATATAATTATCACAGACGTAATGCAGCCTTTGCTCAACCAAGCTGCAGAGAAAAAGACAATAGTAAGTCTGTTAGAATGAAAGCATTCCACGCGTCACAGATGTATGAGGGTATTCTACACAATGAGGTGAAAAGCTGCCTGCCACTGCGGACAAAGAATAGCACGCAGGCTGTCCTCTCCACACATACCGCTAGGGACCCAGTATGGGCTCCCGGGGACACAGATGCCTCGTTATACTACGGCCAGTCATTGGAGATTAATTCTCAGCCATTTGGTACAATAATTTACCCATTCCCTTGAGTTTTAACTAGTGTCATTGACTGCGGACCATAGACCTTTGTACTGGAAAGCTAACCCCTTCCGCTGTGTCATTTTAAAACGTGGTGTATTTTCCATTCTATTGATTTATTTATTCTGTCTTTATATTTAAAACGTTTTGAATGCTTTTGAGGACATTAACCTGATAGTATGGTGCTTCAGGTCAGCATGAATATGGTCATACCAAACTTTATTCTTTTATTTTAGTGACCAAAAAAAATTCAGCGCTTTAAGAATTTCACCACTTTCTGATGCTCCTAAGTGTTTTGTTTTTTTTTTTTTTTATTTCATCACCAATTCTAAAAAAAAAAAAAATGTTTTGCCATATTCTTAGACCAATAAGTTGTTTATTATTCCAGCAATTAAACTGCTTAAGGGCTTGCTTTTTGAGTAGAGGGTTGATATTCATATTGGTATAATGTTGGGGTACATAAACAAATGCACTAACAATTGGTCAAAACATTGATAAGAGTTGTGTCAACAGAAAAACATGAATTCTGGTACTTTTAAATTATTTTAATCTTTCTTCTCCTTTTACAGCATACCGAATATTTTTACATTTTTATTCACTGTAATTTTGTCTTTAACCCCTTTTTGACCTATGACGTTATAGAGACAACATGAAAGTCTGTGCGTTCCCGAACCATGCCGTCTCTATAACGGTCCTGCAGCTCCGGTGACTGGCTCAGTGACAAGTCACCGGAGCTGCAGGGTCAAAAGGACCCATACTTCATCCTGGGGGGGTGGCTTAGGCCCCCCCGAGGCTACAGTCGCAGTGATTTGCGGTTGAAAATTAAACCGTAAATTACCGTGATTGTAATAATCGGTGCGCGCCTCCTGCTTCTCCCCCCTGTTTTCCACTGTCTCCTCCTGCTCCCCCTGTCATCCCCCTATCCACCGCAGTCTCCAGCCCCCCCTTTCATCCCCCTGTCCTCGGCTGTCTCCTGCTCCCCCTTCCCCCGCTCATCCCCCCTGTCCTCCGGTGTCTGATCACCGGACCGGTGATCACCGCCTCCTCCCGCTCACCTCCGTCACTCGGTGGTCTGCTCCTCGCCGCTCCGGTCTTCCTCTTCCGGTCCTGCGCTCCAGTCCCCGCCGCCGTCATCTCTTTCGACGACGCCGACGTCCTGTAAGTCCCCCTGACCTGCGGGATCAGTTTTTCTGCAACTCAATCCCCATGCATGGGGATCGAGCTGCAGTAAAGGAATATGACAGTCCTGACACAGTGCTCACAGTGATCACATAGTGGATCACTGTGCACAGGCTCTTGTCAGATTGCTTTCTGCAACTCGATCCCCTTGCAGGGGGATCGGGCGGCAGAGTAGAGATCTGAGCCCAGTCGCAATGATCCGCTATGTAAATCACTGCACCCCGGCTTTCAGATCGCTCTCTGCAGCTCGATCCCCCTGCAGGGGGATCAGGTGGCAAGAGTAGAGATCTGACAGCCCAGTCGCAGTGATCCACATAGTAGATCACTGCACCCAGGCTGTCTGATCGCTTTCTACGGCTCGATCCCCATGCATGGGTATCGGGCTGCAGAGTAGCGATCTGACAGCCTGGGCGCAGATATCCACTATGTGGATCACTGCGCCGGGGCTGTCAGATTGCTTCTCTGCAGCCTGATCCCAATGTATGGGGAGCTGCAGTGAAGTAATCTGACAGCCCTGGCGCAGTGATCCATTATGTGATCACTGTGCCAGGGCTGTCAGATCACTTCACTGCAACGTTGGGTCACCTGACCCAAACCTCAGAGATCATGTGATCTCTGAGACTTGGGTTTGCACAGTGATGCTGCACTGTATGGCAATGATCTGCCATACAGTGCATCATCACTATGACACCAGAGACTGCAACAAGAGGACACGTGATCCATTGCTGCAGTCTCTGGATGTAGCAGAGGCGATCGAGCGCCGTGAGACCTTCTTTGTGGACTATGTGAGAGGCAATCGAGCGTCGTGGGACCTTCGTTGTGGACTACGTCGGAGCTTTATCATAAAGATGGAGTCCAAATTTTGTTTGTATTTTTCAAATGAAAGATTTTTCTCTGTGTGGTGTATTTTTGACTATTTACTAGAGATTCCTAATGGCCGGGTCTAACATTGGCCCAACATTATGAATCTCGGGCTTAGTGCCAGCTGCCAATAAAAAAGATGGCATTAAACCCTTTATTACCCAGTTCGCCACCGGCACCAGAGAAACTGGAAGAATCTGGGTACAGCGCCAGAAAATGGCGCTTCAATGAATGCGCCATTTTCTGTGGCGGCTGCGGGCTGCAATTCGAAGCATGGGGGGCCCTGAACGCTTGCGCCTCACCATGCTGAGGATTCCAGTCCCCAGCTGCCTAGTTGTACCTGACTGAACCAAAAATATGGCGGAGCCCCACATCATTTTTTTTCTAGAATTAGTCCTAGAAATAAAAAAAAAAATGGGCTTCGCTGTATTTTTGGTTACCAGCCAGGTACAACGAGGCAGCTGGGGGTTGGTGGCAGTCAGTAGCTGCCAAGTTGTACCTGGCTGGACTAAAAATATGGCGAAGCCCCACATCATTTTTTTTTTTTTATATTACTTATACAAATGACATAGAGCTTTGCCGTATTTTTGGTTACCAGCCAGTTACAACTTGGCAGTTGGGGGGCTGGAATCCTCAGCGTGGAGAGACGCAAATGTTGTGGGCCCCCTACACTGCAAATTGCAACCCACAGCCACCCCAGAAAATAGGGCATTAATTAGAGACGCTATTTTCTGGTGCTGTACCCCAACTCTTCCAGTTGCCCTTGTGCTGGTGGCAATGCTGGTGGCACACAGGGGCTCTCCATACGCGACATGGTGTCCGATAACAATTTGAATGGAAAATTAGTTCAAATTGTTAGTGGACACCATGTTGTGTGTGGAGAGCCCCTGTGTGCCTAAACATTAGAGCTCCCCCACAAGTAACCCCGTTTTGGAAACTAGACCCCTCAAGGAATGTATCTAGATGCATAGTGTGAGCACTTTGATCCCCCAGGTGCTTCACAAATGAATCCGTAAAAATGAAAAAGTACTTTTTTTTTCACAAAAATGTTCTTTTAGCCTAAATTTTTTCGTTTTCACATGGGCAACAGGATAAAATGCATCCTAAAGTTTGTTGGTGAATTTCTCCTGAGTACACCGATACCTCATATGTGGTAATAAACAACTGTTTGGGCGCACGGCAGGCCTCAGAAGGGAAGGAGCGCCATTTCAATTTTGCGCTCCTTCCCTTCTGAGCCCTGCCGTGCATGCCCAAACAGTGGTTTATGACCACATATGAGGTATCGATGTGCTCAGGAGAAATTGCCCAACAAATTTTCGGATCCATTTTATCCTGTTGCTCATGTGAAAATGAAAGAATTGAGACTAAAAGAATATTTTTGTTAAAAAAAAATTTAAATGTCCATTTTTTCCTTCCACAGTACTTTAGTTCCTGTGAAGCACCTGAAGGGTTAATAATCTTCTTGAATGTAGTTTTGAGTAGCTTGAGGGGTGCAGTTTTTGGAATGGTGTCACTGTTGGGTGTTTTCTGTCATTTTCTGTCATGTACGCTCCTCAAAGGGTCTTGAAATGTGATGTGGTCACTAAAAAAATGGTTTTGTAAATTTTGCTGGAAAAATGAAAAATTGCTGATGAACTTTGAACCCTTATAATTCCTAACCAAAAATGTTTTATTCCAAAGTTGTGCTGATGTAAAGTAGACATATGGGAATTGTTATTTATTAACTATTTTGTGTCACATAACTCTAGTTTAGCAGAATAAAAATTCAAAATTAAAAACTTGCAAAATGTTTGATTTTTTTCACAAATAAATGCAAAAAATTATCAACCTAAAATTTGCTACTAACATGAAGCTCAATATGGCCAGGGTCACATTTGCGGTTGGACCCTGGCCTGCCGGATTCCGGTTTCAACTTAGCAATTTTTCCATCACCGCATAGCGTTTCCGCTATGCGGTGCTGGAAACCGCAGTCCCTAGTTACCCGGTGTTTACCTACACGACCTGTCACACAGGCAGCGGCTCGGAGGGCGTTTTACAGCGCCGCACAGGAAATCGTGTCTGCAACGGTTTCCTGTGCGGCGCTGTAAAACGCCCTCCGAGCCGCTGCCTGTGTGACAGGTCGTGCAGGTAAACACCGGGTAACTAGGGACTGCGGTTTCCAGCACCGCATAGCGGAAACGCTATGCGGTGATGGAAAAATTGCTAAGTTGAAACCGGAATCCGGCAGGCCAGGGTCCAACCGCAAATGTGACCCTGGCCTATGTCACGAAAAAACAATCTCAGGATCACTAGGATCCGTTGAAGTGTTCCAGAGTTATTACCTCATAAAGGGACACTGGTCCGAATTGCCACAAATGCCAAGGTCTTTAGGGTCAAAATAGGATGGGAAAATTGGGAAAAGGGGGTTGATTGAAATTATTATATATTCTAATTACCGTATATACTCGTGTATAAGCCGAGTTTTTCAGCACAAAAAATGTGCTGAAAAGTCCCCCCTCGGCTTATACACGAGTATATACGGTAATAAAAAAAAAAAAAAAAAATATACAGCCCCCCCGTGGTATACCGGGCCCCCCCTGTGGCCACCTGTAAAGGAAGCGATGATTATACTTATCGGGTCGCCGACGCCGCCGCTCTGTCACCGTCCGTCACCGCGCTCCTCCTGGTCTTCATGCTTCCTTCACCGTCGCACAGGAAATGACGTCATTTTCTGTGCGCCGATGAAGGAAGCATGAAGACGGGAAGGAGCGCGGTGACGGACGGTGACAGAGCGGCGGCGTCGGCGTCGGCGACCCGATAAGTATAATCATCGCTTCCTTTACAGGTGGCCACAGGGGGGGCCCGGTATACCAGGCGGGAGGGCTGTATACAGCCGGGTACCGCTGTATACAGCGGGGGCTGCTGTATACAGCGGGGGCTGCTGTATACCCCTCTGGGGCTGCTAAATACCCCTCTGGGGCTGCTGTATACCCCTCTGGGGCTGCTGTACACCCCTCTGGGGCTGCTATATACCCCTCTGGGGCTGGGGCTGCTATATACCCCTCTGGGGCTGGGGCTGCTGTATACAGCTCTGGGGCTGCTGTATACAGCGCTGGGGCTGCTGTATACCCCTCTGGGGCTGCTATATACCCCTCTGGGGCTGCTATATACCCCTCTGGGGCTGCTATATACCCCTCTGGGGCTGGGGCTGCTGTATACCCCTCTGGGGCTGCTATATACCCCTCTGGGGCTGCTGTATACCCCTCTGGGGCTGCTGTATACCCCTCTGGGGCTGCTATATACCCCTCTGGGGCTACTGTATACCCCTCTGGGGCTGGGGCTGCTGTATACCCCTCTGGGGCTGCTGTATACAGCTCTGGGGCTGCTGTATACCCCTCTGGGGCTGCTATATACCCCTCTGGGGCTGCTGTATACCCCTCTGGGGCTGCTGTATACCCCTCTGGGGCTGCTGTATACCCCTCTGGGGCTACTGTATACCCCTCTGGGGCTACTGTATACCCCTCTGGGGCTGCTGTATACAGCTCTGGGGCTGCTGTATACAGCTCTGGGGCTGCTGTATACCCCTCTGGGGCTGCTATATACCCCTCTGGGGCTGCTGTATACCCCTCTGGGGCTGCTGTATACAGCTCTGGGGCTGCTGTATACCCCTCTGGGGCTGCTGTATACAGCTCTGGGGCTGCTATATACCCCTCTGGGGCTGCTATATACCCCTCTGGGGCTGCTGTATACCCCTCTGGGGCTGCTGTATACAGCTCTGGGGCTGCTGTATACAGCTCTGGGGCTGCTGTATACAGCTCTGTGGCTGCTGTATACCCCTCTGGGGCTGCTGTATATACCACTGGGGAGGCTACTGTATACTACCACTGGGGAGGCTGCTGTATACTACCACTGGGGAGGCTGCTGTATACCACTGAGGGGGCCTGTATACCACACTGCTGGGGGCTGTATACCTGTGCTGGGGTCCACCCTCGGCTTATACACGAGTCAATAGGTTTTCCCAGGTTTTGGGGGCAAAAGTAGGGGGGTCGGCTTATACACGGGTCGGCTTATACACGAGTATATACGGTATATATTTTAGCTTCAAGCCCCGCACTGCGCATGCGTGCTGGAAGCATAACAGAGCGGCGCGGCTGTACATACGTCACCCGAAGCCGGAAATGACGCGATTCGCATCATACAGCCGCACTATCAGCCCCGCCGACACAGAGGAGAGTGGGGAGGCACGCATTTGAATCTGCGTTGAAGATCACGCCAATTAAGGCGTGATATTGTGAAGAGGGACAGCCTGCCTGGGTGACTATGCATACAGTAGCCACTCATTAACATCGCTAATGAGTGCGTTTAATAACGTTTATCTACATTTTCACTACATGCATTTAGGAGCAAAAAGGAGTGTAGGATAAGTGTTAATATGCTCTAGGGACATCTTTTAGTAGCTTATGAGGCGTTTTGGGGGTGACAGGATCCCTTTAAAGATTGAGAAACAAAGCCAAGGACAGTTCAAGCCCATTCATGCTGTTTTGTCGCTTAAGCATTGATGTTTTTTTTATTTTTCTTCCAATAGAACTTGGTGACGTCACATTTGTTTCATGCTCGCACTAATACTTAATGGCTTTGATTGTATACACAAGTAGATGGTTATTTACAGTTTCCCTCTGAATCATGAGTGGTTTTAACCGTTTTGTCCAGAAGCATTTGTGTATTTTTTGTTTTGTTTTTTCTTCAATCAGTCTGTTGTGTGCATGTGAACACCTGAAGGCATGCAGCTACTTTATAAAGTGCTAAATTAATAATTCAGAAAGCATGTGTTTCTTCTCTTGCAGCAGTAGCGTTTTACTAAATCCAGCACCCCTCTGTATCTGAGCTAGCTCTGGTCAGTTAGGGCTGCTCTGCAGATATAAAAAAAGGGGAACAGATGGTGCAAATCTGGTGTCAGACCTGACCGTTTTCTCCCTGGAGAACCTAAGTGAGCTTATCAAAGTGCTGGAGTGGAGGCAGAGGCTGCATTCTGTCTTAGAGAGCTGCTCAATCTGCCCTGCTGGGCTCTTCAGGATAGGGGGCAGTTGTGATTGGGCCGATCAATACTCAGGCTTTATACATGGACTTTTTTTTTTGTTGTTTTCACCACCTTCTTTTTCTTTTAATGTTAGATGCTGATTAGATGCATGTGTGTCACTTTTCTGTAGCAACTGGCTACTGTATACTAAGTGTTTGCTTCCTAGTCTTTTTTTTTTTTTTTTTTTTTGGGGAATGGGTGCACATTTCGCTCTTGATTATTAACGCTACTCTATTATCTCTTGATGTATGCAGAAAAACAGATTCCCCATTCATTCTGGCAGTGTCGAGAGCGGTTTGTGACCCCTGTCAAATGTCACTAATCACAGCATCACCCATCTCTTGTCTTGCTTCCCAAAAAAATAAATAAATGAAGCCACTTATGAATAGCTTGTTGTCATCTGATTTCTGTCATTTGTGGTTGTTTTATGGCCTTTTTATTTTTAATAATTCAGAAAATACTGCTGCTGACATAACAAGATGGAAAATAAGATAGTTTACACCAGATTTTGATTTTTGTTTTGCTACAAGTCAGTTATTCCATCCTAGTCTTCAACATGCATTTGCACAATTTTTCTATTGCTCTGTATCATACTAATGCAATTTCTTGCATGTGTAATCAGAGACCTTATGCTGTGTGTTGCCTGATTTGTAGGTGCGATATCCCATTGACTTTATTGGATCCATCTTCATTCCAGCCTCTTTAATGGCAAGAATTGTGTTTTGTGCTTTGTATGTCTTGCCATCAAAGCTTTCTAAGTCCCTATAGACATGTAGTGTCTGTGTGAACACAACCTAAAGGCCCCAACACACCTAAAAAGTGCCCAGAAATAATTCCCTAATACATGCACTCTTGAGTTGGCTGAACATTCAACTGCTTTCCATAGGGAGAGTGGAGTAGATCACTGCTAAACTCTTCTGCAGAAACAAAATATATTGTTTGCTGAACCGGTAAATCTGAGCAAGACCAGCTTGTCTATCTTTTATATATCAAACCTTGTGGCCATGTTATCCAAGTTTATACTTATGACATCAACAGTCACATGACTTGCGGCCATGTTGCTCTTCCGGGGAAGGAGTATATGTAGTTTTGATTTTATTGGCTCATACTATATAAACCTTGATGACTTTTCACTCTTGTGGTATTAACTCCTTAGAAGTAGCAACAGCAAAATGTGCGTTGGGTATGGAGATGACAGACTGCTGATAGTTGTTCTTGCTTTAACTATGTTTGTTTATATTTGATGTTACGTATACCTGTATATCGCTATTTAATGTGAAAGCTTTGTATCTCTGTATGCATTAATATATATACAGGGGTTGGACAAAACTAATGGAAGCACCTGGAAAAATCAACAAAAGTTAGTTTAATATGGTGTACGTCCACCTTTTACGGCGATTACAACCTCAATTCTCCGAAGTATGGATTCATACAAGGTGATATCATTGGCCCGGTGGATCTCCAGAAATAACACCCCAGATCATCACAGACCCTCCACCATGTTTTACGGTTGGGAGAAGGCAGTCTGGATAGAATGCTTCTCTCAGCTGTCTCCAAACGTACACTCGGATGGAGATCGGAAAATGGGGTAAACGATGATTCGTCTGTGAATATCCCATATTTCCACTGCTCGAGAGACCAATTCTGGAGGTTTCTACACCACTCTAAACGCTTGGAAACATTTGTCATTGAGAGCAACAGTTTTCTAATTGCAGCTCTTCCGTGGAATCCAGATTTTTGCAGCTCCCGACGAACAGTTTTCGTGGAAACTGGGTTCTGTAGGTGTTCATTGAGCTCAGCAGTGATTTTCAGAGCTGTGGTCTTGCGATCCTCTCTCACAATTCGCTTTAGATTCTGACGGTCTCTCTCAGTCAACTTCAACTTTCGGCCGGACCTGTGCTTTGCTGCGGACGTTTTTCCTTCTCTTTCAAACGCAGTCATTACTTTGGAGACAGTACCTCTTGACACACCAAGCATTCGGGCACTTTGTTACACTAGTGCCTGCCATATGAGCACCAACAATTTGGCCTTTTTGAAAATCCGAAAGGTCTGCCGTTGGTATCAGATTCTCATCAATGTTCTTACAATTCGACAACAAAATTAAGTTAATTTACATACACATATCACTTAACACAAATAATCAACTACAAAACATTAGCATATGTCACGGTTTGCATGTTTATAACATGTTTGAAGCATTTTTTTGCATAGAGTGTATGCACCTTGTTTTAGTTGCATTCAATATACCGTAGCTTGTTGTTGTTGTTGTTTTACCTTATATAATTACATATATATACCCCTTTTGCTTAGTTATTTGCATTGATTATTTATTGAGTCATATACATTGATGTTGATATGTTAAGGCAGATTGTGTTTTTGGAGTGATCACCCTCATTCTAGAATCTATATGGATAAAGTTCACCAGTTTAAATATTTTTAAATGTCTGTCAAGTATGTTGTTATGATTTTGTAAATCAATAAATTATCTACATATCACAATATTTTATAGGTATCCTTTGAATTTTATATATAGGGCTTTCCATTTCTAACCCGACAGATTGTCATGGGAAAGAATTGCCTAGCACGTTGAATTTGATTCTTCTACCTTCACATCAGGTTTTTTGGTAAAGTAGGAAAGCCACCGCACACATTAAATGGTCAGCAAATCTGGGTGAAGTCTGTGGGTTTGATGGTCAATCTAATCTGTGTTGGAGTTTTTAATGCACGGTTACCATGTAGGACCTCTACCAGCCTCGCACAACTAAAGACTGAAGTTTTCACCCACTCCCCTTTGCAAAATAGCTATAGCTTTGTGAAATTCAACGGAGAGCTTCTGTGAACAGCAATTTTCAAGTCTTACCACAGACTCCCAATGGAACGTAGGGCTTTGTCTGGACTTGGACTGAGCCTTTCATACAATATGAATATGCTTTGATCTAAATCATTCCCTTATAGCTATGGCAGTATGTATAGGATCGATGTCCTATTGGTGATCCTATGCCCCAGTCTCAAGTCTTTTGAAGCTTCTAAAAAAATATTCTTCAGGATTGCCCTGTATCGGGGGTGTGGCCAAACTTTGAATGGCACAGGCTGCTTAGTTCAGGAGCTTCAGCTCGGCATAACAAAGTGAAAAAACACTCTGGGAAGCCCTAAATAAGTTACCTGGTGACCTGAGGACACAGTGGTTCCAGTGGTGTGTGGCAAGTCAGCAAGAAGGAGATATCCAAAGAAGGTGACTGCTTATTTCTCCAGAGACAAGGTACTGAATACAGCCTCTAATATGGCTGCAGCTTTTCACTCCCTAGCCCTCTTTTCCTACTTTTCACCATGTGGCTCACATACAGCAGCCTCAGAAGGGGGAGGGGAAGCTCAGACAGATATTCCCCTTACACAGAAAACAATGAAGGCTTTGCTAAAGTCCCTGAGGCAAGAACTCCAAGCTGATCTTAAAAGAATGATAGCTGAATTTAAGGCAGAGATCAGGTGAAAATTACAGGATCTGGGATCTAGAATAGGCCACCTGAAGCAGAAGCTGGCAGAACTTAGTAAATCTCATAATGAACTAATAGATGTTAATGAGGTTTTAGAAAAGGAGGTTTCCCAAATCCGAAACAAAACACTGGATTTTGAGGACAGATCCAGAAGGAATATTTTCATTTGAGGGATTTTTGAATCTATTCCTGACAAAGATTTGCCAAGTCTCCTGCACAGCTTCATACACACAGTGAATTCCTTCTGCAGACAGAAGACTTAATTGTGTATAGAATACACAGGATTCCAAAACCAAAAGGTCTCAACCCAGATTTACCACGAGATGTTATTGACTGCATTCATTTCTATACAATAAAAGAAACATTTATGGCTGGTCTCAGGAAAAGGCCAAAATTTCCAGGTAACTTGGCCCACCTGAAGGTATTCCCTGACTTGTCGGCAGGTACTCTTAACTCAGAGAAGGGAGTATATGCCGTATACTACAGCTCTCAGGGAACAAGGAATAAAGTACCTCTAGGGGGTTCCCCACGAAACTGAAAGTCTTGAGGGACAATTCCATATTTGTCTCCACATCCCCAGAAAAGGCGAGAGATTTATTGCTAAAATGGAAGATTCAGCCTATATATCTGAATGACAAAAGAGCTCCTCAGGCACAGAAACAGAAAAAACTGGATCCAGACTGGTTTACAGCATGATTGATTACTGGAGAGCCGTTCTTTGCTTCCTACTCTTTGTCTGGTGCCTCTATGGCGGTGTTGAAACCAGGCAAAGTTGCCCACAGAGTCTTTTTTTTTTTTTTTCATTGTCTTTCAAACTATTTTTTCACTTTTTTTCCTTTCTCTTTACCATTTGCTTGATTTTGGAACTGTTAAGGGACTTCCTCTTAGGATGAAGCAAAAATTTAGGCTAGATAACTCTGCATTTGTTTAAACAAGCAAATTTGTTTACTTGTCCGTCCTCCTAGTCTGTTCTCCCCATGATTGTCACTCATTTAGGAGCAATCATTTCACATAAAGCAGTATATAGTATTAACAATGTATATTAAGGTTATATCTATAAATGCCAATGGTTTGAACTCGCCAGGTTAAAGATCCGTCTTTTGGAAGTATATTTGTAAAGAAACTGCTGATGTAATTTGTGTTCAAAAAACGCACTTGTTGGCACTGGACAATGCTCTGCTAAAGAACCCTCGATACCAGGGGCTGACTGGCACATTTCAGCCTGGGGGGCAATTACAGGGCAGTGGCCCTCGAGTTACGGCGCTGGCCCACCTTTGGCCTGTTTATCTCTGGCCACTGCATTAAAGCAGCAGAGGTAACAGACTTTAAATACAGGTCGGTTCATTTAGTAGATATGGAAACAGAACTGAGCTTACTACAGAGATAAGAGAACAGAACCGAGCTTACTACAGAGATAAGAGAGCAGAACAGAGCTTACTACAGAGATAAGGGAGCAGAACTGAGCTTACTACAGAGATAAGAGAACAGAACTGAGCTTACTACAGAGATAAGGGAGCAGAACTGAGCTTGCTACAGAGATAAGGGAGCAGAACTGAGCTTACTACAGAGATAAGAGAGCAGAACCGAGCTTACTACAGAGATAAGAGAGCAGAACTGAGCTTACTACAGAGATAAGGGATCAGAACCGAGCTTACTACAGAGATAAGAGAACAGCACCGAGCTTACTACAGAGATAAGAGAGCAGAACCGAGCTTACTACAGAGATAAGGGAGCAGAACTGAGCTTACTACAGAGCTAAGAGAACAGAACTGAGCTTACTACAGAGATAAGGGAGCAGAACTGAGCTTACTACAGAGATAAGAGAACAGAACCGAGCTTACTACAGAGATAAGAGAGCAGAACCGAGCTTACTACAGAGATAAGGGAGCAGAACTGAGCTTACTACAGAGATAAGGGAGCAGAACCGAGCTTACTACAGAGATAAGAGAGCAGAACCGAGCTTACTACAGAGATAAGAGAGCAGAACCGAGCTTACTACAGAGATAAGGGAGCAGAACTGAGCTTACTACAGAGATAAGAGAACAGAACAGAGCTTACTACAGAGATAAGGGAGCAGAACTGAGCTTACTACAGAGATAAGGGAGCAGAACCGAGCTTACTACAGAGATAAGAGAACAGAACAGAGCTTACTACAGAGATAAGGGAGCAGAACTGAGCTTACTACAGAGATAAGGGAGCAGAACCGAGCTTACTACAGAGATAAGAGAACAGAACAGAGCTTACTACAGAGATAAGGGAGCAGAACTGAGCTTACTACAGAGATAAGGGAGCAGAACCGAGCTTACTACAGAGATAAGAGAGCAGAACCGAGCTTACTACAGAGATAAGAGAGCAGAACCGAGCTTACTACAGAGATAAGAGAGCAGAACCGAGCTTACTACAGAGATAAGGGAGCAGAACCGAGCTTACTACAGAGATAAGAGAACAGAACAGAGCTTACTACAGAGATAAGAGAACAGAACAGAGCTTACTACAGAGATAAGGGAGCAGAACTGAGCTTACTACAGAGATAAGGGAGCAGAACCGAGCTTACTACAGAGATAAGAGAGCAGAACCGAGCTTACTACAGAGATAAGAGAGCAGAACCGAGCTTACTACAGAGATAAGAGAGCAGAACCGAGCTTACTACAGAGATAAGGGAGCAGAACTGAGCTTACTACAGAGATAAGAGAACAGAACAGAGCTTACTACAGAGATAAGAGAGCAGAACAGAGCTTACTACAGAGATAAGGGAGCAGAACTGAGCTTACTACAGAGATAAGAGAACAGAACCGAGCTTACTACAGAGATAAGAGAACAGAACTGAGCTTACTACAGAGATAAGAGAACAGAACCGAGCTTACTACAGAGATAAGAGAACAGAACCGAGCTTACTACAGAGATAAGAGAGCAGAACCGAGCTTACTACAGAGATAAGGGAGCAGAACTGAGCTTACTACAGAGATAAGAGAACAGAACCGAGCTTACTACAGAGATAAGACTGGGTGCAGTAGATACCAGGTGCAGTATACTCACGTACCATATACAGGGTGCAGTATACACAAGTACTATATACAGGGTGCAGTATACACAAGTACCATATACAGGGTGCAGCATACACAAGTACCATATACAGGGTGCAGTATACACAAGTACTATATACAGGGTGCAGTATACACAGGTACTATATACAGGGTGCAGTATACACAGGTACTATATACAGGGTGCAGTATACACAGGTACTACAGGTACAAAATTAAACAATGTATATACTGGACCATGTATATAATGCTTGTGTGTACTGCATCCTGTATATTGTACCTATGTATAATACACAGGTACTAGATATGGGGTGCAGTATGTTCAGAGGGTGCAATATTATACAATGTGTATGATATTGGACCATGTAAGTATATAATGCTTGTGTATATAGTACTGCACCCTGTATATAGTACCTATTTATAATACACAGGTACAAGATACGGGGTGCAGTACATACAGGGGGGTGGGCGCACTAAGCACTATACATATTTCTCATCATGATATATTGATCTATTGTCAATAGATCAATATATCATAAAATAATATATGATGATGAATAATAATACATCAGCGCAGTGCAGGATCAGATGGCCACTAACAGCCTGCACAGCAGCTAGGATATCGACAGTAAGCATTTACAGGACAGCACTTTGCAGCAAACACTGGCAGGGAGTGGGGGACTCACACTGGCCTTCTCAGTCACTCGGCGGTCGCCAGCCTCTCACAGACGCAAGTTCCAACAACACTAGAAAGTATGGCACCGCCTGCACCTGGCCCTGTCTTCCTGCGCTCAGCTCTGGAGGGTTCAGACAGGGTTCAGTCAGAGGCATGCTGACGTAGCACGCTGTACATGACACGCCTCTGACTGAACCCTGGCTCATCCAATCCCCGTGTGCCGCCGGGTGCCATAGCAACACTAACACTGCTGCCTCTAGTCCCCAGTCCCTGTCAGCCGCTGACGCCCAGGGCTGTATTTAGGGTTCCTGCCGCCCCAGGCACTTTCAGCGGTCGCATCCCCCCCACCAACTGATCAGTCAGACTAAGTGCCTTTTCACAAAACGCTTGATTTGCGTTTTGCTGCAATGCTTTTTTTCAGCAGCATTAACACATAGAAATGCGGTGAAATGCATGCGGTACCGCACCAATAGACTTGTATGGGTGAACGCGTGAAAACGCAATGCAAAACATGGTTGCATTTGAACACATGCGTTTTCACCCAGCGCACAGGATATGTTGCTTGCACCGTTTCCTGTGCGCTAGGTGAAAACGCATGCGTTCAAATACAACCACGTTTTGCATTGGGTTTTGAATGAACCCATGTACGGCAGTGTAAAAATTACTTACTGTTCAGTTTTTGTAGTTATTTTTTTTTTTAACTGTGTCCTGAAGCCTCTTTCATCTGAATTAGGGACCTTTCACATCAGCGTTTTTTTGCTGAATTGCGGCAGATCCTGCAGATTTTGCTGCATCTGCCGCCTAACAGCCGACTGCTGGTAAGCCCCATTCATTCTCTGTGGGACTTGTGGTCAGGTGCGGCAAGTGCGGTTTGCCGGATCCGGCACTTTTGGCAAGTTAGGCGGCAGATGCAGCAAAATCTGCTGGATCTGCCGTAATTCAGCAAAAAACGCTTACAGTAGTCAGGGGGTTCACAGATATCAGAGTGCCTGTAGCCTTCAGATAGTAATGAAGACCTTGATACACATTAGGGTACCTTTACACGCCGCTACTGGCGGGTGGATACAACCAGCTACAGGCTACAAATGTAGCTTGTAGCGGCAAAATACCCCGTAGTAGCGGCGTGTAAAGACGGTAGGAGGCAACCGGCAACAGATACATGTTTCCGAGCACTGCCCGGAAACAGGTGGCTACAAAGCCGATTGTAGCGAGCTGTATCGGCGTGTAAAGAAGCAACAGAAGGGATGTCTATACACCAGGCGATGTACCTGGTATGTAGCTGGGGCGTGACGCAGGCTCCGGGATATCGCCCCCCTTCAGCGATCATTGGTGGAAGCTCCTGCGTTGCGATTGGTAGTCGCTGCATAGGGAGGCATATTTAAGGAGCTGACCACTCACACTATACAATTGCTCGAGCGTCATGTATTAAACAGCCTCCTGCACTGCCTGGCCAATCATGATGTTATTGCTTTGTCCTATCAGCGTACGGACGTCTCGTAATCCACAATTGTGGCACGCCTATGTGCTGTCCCTGCTGCAGCAGGTCCGCCCATATTAACTTGTTGTAGCGGTGTGTAAATGAGGTAAGGTATGCTACAGAAGGTGACTTGAGGCACCCGGTGGTGTATCCGGGGATAGATGTCACGTAGCGTAGCGTAGCTTGTGGCGGCGTGTAAAGATGGTGCGTTTACCGTTTGTAACCGTTTGCGCGTGCTCGTGCATGTGAAGTAGCGGGTTGTATCCACCCGCCAGTAGCGGCGTGTAAAGGTACCCTTAGGGTACCTTTACACGCCGCTACAACAGGATGGATACAACCCGCTACTTCACGTGCACGCGCAAACGGTTACAAACGGTAAACGCACCATCTTTACACGCCGCCACAAGGTGCGCTACGCTATGTGACATCTACAGCTAGATACATCGCCGGGTGTCTCAAGTAGCCATCTGTAGCTTACCTTACCTCATTTACACACCGCTACAACAAGCTAATATGGGCGGACCTGGTGCAGCAGGGACAGCACATAGGCGTGCCACAATTGTGGAGTACGAGACGTCCGTACGCTGATAGGACAAAGCAATAACATCATGATTGGGCAGGCATCGCAGGAGGCTGTTTAATACATGACGCTCGAGCAATTGTGTAGTGTGACTGGTCAGCTCCTTAAATATGCCGCCCTATGCAGTGACTACCAATCGTCATGCAGGAGCTTCCTCCAATGATCGCTGAAGGGGCGCGGTATCCCGGAGCCTGTGTCACGCCCCAGCTACATACCAGGTACATAGCATGGTGTATAGACATCCCTTCTGTAGCTTCTTTACACGCCGATACAGCTCGCTGCAATCGGCTTTGTAGCCACCTGTTTCAGAGCAGTGCTCGGAAACAGATGTATCTGTTGCCGGCTGCCTCCTACCGTCTTCACACGCCGCTACTACGGGCTATATTGACGACGCAAGCTACAATCGTAGCCTGTAGCGGGTTGTATCCATCCTGTTGTAGCGGCGTGTAAAGGTACCTTTAGAGTAAAGTTGGATAAACCCGCTGATATGAACAGGTTGTGCTGACTGTCTAATGTGTGTGGGGGCTCTAAGTGACGATTGCCGGCGAGATAAGGATCCAGCATGTCCGATTACGGGCTGTAGATCCTTTTGTCCTCTAAGTGATTTGTTGCAGCCAGAGATGTCTAGCAGTAGTTGGCAGAATGAGTGCTCCTGTATATAAGAGAATCAAGGAAGATTGCTGCCACCCAAGCAATTAGACAGCTATCTGTAATATTTTAGCGGCTTTAGTAAATTAATTGTTTGGCTGACATTCAGCTGTATTTTTAGTCCAGCTCCCTTACCCTATAATGATTTAGGGTCAAGTCTGTTAAGTTAAAGATTACAACATCCACATGACTACATCACTAGAACCTCCGGCAAAACAATAACACATCACTAGAACCTCCATCAGTACATCATCAGAAGCACTATCAATACAATACAATAACACATCACTAGAACCACTGTCGATACAGTAGCACCTCACCAGAACCCATGTCAGTATATCATTAGAACCACTGTCAATACAGTAATACATCACCAGAACCACCATCAGTACATCACTAGAACCACTGTCAGTATATCACCAGAATCCCTGTCAATACAGTAACACCTCACCAGAACCACTGTCAATACAGTAATACATCGCCAGAACCACTGTCAGTACATCACTAGAACCACTGTCAGTATATCACCAGAACCCCTGTCAATACAGTAACACCTCATCAGAACCATTGTCAATACAGTAATACATCACCAGAACCACCGTCAGTACATCACGAGACCAGTATATCCCCTATATTAAAGGGAACCTGTCACCCCCTTTGGGTGTTCTAAACTGTGCCCACCAGCTGTAACAAGATGTAGTTGGGGTTCCTGTAACCCCCCTATATGCCCAGACGTCCCCCTGCATAGCTCAGAAATAAACTTTTATTCTCTGCCACGCTGTATGGTAAGGAGTCCTGAAAAGGTATGGGTGGGCTTGCTCTATGTGGTCCTCACCGCCCCCTGCTTGGAATACCCGCCCCACTCTTTTGAAACTGCTGTCTTCCTCTGCAGCCCCCCATGTCTTCCTTAGCAGCCCCCCATGTCTTCCTCTGCAGCCCCCCATGTCTTCTGCAGCCCCCCATATCTTCTGCAGCCCCCCTTGTCTTCCTCTGCTGCCCGCACATGTCTTCCTCTGCTGCCCCCACATGTCTTCCTCTGCTGCCCCCACATGTCTTCCTCTGCTGCCCCCACGTCTTCCTCTGCAGCCCCCCATGTCTTCCTCTGCAGCCCCCCCATGTCTTCCTCTGCAGCCCCCCCATGTCTTCCTCTGCAGCCCCCACATGTCTTCCTCTGCAGCCTCCCTATGTCTTCCTCTGCAGCCCACCCATGTCTTCCTCTGCAGCACCCCCATGTCTTCCTCTGCAGCACCCCCCATGTCTTCCTCTGCAGCCCCCCCCATGTCTTCCTCTGCAGCCCCCCCCCCCATGTCTTCCTCTGCAGCCCGCACATGTCTTCCTCTGCAGC
Organism: Allobates femoralis; assembly: GCA_033576535.1. Classification (NCBI taxonomy): domain Eukaryota; kingdom Metazoa; phylum Chordata; class Amphibia; order Anura; family Aromobatidae; genus Allobates; species Allobates femoralis. Next base: position 518,770,501 of record JARQOC010000001.1, on the reverse strand, counting down.
CCCCACATGTCTTCCTCTGCAGCCCCCACATGTCTTCCTCTGCAGCCCCCACATGTCTTCCTCTGCAGCCCCCACATGTCTTCCTCTGCAGCACCCCCATGTCTTCCTCTGCAGCACCCCCATGTCTTCCTCTGCAGCACCCCCATGTCTTCCTCTGCTGCCCGCACATGTCTTCCTCTGCAGCCCCCACGTCTTCCTCTGCAGCACCATGTCTTCCTCTGCAGCACCCCCATGTCTTCCTCTGCTGCCCGCACATGTCTTCCTCTGCAGCCCCCACATGTCTTCCTCTGCAGCACCCCCATGTCTTCCTCTGCAACTCCACATGTCTTCCTCTGCAGCCCCCACATATCTTCCTCTGCAGCCCCCACATGTCTTCCTCTGCAGCACCCCCTTGTCTTCCTCTGCAACACCCCCTTGTCTTCCTCTGCAGCCCCCCATGTCTTCCTCTGCAGCACCCCCTTGTCTTCCTCTGCAGCCCCCCATGTCTTCCTCTGCAACCCCACATGTCTTCCTCTGCAGCCCTCCATGTCTTCCTCTGCAGCCCTCCATGTCTTCCTCTGCAGCCCCCACATATCTTCCTCTGCAGCCCCCACATGTCTTTCAATGCAGCCCCCCATGTCTTCCTCTGCAGCCCCCATTTCATGCTCTGCAGCCTCCCCCCCAGGACTTTGCTTCTCATATTCGGCTGACACAGCGACTCACCTGCATCGGCTTCTCCCCTGCGCGACGTTCTGCAGAGACGGCGGCAGAGTGAGGAGACCTCGTGACTCCGCCATGACCCCTGTACTGAACCCGGAAGTGCGGCGGCGGCGCGGCACTGTGACACTTGTAAAAAAAATTCCGGAAACGCTGCTGCACTGACCCACCCCCCTGCGGTGTCAGATGAGTGCGGCTGCACCGCGTCGGCAGGCGGCCGCTCTCGCGACTCCCGAGCTACCGCCCCGCATGATTAATTCACTTTCAGGGCGGATGGGTGGCCCTGATGTGTTAGTAGTCCACCGGCCCGGGGGCAAATGCCTCCCTGTCACCCGGCCCAGCCCGCCCCTGCTCGATACCCACATCAGTTTTTTGCAAACAACAAGATTAAAAGAGCTGGAGTGGCTATTTTTATAAGAGAGTCCCTATCCTGTGAATTGTATGTCACTACTAGTGTGGAACATCCGGAGGTGTTTTATTTTCCTTGATTGTTCTCTAAACAACACTAGGTACACGATTATATTTCTATATGGCCCAAATACGCACCTGTTCTCTTTTATCAGACAAACACTTAAGAGTTCATGTGTTTTCCAAGTAGTTTAAAATTGTCTGTGGAGATTTCAACCTCCCCATGTCTGCTGTTTTAGATTGCTCAAACAGATGTACTGCTAGAGGAGAGATTAAATCACTGGTTCCAGATTATAATTTACATGACATTTGGTGATATCTCCACAGCTCTGAGAGATTACTCCCATTTCTCCCCTAGATTTAATTGCTGTAGCAGGATAGACTATATTTTTGTGGATGATAGAGCTCTAGTTTATGCGCTTGAGGCAACGATAGGTGTGATCTCGTGGTCTGACCATGCTCCTGTCTCACTCACCATATCTGATAGGGACTCTTCGGTCAAACCTAATAGGTGCCGTTTAAATTTTTTTTCTACTGACCAGCAAACAAAACATTGAATTAATAGAGACCAAGTTAAAAGACTTCTTTGACATAAATGATAACTCCACCTCAGACGAAGTGGTATGGTCAGCCCACAAGGCATACATGAGAGGTATTTTTATTAAGATGGCATCAGTAGAAGAGAAAAGAAGAGTATCCGTGTAAGACCTATTAACTCAAATTAACAATCTGGAACAAAGCAACACGAAAAACCCCACCCCACAGTTGTCCCAAAAAAATAACAAGATAGAATGCTCTACTTTTATTCCAGTACAAAAAAGCACTTAAAACATCCCAAAAAAAATACTATGCAATGGGAGATAGAGCAGGGAAGATTTTAGCTAGGAGAATCAAAAAAAAGGGAGATAAGAAATAGGATTGCATACTTTAATAAACCTGATGGGACTAAAGTACTAAATCCAATCGACATAGCTAAAGAATTTAGGCGATTTTATTATTCACTGTATAACCTAAAAGAGGAACCCCATACAGTCCAGCCTAATCCACAAGAAATTGGTAACTTCCTATAAAAAGTCTCACTCTCCAAAGTATCAGCAGCTCAGCTAAGTGATCTAAATACTCCCATATCTATCATTGAAATAGAAAAATAATCCATTCTACTGAAAAGTCCTCTGCTCTGGGCCTAGACAGTTTTGCTAACACCTATTATCATTGTTTCCTCAAAACTTTAGCTCCTTACCTCCTAAAAACTTTCAATTTTTGGAAATGTAGTTCTTCAATAAGACATGACAACCTTTAGGCAGTAATCACAACCATTCCTAAACCCGAGAAACCCCCAAACACTCCTGGTAATTTTAGGCCTATCTCCTTAATAAACTGACCTAAAAATATTCTCTAAAATCCTTGCACCCAGAATAATGTCTGTCCTTCCCTCTCTGATAGCACCTGACCAGGTTAGGTTTGTCCCTGGGAGACTAGTCAAGGACGGCACTAGAAGAGCAATAGATTTGTTGGAGATAATAGAGACTAATAAACTCCCCAAGGCGTTTAACAGAGTGCACTGGGGTTATATGGGTGAGGTCCTGGATAAGTTTGGTTTTGTGGGAGGTATTAAAAAGGCTATATTGGCCCTATACTCTAATCCGAACGCTGTGGTGAGTGCGTCTGGCTTCACCTCAGACCAGTTTATGATAACTAATGGCACCCGGCAGGGCTGCCCTCTCTCGCCGGTTATCTTTGCTTTGTTAATGGAGCCGCTGGCAGAGGCTCTTAGAACTAATCCAAGCATACATGAAGTCTGTGTACGAGATACAGACCATGTGGTGGGATTGTATGCAGATGATGTTATATTATCTCTCACCGGCGTGAAGGGGTCCCTGGAGGGTGTCATGGACACCCTGGCTGAATTCTTCAGAATCTCATATTACAAATTAAATTCCACAAAGTCTATCATATTCCCCATAAATATTACACCTTTGATAAAGGATAGAATACTAGAGCATTTTCCCTTTAAGTGGGAGGAAGCGGGATTTACATATTTGGGAATTAAAATAAAAAAATGTGTAAATCTAATTAAGTTGACCTGCGAATTACTGATTTCGGAAGTTCGGGGGGACTTGGAAAGGCAGACCCTACTCCCACTGTCCTGGGTTGCTAGAATACAAATTGCAAAAATGATGTTGCTGCCTAAGATTACCTATTTGTTCGGATGTCTCTCTCTTAAATTCCCATCTAGATGGGTAGGGCTCCTACAATCCCTACTTGGTAAGTTTATTTGGAAAAATAAAAAAAACAAGAGTGGCGATCAAGGCTCTACACTTTTCTCGTGGTGGAATGGGTGTACCAAATCTATCTTTGTACCACAAAGCAGCCATACTGGAGGCTGCAAAGGATTGGTTGGCTGGGGATCTTAATTATAGATGGCTCTAAATATAAAGACAGTTTGCCCCCCCACAGGTCTACCAGACTTTTGCTAGAGGTTGAGCTACTGAAGCCCCTGAAATCGAATTTTCCCTTACATACGATGTCCTCTTTGATTTCGTATTGGAATAACCTTAATAGAACACTGACAAAATGCTTATTTAAATTCATTTCTGTAAAAGCGATCGAGACACACATCTCTGGCTTGTCTCTAGACCTGTGGGTGAAATCGGGTGTAAGCACGCTTGACAGACTCTTTACACGCGGCAACTTTTCTAGGAATTTCACTGGCAACTTACTGGTTGCAGTGAAATCATAGAGACATTGTTCCATTTGTACACAGCAACAAGATAGAACAATGTGTCCATAATTTCACTGCAACCAGTAAGTTGCCAGTGAAATTCCTAGAAAAGTTGCCGCGTGTAAAGGTACCCTTAGATGACGCTGTATTCCCCTCCTTTGTAGATTTGTCCCAACTTTACAAGATTCCCAAAACATGCTTTTATCAGTACCTCCAAATTTGTCATTTTATCCAGTCATGCACATTTCCAGCTTGGTGGAGCCCTGACTCATCAGACATGATGCAGAAATACTTTAAAGTAGAATACCCCAATGAACATGGATTGTCTCTGTTCTATAGGACTCTTAATTCTCCAGCAGAGTCGGTCAAACTTCCTTATATGAATGTCTGGGAGGAGGCACTCTCTTTCTCATTCACCCCCGAACACTGGTGGACTGCGGCCACATTTCGTCAGACACTCCTCCTGCATTAACCATCTAGAACAACTAAATAAAATACATATGAACTGGTATCTAACACCTTACAAAATTTCCAAAATGTAACAAATCATATTTTCCATTATGCTGGAAGGGATGTGGAAAAAAAAGGGGACCTGGGTCATGTGTGGTGGTGGTGCCCCAAGATAGGAGAATTCTGGAATCGAGTGGCAGACTTAATCAGGACCTTGATAGGTTTCCCTTTACCTCTAGAGGAACCCTTGGCAGTCATAAATATTGGGTTGGACCTTCTTCCCCCAAACTTAGTTTCAGTAATAACCCATGTTTTGACATTGGCCCATCAGTTTGGCAAGGCACGCTTCTACCCCCACAAAGGAGGAACTTATTGGTAGGATAAATTCTCAATATCTACATGAACGTGAACTCGATAAAGCAAAAATAACCAGACAGTCAGCAGTGGGAGATTTGGGAGACTTCTGGATTGGCGATATCTCACACTTAGGATGGTTTTAATATTTTTCCTGGTTGATTCTGGTATTCTCATAATCAGATTGGTATGCAAAAATATTTAAAAACAAAGCTTCTAAAGCTTATTCCTCCCCCTCCCACTACCCATTATTTAACCTCTTGTGTCCAATCCTGGCTCCCCCTTTCCTTCTGTGTGGTCCTTTCTTTCCCTTCTCTCTCCTATAATATCCAGTTTGGAATTGGTTTACACTGGTGGTGATTATTTTGGACATGACTGTTATAATGATAAAATTGTATAAGCAAGTTATATGTTGTTATAAGATTTATTTGAGTAAAAAATGGTTTAAAAAAAGGATTGCTCTGTATCTTTCCATCATTTTTTACCAGTTTCCCCTGTCCCTCCTGTGGAAATGCATCCCCAAAACATGCCATGATTTCATTTTTGTAATACAGTTAAATGATTTCAGTCACCATAGGATAGTCCTTCAATATAAGGTTGCAGATGGGGTTTGACTTTTGACATGTCTGGTGATCATCTGTTGAGGCTCTCCATCCCATCTACACTGCTTTGTATATTGGAGCTCTATCCTTTTAATAGTGGAGTGCTCATGGTATTGTATTGAAGCACCAGTCCTATTCACTTTGAGGGGCTGAAGCTATGTTTCCAGCCATAGCTGCTACTGAAATTACCAAGATGTGCGTGGTAAACTTTAACGGGGACCCTTTATAAACAGCTGATATATGTGATATCCTTTTTTTATTCCTCATGGTTATGACATGTACCCTTTATAACCTATGGTGCTATTCACATGTCTGTGTTTTTACATGGACCATGTGTCCTTGCAAAACACACGGAGACATGTCTATTTTTTTCTGGAAACAAGGATAACAAGCTCCTAAACAAGTCTATGGGTCCATGAAAAACAAGTACAGCACAAGGATCTCATCCTTTGGAGAGGAGCAAGACTGCCATATATTAGTATTCTTTGAACCATATGGTCTCTGGGAACATCGAATGGTCTGCTTGTTGTTGACATAACAGCTGTTAGATGGCCACCATATAGTAGCATTTTAAGCTTTGTCATGGATGGATCATATAGACTTTTTCACTAATGGTTTTGCTCATTCACAAATCAGATTCACTGTACCTTTATGGGCCAATGATTAGAAAACCACCTGAGTAAAGTATTCCTAATTGCCTTTGCAGATGAAGAAACTTTAATCCTAATGCTGATGAATATTCATTAATAAATGCACAGATCCATTTTATAAGAAGACCATAGTGCAGAATAGTTGTGTTAGCGTTTTTGTGACCATTGCTGATTAATCTGTTTGCGGGAGATCTGCCTTAAATATAATGATCCTTTAATACTACTTTCTTTCTCCCTACATACAGATGCTTTGTGGATACGTGATGTGTGGAATATGAAATCTGTACAGTCTATTGCTGTGTGTAATTATGTATAGAGAATACTACCTGTGATGCTGCAGAAATGCACACATTGTCACAAAGACATCTTTCCTTTGTAGTCAAAGCTGAGAAAATGCTTTTGTCTCAAAATCCTTGTGTTTATTTTACAGGTGCCATTTTTTGGTCCTCTTTTTGATGGCGCTATTGTGACAGAAAAGCTGTTGCCAACTCTAGTGTGTGCAACCTGTATCAATGCCAGCCGAGCAGTCAAGTCCCTTATCCCTCTCTACCAGAGCTTGTATCCTTTTTATGTTAGGCATGTGTCATAAAGAAGGCCTCCTTTGGACACGGTAAGTGCTTTAATTTCATATTTTGGCAGTGCACAGGTGGCTGTCATGCGAAGATTGACATTTTACATGAATTGAAAGAAGAATTGTGTCATGTTCGAAGGTAAATCAAAGCACAACCATCATCCTTACTGATGTTGCATTGTTAACAGTACGCCCACAAGTTGACACAATCCATATTCAGTTTTACTAGTGGCATTCAGATAATGTGAATGGATGGTGACCTGTGTTTTTGTGGGCTTACTAGTAAGTCGATTTGTTTAAGGAATACAAAAGAACATGTCATTATTAACCTCTAAAGGCAGACTTTATTTTAGTAAATGTCTTAAGAAAAAAATATGAAATTTATGAATTTATTATGAATTTATGAACTGGGATTACAGTATATTAATAATCCAGAATGTTTTTTCTACTATTAGTTTCCATAACAGCAAATAAGCTCAACTTTGAAATTGTATTATCAATCATAAAGTTGTAGAAATTGAAAGACATTGATTTCATATTGTTTTTATTACTGATTTGAATGAGGAATGTTGTGCCACATTGGATGCTTACAGGCAGGCAAATCATCCAAATCCGCTGCTGGTAGCCCCCCTTTTCCATTTCCAATTAATAAAGTTCCAGATGTGCTTGATAGGAGACAATACAGACTATGATAGCATGTTTAGGCCATGCTAGATGTTCACAGTAGGACAGGCAATGACATTGCCATGATGAAAAACTGCTTCTGGGACACTTTTGAAAATGGCTATGTCACTGGTTCCAAGACAAAGTCAATAAAATGCTGAGTTGTTAGTGTACCTAGGATGAAAAGAAGATATGTATAAACTGCTACTCCATGTAACAACCTGTAGTAGAATCAGATTGATGTTCCCTCATGAAGACCTCTTCATGCGTTGCTCACGTGGACTCCAGACCAATCTTTGGTCATCACTGTGTCAAAAACAAAAGTGGGACGATTCACTGACCAGGCTAGGTCTGTAGTAGTTTCCGTTGATGTTTTACTATGCACTTTGATGGCCTTTTAGAGCATTGGCATGAGGTCAATAGGGCACTTTTAGCTGTGCGTCTGTCTTCTAGCACAATATTGCACAATTTCATTTTGATGGTGTAAACTGTGTGATGTCAAATTTTAATTGAAGTACAAAATGGATCACTATGCACCATTCTTCTAATGTGAAAATCTGTCTTTCCAAAAATTCACCACTGTGCACGTCTTGTTGTCAGCTCATCATTGTTCTCCTAATGATGCAACAATGAATAATGCTTACATCCCTACCTAAGTGCATTGCAATCTGACAGAGTTTACATGGAGTGACTGGTTGCATGATACAATAGCCAATCAGTAAAGTTATACCAATCAGTATTGGTCTGCTTGTTTTAAACAGGCAGACTAGAGCAAACAAACAATGCACAGAGTGATCAATACTTGATCGCCCTGTGCACATTGGCTGCCACAGTTCTCTGCAGTACAACAGTCCTCCACCAGGAATGAACATCTTCTATGTTGGTTAAAAGATAATTTTATCCGATGAACGAGTGTATTACTCATTCATTGGGTGATCAGCAGATAATTGTGAAACAGTCGTTGACGATTCTCTTGCCATGTAAAGACCCCTTCAGTTTGCTATAACTGGCCCGTCAAAGAACAGGAGTCTTTTCAAAATCATCCCACAAGACAATATACAATTTTTGATGATTTAAAAAAAAACTTTATATAATCTTGTTTTTATGTACCTCCCATATGCCACAGATTGGAGCCAGGTGCTTGAAACCTTGATCATTTGCAGATCTTGACTACATCCGTTAATTTCTCGATTTATACAACCTTGGCTTGTCCATCCTGGACTTGGAATTTCAATATTGAGGAGTGTTTGATCAACTTCTGATAACAAAATGTAAATCTTATTACTACATACACTTTGTACCAGAGGAACAACTGTGACTGATGATGTGTTACACATACTTACATTAAGCAAAAAAGTGATGTTTGGTTTTGGGTGTACACGTAAGGAGAACCTAAAATATTTGATTAATGATGCTGAACTCAATCTCAGTTATGTTGACCCCATCCACATGGCATTCCTTCACTCATTCACTCCTCGGCTTTTCAAGCTCTGCTTGTAACTGGCCCTCTGTTCCTAACTGCTGGGGGTCCTAATTCTGAAACCATCGCCGATCAGTCACAGATTGAAAAAACGTGGGGCCATACCTCACGCCCTCTCACAGAAGGATTGAATGCTTTTTCCTCCTGAGCATTGCATATCTGATGAGTTTTTTGAGCAATTGGTGGGGGATTCACAATATGGCCTCCATTGATTTGCTGGGCATGTCAGACACACACAGACACACATATAAATATTAAGAAAAAAGGCAGGTGGAAAGTACCTTTTTAAGATTCATGGTAGTTACAAGCCTTAGGTAAGTTATCCCTTCAACAGTGTTCCTCAACTCCAGTCCTCAAAAGCCACAAACAGGTCATGTTTTCCAGATTTCCTTAGCATTACACCAGTGTTGGAATCCTCACCTGTACAAATAATTAAGTTATCACCTGTACAATACTAAGGAAATTCTGAAGACATGCACTGTTGATGGCTCTTGAGGACTGGAGTTGGGGAACACTGCCCTTCAACAAGAGTATTGTGCCCTGTGCTCCCCCGAAGCCACCTTTGAATTTGTCTGGCATGGAGTACTATAAGTCCCAAACTATAAAGTACATCGGGTGCTGGATTTTGGCTATTAAAACCATTTAGGCAGATTACAATTGGGATGAGTGTTAGAAGAGCCGGCTCCTGACCTGTCCTCATTCTGATTTTATCACATGAAAGTTGTACTGAGCTGCCTCTGCAGAAACCACAAAGACGACAATGGAGTAATACCTAATTGTGTCTACTAGAGTTTGGGGAAAGGGTGTTTCTGAAACAAATCTATCTCCACAAGGACAGTGGAAGCCTGGCAGCCGTTTTCAAGTAAAGACAGCTGAAGTCACTTGTTGGAACGTCTGCAGACTCTGGATACAGCTGCACTTGTCACAAGCTTTGAGGGAAGTGTAATCAGCCGCAGAGATTAATTTGCATCTCAATTAGAAGCGAGTCAGGAGGAAGCACTGAAGTCTGCTGCTGGAAGGTTGCAGAAGAAATCTCATCATGCACAAAAGGCCCCAACATTCAATACTCCAGCTGAGTGGAGGACAATGTACCAGATTTGGTTTCTATGGGGACCAGAAACCTGCTGAGCCATTGAAAAATCTCAGGGGTTTGCACTGTAATCATTTGATCACGATGGCAAATTCCACCAAATACGTTTTTTAGTGATTGAAAGCTTGTTATAACTAAACGCCTAGAAAGTATTTAGGATATTTTCTTAGCGGCTAACTTTTCTTTTTATGTTTCTCGTTTTCTTTATCATTCATAGATTTTGACATCTGTACCAGTTCCAGAGATCAATCCCTCACCAAAGTGAGATTTCTCACCTGTGGATAGGTGATGAATATTAGTGACTGGAAATAGCCCTTTAATACTTTGCTAGCAAATATCAAGTTCTTTCATAAAAAAAAGCAGCTGAAAGGTTTAACTGATGAATGTTGAGGGTCCCAAATGAGTCTAAGGCCTAGTTCATGTATGGTTCAGGTATGGTCTGTTTTGACCATCCATGTTTATTGTTAGTCACTCGTCCATTGGTACATTTTTAAAAACTGGTATGCATCTAGAAAATGAAATGACAAAACTTTTCCTATACTTTTAATGTTAAACCCATGCAGGACATGGACGGCACACTGATGGTGCTATCCACATGCTGTACATATTTATATGGACCCATAGACGTGTGATGGTTCTTGTCATCTGTGCTGCCAGAAAAAAACGAACATGTCTTTGTGTGGTTCAAAGTCACACAAAGTGATCTCTCACAGATCCCGTGTGAGACCATGGCCACGTGGAAATCACGATAGGTTATGATAGCTACATGTGCAATCCATGAAAAAGTGTCATATTTACAGATGCCACTCGTGCCAGAAGCACTAATGTGTGAAAGGAGCTTGAGGTTCAGATGTGTGGATTTCATGGGCCGCATACTGACTGTCGTACTTGTCTCCTCACCTGAACCTACAGCTTTATATAGGCCTATGAGGTTAGGAAGCCCAAGGTTAGTCCATATGTTGCAGTAAGGATACGGACCATGAAATCGACACGTCTGAACCTTGCCTTTAGACCAGGGCTGTGGAATCTGTAAGCCAAGCCACTGACTCCGACTCCTCAATTTCCCTGACTCCGACTCCACGACACTGACTCAGACTTCCTCATACACGGCTCATGTTTAAGTGATAAATTTATTGTAGCACAATGTGAACATCAAGCTTTTAATCATTATTATGATACAGTAATTAAGCTATTTAGATAGAGTGTAATAACCAATAATAATAATCACATTCTGAATAGAACCACTGTACGCAATTTTTAATACATTTTAGGAGTCAGTGTCTTCCCATTTTCTACCAACTCCAACTCTGATTCCGACTCCACCAAAATGGTCCCCGACTTTCCTATTCAAACTCCACAGCCCTGCTTTAGACTGCTTAGTATTGCTCAACATTGTCTGCCTGTCTGACTGAGGTTGTTGTCCTTGATAGGACTGGGTGATGCCATGTATTAATTTGTCAAATGTCCTGTCGGGATATTTGTAGTATAATGTAATGGCAACTAACATTTTATGAAACAGATCTGTACAATTATAAAATACCAGTTATATATTTTGGTACATTATCTAATTAGATTTAAACTTTTTTTATATTGAGAGTATTTAGAGTATAATAATGTATTGTAAGTGTAAAAGGATGTTCCTACGGTGGTGTTTTTTTTTGTTCTGTTTAGATCTTTTCTAATTGTTGCACTAATACCTTCAACTTTTTCTGTGGTTTTTATTGTTTTTCATTCTGTTAACGTGAAGATTTTATGCAACAATTAACTGAGAATATGTTATGTTCCTTGCTTTGTTCTTGCCATATCACTGGCATATAGCTATATTTTTATAAGGAAACTGAATCAAAAACCTTGCTAAGCTGAAGTTATTCATTAAAGCACCAACATAAATACAGGCTTTCTTAAATTAAGTTGAACCCTGTGGAAAAAAAAAAAAAAGTCTTAAAGATGCTACTAAGGGAGCAAAATTATTTGGTTGTTGCTCAAAAGAAAGTTAATAAAACAGAGACCTTCATCTATGTCCATGAATGACATCATTGAAAGGACTGAAGAAATAACTAATTTTATTATTGTATGTAACTACTGTCCTGTATTACCTACCATTCTGTATTGTATATGTTTCTTAGGGCCCTTTCACATCAGCGTTTTTTTCAAATCGCGGCAGATGCGGTGAAAAAACCGCATCTGCCACGATTACCGCATACCGGCTGCACTTGCGGCAGGGTTGCGGCGCGGTTGCGGTACACGCCATACAAGGTATAGGCGGACTTGCGGCAGGTGGGGCAAGTGCGGTTTTGGCACTTGCGGCAAGTGCGGCCGCGAAAAAAAACGCGGTCAGCCGCGTTTTTTTTTCACGGCCGCACCTGCTGCAAGTGCCTATACCGCACTTGCCGCACCTGCCGCAAGCCCGCATATACATTGTATGGGGCTTGCTGCAAGTAAACCGCGGTAATCGCGGCAGTTGCGTTTTTTTTCACCACAACTGCCGCGATCAGTGCAAAACTGCTGATGTGAAAGGGGCCTTATATGTACCATTGTACTGTAAAGTGCTGCGGAATATGTTGGCGCTATACAAATAAAGTTTTATTATTATTATTATTATTACCTGAGCCAGCCTCTACGTCATCAAAACCTAGAAAAGAAGTCTGGCTTAAGTTTTAAAAATATAAAAAATGAACACGTCAGCAGACGTAGCAAACTAAATGGAGTAAAGTGGCTAAAACGTCGTTCTGCATTTTGTATAAAAAGAATCCATATAAAATTTTAATTTTCTGGTATCATACTGTGGAATTCATTCATAAACGTAATTCCCAAGTTCCGGATGTCTATAAATTTTTAGTGCTCAGTCGAGTTCCCTGATTGACCTCTTTTGTTCCTGGCCCTGGATTTTGGGATTTAGTTAGTAAATTGCTGATTCAGAAGGTACTATATATCGAGGTCCCACTATATCCCATGATCTACCTCCTCAATAGGTGAGGAAAAAATCTCTTCCAAATTTCTCTTTCATATGTTGACAACTGCAAGGTGTGTTATTTCTCTCCATTGGAGACTGACCAACCCCCCTCCCACCAGGTCTTGAGTAGAATTTCCGATTTAGTATTTATCGGCCAGTATTTGAAAACATTTGGTCGCCTTTGGGCTATTTTTGGGCTCAATATAATTGCTGACAATTATGTCTCCCCTTTCATCGCTTTCTTTCCTTGTGAGTCTTTGCCTCTTGTTTTGTTTAAACTATTGATTTAATTGTAGCTTGATAAAGAGAATTTTGATTATTCTCATTAAATTATTCAAGGTACTACTAATGAGAATAAACCAAGATAAATAAGGTGGCAAGGCTATGTGGTTGAGCAGCAGGGCTGTGGAGTCGGCGTCTGTAGAAAATGGACTGACTCCTAAAATATATAATATATTAGGTACAGTACTTCAATGCAGAATGTGCTAAATATTATATTATTATAAATGATTATGTTCTATCTAAATATCGTGATTATTGTACCATAATAATGATGAAAGCCTGATGTTCACATTGTACTACAATAAATGTATCAGTTAAACATGAGCCATATATGAAGGAGTCGGAGTCCGGAAAATTCAGGAGTCGGAGTTGGAGTCGGTGGTTTGACATACCGACTCCACAGCCCTGTGAGCAGGATAGCCCTGATAACACATATTGTATATGTTCATATGAATTCCTTGTGTGTTTTCTCATTGGCCTTTTATACAAACTACCAATATACTTTAGCTGTTAATCTTTCAGTAAAAATTTGAGGTTTATTTTTTTTTTTTCTTTTAAAAAAAAAGGGCAAATTATCCCATTGTTTATTGGTAAGAGAGCTCTGTTCTGTGTTGAAATTAAGTCAGTGTTGGCTTTAGAATCAACATTTCGGATCTATAATCATAATGAAAAGTACGGTATATCTATGAATTTTTATTTTTCATCTGATAACTGGTTTAACATGGAGCATTAAATAAGTGATACAGAATACACTCAAGAGAATAAAAGATTGTTCCAAAAATTGTTCTCAATTTGCCTTTATACTAGTATAAATTTATCAATGTAATTTTTTTATTTCTTTCTTTTGCTCAGGTGACCTTTTGCTTTTCCTACAGTTTTCAGCCATTTCCCTACCACATAATGCCAAGCCCTGAACTCAAACTTGATTCAATCACTTTGAGGTCATATCTCTCTATAAAGTTCCTTTAAAGTTCAACATGAAATATTGGCCATTGTCCTGAGTCATTGTCACGTTCCCGTCAGCAGACACAGTTGATGGAATACTATAACTCATATAGTGTCTCCTATAAAGCAATTCCATGGATTTCGAAGAATAGGCAAATCGCAGTAAGGGTCAGGCACAGAGTTTTAATCATTGCCTTATACAAAGACTTAACAAACTGCAGATATGCAGCCTGCAGTAAAAACCGGTTTAATATAAAAATACATTTGTCTTCAACCTTTAGATCAGGGGTGGGGAACCATTTTTCTGCCGAGGGCCATTTGGAAATTTCTACCATCCTTCGGGGGCCGCACAAAATTATCAACTTAGAAATTACCCGCTATATTTGGTTAAACAATCAACTCACCCCTACTGTGGTGGCTGAAGCTGCTTCTCTTTGGCGTGGGTAATATTGGCCATGTTGCTTCTCAACTGCTTTTTTAGGTTTGCTAGAGCCCTAGACATAAAAGGAGAGGCTGGGAGCACATACATCACTGGGGTGGCTGAGGCAGGGGCATAGAGATCACTGGAGAGCTGGATTTAAAGAGCAGAGAGTCAGCAAAATGCGTCTGCCAGCCCGAGCACTGCGGTCCCCAGGAATCTGCCCAGGGGCCGCACAGAAGTCCCTGCTTTAGATCTTCAAAAAGTTCACGTTTACTGCATAACAAGAAAAAGGTCTGATTATGTTGTAGATCATGTCTTTGAATCCAAAATAATTATCGTATATCTAGACTCTCAGCATATCCTTTATTTAAAGGGACACTGTCAGGTCATTTTTCAGTATGATACTAATATTACCCTGGAATAGTGCCTAAGCAGAGTTTTTAAAAACATGTAAAATCACTGTACCGTTTGTAGTTTCCATGTTATCAGCATTGTTAGACCCTGCAGGGAGCTCCTGGATTAGTCCTCTGTATTATAAGCAAGCAGGAATAGTCCGGCTGCTGTATAAACTATCATGTAATTATGCACTCCCTCTCAGCAGCTCTCTCCTTCCTCTCAGCAGCTCCTTTCCCCCTCCTCCCTATGCGCTCAGTGCAGTTGTGTTTCAATTCCCACAGGAGCTTCTGTTCTGATGTGGAGGACATGGAGGGAGAAAGCTGTTGCAGATCTGCCTTATCTAGACTCCTTTTGTTTCTGTAAGCAGGCATTCCTGCTGTGATAGTTTCTGTGTTGTATTTCGCCTCTTTCCTGGCTGCAGACACAGAGAGCAGAGAGGAAGATGTACCCCCCCTACTGATGTCATGTGCGGTAATGTGATGTGAATATGTGCCATGCATATTCATGTATGGGGAGTGGACAGCAGAGAACTAAGTGGATCATTCACTGTGAGTGACAGATGAAATGAATGTCTTTATTTGAAGTTTACAGAAGATAGGAGGGAAATATAAATAAAAGAAATGCATAAATAGAGTTTAGAGTGAGGAATTAGAAAATGATAGCAGTTACATATGAAGTTTTGACCTGTCAGTTTTCCTTTAAGTTCTTCAAATTCGTTTTCCTGATTGTCTAGTTTTTTATTTATAATTATGTATATTTTAAACATATTTTATATTATCCATTGAACTCTATTGAGATTGGAAGACCTCTCTAAAGGCCCAGTTACACACATAAATAATTGTGCAGAGATTGTTCGCAGATCTCTGGTTGCAGTGAAATCATGGACACATTGTTACATTTGCACACGGCTACAAAATGGAACAATGTGTTCAGGATTTCACTGCAACCAGAGATCTGCGAACAATCTCTGCACAATTATCTCTGTGTGTAACTGGGCCTTAAGATAGATTTGTATCCAAAAGGGATTAATCTAGATATTAAGTAATAGTAAAAACTTATTTCTATGAAGTCTATCCCTCATTTTCATTCATTTTCTTTCATCGTGAATGTGTCTATCTGACACCTGTATGCGGATTCATTTAGAAACGATTATGGAAGTATTGTACAGAGCCTGACATTGCTGTGGCAATTTATTCACTGTGGCACCTGACAGCTCTCTTCTGCGAGCGAGATCATCTTTGAGTGACAGGTTTGTCTGCGGTCGGTCTTTGTTACCTTGCTCAGACGGAAGCACACGATTTAACTTGCCATCTTGAGCTGTTCCTGTCAGTTATTGTAACCAGTTATCTAAAGACAGACTGGAGTTTTGAGGCATAAGCACTTGCCCAAGCAACACCAATCTTGGCTGTGCCCTGATGAACACTGCGGTAGCTATAATAGGTGGGATAAAAAAGCCCTGACCTTCATTTTGAAGTGCAGTTTCCCTGCTGTTGGAGATCGATATTTTAGCTGTCTGTCTCCACTGCTTACCTTCCGTTCTCACAGTGAGATCCTTCTCCAGGCATCAATCGATAGCTCTAATCTGTCCTAGCCTGTTACAACTCATGCAAGGCAAAGCTTTTAGGTAGCATTACATGAGATTGTGGAAAAAGTGCTCTTACTTGTAGCACCCTTCAGAAACTTGGACAAAAATTTCAGATATTTCATATCCTTACTGCGATTTTTCAATTTATGTTTCAGCATATCGTCACTAAAATAAATTAAAGTGCATATATGTTCTATTACCGTAACTTCAAGCTGTGCTTTTTTTTTTGCTTTCATTTTAGTCCTGAAGCAATTTAATTGATCCCGGCCTTCTTCGTTACTTCAAAACAATATGTTTTTTACAAACAACCACTCTAATATGATTTGCCCACAACTGGTTCCACAACTGGTTCCACACTGTGGGCACACTCCTGGTTTTGCATGTGGAAGCCTCATGGAATAACATGATCCCACTTGAACTGAAAATACAGTGGTGTGACTAACAGACTCACTGTAACAGACTAATTGGGTATAGGAGTAGGGAATGTCCTAGTGGTTAAATGCATCTAAGGCTACCTTCACATTTGCGTTCCCCTCGCAGCGTTCTGCGGAGGGGATCCGCAATGTGACTGCAGCACCACAAGCCCCTATCTTTATAATGGGAGTGCACGGTGCTGCGCTAGACTGCGTATGACCGTGCGCACCCATCCACTGCCACATGTGATCTGTGCGCAGGCGGATGCCTGCGCACAAATCACCCAGTCTCGTCCGCACCACGAACGCGACATGTTGCATTTCTGGTGCGGACGAAACTGGGTGATTTGTGCGCAGGCGTCCGCCTGCGCACAGATCACATATGGCAGTGAATGGGTGCGCACGGACATGCGCAGCACCGTGCGCTCCCATTATAAAGATAGGGGCTTGCGGTGCTGCGCTCACATTGCGGATCCCCTCCGCAGAACGCTGTGGAGGGGAACGCAAATGTGAAGGCAGCCTAATCCTGCCTTTTTATGTATGTACATTTAAAAGGGTATCCATAAACAGATATTTAGAAAGATGTATTAGATTATTATCCAGTTGAAAGAAAACTAACTTTTCTTTGGGCAATCGGAACTTCTGTAAGGAAAACAAGAACTGTGTGTATTATTATTATTATTTACTCAAATATATCTAATTTTTAGCATTGTCAGGATGATTTTGTAAACGGGCTGTATCTTTTTTTTACCCCCGCCCCCTCATGGCAGATATTGGAAGAAATTGTACTTAAATATTAAAAATTTTATATGCCAATCCATTCTCTCCATAGGAGTTAAACAGTTGCCAAAGGTGCCTGTCAAGTGCATATTCCCCTCTTCCTAGCTAAATAAATATGCAAGTTTGGTTGTGTCCGGTGTGTATGATAGTTAGGATGAGATTACATACTGATAAAGGTGTATAGTCCACCAATTTAGCTGTTAGATGGGCTAGATTGGTTTACCAACTCATGTATTGGGACCTTCCGACTCTCCCTTCACCATAACTTAAGCAGAGCAAAGGATCTGGCTGGAGTTTGTGACCAATCCTTTTGCTCATTCTAGAGATAACTTGCTGCTAGAGGGCATCACCAGACCGGTCAGCCAAGCTGTTGTGGGTTCCAGTGCACGGAGTAGCTGGGAGGGATAGCTGTTGGACAGTTAGCTTCCCTTCAATGATCCCAAACATAGCTATCATCGGAAGTTGACCTATTATTTAAATCAGAATTAAATGTATTTTTAAAGTATGTGGTAATCATTTTATTATTTAGATCTATCACAATCTGCATTTAAAATAAAATGTTTCAATTTTCACACTGGCTACCGAGGCTATATTCTAGACTTAATTTCCAGTTGTTTTAGGAAACGATATCTGTGCATCTGGATGGTGGTCTGGTTATTCTGGCTATGTACATCAATTGTTTCCTGTAATAACAGGAAGTTAAGAGTCTAAAAGCCCCAATGGTCAGTGTGGAAAATTGTTACATTTCTAATTTTTATTTTTAATACATATTAGTATATTAGTATTATATTAGTATATTCATAGATTGTAAGCTTGCAAGCAGGGACCTCACTCCTCATGGGCTCAGTGATGTATTTATTTACTTTTTGTTTCTTATGGTTTGTATTGTATTATATTTGTATTGTCTCATATTGTACTGTATGCTATTATATATTATTGTATCATATACCCTCTTAATTTTAAAGTGCTGCGGAACATGTTGGCGCTATATAAATAAAAATTATTATTATAGTATATGTAAAAACGATATAAATTGCAAAAGCTAAATAGTAAAAGTACATATCGTATATGCCTCACAAATGCCTCATTAAATCGTCATTTTTTTGATGAAGGCTTTAGACCAAAATATATGGCCCTCACTGTTTCATATGTGCTAATATTTTATAGCATTTCATATAAGAGTGGTTTTGGGAAACAACTTCTCTTTTATTCTTCTTCCACATACAGGTTAATCTCAGTGAATTAGAAAATCATCAAAAAATTGATTTATTTCAGTAATTCAATACATAAAGTGAAACACACATACAGAGTCATTACAAACAGAGATTTATTCCAAGTGTTTGTTTCTGTTAATGTTGATGATTATGGCTTACAGCCAATGAAGACCCAAAGGTCTTTATCTCAGAAAATTAAAGTAGGAAGGATGAAGTAGGAAATAAAATATGACCTAAATAGGTATCAGAGGCTTCACCTTGTGTGGCTGTGAGAGTCACAAGCACTATAAAAGCATATCACAGCTGCTGCAGTCCTCAGCGTGGTGCATATAGATTAGGGAGAAGGGTTAAAAACCACGCTGCCGTAGTCCACGAGACATCAGAGTGACTATAATATTGATTTATTAGTCGACGCGTTTCAGTGCTTTCTGGCCCCTACCTTGAGGACAAATCAATATCATATTGCCATGTTTCTGGGAGCCCTGAAACACATTGACTAATAAATCAACATCACTCTTTGATGTCTCATGGAATACAGCAGCGTGGTTTTTAGCCCTTCAACCTCCATACTTTAATTTTCTCAAATAATGACCTTTGGGTTTTCATTGCCTGTAAGCCATAATCAGCATTTTTAGAAATAAGCACTTGAAATACATAACTGTATTTGTAATGACTCTATACAATATATGCATTTCTCATTTTGTATTGAATTACTGAAAAAGTGAACTCTTTGATAATATTCTAATTCATTAAGATGCACCTGTATTTGTGTATAGAGAAATGCTAAATCAGAGGGAGTGCCAATGTGCTTGGGTATGGTATACATTAGAGGATTGCTGCCGCTCCTTCACTTGGCTAATTGTTGGGGATTCAGGTGATCAGAACTCCCCATAATCACTCATTGATAGCTTTTTGTTTGAAGAACTGGTAAGAGGATTCTTTATATATTTATGCATTATTACCGTATATACTCATGTATAAGCCGACCCGTGTATAAGCCGACTCCCCTACTTTTGCCCCCAAAACCTGGGAAAACCTATTGACTCGTGTATAAGCCGAGGGTGGACCCCAGCACAAGTATACAGCCCCCAGCAGTGTGGTATACAGCAGCCTCCCCAGTGGTAGTATACAGCAGCAGCCCCAGTGGTAGTATACAGCAGCAGCCCCAGTGGTAGTATACAGCAGCCCCAGTGGTAGTATACAGCAGCCCCAGTGGTAGTATACAGCAGCCCCAGTGGTAGTATACAGCAGCCCCAGTGGTAGTATTCAGCAGCCCCAGTGGTAGTATTCAGCAGCCCCAGTGGTAGTATACAGCATCAGCCACAGTGGTAGTATACAGCAGCAGCCC
Organism: Allobates femoralis; assembly: GCA_033576535.1. NCBI lineage: Eukaryota > Metazoa > Chordata > Amphibia > Anura > Aromobatidae > Allobates > Allobates femoralis. Next base: position 518,750,478 of record JARQOC010000001.1, on the reverse strand, counting down.
CAGTGGTAGTATACAGAAGCCCCAGAGGTATATACAGCAGCCCCAGTGTTAGTATACAGAAGCCTCAGAGGTATATACAGCAGCCCCAGTGGTAGTATACAGAAGCCCCAGAGGTATATACAGCAGCCCCAGTGGTAGCATACAGCAGCCCCAGTGGTAGTATACAGCAGCCCCAGTGGTAGTATACAGCAGCCCCAGTGGTAGCATACAGCAGCCCCAGTGGTAGCATACAGCAGCCCCAGTGGTAGCATACAGCAGCCCCAGTGGTAGCATACAGCAGCCCCAGAGGTAGTATACAACAGCCCCAGAGGTATATACAGCAGCCCCAGTAGTAGTATACAGCAGCCCCAGTGGTAGTATACAGCAGCAGCCCCAGTGGTAGTATACAGCAGCAGCCCCAGTGGTAGTATACAGCAGCAGCCCCAGTGGTATATACAGCAGCAGCCCCATTGGTAGTATACAGCAGCAGCCCCAGGGGTATATACAGGCCCCACCCCCATCAGTATACTGCTCCCCCCCTTACTGCCGCAATCCTGTAAAAGAATACATTAGTATACTTATCCCTGCCGCTGTCCCACTGCCGCTCTCCCGCCGCCACCATCGCGCTCCTCCGGCTTCATCCAGCGTCTTCCGGCTTCCTCCTCTGGCGCGCAGACAATGACGTCATTGCCTGCGCCCACCGGAGGAAGACGGATGAAGCCGGAGGAGCGCGATGGCGGCGGCGGGACAGCGGCAGCGGGACAGCGGCAGGGATAAGTATACTAATGTATTCTTTTACAGGATTGCGGCAGTAAGGAGGGGGGGGCCTATATACTGATGGGGGCGGGCGGCCTGTATACTGTATACAGTATACAGTGACTCGCATATAAGCCGAGGGGGGGGGGACTTTTCAGCCCAGTTTTTGGGCTGGAAAACTCGGCTTATACGCGAGTATATACGGTACTTTTTTTTCCTTGTCCCTACTGTTTAATGTACTAATCAGAAAGCCTTGCAGTAGGACAGGAGCCACTCTTTTGTAGTGGTATTATTCTAGAAGGTTCACTCCTGTGAATTAGAGAGGAATAACTACCTAACAGATGCCGAATCTTGCTGTTAGATAGTAGTGCGCTGCACTGCATGTTGCTTTCTTGCATTATGTCTCTAATCTCTTGATTATTTATATGCAGTGTTTGCAGCCACCTTTGCACTTAAGGGGTTAATTGAGCAGTCTGCATCTCAAACACTTCATCAGCTTCATTTTCCTTCCACTTAAATATGCCGGATTAACACAGTAACCAGCCGCCACTCAGTGGGCCATAATACACGTATCACTGAGCTTTTGAGGAGCCATTGCATTTAGGAATATTAAACAGGACTGTTCATTAGCATTTGCTTTAGATGTCATCTTGCATTGCTCACACAAGTGGAATACGACAGAAGCGTCCACAAATGTTGCCACATTTTACAATATGCTTTTAGGTGACGCTACTGGGGGCCGTAGGTTGCAGTATTTTAGGTTTTCATACAAAATATAACAGAACTGCTCCAACGTCCAGCAGAGGAGGACTTTGTCTAGTTTATGTCGTTTGGTATATTTTATGTTGTTTTAGCTACTTGAAAATATATTGTGTATCCAGCTTGTAAACGACAAAATTAGAAGACAATTAAGATAATTTTCTTTTCGGGGTTGTGTTGTCAGTTCACTGGGTCTCATTAACATTCTAGTTCTGTATTGCCAGTGCTTCTTGCTAGCTTACCAGCTGTTCCTGCTGCTAGCTACAATGTCTGATGTGTTCAGATCACTGGGTTCCTCCACTCACCACTGAGAGGAGACAGCCTTTCCATTGGGGATACCCACGTGTCTGCCCTGTCTACAACGGCACCAAATAAAGTAATAGAGCCTCGCATGGCATATGGTGTCTGGATTCATACAAGATGCAAAACTATTCCAGCTCTAATGCACAATGACTCATAGCATTGCTAATTTTTCCAAACAAAAGCCACCTTCCACACCCATGCTTTTAACCCTCCGGCTATGAAGTCTTACAAAGCGTGCGGTTATTAAAGAGAAAATAATCCTAAAAGTTTACAATTTGCAAATCGCAATTCAATGGTCTTTACCATTTGGAAATTTCAGATGGTCACGGCTATAATAATTTCTAGATAATATTTAGGTACGTATGTAGAAAAATACATTGAAATATGATGTTGAAAGCTGTGAAATGTTATATGTAACTGGAAATTTTTTTTTACAATATCTTTTTTTATCCTCGCACTACTATTTTTTTACTCCTGCACTCCAAAAAGTAAAATAATGAGCATGCATGTTGGGCTACGTTCCTACAATGAGCTTTTGGCGGTGCAGATTTTTTGTCCCATTTTTTAACCTATTACGTTAATTAAGAAACGTTTTAATTCCTTTCATTGCGTTTTTAAGTGCAGTTTTCTTTAACATGCATTTTTGACGTCTATTGTTAGTGTGTTGTGTTTTAAATAAAGCTTTGTTTTTATATTTCTTTATATTTGGCTTAGACAAAACCTTTTAAACACAGTCATGCATGGAATCCATGCATTTTTTAATGCGTTTCTGATGCAGAAATGCTACTAATGTACGTCTTCTACCTGCGTATTTTCCGTATCCAGTGCAATTTTATGGGGAAAATCTGCACATAAAACTCAGTGTGCCGAAATGATATTGACATAACGTTGTGGATTTGAAACACTCACCGCAGGTCATATTACACTGAGTAAAAAAGAAGCACTGTGGGCACTGGATCTCTATAAATCCCATCCACTTTGCTGGAACTGTAAGGCTATGTGCCCACTGTGCCTTTGTTCTGCATTTCTGCAGCAAAAATGCTGCACCCACAGCTTTTAACATTAAAGACAATGATTTTCAAAAAGCTGTGCCCACCTGTGCGTTTGTGAGTGCTGTGTTTATGCAGCAGGAATCACCTGTGTTCATAAATATCCCTGTCAATTAACATGCCCATTTTTGGGCTGCGTTTTCACCATTGACTTCATTATAAACTCCCCCAAAATAGCATCACACACAGATTGGTATTCACACAGTCTGTGTCTGATGCTTTTTACTGCGATTTCCAGACCAAAAATGCTCCTATACTCCCCCTCCCTGGCAAGCTCATAGTCGGCTCCAGTGATTTTTTCCTTCCATGCACTGGCAGGAATTGCGCCATGTGACTCAGGCTGTCACATGGTGGAAGGTCCTGAAAATGCCATATACATAGGTCCTGCTGGTGCCTGGGAGGAAGAAATTACTGAGGCTCGCTGGGGAGTGTGAGAAAGTGTGTGTGTGTTGGTCAGTCTGTGTGTGTCCTCTTATTTGTGCTATGTTTTACTGCTGTGTTTGTAATGTGCACAAATGCCGCTCAAATGCAATATGTTTGTGCTGCTTTTTTTTTTTCACATCTGCTTTTTTTTTGCAGCGGGCAAACACAGCATAAACAAAAACGTCCAGTGAGCGCAATGCCTAAATCCCCTGTCAAACTAAGGGAGATCGCTGCAGAGTCACAAGTTATGTGACACAACAACGACCTCAACAGCAATCTCGCTACGTCTGACACGTAGCAGCGACCAGGCCCCTGCTGTGAGATTGCTGATCGTTACAAACCGTTCTGGACCATTTTTTGGTCATTGCGCTCCCGCTGGGAGGTGTGCATCGCTGTGTTTTACAGGCACAACGACCAACGATCCCAATACTACGCCCGAGAGTCACAGAGTCCCAACGACCGCTCAATCATTGCTGCGTCGCTGGTGGGATCTGACTGTTTGACATCTCACCAGCGACCACGTAGCGACACACCAGCGATCACTACCAGGTCGTATCGTTGTCGGGATCGCTGTTGCATCGCCAAGTGTGACTGTACCTTAAGACTCTGGTTTATCGTGGACACACAGCCCTAGGAACATAATGCAGCCTGTTTTTCTGCTCAGACTTTTTTGAACGGAAAATCATCTGCTTGCTAACAGTACAAGGTTTATGGAGGGAATTTTCTGCAATCATACCCACAAGCTGCAAAGAAAATCTGTAACATAAACTGACTCTTGCAATTTATCTTGTGTGTTTCATTGCAAAAGGGTGAAATTTGCTGTAAATTCACTGCAAAATACACAGCATTTGGTTCAGTCATTGCCTTTGCGGATGTGCTGCCAATATGTTCTGTGTGGCACACATTTGTTTTGACCTCACTGCCAATACCACAAGCATTTTTAGTACTCACGGCTGCATGTTTGCAAAAGTATTTTACTAGTGGTGCAGCAAATAAAGTGTTAGCTTATATTAATACTTGTTATGTGGCTGTACGAAGCATTGCAGAACCAGAACAGTCCGATGCTGCAAATATTTACAGCAATTTAAAGACAATTAACACAGCTGAACGCAACATTTAGTTTTTTCATTTTGGTGGAGGGAGGAGGGATTTTTCTTTAAATGAAGGAGAAATAGGATATTGCAGCTAAACTAGTGTTACAAGTTACAGGAGGTCAAATTAAAAAAAGTATTCCAAATGTGTATATGTACCTAGGTGTGGAAGTGGTTGTTGTCAAATGGGATCTTTGTCTCAATCCGCATTGTTCTCTTCCTTGACTGAACGTACAATATGGATCCTGTTCCTTTTTCGTATTTTTACAATTCAAGTTTATTGCCTAAAATGTACTTAACCATTAACACTTAAAACCCAATCTGTCTGTTCCCCTGTACAAAGGCTGTGTTTGTTTTTTTTCTGAATTTTAATGCTAATTGACGTGTTGCCCACTCAGGTCGCACATCTTCAAAGTGATTTCTGGCACTGTTTGTAGGTGCTAAAATGTATTGTGGTCATTAGCCCTAATGTAGGGCTGCTCGGCGGGAGGCTGGAATTTTGTAAGGTTTAAGCACAGTTTACTAATGGAATCTACTGTTGATTGCTGTGTGGTGGCCTAGCAATACTACTACTTCTAGCTATTCATCTTGTTCACACGTAGTTTATGCTTCATGTATTTTATGCAAAATTTTTTATATAACACTTTTATTTTATGCTTTTTCTGTGTTTTAGGCTGCTTTCGAATCAGCGTTTTTTGCCGTTCGCGGCAGATGCGGTGAAAAAAACGCATCTACCGCGATTACCGCATAACCGCTGCACTTGCGGCACAGTTGCAGCAAGCCCCATGCAATGTCTATGGGGCTTGCGTTAAGTGTGCAGCAAGTGCGGCCGCGAAAAAAAACGCGGTCAGCCGTGGGTTTTTTGTGGCCACACTTGCCACACCTGCTGCATGCCCGCAGAGACATTGTATGGGGCTTGCCGCAAGTGCAGCGGTTATGCGGTAATCGCGGCAGATGCGTTTTTTTCACCGCATCTGCCGCGATCGGCAAAACCGCTGATGTGAAAGTACCCTAATATCTTCATTTATTATTATTACTATTCTGCCATTTATTCTATGGTGCTTCACATGTGAAAAGGGACATATGTAGACAAGTACAATAATCATGAACAATGTAAGACACAGGCAGGTATAGGAGGACAGAGGACACTTCTCGTGAGGGCCCATATTCTACTAGGGATGGATGAGGGTACAGTACGTGAGGAGAGAGGACCCTGCCCATGAGGGCTCACGGTCTACAAGAGATGGGTGAGGATACAATAAGAGAGGGTAGTTGGTCATGTGGCAGTATAGTCAACTGAGTGTTACTGCAGGGTTGTAGGCTTGTCGGGAAAGGTGGGTCTTCAGGTTCCTTTTGAAGGTAGGCAAGAGTCTGATGTGTTGGGGCAATGACTTCGAGTATGTGGTGATGCACAAGAGAAATCTTGTGATTGTGGGAAGAGGGAATAAAAGAGCAGGAGAAAATGAAATCTTGTGAGAATCAGAGATTACGTTCTGTAAGCACTCGGAGGCGAGGTCACAAATGTAAGGAGGAAACAGGTTGCAGATGGGTTTGTATGTCATAGTTAAGGTTTTGTATAGAAATAAACTTTGCAGTGACAACAAGGTGCATAAATGTTTCGATCTCGACCTGAGACCTTCATCAGTATACTGAAATTAACTAAATTAAATACACTGTAAAATACCGGGCTGAATAATAGAGAACATTGATGTTTCCTAATTTGACATCTAATATATAATTATCTTATGTTGTCTGTAGCTCACTTCCGTCGAAATGAGGCTAAATCCCACAATCTATCGTGCCGACCAGAAGTATGCCGGATGTCATATTGGAACACCCAAGTGATGGATATCCCAATATGGCACCCGCTGGTGGTATTAGCCGCTTGCACAGTACCACCAACGAGACACCACCGGACCCTTCAGTTGACCCATCAGCTAGCCCCCTCTGTCAGCACCCCCGCCGGACATTACCTACCCTCCTGCCCCACCGGGCATCGTAATCTTCTGCACGCACCGCTGCCCAGCCACAGCCGGCAGGAGAGTCGATGGCTTGAGGCCTGTGCAGGAGGAGATGGGGTATAGGCGCCCCTTGTGGCTACAGAGGGCACTGCAACCCAGCTCATTCACCACAGGTCGCAAGCCACAAACTTTCCTGATGGCTGTGACTGGGTGCAGGTGGCGCTACACACACACACACACACACACATACATCACATACATGTACACATATACACACATACACATGTATATGCACACACGCATATACATGCATGCACACACATACATGCGTATCCACACACATACATTCACATACATGCAAACACACAAATGCATACATGTGCATACACATATGCATTCATGTGCATATATGCACACATACATGTTCACACACATGCACATACATGCGCTCACACGCATACATACATATACACATACACACGCACATACACATACACGCGGCCGCCATCTTTGGACACTCAGATATAGAGATGGCGGCCGTGTGACACCTCACACCACCCCACTGCAAGATTACAGGATTACATCGGAGGGAAAGTTAGTGGGAGCTAATAAAATGCATAATGAGGTGTCTGTCTATATTGTATGTAATTGTATGTAATAAAAGATTTCTGTGTGTGTGTGGTTTTATTTTTCGCTTTACTAAAAGTACTGCTAATGCCTGGCTGTCATACATACAGACAGCTAGCATTAACAATACGGCTTCATACTATATTCCCCAGTATTAGTGCCGACTGTTGGGGATGCGGAAAGGAGAGGGGAACGTTGCTTCATCTGTTTTGGGGGTGTGAAGTGATTAAGCCTTTCTGGTGTGGTGTTGAACGCATTGCGAGACAGGTTGCTGGACTTCAGTTTCCTCTGACGCCTGCTCTGGTTCTTCTACACCATACCGAGACCCCCTTTCCACAATATAAAAATTCTCTCCTGAAATTCTTCATTATTGCCGCACGGTCCTGTATCCCGGAACTGTGGGGTAGCTCTTCTCATCTGACTCTAACCCACTGGGCTAAAAAGGTTAATACCTTAATGCGTATGGAGGATCTCACGGCCTCCATGCACGACTCCTACATGAAATTCTGGTGCATATGGGCTGCCTGGATGGACTTTCAGCAAACAACGATTACAGAATTCTATTAGGAGGTGTGTAACCGTTTGCAGAATCATACTTCGATGACAGGCTTCACATTGGAGTCGTGCGGATGCCGGTCTCTCCCTCCCCCCCCCCCCCCATTCTCCTTCTCTCCTCATCCCCCCCCCCCTTTTTTTCTTTCGCCCTCCCCACCCTTTTCCCCCTCCACACTAGTCTCCTTGTGCTCTTTACCCCTCTCCTCTGTCATTTCTCTCTCTCCTCCTCTTTTCTGTCCTATGTCTCAAAAAGTGAGACTTCACAATATAAGACCATATCTTAAAAAAGATTTTTTAGTGGAGCCGTTGGCTCTTCAGATTTTCAATAGCACAAACAGCTGTATCAACGATCTTCTGAATATGGTGAAACTGAACATGTTCTTAACAGTTTTGTATCTTACACTCTGCCGATATCCTATGTAATATTGGAATAGCTGACTGTTATCTTTTTGAACCATTGTCCTTTGTTCGTGTCTTTTGTATTTACTAAATAAATAAAGAATTATAAAAAAAAACAAAAAGAACACGGCTTGATGTCAGCTGCCAAAAAAAAAAGTTGACTTCAACCCCTTTATTACCCAGTGTGCCACCGCTACACGGCAGCTGGAAGAGCGGGGTAAACGCCAGTTTTGGAGTCTCATGGAGATGCCAATCCTGAGGCAGCCTCTGGCTGCAATTTTTAGCGTTGGGGGGCACAGAAAGCTTGAGCTTCACCATGCTGAGAATTGTAGCCCCCACCTGTCTGGGTTATCTTGGCTGGTTGCATAAAATACAGCAAAGCCCATGCCAATGTTTTTTTAGTTATTTTAACTAAAAAAAAAAAAATAGGGCTTGACTGTACTTTTCATTGCCAGCAAAGCTAACACCACAGCGGAAGTTGGCAGCAAGTAACCGCTTGATTTACCTGCGCTGATAATAGAAAATACAGCAAAACCCTACACATTTTTTACCAAGAAATTAAACCCTTTATTATTTAAAAAACACAACTAAAAATACATTAGTTTACATACATTGGGAGAGAGCACGGGGGATAGTGAAGAGACACAGGGTGGATACAGCCACCACCCCCAGCACCACAGAGCCTGCCTTCATTGTCATTGTGATGTCACTGTCCTCCCATAGCATCGGACACACATCTACAAGTATATATATATATAATGAACACACAGCAAAAAAAAGACTTAGTGTACAAATAGTACTATTATTTCACTATGTATAAATGAAGAGATTCAAAAAGATTTCTATAGATTTCAAGTTTATTACAGTCTCACATGCTAGTAGTGTGCCATGTTATCTATGCAGTCAGGTAATGCCATTGCCATGTCTGTTATATAGAGGTATAGGAAGTGTGCCGAATATATCAATTGAATAGTGTTGATATATGTGCCACACGACAGTGTGGGCATGACTAATATTTCTACAAATGAACTCCCAATATAAGTATTGAAATGCTGCCTGGATGAGTGCTAAAGTTGCAAAGCAGAAGCATTCACTGGTTGGCTACGTGGCACTGAAGGAGATGAGAAGCACGTCACACTTAAAGAAGGCAAAGGGTAGGACAATCTCATCCTGTGTCCAATGAGATTGCAGGTGGGCATTGACTGGTGACATCACACCAGACCCAAAGCAGGAAATGTAGTCCGGGTGATGTTGAGATATGCAGGAGGTGTGTGTAAAGGTGTTATATGATACTGACATCATCTATCTAGGCGGAAGAAGAGGTTATAGTTTTGAACTGGAGTTTTTGAGCATTGGAAAGCCAGTGAAGAGATTGAGTGAGAGGAGAGACGAGAATAGCGTGGGGACAAGTGGATTAGTTGTGCAGCAGGGTTTAGGATAAATTGTAGGGGTACAAAAGTGTTAGAAGAGGGGCCACAGAGCAGAAGGTTGCAGTAGTCAAGGCAAGAGAGAATTAGGGCATGCAGTAGTTGTGTTTCAGATTCTTGATTAAAGGGAACCAACCAGCAGGATTTATGGCTATAAAGTGAAGCCAGGGAGGTGGGAGGGTTTGGCTTAGAGCCCACAGGAAGTAATAAAAGAAACCCAACCCCTCATAGGGATGCTGTGCTGCACACTTGCTAATATGCTGCACTGTTTTCCCGGTGTTGTTTAACAGTTTTCTCTGCAATCATACATGTATTCATTGAAGTAAAGGTATGATTGCAATCAGTATCCCAGTGCCTGTAAGGCACTGGCTCCATTTTATAGACCTAAACCCTGCTGGTTGGTTGCCATTAAGGATTGTACAAATCCTGGATATATTATTGAGTTGGAGTTGGCAAGAAGTAGAAAGGGCTTGGATATGTGCGTTTCTCCAAGGCACCGAACATGCGGGACTGGGGAGAGTGAGCAGCCCTTGACTTTGATGGATATGTAAAGGTAAAGTGAGAGGGGGAAACATGATAAATTCTGTTTTGTCCATGTTCAGTTTAAAAAATCAGGTAGAAAAGAAAAATGAAATAACATCAGAAATTGTGGGATTTTGATTAATACGTAGGTGATATCTGGTCCAGAGAGGTAGATCTGCGTGTCATCAACGTAGAGATCCTAAAAGCCATGAGCTGTCCCAGGCAAAAGGTGTGTAGATGAAGAAAAGCAGGAGTCTAATAACTGAACCCTGGGGACACTAAGTGAGATGAAGAATGTCCTGTCTATTAGATATGAAGAGATCCAGGATAGGGTCAAGTCTGTGATTCCAAAAGATGAGAGAATCTGTAACAGGAGGGAATGGTCAACAGTGTCAAAGGCAATAGTCAGGTCTATGAGAAGGAGGACAGTAGTTTTGCTTGGCTTTGGCAGTTAGTAGGTCATTGGTAACTTTAATTAGAGTAGTTTTGGTTGAGTGATGCGGTCAGAAGCCAGATTGTAACTGGTCGAAGAGGGAGCAGTGTTAGAGGTGGGTTCAAGATGGACATGCTGTTCCAGCAGTTTTGAAGCATAGGGAAGAAGTGATATGGGACAATAATCTATATATTGAGGTGGATGTTGACCCATTTTCCTTCACGATAGGGGTTGCTTTTTCACCTTCATGCTTTGTGCGTGTGTTTGGATATCCATCCCTAGTACGGTAGCTTTCATTCTTTGACTATACTTGCTCATATACATTACAATCAGTCTTTTAACCCGTTATCTATGTCCTTTTTTTGGGACGCCTAATCTTTTGCTTCTAGCAACTGAGATTTTATAATTAGGTCCAATTTTTTGTGTTGTGTTTGTAAAATGAATGATTTGAAAAAATGGAAATCATGTCATTGTCATTTTTAATTGAATATTCTTCCACCCAGAGAGCTTTCCTACATCAATTTTCGAAAAGGAAAATTGCTAATTTGTCAAGTAATGGGTTAATGACATTTATGAATGAACAGTTGTTTTAGCTAACAATTTTTATAATTTTAAAGCTTAACCGCCGTTTACATTTTTATTTAATAATGTAGAGCAAGAGATTTTTAATAAACTTTCAAATATACTTTGTAAGTGAAATATGATGGAAAACCATTCATAAACCTTCTACAAGATGTGCCAACTTTGCTGTGTCTGAAGCAGACATGTTCATTCTCAGTCAGATCCGTATTCACATTGCATACGGCCACACAACCATATAAGGGAGGGGGCGGGGCCTACATAGCTTCCACACTCCTGACTGCAGCTGATGAAGTGATAATGTATCAGATTACCGTGAGCTACGGCATAGTGCTGAGTAATGTCAGACTGTCAGGATCAGTGCAACTTCCTCTTCCCTGTCCTTGTCTCAAGCATCTCTGATCTGTCATCTGGCTCCCAACACAGCTCAGGATCTCTGATCTTGTCCCTTCTTTGCTATCACGTTGCATTGCTCCCTATCAGCTGCTATCCATGCCCACACAGCCCTAAAACGCAGTTTTTAAAAGCATACAAAAAAAGTCGGGAAAATAAGTCACATGACATAAAGCATTAACTTAGCCGCTATGTGACCCATCATTAACAACAAGTGCAGTGTTGATTTTTTTTTTTTCTTCAATGAAAAGACATTTACACTTTAAAGTTTTGTACAATTCTTTATAATCTGTTAACAAGTTTTCTGTGAGCATTTTTAGTTCTGAGTTCCCAGAAAGATGGTTCCGCCTGTGCTTGGTGGTGTAATGGAGCATGCTCATCCAGTTTAAACAACTGTAATGGCCACTGTTAACTAAGATGTGTATGGATGAATCTGCAATAGTTCTCCAGACAATCATGAACCTACTATTAAAGGGGTTATCCAGGACTTGTTTAAAAAAAAACATGCTTAAACACTAACAGGCAGGTGGCTGCCACCTGCCTGCCTGTTTTGCCAAGCAGCGTTCAACGCCGACACAGAGCAGTGTGAGACCACTCCCGTTGATGATTTTGCTGCTCCGGTGATATCACGACTACAGAGAGGCAGCTTTTCCCCTCTGTCGACGAGCGTCAGAGCCGAAGTCATGCTGATTGACAGTTGGCTCCCCTAATCAGGTAGCGAGTAGCCTACTGTCAATCAGCAGGTGATCGGCTTTCCCGGCCCTTACTACAGAGCAGAGCAGACAAGTCGACTCTACTCTGTTCACCCCGCGATGCTGTCCCTGACAGAAGCGGTCTGTGGCCGCTCTGTGCCAGGGGTGAACGGCTGTGACTAGTGCCGAGCACAACAGGCCGGTAGGTCGCAGCTACCTGCCTGTTGGTGCTTAGGCATATATATTTTTTTTTTTTTATAAATCCCAGATAACTACTTTAATGAAAGTAATGAAAGTATTAATTTCTAATCCACATAGTTAATGAATTACCATATATACTCGTGTATAAGCCGACCCCCCTACTTTTGCCCCCAAAACCTGGGAAGACCTATTGACTCGTGTATAAGCCGAGGGTGGACCCCAGCACAGGTATACAGCCCCCAGCAGTGTGGTATACAGCAGCCCCAGAGGTATATACAGCAGCCCCAGTGGTAGTATACAGCAGCAGCCCCAGTGGTATATACAGCAGCAGCTCCAGTAGTTAGTATACAGCAGCCCCAGAGGTATATTCAGCAGCCCCTGTGGTAGTATACAGCATCCCCAGAGGTAGTATACAGCAGCCCCAGAGGTAGTATACAGCAGCCCCAAAGGTATATACAGCAGCCCCAGTGGTAGTATACAGCAGCCCCAGAGGTAGTATACAGCAGCCCCAGAGGTAGTATACAGCCCCAGTGGTAGTATACAGCAGCCCCAGAGGTATATACAGCCCCAGTGGTAGTATACAGCAGCCCCAGAGGTATATACAGCCCCAGAGGTATATACAGCCCCAGTGGTAGTATACAGCAGCCCCAGAGGTATATACAGCCCCAGTGGTAGTATCCAGCAGCCCCAGAGGTATATACAGCCCCAGGGGTAGTATACAGCAGCCCCAGAGGTATATACAGCCCCAGTGGTAGTATCCAGCAGCCCCTGAGGTATATACAGCCCCAGTGGTAGTATACAGCAGCCCCAGAGGTATATACAGCCCCAGTGGTAGTATCCAGCAGCCCCAGAGGTATATACAGCCCCAGTGGTAGTATACAGTAGCCCCAGAGGTATATACAGCCCCAGTGGTAGTATACAGTAGCACCAGAGGTATATACAGCCCCAGTGGTAGTATACAGCAGCCCCAGAGGTATATACAACCCCAGTGGTAGTATACAGCAGCCCCAGAGGTATATACAGCCCCAGTGGTAGTATACAGGCCCCCCAGTGGTGGTATACTGACCCCCACCTGTAACATACAGCCCCCCCTCCTTAGTATGTCCCCCCCCAGGCTGCGGCACCTGTTAAAATAACAAACTTTAATACATCACCTTCCGGCGCAGCTCCTCCACTCCCGACTTCTTCTTCCTTCTTGTGCCGGCTTCTGTGACCGCGCGCAGGAAATGACGTCATCTCCTGCGCCCGGTGACATGAAACCGGAAGCAAGAAGAAGAAGCCGGGACCGGAGGAGCTGCGCCGGAAGGTGATGTATTAAAGTTTGTTATTTTAACAGGTGCCGCAGCCTGGGGGGGGACATACTAAGGAGGGGGGGCTGTGTGTTACTGGTGGGGGCCTGTGTAGTGCAATATGCACGGCATCCCCCCGCCGCTGATGGACGGGGGGATGCCGTGCATATTCATTGCACTAATGAGGCGGCCCCACGTGACCGCCTGCGGTCACCGCGGCCCCCTCCTGCCTCCTCCAGCCACCGGTGCAGCCCCCCCCCCACAGCATACCGAGTGACTCGTGTGTAAGCCGAGAGGGGGACTTTTCAGCCCAATTTTTGGGCTGAAAAACTCAGCTTATACACGTGTATATACGGTACTGAGACATTTAAATACAAAATACAGCAGGACATAAACAAAACAAAGACTTAATTTCAATTTCCTTAGCACACCTCCATTTCCTTATGTCCTGCTGTATTTTTATTTTAAATGTCTTGGTAATTCATTTGTGATTCAGTCTGATGAAGGAGCATTGAGCTTTGAAAGAGTACAAATATCATTTTTTGGTTTAGCCAATAAAGGTATCACTCCTATAATACGTTTCTCAACCTTTTTTTGGGACTTAATTATTTACATCAATTTCTCCGGCTAACACAGTACCACAATATTATTTTGTATTGTACTATAATCCACATAGCGTATTTCATTATGATTAGGAACGCCTACAGCGTTTGAAATGCGTTGATGACTAGTATCCACTCACCACTCTTCAATCGTTTTTTAATGTTTGAAATAAAGTGCTAATTTTAACCTATTTGCATTGAGTTGAGCTAACCTTCCTCCTTTTTTAATTGATTATTGCCATGCAACAGCTTCTGCTCCACACTGTCCAAAATCTGTTCTTAGAAACATATCTTAGCAAGGTATTCCTTTTTTCACCTTCACTGCATTGGAACCCCATGGACAATTCATTCCTGTGTTAAATTTTTTTTGACATAGAGTCTTAAAAAGAACCTCTTGGCTTGTTCATGCTGCATGATCCACGGGTAACAGGAATCAGACAATGGCAGAGTTATTGCAGGTATATGTTTTCCTCTGAAATGCTGCAGCATTTTAAAAGCAGTACAATATCTGGAAATACTTTGAAAAGCCAGTTGGGACTTTTGCGCCATAGCTTTACATTGATGGAAATAGCACCAACCCACACAACAGTCCCTGTGTCAGCTGGCAAGGGAGTAGCTATAAAAAGGGAAAAAAAGCACAATTGGGTCTTATTGATGGTATGCAGTGGGAGCCCTGGGGGATAAGTTGAGCTCATCTGGACAGGTTGTGTCAGACACACCCACTTTAAAAAAAGCCTCATATGGACATCCGCTGCAGTCCCAGTATTATTGCTACTCAAATGTAACACAGGGAGGTGGAAAGGGTAAATGCTGCCCTGCTGAATAAAAGCTGGCAAGGGAGAGGAGAGCTCTCAGATTCCATAGCAATAAACTGCTGACAGATTCCCTTTAATGCAGCTAATCTACATTACAGACTTATTAAGAAAGGTTTAGAGGATATTTTTTTAGTCAGTAGTGCTTTTTTTTTTTTTTTTTTTTTAAATTCCATTGTAGATCAACAACAACTGTCACTTTTCATTGGATAGTTGCTCATTATCTTAGAACGATGGTGGATCTCTTCTCTAGATACCTTTTCAATATAGTTGAACATTGTGCCAATTCTGTGGAAAAGCAAGTTCTGGTATGCAAGAGGTGAAAATAGTGATCCGTTATCTCCAAACCATGAGCCAACGAATGTAGATGTAAGAGAGCTGATGCCTGACTTTTCTATCTCTGCTTTTTATATAACATTTTTGTTCGAGGGAAAGGAATCTATTATCAGAGAACTCCACTTATCTGGGGCCACATATGATCAGATAAATCAAACCCAAATCAGCTCCATATATAAGGATGGGAAATTATAGACATTATAATGTTGGCATGTTCATTGTAGCCATGTGCGACAAACATTATTTCTAAATAGTTGGTGGTGTTGGACAATGGTGGCCATGACTTTACTGTTTGCTTTTATTTATATACTAGCTGTGTGCCCGATGCACATGCATCGGGATTCTAGCAGTGCGAGTCTCTGACTCGCAATGGCCGCTTCGCGGCCAATGCTTCGCGCTGCTAAGGCGACTCGCCATGCCCGCTGCGCGGGCATAGCGAGTCGCCTTAAAACTGCTCGCAATGGCCGCTGCGCGGCCAATGCTTCGGGCGTATCCACATGACGACATTGACTCGCAGCGTGAGCGGACTCAAAAGGGGCAAAAATCCCATTCGTGATTATATAATAGATGCCTGTAAATAGATGTAACAAGTATCTTTAGCAAATTTACAATATTTTGGAACGAAGTATAAGCACTGTTTAAAAAGGACATCTGCTAAATACAGTGGGCATCATATAGCCCAAAGCTAGTTTTCTGTGATTGATTCAAATGACGATGCATCCTCCTCGATCAGAGAACTGTTCTCTTCCCTCCTGCTCTGCACTAATCTAGGTAATCAGTGTAGAACAGAAGAGGAAGCTTACTAAGATCTGAATGGAAGCTGCACCAGCTGAAGCTCTTTCTAGGCGTTTAACTTCAGAACCTAGCTTCCAGGGCATGTGACTGATAACTCTGCGACGTTTTAGGTCATATGAACCATGTGGAGCAGCTGGTGTGGCCTCCATTCAGATCCTGATCAGGAACTGCAAGATGTAATATATGTGTAACTGCAAGGTGTTGTCATATAAAGTGTGTGTGACAGACTGCAAGTTGCGGTAATGCATGTGCGTGTAAAGGTACCGTTACATGCTTCAATGTCGTTAAGATATCACCAACGATCTCGGTCGTTAGGATATGTTTTTGACATCGGTGAGATGTCACACGTCTGCATATCGTGGACAACACAACAACGATGTAACGAGCAGCTATCGTTCGCACAACCCAGTGAACGATACTTGCTCACTGCTGTGAATAGAAGTCGTCAGCGACATCGTTATCGTGGTGTCACACAGAACGATGCAGCAGGTTGGCTGATCGAGGATCGTTTGATTTGAGAACATGTCCTCAAATCTATTCCAAAAGCGGCGAGTAGCACCACTCAAATATTTATCAATAATAGGGATAGGTGCTCAGCATGCCGACATAAGCAGCATTGGACAACAAGAAAAATATTCGGCATATATGTAGGGCGCACACCAATACAAAAGATTGTTATTGAGTTTAACCAAAAAAAACTTTATTTTACAAATTGTGAAAAAACAATAATAAAATACACACACAAGTGAAAGGGTTCTCCAACTGACTGACAATACTAGAAAATAAGGCAGGTGATACACTAGGTCATGTTAGACCATGGTAACATATACAGAACACCAAAAGTCGTATGTGTATCGTATAACTATCAATATATCCCAAAGGATATCACATATCTTGGTGCAACCAAGGTATCTAGTGTATACAAGCTCAGACAGTTAACAGTACAATGACATACAGACTAAACCATCTAATCCTGATTATGCCCAGTTTAAAATGTATAAAAACATGGACAAGAATTTCACATATCAAACATATCGGTGACACAAGGAGTCATACGTAAGGGTCATATTGTGCAAAATATCCCTGTAAGGAGCTTAGTGTTTATTATAAAACCTGTTTGATCAATTACAACGGTCTAGTCTATATCAGTAATAATATGCCCTGGTCACACAACATACTTCTAGAGCGTAGATGATGTATTCAGATCACAATGAGGCTGAAATAAAGTGCACAGCGCCCAGGAAAAAGCTAGAATAATTCATCATTAGGGATCATATTGTGCAATTTAGCCCTGTAAAGTGCTTAGTGCTGATTACACAGGTCAACAAAAAAATTTTTTTTTTCTGGTGCCCAAAATATTTTAATGAATTTGGGGTATTTTTGGGGTGCTGATTCTGAATATGCTATCAGTTTTGCCAGATTGGCTTAAGTTTTTGAGATTTTTGGTATCTTATTTATAGCACTTGTTCGTAAATGCGACGCATCATCTCATTAATTTCTTTGGATTAGTACTTGAACTGAGCAGTTCTCAATATAGTTTTGTGTTAATTAGTGTTCTAAAAGTTTGTTCATAGCTTGGTTTTTGGCACTAACTTTATGTTGTTGTCTGTTGTCCAGTGAAAAGCATGAACTCATCAAGAAGAAGTTGTCTTAACGATCCAGACTCATTCTGTTACATTTGTGGTGAATATACACTGACAAAACATAGAAGAAACATAACAGACTTCGTTAAAAAAGTAGCAAAAAACGTCTTTTTTGTTACACATTTTACGAAAAATCTCAAAAACTTGAGCCAATCTGGCAAAACTGATGACATATTCAGAATTAGCACCCCAAAGTTACCCTAAATTCAATGAAATATCTTTGGCACCAAAAATGCTGTTGACCAGTGTTATAAATCCAAGCAGTATGATCTATATCAGTATTAATGTACCCCGGTCACACAATATACTCCTAGTGCGTAGCCGAGATACTCAGATCACAATCAAGCTGAAATAAATTGCACAATGTCCAAGATAAATCTAGAATAATTCATCATTAATAACAACTGATGAACGAGGCTGGTATATAACAATATCAATGCACATAATCCCAGTCAGAATTAAAGCCCATAGGGTATAGAAGAACAGGGAGGATGTATAAATATATGGCAACTGTTATTAATAGCCGCACATCACAGGAGGCATATGTAGTTATATGTATATATTGACCACATATCACATGAGACGTATCACTTTGCACCATGGGATTGTGGGATTGTAAGAGTATGAGAAATAAGATGGTATATAAGTACGCAGATCTCATTACAGGCATCTATGGCAGTCCTGTGTAGTCAAGGCTGTATATCACCTATGTTTAGTCATGAGCTGATAGCTATGTCACCCAATAGCAGAGGTCAGTTCATGTCAGTGGAGGACTGTCACAGCCCTATCCCACGCGTTCCGCTGCTAGGGAAGTGCAGCTTTGTCAGGGGTTAATCACAGAATGCAAAAATAAAGGCATTTTATAATGGGTATAAGCAGTATTTACTGTGTGCAGCCAGCGAGCGCTGGGCGCGAGACCGGACGTCCGTCACGGTCACATGGTATATTTTGCTAGACAACTGCCTAAACAGATTGGGGTCATTCCATGTCAAGTGATCCAAAAATGAATATTTTTTTTACCTGACGTCTTCAGATTTTTTAAAAATTTTCTTTCTATATGAAGTAGAACTTTAGTAAATTACAAAAAAAAATGTTTAGAATTTTTTTCTTTATCATTTAATTTTTTACAGATTTTTAAAGTTTTCAAAAAGTGTGAATTTTGGCCTGGTATGGCTTTACATTTTCTATCATATCTCGGGCTAGAAATAAGATACAGAAACAAAATAAACCCCATTCTACTCAGAACTGTACAGGCTTTCACTAGATATGTCACAAGAGGATCTTAGTTACCGTATATACTCGTGTATAAGCCGACCCGTGTATAAGCCGACCCCCCTACTTTTGCCCCCAAAACCTGGGAAAATCTATTGACTCGCGTATAAGCCGAGGGTGGACCCCAGCACAGGTATACAGCCCCCAGCAGTGGTATACAGGCCCCAGCAGTATGATATACAGCAGGCCCCAGTGGTATATACAGCAGCCCCAGTGGTATTGCAGCCCCTATATACAGCAGCCCCAGTGGTATTGCAGCCCCAGTGGTATTGCAGCCCCTATATACAGCAGCCCCAGTGGTATTGCAGCCCCTATATACAGCAGCCCCAGAGGTATTGCAGCCCCAGTAATGCAGGGCCCCTATATACAGCAGCCCCAGTGGTATTGCAGCCCCAGTGGTATTGCAGCCCCTATATACAGCAGCCCCAGTGGTATTGCAGCCCCAGTAATGCAGGGCCCCTATATACAGCAGCCCCAGTGGTATTGCAGCCCCAGTAATGCAGGGCCCCTATATACAGCAGCCCCAGTGGTAGTATACAGGCAGCCCCAGTAATGCAGGGCCCCCCCCTCATGCTCCGGTCACCTGTAAAGCAAATTATACTTATCAGTGCCCGCTGCCGTCCGCGCCCGCATCTGCCGACATCCCGATCCTCCGTCTTCATGCATCTTCTTCCTGTTTCCTGTGCGCGTCGCCGGTGATGACGTCATTGCCTGCGACGCGCACAGAAGCAGGAAGAAGATGCATGAAGATGGAGGATCGCATGTCGGCAGCGGCGGGCGCGGACGGCAGCAGGCACTGATAAGTATAACTTGCTTTACAGGTGACCGGAGCATGAGGGGGGGCCCTGCATTACTGGGGATGCGGGGGCTGCTTTATACCGCTGTATACAGCAGCCCCCGCACTGACTCGCGTATAAGCCGAGGGGGGTACTTTTCAGCCCAATTTTTGGGCTGAAAAACTCGGCTTATACGCGAGTATATACGGTAATATTTTACCAATGCAAATGCAAACGCAAAATTTTAAAACGCATTTCCGAAAAATCGGCATAATTTAAATATTTCAAAAACTGCATGTGTCTGCTATGCTCTTAGCCACATCTGTACCAAATTTCAAGTTGGGACCGCAATGGGATCATATTTTAAAATATTTTACTATTAATAGCGTCAATGGGTCATTCCATATCAAGTGATCTAAATATGAATATTTTTTTTTAAGTGACGTCTTTAGATGTTTTTTATTTTTTTTCTATTTGAAGTACTACTTTAGTTAATTACAAAAAAAAGCTTTGAATTTTTTTCTTAATCTTAATTTTTTACAGATATTTAAAGTTTTAAAAAAGTGAGAATTTTGGCCTGGTATGGCTTTACATTTTTTTTTTATCTCGGGCTAGAAATAAGATGATCAAGTGGGAGAGGCATCATTTTACTCAGAATGGTAACAGCTTTCATTTGATATGTCACAAGACTATGGTTTTTATATTTTGTCCGGGAAAAATCAAATTCAAAATTTTGATGCGCAATTGTGAAATAAATGTTAGTTTGAAAATTGTGAAAAAATGCCTGTGTCATTTATGAAGTGTTTAATAAGAATAGTACAGTAGTTAAATCATCGTTCTATAAAATATGAACTAATCAAACAATTAATAGCACGTTTTTAAAGTGGCTTTTTATCATCAATTTGTCCCTTCTAGTGGGCGAAATATAATCTTGTCCATAAGCGCTTACTAGCAATCGCCATTTCCTTTTGTGTCAGAGTATGTACGGCCTGTCACTGTGTTCGGCTCCACCTGAGTTATTATCTGACTTTTGTGCACTTTTAAAATATCTGGCTTTCTTGGATACATAAAGGATGGCGCTGGACCAGAAGGATGCAATAAAGTCAATCCTACTTCTCCATTTTCACAATCTTTGGAGAGTACAGTAGCCAGCCACCAGCGCCAATCATATTCACAGGTCACATAGCCAGTTATGTCATCCATTGCCAATCTTGTGCCACCTTCTACCACTTCATGGACTTCACTGTCTTTGCTGAATGAAAAAATCTTTGTTTTTATTTCTGTTTCACTACATGGAATGAAAATGTGGTATTGCTGAGTCCCTTTGATGGGTTCTGCTTCCTGTAACCGATGTTTTAGCAAACTCTCCTCCTCTTCGTAGTCCTGGTTTGTACAATATTCAATACAATATTGTTCATTCTCAGGTTGAGCTCTAACAAAGCTTTCTCCTATATGTCCTCTCCTGCTTCTAAGCTGTAACATATCAAAATAATACAATAATGTCTAAAAATCATGGATTATTTGGTGAATATAGACCCCACACGTTTAGACCACAGGCTGAACAGATCTGAATTGAGGATTTTCGAATTGACACTATAATAGTTAAATATTTTAAAATATGATCCCATCGTGATCCCAACTTGAAATTTGGTACAGATGTGGCGAAGAGCACAGCAGACACATGGCCAGTTTTGGAAAATTTTAAATTATGGCAATTTTTCAGAAAATTGTTTAAAGTTTTGCTTTTGCGTTCACATGGGTAAAATATGAACAAAGATACTCTTGTGACATATCAGGTGAAAGCCTAGACAGTTCTGAGAAGAACAGTGTTTATTTTGTTTCTCTATCTTATTTTTAGCTCGAGATATGATAGAAAATGTAAAGCCAGACCAGGCCAAAATTTGCGCTTTTTTAAAACTTTAAAAATCTGTAAAAAATTAACTGATAAAAAAATTCAAAACTTTTTATTTGTAGTTAACTAAAGTTATACTTCATAAAGAAATCTAAAGACATCAGGTAAAAAAAAATATTCAAATTTAGATCCCTTGATATGGAATGACCCATTGACGCTATTAATAGTAAAATATTTTAAAATATGATCCCATTGCGATCCCAACTTGAAATTTGGTACAGATGTGGCCAAGAGCATAGCAGACACGTGCAGTTTTTGAAATATTTACCGTAAATTATGCCGATTTTTCGGAAATGCGTTTTCAAATTTTGCGTTTGCATGGGTAAAATATTAACTAAGATCCTCTTGTGACATATCTAGTGAACGCCTGTACAGTTCTGAGTAGAATGGTGTTTGTTTTGTGTCTCTATCTTATTTCTAGCCTGAGTTATGAGGAGAAATGTAAAGGCAGGCAACAGCGAAATTCACACTTTTTTCGAACTTTGAAAATCATTTAAAAAAATTTTATTTTTTTTGTTCATTTTCTTCACATTGTGCATTGTCTGACATGCTATTATCAAATAAAATCTCGAAAGAATTAAAAAAATATAGAGGTAATAATCATTGGTTCACTTGACATGGAATGGCCCATTGCCGGACGGGATGTGACAATAGTCACGTGATCCTGTTGCCTGGGGACGGCCAGACAAAGTCTCAAGGCCGGAATTACATAATGAGTCATGTGATTATGTTGCTAGGAGTCGGATAAACCATCCCGCAGTGCTAATAAGGCTGGGGGTTATGTTATCAAATCTGCAATCATACGATGTATCGTAGTCGTATCTCGGTGTAACACGCATCAGCGTCCTAACGATGTTTCAACGATTTCGTGACGTTTTCAACGAACCTGTGACGTTTGAGCGATATTGTTCATGATCTCGTACCATGTAACGGGGCCTTTAGGGTAACTGCAAGATGTGGTAACGTTACGTGTGTCCATATGTGCATGTAGCAGAGCTGCATTTGTGTCTGTGCATGGAGCAGAGCTGTGTGGGTCTATATATGCATGGAGCAGAGCTGTGTGTGTCTATTTGTGCATGTAGCTGAGCCTTGTGTACATATGTGCATTTAGCTGAGCTGTGTGTCCATATGTGCATGTAGATTGCATGTAACAGCTGTGTGTCTATATGTGCATGTGGCAGAGCTGTGTGTTTATATGTGCATGTTATATGCATATAGTAGAGCTCTATGTGTCTTTATCTGCATATATTTTTCATGTAGCTGAGTGCATATAATAAATACACACTGATAGGAGACACTAATAATAGATTTATTACCTCCCTATTCTAATCTACTATATTGAAATTAAGGGACTGACTTCCCTGCTTTACACCACGGAAGTTATCTTTAATTTTCTGTTGTCTAAATCTAGGATGAGTCTTTTGGACTGGAGTATTTTGTCTGGAAAAAAACGCATATACACTGTGTGCCCAATTATTAGAAAATTTGGATTTTTGATGATTAGTCTTATTATTGAACTACTACAGTTCTGTCAGACAATTAAAAAGGTTCGTAAACTTGAGGTCTAAATGTGTAAGAAGGGTAAACTGAGGTTTTGATTTCTCAGTAGAATATCTTTGTGTGCAGAATTATTATGCAACTAAATAAAAAAAGAAAATTTCCCAATTTGAATTAATTTTTATCTGTTAGGGTGGTTTTACACTAGTGTTTTTTTGTCTTGCATTGTAATCCGCCAAATCCTGAAGCATCCTGATTCCTATATTTAAAATGGGGCCACAGGGACATGCATTTATATCAGTTTTTATTCGGATCCTTGTCAATGTGTACTTTCGACAACCTCCCCAACCCCACACTGTTGCGATTTTGCTGTTCATGAAAAATCCTGATGCATTTGTGAGTCGGTCGACAGGGTAGGGGGTACTTGGATACCGGGACAGGTTGCTACTTCAATGGGGATCACGGCTGGTCGGGTAACAGTCCCGTGCCCTGGACACTCAATGGCTGAGGGGAATACTATTTGGGATGGGGGATTATTATACATGACACCACGTGTCAAACCTGGTAATGTTGTTACCAGCGCTGCAGCCGGCCGCTGAGGTAATTGTGATGCAGCTTTGGGTAATGGAGCTCCCCACAGGCAGAGCTTTACCTCAGGGCAGCACCGTGGATGAGGGGAGTCGTAGTCCTTGGCTCTGAGGTGCTGTAGAGGCCCTTTAGACAATAAATAACTGATGCAGAAACCAGATAAGCTCAAACAGTTCTTTACTGGTATGAGATGAATCAAAAGGTACACAGAACAGTCTAGTTTGCCAGGAAATTTGTTGCCACAGGCTTTGGGGTTCGCCACAGAGTCTGTCAGAGGTGCCTCTCAAATGCTTTTCTTGGTCCAATTCTTTATGGCTCTGTTGGCTCTCTACACTCCCACTCTAGAATCTGGTTTCTGGTCCCTGAGTCTGTTGCTTAAAGTGTCTCTTGTCAGCGTCTTGAACCCAGCTTTGGGACAGAGGTTGGACTATTTTGATGGTTGCTGTAGCACCTTCTTGGTAAGGCCCACAGCCTGCCGGTTAGCAGTTTGGGATAAACCTTAACAAACCGCCTCAGTTCCAGAGTACCGGGATGACCTGAGCACTCCAGAGGGCTCTGACCAGTCCTGGAGTGCCCCCTTCTTGTCTGGGTTACCTCTTTAGTTTTGGAGGTACCCTCCTGTCAGCTGCAGGTTACTCTGCGTCCGTCCGTTCTGCTCTCTTCACACCATCTGACTGCTGTCAACTGTCACCTACGTCACGTCTCCCGCTCTGCTAAGCTTTACTTTCCTGGGACCTACTGAATATACAGTCCCTGGTGCTAGGGTGGCTGTGATTAGTATTTTGTGGTTTTGGATACAGACTCTGTAGCTTCCCCCTCTACCTGTGACTATGGAGGCACTACACCTTCTGTTTGGGATGCAGTACCTCCCTGTTGTGTCCTGCCAGAGGGGCGCCACATTTGGATGCATCCCAATGCAGCTACAGATACAGTTAGGGCCAGAAATATTTGGACAGTGACACAAGTTTTGTTATTTTAGCTGTTTACAAAAACATGTTCAGAAATACAATTATATATATAATATGGGCTGAAAGTGCACACTCCCAGCTGCAATATGAGAGTTTCCACATCCAAATCGGAGAAAGGGTTTAGGAATCATAGCTCTGTAATGCATAGCCTCCTCTTTTTCAAGGGACCAAAAGTAATTGGACAATGGACTCTAAGGGCTGCAATTAACTCTGAAGGCGTCTCCCTCGTTAACCTGTAATCAATGAAGTAGTTAAAAGGTCAGGGGTGGATTCCAGGTGTGTGGTTTTGCATTTGGAAGCTGTTGCTGTGACCAGACAACATGCGGTCAAAGGAACTCTCAATTGAGGTGAAGCAGAACATCCTGAGGCTGAAAAAAAAGAAAAAATCCATCAGAGAGATAGCAGACATGCTTGGAGTAGCAAAATGAACAGTTGGGTACATTCTGAGAAAAAAGGAATTGACTGGTGAGCTTGGGAACTGTAAAAGGCCTGGGCGTCCACGGATGACAACAGTGGTGGATGATCGCCGCATACTTTATTTGGTGAAGAAGAACCCGTTCACAACATCAACTGAAGTCCAGAACACTCTCAGTGAAGTAGGTGTATCTGTCTCTAAGTCAACAGTAAAGAGAAGACTCCATGACAGTAAATACAAAGGGTTCACATCTAGATGCAAACCATTCATCAATTCCAAAAATAGACAGGCCAGAGTTAAATTTGCTGAAAAACACCTCAAGAAGCCAGCTCAGTTCTCGAAAAGTATTCTATGGACAGATGAGACAAAGATCAACCTGTACCAGAATGATGGGAAGAAAAAAGTTTGGAGAAGAAAGGGAACGGCACATGATCCAAGGCACACCACATCCTCTGTAAAACATGGTGGAGGCAACGTGATGGCATGGGCATGCATGGCTTTCAATGGCACTGGGTCACTTGTGTTTATTGATGACATAACAGCAGACAAGAGTAGCCGGATGAATTCTGAAGTGTACCGGGATATACTGTCAGCCCAGATTCAGCCAAATGCTGCAAAGTTGATTGGACGGCGCTTCATAGTACAGATGGACAATGACCCCAAGCATACAGCCAAAGCTACCCAGGAGTTCATGAGTGCAAAAAATTGGAACATTCTGCAATGGCCAAGTCAATCACCAGATCTTAACCCAATTGAGCATGCATTTCACTTGCTGAAATCCAGACTTAAGACGGAAAGACCCACAAATAAGCAAGACCTAAAGGCTGCGGCTGTAAAGGCCTGGCAAAGCATTAAGAAGGAGGAAACCCGTAATATTGGAATAGCTGACTGTTATCTTTTTGAACCGTTGTCCTTTCAGATTTGTTCCTGTCTTTTATATCTACTAAATAAATAAAGAATTATAAAAAAAAAGGAGGAAACCCAGCGTTTGGTGATGTCCATGGGTTCCAGACTTAAGGCAGTGATTGCCTCCAAAGGATTCGCAACAAAATATTGAAAATAAAAATATTTTGTTTTTGGGTTATGTTTATTTGTCCAATTACTTTTGACCTCCTAAAATGTGGAGTGTTTGTAAAGAAATGTGTACAATTCCTACATTTTCTATCAGATATTTTTGTTCAACCCTTCAAATTAAACGTTACAATCTGCACTTGAATTCTGTTGTAGAGGTTTCATTTCAAATGCAATGTGGTGGCATGCAGAGCCCAACTCGCGAAAATTGTGTCGCTGTCCAAATATTTCTGGCCCTAACTGTATAATGTATTTCAATGGTAGACAGATGCGGACATGGTGGATCCATCTGGATCCGTTTTCCACACTGAGCATGCTCAGAATAGTTCCTGCACCTCACAATGCATCTACCTCCACCTCAGAAAAAGGGCTTGTGCCCTATGTTAATGTGTTAAATGTGATTAAAATTTATTTTGCCCCTGATTATAATATGTGGACACTTGGTGAGGGGCTGCAAAAGTGGGTTAAACTACTACTTTATTACAATCAGTGTTTGAAGTCCCATCAGCTTTTGCCATCGCTAATCGGGACTTCTATGCCTCTTCTATGTACTGAACTGTCAAAAATGGCGTCGAAGTGTGTAGACGGCACACCTGTTGCATTTGACAGTCATGTTCATAGAGAACTTTCAGAATAGGCATAAATCGCACTCCTACGCTATTTCTGACAGTTGTGTGCATTGATAAGTCCAGCTGTGCTGGCAAAAGCCAATGGGACTTCAAACCGTGATAGTTATAAAGCAGTGGTTTAAAACACTCATGCAGCCCCTCCCCAAGTGCCCACATAGTATATACGTATACACAATAAATTTTATTAAATTTGATCTCACCCTGTCCCCAACCGGACCAGGCTTCTGGCAGCTGCTGTGACATGAGTTTGAAGTCGCACGGCCAGATCCGTAAGAACCCTTTTTTATCCTTATCTGGCCGCACCACTAGTGTGAAGCTAGCCTTACTTGTATAGCTGCCCTTCTTTTCAGTAACAAACATAAACATTTATCTATGTAGTATGTCAAGTTCCTAATCTGTTGACGATCAATGTTTTGGGGACAGCACCATCCACAACCTCCGGTCGCTGCTCAGAGAAGTTTTCTGCTTTCCTCCACTGAAAAAATCGTCCATATAAAAAAAGACCCACACGTTCTCAATAGTGTTTAGTTTAGGTGAGGAAGAGGCCATGTCATTATTCTTTTATCTTCATGGTCTTTATTGGCAGCAAAGCAGTGGAGGACTTCCAGGTGATGTAGCATTGTACTGCATATAAATTATAGTTTTCTTGAAAGCCGCAGACATTTTTTCCTGCATCACTGCTTAAAAAAAAGTCTTAAAAAACATGGAAATAGGTTCGAGAGTTGATTTTGAGTCCATCTTCAACCTGTAAAGGTTCAACTAGCTTATCTTTAATACTACCAGTCATAGCAGTACCCACCTCCACCTTGCTGGCGTCTGAGTCGAAGTGGAAGTGGATGCCCATTACTGATCCAGCCACCGGTCCATCCATCTGGTCCATCACGAGTCACTCTCATCGGTCCATAAAACCTTTGATAACTCTTTCTTCAGATATTTCTTAGCCTTGTCTTGACATTTCAACTGTGTCTTGTTCGCTGGTAATTGGGTTTACCTCTCTTACCATGCTTCTTGTACCTTGTACTTCTGGGCTCTCCAGGCAGGTTCCAGTTCTGGAATATGGCAGCTCTGGAGAATAATAGGCTTCTGGTCGCTTCACTTTTGATTTTTCTTAAATTTCTTGCAGTTTATTTGTATCCTATTTTTTCTCAACACATCCTGTCAATTAAATCATCTTTTTTTTTTTTTTTTTGGCCAATTTTGTCTGAGGAAAACAACCTGCCTAATAATTGTGCACACATTGATACATTTTTGCTATATCCGAAGGTCATCCCCCCCTTATTACACAGATACACATCACCTGATCTGCTTTATCCAGTAAGCAATTTCAACTTTTTGGTCATAGAAAATTATCAAAAAGCATGAGACCAAAAGCTTTATCTAAAAAATGTCTAATTTGTTTATTCTAAATATGAAATAATGCCTTTTGCCATTTTCAACATAAGAAAACGAGAACATTAAGAGAAATAATATCAGGTCTTTTATGGTAGCAAAACCCATCGGACCTGGAATGCAAATGTAAAAAAAAAAAATATTATTATAAACTAAAGAAATGAAAAAAATAAACTGTAAGCTTTGACCTTGAGTGCACAATTCCAAAAGAGTGAATTTTATTCTAATCACATAGGTTTAAAGGGTTAAGTATCTGCTATTTTCTAGTCTAGGATTGAGATGCTTTCAAGTGTGGTTTCTTAGTAGTCAGCTGGGCTGATTGTATCATTTTGTGGAGGATCCAGTGTTAGTGTCAGTTATGACCTTCAGTCAATCAGCTTTTCTTCAGGTTTTAATTGGTACTGAGATAACAATCTGTTAAAGAAAATTATTATTTTTTGCCATAAATGAGATAAAATAGCAGAGAAAATTGGCAGCTAAGGATTTTCAACATTGTTTGTTTTTCCTTTAATTTTTTTATTATTATTATTGTATATAGTACATTATTTTTCTTTTAAGCTGTTCTACAGATTTTAAGAGCAGACTTTTCTTTTCAGCATTCAAGGCAACAAAGACGGACTTACAAAGAGATAAGGTTAAGAGCCTTTTAGTTCTCTACAAGCAAGGGTCTAATTAATGCTATGCAGAGAAAACATCATATTTTTTTTTTTGGTTTGAAACAGTCTTATTAACTCAATTTTGTAGGTAGGTTGGAAGTAAAAAAAACACTAAGTGCCTTGGATTTTCTACCTTTTTATTTTGCTACAGATTAAAAAGAGCCCTCAGTGTCTCTTTTTCAAAAAGGTATTTTGTAAGTGACAAAAAAGATTTCTGTTCCACTAATTTCTGTACCCACTTGTGTTCTGACAGTGGATTCGGCCATCTCAGGATACCCCTTCAGCAACCCAACTATTACTTTACAATATCTGCCTGGTTCGTAAAATATAGCTTGTGTTTATATGCCTGTGCATATTAGAATCAAGAATGCATGCTTTAAAGACTTCTAGAGGTGTCCGTATCCATTACATTTCCCAATGTTTTGTTGTTGATTCTATGTAACTCTATTATAAAGATGACTGTTCTGCTACTTTTGACATATATGCTGCAACTGCATACTAGAATTGGCTTGTGTTCACTTTTCCCTCTCTTCTGTCGATGTTAGGCTGGAGTCACACTGCATGTGACTTGCATGAGTGCAATGCGAGGTAAATTTCCCATTGCACTTATGCCCATGTTAATCAATGAGGCAGCTCAGACTTGCAAGTTTTACTACAGCCCTATACTGCGATTGTATGCGAGTCTTGGATCACTCACAAGTCAGAGTGCGGGTGAAACATCGCACTGCACTCTGCAAACATGCGAGTGCAGCATGATATACACCGAGTCTGGCAATGGAGGAGATTAAAAAAAATTGCATGGTCCCTGCACTCCTATCCTTATAAGGCTGAGCTGCCCTACTATACTTGTATAATGTTTGGAACACTTGTAAATCACTTACTCACTAGCTACTCCTAACTAGTCACCCCTCCCGTATGTGACTTCACTCCATGCTTGATTGTGCAGCTCCGCACCACAGTGAGTATCAGCGAGTCCGATAACATACACTTCCTCATTCCAATAGTATGGATGTGACATCACAGAAGGTCCTGTGCAGAGAGCAGGGAGCGTGGCCACACCTCTCATTGGACTGAATTTGCGGGAAGCAGTTATAAGAGACTGGCTGTCATAGCAGGACATTTTCTGACATCACGCCTGCATGATTGGAATGAGAAAGCATCTGTTAGCGGTCTTGCTGATGCTTACTACGGGAGGGGGGTTCACAGTCAAGCGTGACAGTATACAAGTATAGTAGGCAGCTAAGCAATATAGTACAGGAGTGCAGGGACCATACAGAAATATTTTATCTCCCCGGAGTTCGCCTTAAATCTCTCCCTCTCCTACTAAGTTCTGATTTTTTCTAACCTTGTACTGAAATTCCATTATGTGGATTCACTGCTATGTTATAACTTGTTGCCTAATATGTCTGCTCATCTTTCAGCATTTTTTTTTTCCTTTTCTCTTCCTGATATTGATTGATGTTCAACCACTTGTTTTATTGAATCTCATTAAGGTCTGCAAACCTGCATGCCAACTTACAGTAATTAGAGTCCGGATAGCCATTCCATCTGTTCTTCAAGTACTGTTTAATTAATGAACTTTTCAGCATGTTCTTTGCCTTGTAAAAAGCTCTTAGTATTCTCAAGATGTTGAATAGGATTTGCATTCCAGCTTTTTGCTCATTGATTACAAAGAAATCTTGCAGTCGTGTTCATTATGGAATCCCAAAACTCACACTTACATATTAATACTTGAAAAGAGTTGCAAAGAGATTAGAATTGTATTATTCCAGTGCTTAATTAGAGTTTTTTGTAAAATTAGATTTGAAAAGAGGATTTCTTTTAACTAAGCTACTGTATTTTATTATTGCATTTAGTATTTCATGGAACAAAAGCTTTGATTTTTAGTGTCCCTTTTAGCATTGCCAAGCCAATGGTTTAGATTTGTAGAGTTTTAATAATTATTGTCCTTAGGGAAAAAAAAGAACTTGTTCCTTCTTGTTACTGTTATATCGAATTTTCCTTAGCAACTTTAATGGCTTTGAGTTTTAATTATATTCCATGCAACACTGCAGCAAGTTTTCATTTTTTTTTTTTTTTTTTTTTTTTATTTCACCGCTGGAGTAGTGCTAAAAAAATATAGGTCACCTACCCATGCTGTCATTCTCTCCCTCCAGCGCCGTCATATGTTTTCGGTTCCGCTCTTATCAGTCTTTTGCTGTCTGTGACCTGCCGGCAGCTCCAGTGTTTCATGGGTTGAGCCAGAGTGCATTCTTCAATACAAGTTTGAGAGACTTGTTCTGGCTCTGAGATTTGCATTGAGAGCTTGTGATGGTACTTCTGATTTCCAGCCCTTCAGAAGTTGCACTCACAAGATGGAACCATGAGATCGAAGCAACATCGAAAAAGGGTGAAGACCCTAGAAGTTGACTATAAGACCAGGGGCACGGACCTTAGGTTAAAGGCACTACTGCAGCACTAAAAAAAAAATGGTGTTGTGGTGCTTTAGATATATGGACATCATGAAGAATTATATTCAAGACTATGCACCATGAACCAGAACGGGACAACCTCTCTCTAGGGCTGGCTCATGCTTTGGCAGCCTTGAATTTTCCTTGAATTACATAAACTGCCATTTATCTGAATAGCCATTATGAAGTACTACTTTGTATGTCCACAGCTTTCCCTAGCAAAATCAACTGATTTGCACAGAGTTTTATGAGGTGGGTCATCAGCGGATTACTACCCTGGCCATATTTTGACAAGGGATCATGTCCAATGACATAACCTATGTAAACATGAACTACTTTCAAAAATAGTAATGTCATTAGGAGGTTTAATCCCCAAAGGGGTATTTCTTCCATTGAAAGTTGTCCCCTTTCCCTAGGATATAGCTAACTATTAGCTGGGGTCTGACCGCTGGGACCCCCAGCCATCCCAAGAATCGGGCTCTGCAGAGCTCAATGTTGAAAGAATCAGAGTTGCATGTTCTCTGGATAGGGGATGTTCCATTTCTGGGTATACCTCTTTAAGCGCAGTAACCGGAATATTTCCTTGTAAGCTGAAAAATATTAGAATCTGTGAATCCTCAGTGGTTGGTTGATACCTTTTAATGGCTAACTGAAAAGATGGTAAGTAAAGCAAGCTTTTGGGACAGTATGGCCCCTTCATCAGGCTGATAATGACACAAATTCTGAAGAGACACACATATATACATAAGCAGGGTAGGATAATGCAGTAAATACGAATACAAATTGATAATGACCTTTGACACATTTAAAACAGGAATGAATGTCTCACATGGATTCATGTGTTTTTATACCAATTGAAAAGGCATTTGGTGATATCCCATCTTCCAACAGACCCCAGTTAGAGGACAATGAACTTTTGACACTTCTTGCGTGAACTGTCTCGCATGGATTTATAGCTTTCTAACTGAGGAATTTTCAGGTCTCCACAGATCACTAATCATAAAACAATAATACAATTTGTTGCGCTTTTCTTAGAATTTTGGTTTCATTTTCCCAGCTCCTCTCCCCTCCCAAGACTGACTCTGCTTTACATCACCTGTTGTATTTAATGCATTGTCCTACCCTGCTTATGTATATATGTGTGTGTCTTCAGAATTTGTGTCATTATCAGCCATAGTGTCCCGAAAGCTTGCTTTACTTACCATCTTTTCAGTTAGCCATTAAAAGGTATCAACCACTGAGGACTCTCAGAATCTAATATTTTTCTATCTACTGGCTAACACGGTATAAACATTTTTTTTACCTTGTAAGCTGAGTGGTTTGTGCTGCAAACCAGTGATTCTTAAAAATGTTGCATTAATTCTGATTACTCATTTCCAATCACCAGTGTTCAATCTATGAGAAATCCTTTAAGCATTGAGACTCTTTCCCCCTCTTCCCCCACCCCCACCCTTTTTTTGGATAGGAAGTAGCTAACTAATATTTACTCTCATTGGGATTGTCTGTCTTTTGGTTAACCAGAGAGAACTTTATGACTTTATTTCTCTCCCTACACAGAAGAATGCGTCCAATGGTAAAATCTTCTCTACATGTGATACAGGGCTGGATCTAAATCAGTAATAATCAAGAAGCGATATAATATATTCACCTGAATGATAATCACCTGTGTACTTGCCATTTCTGTGGCATAATAGTATAATTAAGGACAATACAATATCGGTCATTGCACTTTGTTGTGGTCACATTTATGTTGGATTTATAATAAGGAGGCACATAGAACTGGATCAGGAGAGTTTCAGGAGAAAATATAACATGGTTTTGCTTTTTAGCCCATTGTAAATTAGTTTTTTAAACTCTAAAGGTAGTGTCACACTAGGCGATCTGGCCTGCAATGTGGGAAGCGATGTGCAGGTGCACGCTCGCTTCCGACATCGCAGGCCAGCTGTCACACGGCATGACGTTGCCGGTGACGCGGCGGCGATGTGGGCGGAGCCATCGCTCGCTGGGCTGGGCTCAGCCCAGCGAGCGATGGCTCAGGAACGCTGCGATATAGGCTGGATCGCGCCGCCAACAGTGTCAGATGGCGCGATCCAGCCTAATCGCTGGTCGCAGGTTGACAGGTTTATGAACATGTTCATAAACCTGTCAACCTGCGACCAGCGATAATTTGCAGTTGCGTCGCGCTGTCACACTGCGCGACGCACTTGCAATATCGCCTGCGACATCGCTGTTACGTCACTTTTCGGCGATGTCGCAGGCGACATTGCCTGGTGTGACACTACCTTTAAGTGCAATCTCTGGCTGCATCATGATTAGGCATCCATTGTTCATGTCCATGTGTTGTCTGTTTTTAAAAGGGAACATGAAAACATGGAGTTTGATTGATTATCCACTGCACATCCAAAGAAAACCTGAAACTTCATACAACTATTGTATGCTCGATTTAGTGTACATTGCATATGATACTACGTATCGTTGTAATTCAGGTGCATGTTATATTGGCTTTTCCCATTCCTTGGCTGTGTAGCTTATTGCCTTTAATATTTCATGTAATGAAAGACCATTATATACAATACTATTTTATGTTATGTTAAAAGATACAGGAAAAAAATCGAGAAGTCATAGAAAACCGCCTTTCATCTTAGCTGTCCATGTTTGATAAGAGCCTTCCTAATAATTGCATTTTATTATTGTTGTAGGATCAAATAAAGCAAACAGAGGGATGACAACACAATACATTTCTTTAGAGATTTTAACACGGCTTTCTTTTTTTTTTTCAATAATTTGTGGTATTGGGATTATTAGGGAAATGTAGAAAGTGACAACATTTTGAAGCACAGTCATCTTTGCAATTAAAAGCGTTATCAAACAGTGTAAACAAAAATTAACACTACTCACCTTTTCATTCCTCCGCGGCCCCAGATCTGATGCTCCGGCAGTGTTCCCTGATTGACATGAACACCGCAGCAGTAACATGCTATATTACCGGTGGTTCAGCTTGTGCCGGCTGATGCCATTGATTGCACATGAGCCATGATTCAGTAGTGGAACAGAAGAGGCAAGTGATGCTGTTTTTTCCCCAACATATTTACAGTACATATAGTAAGGCACCTTTCACATCAGCGGTATTTGAAATTCGCGGCAGATCCTGCAGTTTTTCCGCATTCGCCACGTAATGGCTCACTTGCAAGAAGCCCCATTCATTCCCTATGGGGCGTGCAGTTTTGCTGGATCCGGAAAATACGGCACTTCCAGCGATGGAAAAAAATGCTGCTAGCAGCAGGGGTTTTTTTTTTTTGCGCTGCTGCAAGTGCTGGATCCGGCAAAACTGCACTTGCCACATCTGACCGCAAGCCCCATAGGGAATGAATGGGGCTTGCAGCAAGTGTTCCGTTACGTGGTAGATGCAGCAACCCTCCTGGATCTACTCGAATTTCAAATACCGCTGATGTGAAAGCAGCCTAACAGAAGGAAATGTGAACAAATAAAAACAAGTAGCACTGTCTACCTCTGTAAATGCATCTAATACATCGAAATTTGTGCAAACTTTCAATATCTTATATGTTAAAAGGGTTGTCTGGTCTAAAATGATAATTCTGCAGTCATTCTGTGTGACTGCAGACTTATCAATCCTCCCAGCGTCCTCATTGCAAGGATTCGCTGGTTTTCTAAGCCGGGAACAGACTGCAGTTGTGCAGTAGGCATGTTCCCGACTACAGCACGACTAGTGGGCGCAACCTCGCTCAATATGAAATGGCTGTCTAGTGGGTGCAGCTTTACTCCATACACATGTATGGAGCAAGGCTACGCCCATTAGTCGGAAGCTCTAGCCAAGTGGCCGGGAATATGCATACCACATAACTGCAGTCCGTTCCCATTTTAGAAACCACAAATCCTCGTAGCGGTTCAGTACGACCACTGGGAGGATTGATAAGCATGCAGTCACATATAGTTTTAGACCAGACAACCCCTTTAACTGCACCACTGCCATATAGAGTATACTTTGAAAAGGAAGGAACAAGCCCAAAGATTGACCAATTGTGTGCTCATCAATCACAACAAGGCTTACCGATTTTTTTGATGGAATCCCAACTCTTTTTTTATTATTATTATTATTGCACTTACCTCTCCTTGGCCAAAAACCTATAAATTTAAAGGGCAAGTAGTGTTAGACTGTTGGAAGGAGCCCAGCCAACTATAACGGCAGTCATCACCTACAAATGTAAACCAAATCTGAACAGCACCACCTAATATTCTCCTACACTTCCACATTTACTAATCTAAGCATTAAACAACACACCAATGTAAAATATTAGTGTAGTATGGGTTGTATTCTCCAACATGCTGAGGAATATGTTACTAAACAATGCTATTTTCCTTTGAAAAAGTTATAATAATAATAATATTACTGGATTTTGCAATGCAGGCTGCATACATTATTAAGTAGATCTTTGACTTGACGTGGCTGGTGTGCTTACCTTGAAAATGCATGTCAGAATGACTATATATTCCTCTTATTAAAATGAGCATTTTATCCATCTGGAATCATAAATTGCTGAATTTAATATCAGGCAGACAGACTTTCAATATTGGTTAATACAGCTGTTCTCATAAGGATTTTCAAAGCAAGTATCCCAAGATCATCAGGTTTAAGAGATCTAGTTAATTTAGACAGTTTGTACAGTATTGTGAAATCTGAACCTATTCGCTCCAATAGGAATGTGCAGTTTTACATCTTAAAAGTTTTAATGTTTTCATGGATATATTTGTTTAGGCATATTTACTCAAAAAGGAGGCCCATTTGAAGAAGCAGCCTATGTTGGTGTTTTTATCATCAGCTCTGAATGTATGTATTGTTTGATAAAATTGAAAGAGTTAAATCGTCAATGCCATCTTTGACAGTCCAGCTTAGATTGAGGTGGAAATGATGTCCTTGTGACAAATCTTCTCATTTGAGTCAAAATAGATTGCACACCAATTGCCATCAAGATGAAAGTGGCAGCCATGCAAATGTTCTTCCCTCGCTCAGCGTGCCTTTTGATGTGTTAATGTGCGCACTGGATCTTTTCATTTTAGAAAGCGCCGGTCATTGTTTTGACACAGAGAAGTGTCTTCTTCAAATAAGCACATTCTGATACCTCCGCAATTAATGCCCCTTGAACATCGGATAATATTATTGGTGTTTAACAGGCCGGGCTGAATCCGCTTTTGATGTGCGGGGGTGACGTTTTGTTTGGTAAAGGACTGTTTGCAGGTGTTGTTTTTCCACACAATGGAAAATGGACCGAGGAAGGATTATGGTTTTTCCATAGATAGGCCAGTGAGTAAAGAGGAGGTCATTATCTGCCACGTTATGTTCATCATAATTATTATCCTTTGCATGGTGGACTAGTTTGACATGTTCAACATATACTTTTCAGTTATGAACCACAATAACCAGTCCAGTCCCGTAGGCATATATGAAGTTGGTAAATTCAGGTTAGGAGACCTACAGCCAAATATACAGTTCTGAGCCCAGTAAATAAAGAAGAGGACAAGGCACTCACAGGATTGGTGTATC
This sequence comes from Allobates femoralis, assembly GCA_033576535.1. NCBI lineage: Eukaryota > Metazoa > Chordata > Amphibia > Anura > Aromobatidae > Allobates > Allobates femoralis. The sequence goes on along the minus strand of JARQOC010000001.1, from coordinate 518,713,669 downwards.
CTCTTCAGTCCGCTGTTAGTGCTTGGAATTAGACCCCTACAGATCTGATGCTGATGGGGAACTTACATCTCCATGAAAGTTCACACATAAGCCAATTCCTTTCCCAGCAGGAATTCGTCTTGTGGTCTCCAGGTCGGAGACACTCTTTTTCACAAGACATCAATATTGTCTACATAATTGTTAGCTTTTAAAGCCAAATACGTCGATGCAGGAAGATGATGATCTGTGGCTTTTTTTGCTGTATTTATGCGTGTGCTGTTCATACTTGATATTGAATTACCAGTAATCGAAATTTGAAAAAATAGTTTTTCCATCAGTTGCATGTCATTACCTTCCTAACCATCCCCGTGATGCTCCACGACTTTTCCTTCTTGGCATTGTGATTTCAATGTTGAGCATGGTATGTGTGGTATTATTACTTACATTTCATTCATTCTCATTTCGATCATTTACATTTTCAGTGTTGTCATGTAGTTAATTCCCAGACTATCCTGAGAAGCAACCCCAGTTCCTAACTTTCACTGATGTCACAGTGTTGCTATAAAACTGCATTTCCCAGCATTTGTTTGATTGACAAATAAGAATTTGGCAAGAGCTGTTTCAGCTACCGGGATCCGCTCCAGCCCATTGCTCATTCTGCGCCTGTGTGACTTCAGATGCAGAGGAGCATGAGCAGGCGAGGAGGGGAGACACATAAAGGCGGTGGCACAGAGAGGGCTGGAGGCGGGGACGACACCAGGGAACAGCAATGACTCCATACTAAGTAAGTCCCTCTGGACTCCTTATCTGTACACTTTCTAAAGTGTTTTGTACAACTTACAGGGGGCTAGAGACATGGGAGACCCCTTCCCTGAATGCAGCGGACACGCTGGTGTGTTTTTGCTGACACGTTTTCACTGCAATGCGCATCTGCAAAAAGAATGACCATGTCAATTCTTTGCGCCTTTTTTGGCACGCTTTTCCTATAGGCCATATTATAAAATGGGCTTGGGAAAAGCGTGGCGTGTGGATACAGTCACGCTTTATTGCGCAAATAAGCACCACTGCACAAATACACGACCAATACGCCACGTGTGAATGTAGACTAAAGTACTTAAACTGTGTATCAATTCCTTTTCACTTCACAGATACTTGCTGCCTAGTGTTGATACATCACATAAATTCCCTATAAAATACTTTTAAATTTGTGGGTGTAACATGAAAAATATCAAAGTTCACGGTATATGAATACTTTTTCAAGTCACTGTATTTGGCGGTTTTATCTAGGTATTCAAAAAGTTAAGCATTTATGAAGTAATATTCTTTTCAATGTTTGGTCACAGCCCCATTTCCCTACATTTTAAATACACTATTTTAAGAGAAGTTGGCTTTAATTCACAAGTCCTGGTTTATAGAAAAACCTAATTTGCATGCAATTAGTAATAGTACTAATGATTAAATTATGCATCTCTTTAAAATTGGTGAAATTCTCTTACAGATGGCAAATAATTCATTTGTACAGTCTTGGGGGTCTATATAGGAACTCTTCGCCAGTATATTTTCCCACACACAAGGCTTTATACTTCCAAGAAGCAGGTGCAAGAGCCATTGGTGGCCAGAACTGGAGTTACCCATTTGTATAATCTGGCCTATCTCCAAACCATCTGGGGAATCTGTTCCTGTAGTGGTTAAATAAGGGGAATTACAGTTTTGTAATTAGTTACTGACCGCTTATCAGAGGGAATGTTAGGTGCTTACCCAAACGGATCTGTACATGTAACTTGGCACTTACGGATAGGATTTATGAGGAGGTCTTGTGCAGACCACTCATCCAGAAGATGTGACAGCTCAGCGATAAATGGCTTTTCTTTGACTTTTTTGTCAAATACAATTTTCTCGTTCTAATAATTTAATTCTCTTTTCACTTAATAGGTATTTTTCGTTTCTGGGAAGCAGCATTTTTACTGCCAATATATAAAGTAGACACCACCAATATTATGTACAAAACCAAGTGCAAGCTTCAGTAAGTTACAATTTAGTCCAAAAACCTACAAAAGAAAACTGATGATAAACTCATTGCAAGTCGCACAACAAAATACAGGAATATTTCTTTATTATGCAACAAAAGGAATAAAAAAAACCTGTAGTCAAAAAACAGTGATGGGTACATACATTAAAAGCCATTGAATATTGAAACAAAATCACAAGGTCTCTGCCGATAGTATGGAAAGTAACACCACCCCACACAGTGCATAATGTATATGATGGACAACTTATCAAATATATAATAAATAATAATGGAAACCTGCCACTCTATTCATGCTGCTCAAACTTTTGGCAACATGAATCGGCCCCTGGCTGCCCGACTGCAGCTAGATGCGTTTTTCTCTGAAATGCCAATTTTAGAGAAAACATGGATTGAAGAATTGCTTAGGAACTGAAGGAAGAGACCCCACTAGTCTACTGCCACCCCAGACATGCTTCTCCCCACAGCTTTTTAGTTGTTTAGTTGATTCTCTTGAAACCATGCTCTGGTGTTTCAAAGAGAGACATACCTAGCTGCAATCGTATAGCCAGGCACTGATTAATATTGACTGTAATTTGCACAATGTGAATGGAGTGACAGATTCCCGTTTTTGATTACTATAGAATTTATGTATTAGCATGAGAACCTCTCCATATTATACATTGTACCTTGTGTGGGTGGTCAGTCCTGCAATCAGGCTCTAGTTCATGCTGCCTGTGGTTTAGTCCGCATTATTACCTTTAAAGCCACAGTAGACACACTGGAATACTGCTGTATAGAAAATAGACAATAAACAAGTTAAATGTAAATCAAATCAAATCCCAGATAAAAGTGTGTAAGGATGTCCGTGATCCACAGTCCATCACAATGCCTCTGTGGGGATAGTATGCTACCGTAGTTTGTATAATATGTTATCAAAATTGTCCACAGATATACTGGTACTGTAACTTGACCTGTCTTGGGGGTAGGGGGGACTTTTTTTTTTATTGTAGTGAGCCATGTATATTTTCAGTTTTTCTTTAAGCAGCACTTTGTTTTTGTTTTGTTTTTATTATTTCAACCGTGGAGTGGTGTTTTAAATCGAAGTCCCTTGTCCCTGTGATATACTCACCTTCCGGCGGCTTTATCTTTCACTGCTCCTGTGGTTTCCTGTGCTTTATGACCTGCCAGCAACTCCTGTATTGGAGCATTCTGGACGTCACAACTCAATACATCTGAGAGCCTCATTAAGGCCTTGTCTTGGCTCTCATAGAGATGCATTGAAACCTTGTGATGTAACTTTTGACCTCTTGCTAGTCAGAAATTACAGCCCCAAGATGGTGCCACAGGAACAGAGTGGTGCCAAAAAATGATGAAGCCGCTGGATGGTGAGTATATAACAGGGAGCAGGGAACTTACAAAGGTCTACCTCAGTGCTGACATATTAAAGGATCCTGTCACCTCCAAAAAGCCACCTAAGCTACAAAAACATGTCCCTGCAGCATCCTTTGACCTTTCTCACACTCCTTGGCATGTTTGTTTGTTGCCTTGGTCATCATAAGATCACGCCTATTAGGGTCTAATGGGCGTGATCTTGTATTCATGTTCTAGACAGGCGCTCCCTGCTTTCCACATTGCTGGCTGACCAAGCAACGTTTTGGTCTGCGTTCGCAAAAACGCACGTGTTTTGCGTTTTTGAAAACGCACATGCGTTTTTGCATGCGTTTCCATTAAAATCAATGGAGGCAAAAACACATGTGTTTTTAGCGGTAAGAACCCATAGAAACGGAAATGAAGCAAAACGCAGCTTTAGATTTGAAAGGGACCTAAGGTAATCCTGAAAACCTGCACTATTGGCGGGTCTAAAGGCCTGGAGTTCCCTACCTCTGTTCTATAAAAAGAAATTGTAAAAGCCAAGTAAGGCCCCTTTCACATCAGCGTTATTAGAAAAATGCGGCAGTTGCGGTGAAAAAAACGCATCTTCCGCCTTACCGTCACACTTGCGGTTCACCTGCGGCAAGCCCCATGCAATGTCTATGGGGCTTGCGGCAAGTGCGGTATAGTTACATCTTCGGCAGTTGCAGCAGATGCCGCCACGAAAAAAACCGCGGTCAGCCGGGTTTTTTGCAGCCGCAAGTGCCGAAACCACACCTGCAGCACACTTACCGCAAGCCCCACAGACAATGCATGGGGCTTGCCGCAAGTGTGGCCGTTATGCGGTAAATGCAGCAGATGCGTTTTTTTCACCGCAACTGCCGCATTTTTCTAATAACGCTGATGTGAAAGGGGCCTAACCTATAGAAAATGGGAAACCACTGGAAACTAACTCCAAATAACATGGAAGAAAAACTGCAGTATAACACAATCTTTGGCTGCTGAAGTGAGCCACAGAGTTGCTTAAACAAATTTTCTGAATTAGAAAAAAGGGGCTGCTTTTTTATTTGTAGAAACAAAGCTGCTGCAGTCCATGAGCTGGATTTTGTTTTGTAATTCTTCCCCGTTAACCGTAAGTAAATGGAGGTAACCCTGCAGTAATACATTTGAAATGTATCATAGATTTTGTTGAAAATATTTTACAAAAAAATCGGAAGTGAAATTGCTATGAACATACCTTTATTTTTACCGTTGTCAAGGTTAAGAGAAGGTGTCCTCAATCAGGTACGGCTTTACTGGTTATATAGGAAGTGTCACAGACCTCTGAATTTGGCCTTAATGGAGTTTTCTGGGCCTGGGATACATTTCTGCATTCATTCTACGTGACTGTAAATTCTCATAGCGTGCGCACTGTCAGGATTCTCCTGTGCCCGATGTCTTAGATATGGGCAGCCTCATTCAATACAATTTACCAAGTCCGGGTACGTCTAGTAGGAAAATGGTTTAAGTATGCAAATCACATACTACCAGTCGTATGACCACCTGCTCCAGGCGCCAAAGAATCCCAACCTTGTGACTACAGACTTGTACCCCAACATTGGACAACTCCTTTATGCAAAAGCTTTTTTTTTAGATGACCAATAAGGCCATAACTACTGAAGGCTCCATTCACACATTGTATTCATAGTACTTTTTTTTTTTTTTTGCGCCATATGTAAATGCAGCCTAAACCCCCTCCTAAACATGTAGGTGCCCTCAGTCATATAAAGACTATACAATTGTTGAAAGAGGGCCCTCAGTTTCCCCTTACTGACTTTGCAGCACTTTCCACTACCATTCATGTCACCCCTAGTAAATAAGGCTCCCAGTCCCCCAACAGTCATATCAACCCCAATAAATTACCATTTGCCTCATGGGCTTTTGCCTTCCTTTTAGTCAACATGTTAGTTTATTGGTTAAACCAGATGGTTTCTTCTTTTAACCTTAAAACAATGAAACTAAGAACAAAATGTATTATATGATTATGGATCCGTGAGGACCTGAAATGCGTAAGAAATTTCTTTTGGACTTTAGAATGGTCAATAAATAAACCTTTTGGAGTTTTACCTTCATCATATGGTAAATTTCTCTTTTTTTACCTGCAGTCTTTTGAAATGATCTTACCTTACCAATTTCCAGCTGCGAACCCTGGATAGCAGATGTGGCTTAAGCTGCTGATTGCGTCCAGTTGCCTTCCCATCAGTTTTTTCTGCTTTGCCGGTGTATCAGCAGGTGCTTCTGTCTTCTCTTATTCATCGGTCATGTCAGGTTGCAAAGTGATCCATGGACATTGCAGTCCTAGTTGGCTAGATAAAAGAAAACCTGCTATGAATTCCTTTTTTCCAGGGTACATTATTGCCTGGCTCTTGTTTCTCTCATTGTTATTTGGCTCAGTTCCTGATTATGACACTCACCTTGACCTTAGCTTTTTTCCTGGATTACACACCTATCGCTTTTTTGAGGACGATTTGTCCAGTACATCTGGGAATCAATTCATGGCCTGACTACTCACTTTGGCCCTTTCTCACCTTCTTATTGCTACGAACTGTTAATCTACTGATGACTTGTGGCTACTTTCACCTACTTACCCCACTGCCAACAGGGAAATATTCTGAAGACCCCAATATGGGTATCCGACAAGTACAAACCAACCTTCTTGCTGGGAAAGTCTTTATCCCCAACAACTCAGTCCTTACATCGTCTGATTACGGCTTAGTAACAGGAATAAAGAGCTCAATTCATTAGTGTTTATGCCAGAATTCTTGCATAAAACACCTTAAAAAGTAGGAAAAAAATTGCCTGACTCCGAAGTACTGTAATACATCTTCAACGGAGGCAGACAGCAATTGTGAGATGCACCCGATTCATAAAGTGGTGTGCACCTCTTAATGAATTAGGAGCATCTTACTCCACTACGCCACTTCATTAAGACTGGTGTGAATAACCACATCTTTTAATGAGTTGGTTCCTCCATAAATAACTGTAATCAAATGTATAATTATGGCTTGTTCAAGATCAATGTTCGTCCATTTCCATACTATACTACTACAAAAACAGACCGACAGACTTTGGACATAGTTGACAATCTATATGAGCTCTCAATCTATGTAAGTCATGCTTAGCTTGGTGTATTGATGTAAATTACAGTAGTAGTATAGTACTTGCTTTTTTGGAAAGTCATAAAATCTCCTGTTTGTCTTTAAGGTATGGTACTTCTTAGTAAAACCTTTATTGCTACATTTTCTAAGCTCTCAGAGGTCAGTACTCTGTCAGCCCTTAGCATTACAGGGGGATCATCTTAAAACTGGTATGTAATGTCATTAAACAAGTACCACCTGGTAGTACAAGCCCATGGTTAGGAAATGAAGATGATGAGATGAAGAAGCAGGTGTTCTGCTGCCTTGATCGCTTTGATTTTTGCACTGGAATAAACCGCTTGATTTCACAGTGTGACTGCAGGGCTAAGTTTAGAGATTTGCTTGGCAAAAAGCAGCTTCTGTCTTTCTAATCCTCTCTACACGTCACTAATTAGCTTGTCCAAAACTGATTTTGATATTGTTAGTTATTTTTTGAAAACATTGGATGTTTCTTTATCAAGCAGCTTAAGCTGCAATATGAATTCATTCTTTTAGATATTTGTATATAAAAATTGGGTATATATTTTATGTGGTCATAAATAACATGTACATTTATACTATTAAACCTAAGCTTGCAGACAAGTGAATTTCAAAATGCTATGACTACATTCAACTTATGGACATGACTTCTTTAGAAAGAGAAATCAGCAGATCATGGTTGTCCTTCCAATTGCTGTGACATATACAGGGTGGTCAAGAAAGGTTTCACTTCAATGCTTGCTCCTATGTTTGGGGTTGGTGATAATTGTTTTTATCTAATTTTAGCAACAGCTGCTTGTTGTTCCATATCCCATTATATTACCAGGAGTTCTAGTCCACACTTTGCAGTTTTTATGCAGGTTTTAGCCATAAGAACATATAGAACCTACTGTAAATAAAGATTTATCAATAAAAAATGTTGTCCCCTCTTTTTATCCATTCCTAGCTTCCAGCACATGAAAATACACATAGAAAACTGGGTTTTATTGGAGTATTTTTCTAAACAAGCGTCAATCTCTGAATAGAATAACTAGAACAATGTATGGCTATCAGGTGTGTGGTGAAAATATGACCCCAGCCTAGACATTTGCTATAGTAATTTCCTTTCATATGCCAATGTAACTTACAAGAGGAATATACTCTTAAAGTCAACGTGCTTCCTTCTATACCATTTGACTTTGGTTTTTTTTTTGTTTGTTTCTTTTTATAATATATTCTTATTGCAATTAGGGTCTGTTTTTGATAAATGGCATAAAAGGCATTTCCACTACTAGGACAAATCCTTGTGATATAAAATAAAGGCTATACTCGCCTCCCGTACTGGTGTCGTTGTAGCGGTGACAGTAGTTGCGTTTCCGGGGTCATATGACTTCATGCGAGTGCTGCCGCCCAATTACTGCCGGCTTCACTCGCCCTGCCTTTGGACACAGAAGCATTTTGCAGGAAGTGAGTGGCAGCGCCTTTGGACTCATTTGGTCGAAGGCGGGGAGAAAGAAGCCAGTGGTGATTGGTCACGGGATGTCACAAAATCACATAATCCCCAGGAAAGCAAGTACCAACACGGCTACAATAGTGGCAGCACAGTAGGTGAGGATAGGCTTTTTATTTTACCTGGAAGAAACAAGTGGAAACACTTGGTAAAGGCACTTTAATGCTGGTGAAATTCATACATTTCTTGTAGAAGTCTGTTTTGCTGTTTTAGAGAAATTCATAGTTGATATTGTAGGCTAATGAGCAGTAAGTGCAGTGGATGATCCCTGCCCTCATACGTTCAGATATCCCTCCTTTCCTTCTACCAAATGCCTGCCTCTGTCTCTGACTGAGCAATCACTCATTTTTCAGACTTAGGCTGTGTGCACACAGTGCATTTTATCCCATTTATGTGTTTTTGAGTGCAGTTTTGTCACACATCTGCAAGCAAACCTCATCTTTTTAAGTTAGAGAATTTGCACAATTGGTGGCTGACAAAATACTTTTTTTCCCCACTGTATATAATATAAATGTATAAATAACTATATTTCTAAATATACATATATAATATTAAAGGGAACCTCTCACAAGTAAAAACCTGCAGATCTGGGGTTAATCTGAAGGGTAATAGCGTTTGAAACCTGTTCGGCGCCTGCACATGAAGCTCCGGAGGAAAATAACTTTAATCTTCCAATCAACAGTGCTTAGGTTTCAGAAATGGGGTGGCTCCAGTGCTGATCCAGACACGACTCTATGTATAGAGAGCAGCAGCAGTAACTGCCCCCCACTAACTGACTCACGCTCTTCATTCGAAGAGATAGTCAGTGCGGGGTGTGGTTACAGCTGCCAATCTCTATACACAACGCAGTGACAGTACCCCAGACATCACTAGGAGGATTAATGTTCTTTTCCTGATGGCAGTAGGGTTTGATGTGCAGGCAACTGAGCAGGTTCCAGATGCTATTAACCTGCATATTAACCCCATATCTGCAGGTTAATTTGGTGTTAAAAGTTGAGACAAGTAACTTAATAGCTGTCCTTGTTATATTTTACCATTGAATAATAAAATAAATACATAAATAGGATTTTATATTTAGTGGTACTCAGGTCACGCTCCTCTTTATAGTACAGAAAGTTGTCAGAATGCTAAACAGTAAAGTGGTCATGTGTTTTATGGTTGTGTTCTTCATAACCTGGTTGCTAATAGTTTATGGATCCATTTTATCTGGAAATGCCATGGTTAATCTGTTTGCATGAATATCCCTTATAAATAAAACAAAGCCCTCCAAACGTGTCTGCAGATGTTTGGGCTTAACCAATCCTGACAGCTCATAGTAATTGCTATTCCGTATGACTCCTGTCAACCAGTTCATCCAGAACATTTTTCAATTTTCTCTGGAGAAATTGAAGGCTGGATGAACAACAAATGTGTCATGTATAGACAATATGAACATTATCACGCTAATGTGCTTCTTACAATACACAACCTTGGAGAAATGGCTTTGTCATCCAGAGCTAGCCATACCACTTTAAGCATCTCCTAATATAAATATCAATCTATAACCAAGCCAGGCCAGTTTTTGGTGCTGCAGTAGACTGAAACATGAAGTTCATTGTATAGTGTTATTATTCATATCAATGTGCAAGCTATGAACTTAGCCTTGTAAGACAACCCATGAAATGTTAAGTCAGATGACTTAGTGGAAATATTTCTTCAAAGCTATCTTTGAAATGATTTTACTTTTACCCCCATGTTCATTGGACAGTATTAATTGCTATTGTGAGCTTACTCTGAAGTTGGTTCATCCAGGAAAAGAATCAGCGGCACTCCATTTCCAAAAACAAATCATTTATTGACTTGAAACCAGTAGGAGCATCACAAGACTCAAAACAGGCTAATGTCCCTGCAACTTTGCACCTCTCCACACTGCAATCGGATGGTAAATAGCCATCCGATCTGCAGGATCCGTGTGGATTCTGCGGTCCTCTGTCTCTCCCTACTCCTGCCTCCTCCAACTTCTTCCCTCTCCTATGCTATTCTGTGCCCCCGCTATTCTTTGCTGTGTCCCCCGCTTCTCTATTCTCCTCTATTCCTATCCTGTCCCCTGTCCCTTTCCTGTGTGCAAAAAAATAAAAAACCTCCTCCCGGAGGATACATCACCTCTCACCGGCTCTAACGCTGCAGCACCATCAGGACTGAAGGACCTGTGATGATGTCTCAGATCCAGTCACATGACTCGTCAGCTGACCGGTCCTGATGGTGCTGCAGCGTGGGAGCCTGTGACAGGTGATGTATTCTCCGGGAGGAGGTTTTTAAATTTTTTTATACACAGGGAGAGGACAGGGGACAGGATAGGGATAGAGGAGGATAGAATAGCGGGGGCACAGCAAAGAGTAGCGGGGGCACAGCATAGAGAATAGGAGAGGGCAGAAGATGGAGGAGAAGAAGCAGGGAAAGACAGGGGATACGTGGCCGACATCGGATCCGAGGTGAACTCGGATCCGATGTCCATAGGTTCCCATGCTGTGGCACTAGGATCAGCCTCGGATCAGCAGTGATCCGAGGCTGTCCGATGTGAGTCACGGACACAAAATCGTAGCAGGCTGCGATTTTGTGCCCATGATTAAATCGGATGGGATCGGATGGTGCCAAAATCGGATGCCAATAGTGGCACATCCGATCCTATCCGATTCCCATAGGGGAACATGGGGTCCGATTTCGGATCCGATTGTATCCGTTTTGAAACGGATACAATCGGATGACCGAAAATCGTTATGTGAAAGCAGCCTAAGTCTTCTATCTGGACAGTGGGCACCTTTTGTTTCTGATGCAGCAACATCAGAACACCTGTGAAGACCTGAGATGTGGTCTCTGCAATCAGTGAGTAAGTGCCAAAGTTTTACCTGTTTTTATGCACTTACTCTGAAGTCGACATCTCCATAAATACCATTGCAACATGCATTTTAGGCTTAGTTCACATGTCCAGAAATCCATCCAGCAGTAATCCGATGTGCAAACACAACTTTTTTGCATACAAATTCCAAAAGTGATTCATGAATTGTGGGGGAAAGGGGTGGTCGCCATTTTAACACATAACATTTTTCCCATTTTTTTTTAATTCATTATAAGGCAAGATGAATGGTTTAGTTCAAAATTACAATTTGTCCCACAAAATAAAAAAACAACTTGTATGGCTGTAAATGGAAAAATGAAGTTTTGACTTTTGAAAGAAGGGGAGATCAAAAACAAAGATTGTCAAAGCAGGAAGAGGAAAAGCCACATGTCTTATAGAAAAACCCTATAGTTTTTTAATAAAACAGGTACAAATATCAATAATTTTTTCCTCATAAGAAGTGTAGGTGTGAATATTTTTTTGCAGATTTATATTTCTGGTAATGTTGAACATTAGAGCAGTATATAGTGTTTAACCCTTTCCCAATGTTGGACATACCGGTACGTCTTATTTTCCACTTAATACTCACCAAAGGACTTACAGATACAGCCAGGAGATTGTGACAGCACATCAGAAGTGCCTGTGCAATCATTGCCGATTGGAGCTTAGCTCAAGTGATAATACTTGCCGATTGCAGCATTTAGAAGCTTGAGTGAAGGAGGGAGCTCCGTCTCTCACCCGATTGGAACCCCCGCAATGTGATTGCGAGAGTCTGATGGTTGCCATGAAAGCAGAAGGTCAAATGATGACCACCTGATCTGTCAGCTACAATAGCTTGTTAGACCATGACAGGAGTATGGTCTAACAGGTGATCTGCCAGTGTCATACTGACAGGTGCAATGTATTGCAATACTTATGCATTGCAATACATTAGCCACAGATCACACTAGTAAAAGTTAAAGACCCATAGCTGGACTAAGTTTAAAAAAAATTTAAATTGTAAAAATATTTTTTTTTAAATTAACACAGAAAAAATTACACCAATAAACACAAATATTTATTCAATAACAAAACTAAACAAAATAGTACAGATGCCGATTAACCCAGTCACACTAACCCCTTCCATGAACACTGAAAAAATAAATAGAAAACGTGAAAAATTTGGCTTTTTTCATCAAACCGCCAGAAAAAAAAGTGAAAAAAAATACAACCAAAAACTCAAATGTAAATAAATATGGGATCTATGAAAAGATAATCTTGTCCCACAAAACAAAAAAGCTATCACTTTGCTCTGTCTGTAGATAAAAAAAAAAAGCTATAGCTATTCGAATATAGCAATGCAAAATCAGGGTTTTTTTATATATAAAATTGTTTTTGTGTGAAAGAGGCAAAACATTAGAAAAAAAATAACGTATAAATATGTTTTCACTGTAATTGTATATTTTACCATACAGTGTACTGGACAACAGGAAATAATTGCAAAAAAAAAAGTGTAATTACAATTGTCGGAGAATCCCGACTCTGACATCACAGCTTTCACTGCCAAAAACCGCTCACTTTACAGCAGTGTTACAGTGAGGTCAGTCGAGATTGCATGAGGGCACAGCTGACTGGGTTCAGTTGTGAACTCTCTCACAGCACCCAGCTCAGTCTGTGCATGCTCGTCTGTGTGAGCAGACTTGTGTGTGTCTCCTCGCCCATATGTAGTAGCTGAAGATGCTCACCTGTGACTTACAATCGGAGGTAGGGTTTTTTTGGTAATAAAGATGGAGTCCTAAATGTCATCTGTTTTATTTCTATTAAAATAGTTTTTTCTCATTATTGTGTTTTATTTTACTGTTTACTAGAAATTCATGGTGGCCAGGTATGATATTGGCCTGACGCCATGAATTTTGGGCTTCGTACTAGCTGATAATGCAAAGCTTGCATTAACCCCTTCATTACCCAGCACACCGCGCATCCGTAAAAAACGCAGTGTCTGAATGCCAAATAGTGAAATGCATTGACTTGGCTGGGACAGCTAACGTCACTGGATTTCACTGTGTTCCACTGCTATTAGTGGATCTGCCGAAAATGCTGCATTAACGGGGCGGTTATGCATCGTGTGAATGTAGCTGAAGAGGTTAAAGGCAATCTGTCAGCAGGTTTCTCCTATGTAATTTGAAGACCACATGGTTAAAACATAGAATTCAGGGATGCCTATCTTGTCCAGGCCTTAATCTACAGAAAATGTTTGTCGCATGCATCTTTTTATAGTACCTCCTAGTTAGTGCTCCTGTTGAGAGAGATAATTGAAATGAGATTAAAGTCTTCCTCTTCATGTAGATAGTCAGTCTGCTGAAGTCTATGTAATTTTTGATAAATTGCAATTTTAGCTTTACTATTTTTGTATTTACCCTAGATTTTATTCTCGATAATCTTTAAATATATGATATGTTGAGCTTAGTTGGAGCTGTGCACATGACTCATAGCCCCCAACAGTGAATGCAGGCACAAGGATTTTTTTAGTCACCTTAAAGTGGCTAAGTGATAAATATTTGATAAGATTTTTTTAAAGATGAAAATAGCCAGCTCACCACTGAACCTCACTGCTGTCCTGGCACACCTTGTACATCCAAAGAAAAAATGGTCAGATTTCACAAATGTATATTAACATTTCTTTAATAGTTTATTCCAAAATCTTTAAAACAGAAATGGCAAATCCATACATAAATCCATACACCAAGAAGTTTCTGAAATCAAGCACACTTAATCATGGTCACCATAACTAAGGGCATTTTATGCCAGAAACGCGATGGTTGTATGATTTTTTTTTTTTTTTTATGGATTTGCTATTCCTGTTTTAAAGATTTTGGAATAAAGTATAGAAGAAATGTTCATACACATTTGTTCAGCTGCACCATTCTTTCTTTGGATCAATATTGGATCACTGTTGTACCTGATAATTTCTTGACCAGTCAGGACTCCTTCGTGTCTGTGGTTCAGAATTAGATGGGCAAATGCTGGACTTCTTGGATCTTCATTAGCTCCACGAACATAAATGGAGCTGTTATGATCATGCAAACTCTTTTTCTCATATGGTGTGCAACATGTGTTTCAAGAAATAAAATATTAAGTAAAGGTTAGTTTGGCAATTATGTGATAATAGACTTCAGAAGGATTGCAATCTAAAGCATCCTATTTTCTGTACATTAGTGAGATGTATTTTTGCTGTTGGATACGGTAATTAGGCTTGGTGTAAGAAGTGAGAGAAGTGGTCCTACCAAGTTAGAAATTATAAAGTCCCCAGTGATTCAATTAACTTTCCATTCCTCTCTATCAAGCAACAACTGATTAGGAGACTTCTAGAAGTACGTACATGTTACCATCATTATGAATGGGATTAACAGTGCAGCAACACACAGAGGACCGCATTGCTTGGTTACATGCAGCCTTTCCCCACAAATAATTCCCTTGGTAATAGCTCTGCTTGTAGAACAAGGCAGCTAATTACATAACGTGGCTATCGGCAGCACTGATAGAACAGGACACCTACATTGTTACACTGCTCTCAGAAGACCAAGGAAAGTTCAGGGATTTGGATTCGACAGGAAACAATACGTCGAGAGATCACATGCTGTGTGTTTCTAAGAAACAGTTGGCATTACTAGAACGTCTTTTAGGAGTTGAGTAATAAGTGTTTCTTACAATTACATAACTGCAAGTTTTATCACTATGAAATGAAAAGCCGTCCCATGTCTTGTTGGTAGGTATTACTTATTTTTCTTTATTGCAGTTTGAGTCTTCAGCAGTAAACTTACTGTTAGAATACTTATAGTGCAAACATTTTCTGCAACGCTGTACAGAGATTGCCAGCATTCCCATGAGTGCCTGTCCCCATTTCTCTATACATTAAAGGGAATTTGATATGAAGTCAGTCTAGAGGCAATCTGTCACTAAGATTCAATATCTATCTGAAGACAGCGCAAAGTGAGTACATTGACCCTGATTGTACAAGTGAGTCACTTATTAGGCTTATTGCCATAGTCTTGATAAATAATAATTTTACCTGCTGCAGTCCTGCTAGTTCTCTCTATGATGGGCGCCTTCTAGTCGTGCCCTCACCATTGATCAATTGAAAGCTTGATCTAACTTTCTGCCGATGCAGTCAGTGGTGGAGTGCGTGAGTATGGAAGATTACGTAGTAGGAGCTCAACTGTGAGTGGACTAGCAGAGTTGCTGCAGATAATGTTGATGTGTCAAAATTAGATCACGAAGCTCTTTAAGAGACACAAAACTGGAATGCGGGTCTCTGCTCTTATGCACCAATGCTGTTTTTAGATGGGGCAGCATAAGCTTGGTGACAAGTTTTGTTGTTTAACCTATCCGTATGTTTTTTAGAATGTGGATGGAAAGCAGCACCAAAAAGAAACCTTTTCAAACACAAGGAAGATAAACAAATTCTTTATAGATGTTGGTTTAGTGTCTTGTGTGTGATTGAACTAGTAGTGTACATGCCACTACTACAATTATGCTCAAAAGTTTACATACCCCAGCAGATTTTTTTACTTGGATTTTTTCAGCGAATATAAATGATGACACAAAAACTTTTTTGCTATTCATGGTTAGTGGTTGGATAAAACCATTTATTATAAAAATTACTGTGTTTTCTCTTTTTAAATCATAATGACAATCAAAAACATCCAAATGACTTTTAGCAAATTTTCACATACCCCAGTTCTTAATACTGTTTATAGCCCCCTCTAACATCAATAATAGCTTGAAGTCTTTTGTGGTAGTTGTAGATGAAGCTCTTTATTTTCTCATATGGTAAAGCTGCCCTTTATTCTTGGCAAAAAGCCTCCAGCTCCAGTAAATTCCAGGGCTTTCTTGCATCAACTGGACGCTTGAGTTCTCCCCAGAGTGGCTCAATGATATTGAGGTCAGGAGACTGAGATGGCTACTCCAGAACCTTCACTTTGATCTACTGTAGCCAGTGACAGGTCGACATGGCCTTGTGTTTTGGATTGTTGTCATATTGGAACGTCCAAGTATGTCCCATGCGCAGCTTCTAGGCTAATGAGTGCAAATTTGTCTGCAGTATTTGCTGATAATGTGCTGCATTCATCTTTCCTTCAACTTTGACCATGTTTCCTGTGCCTTTGTAGCTCACACATCCCCACATCATCAGCGATCCACCTCCGTGCTCTACAATAGGAATGGTGTTCCTTTCATCATAAGCCTTGTTGACTCCTCTCCAAATGTAACGTTTATGCTTGTGGCCAAAAAGTTTGATTTTGTTCTTATCACTCCAAATTATCTCGTTCAAGAAGTTGGGAGGCTTGTCTCTGTGCTGTTTGGCATATTGTAGGCGAGATACTTGGTGGCATTTGTGCAGTAATGGCTTTCTTCTGGTGACTTGATCCTGCAGCCCATTTTTCTTCAAGTGCCTCCTTATTGTGCATCTTGTAACAGCCACACCTCTAATTTTCAGTGAGTGCTGTATTTCAGCTGATGTTATGTGTGGGTTTTTCTTTGCATCCCGAACAATTTTTCTGGCAGTTTGTGGACGAAATCTTTTTGGTCTACCTCATCGTGGTTTGGTTTTTACAGAGCCCCAGATTTTCCATTTGTTAATCCCAGTTTGAACACTGCTAAATGGAATTATCAATTCCTTTGATATCTTTTTGTATCCCTTTCCTGTTTTATACAGTTCAACTATCTTTTCCCATAGATCCATTGACAATTCTTTTGCTTTCCCTATGGCTCACAATCCAGAAACATCAGTGGCTGGATGGTTGAAAGATGCAAGAGTCTGTTTGGATCCTAGAAACTTACTCAGCTTTTATGCACATGCACTGATTACAATCAAACAGGTCACAGGTGAGGATGTTACCATTATTAGCCGTTCAAACCCATTTGCGTTAACCTCTGTGTGTATTATCAAGCCAAAATCACCAGGGTATGTGAACTTTTGATCAGGGTCATATGAATGTTTTCCGTTGTCATTATGATTTTAAAAGAGAAAACACAGTAGTTTGACAATAAATGGCTTCAGCCTACCACTAATCATGAGGGAAAAAACGTTTGTGTTATCATTCATATTCTCTGAAAGAAAAGCAAAGAAAGCAAAAAAAAATCTGCCGGGGTATGTAAACTTTTGAGCACAACTGTATGTTCACTTCTTGAGGCCTATGGAGAATGGAGTTGGGATCTTGCATTCTCAATATTCTTCCTTCCACATGCGAGCACAGGATCCCTGATCTCCTGATTGGTGGGGACTCAGTGGTTGCACTGATAATACCATTTTAATGTAATGATAACTTCATCCTATTGAAATCTGGAGTTAAGATAACATCTTGTTAACTTGTTCTTGGCCTGAGTATCTTACTGCAGTGCATGGTGTAAAAGTTACAGCAGCCCCAACAAGCCATCAAAGTCTTTGCTAAATGACTGAGAAATAGGGGGCAATCATATTTTCAGCCTCAGTGGCCCTAAGAGACTTTGGTAATTATTACCTGGGCCCTTTGTGTTTAGCAGAGATGGCCTTTTAATATTGTTATTACTAGTAACCAATGTGGAATTATGTCCATGGCTATGTCACTCTAAATACAGCTATGTACAGACAGTCTTTTGAAGTCTCTGAAGACCTCTTGTCCATGACCATTACTGTGAATTATATGGCACAATGAATATACTACCTCCTTGCTTGATCCATCATTTAAAAGGTCATCTCTTTTTGCACTGACTATCCAGTAATTGATTATTGAGTTCCCATTGCCTGCTCCCTGTTATTTCTATTGGATTTTGTGCTGTTGACCCTGGAGTTTTGATTTGAGAGCTGCTATGTGAGACCCAGCTGTTCGACTGCATGCACTGGTAATGTGGTCATTTGTGTTACAGGCTTGAGAATTTCACACAAAAAGCACGCACAGCCGCCTTACTTGATAGAGAAAGTGACTTAAGCTTTATATGAGGCTTTTCAGACAAAATGAGAAAATGGATCATATTCAACCATTGATTGCTCCTAGCCCTCTGTCGTCTTTCTACTTCATTTTCTGAGATGCTCAAACTGAATCAAGAATATTTTGTAGTGTGCACGGGTGCTTTAAAGAGCTTTCTTAGAATTCCATATGCATCTTGATGAGATACCTTCACAGTATTTTTTTTTTTTTAGCCTTTTATAAGTAGAGAATACACATAGGACAAGACTGAATAGTTTTACCTTGTTTTGGCGACCCAGGTCGTACCATAACCTTAAGTATCTGGAATCATTACTATTGAACAGGACTTAAATGATGTAAAAATTATACTACAGCAATAGGCGATCAACAGTGATCATTTACAATCATTAGATGATGGATGCAAAAACATCAAACCCGACCAGGTGTCCACAGATGCAATGAAAAAGTAGATGTTTATTAACACCAGAAATAAACACAGGGGAGCACACAAAAGGCAAACATCACACACGGTAGACACACACCGCAGAGAGCAGTATTAAGGTGTACAATACTACATCACTTCACCTGCATAGCATTTAAGGTTGTTCCCAAATAGACTAAAAAATGACTAAAATGCAGAAACGCCATGTAGGGGTTGGCAGCATCGGAGGCGAGCAGTCACTTTAATCTATTACAGGTAATACATTAATTATATGCAATGTTACGTTCATCCTCACTACGTGTGGCTGTATAAGTGGCTAGATTTGGTTATGTAGGTTGGTAGATGTTCCCAGCCGCTGCTACCTATTTGTGCACTTTATACAATTATTGCTTTTGCACGGTGCAGTTTGGTGAGTAGAGATCCCGATATAGTAGTTAAATCTCCCATATGTAGTATTAAAGAAGGGAACACTTATACTCACCTCCAGGGGCTCACATGACATTCTTATGTAACGCAATCCCTGTGCCACTTAGTGCTGGATTTACTCTCCCATTTTATGGACATAATTGACATCCGGACAAGGTGAGGGTGCAGCCGCAGTGCTTGTTTCTTCAGAATGTCAGATTTATGACAGTGCAGCCAGAGATGATTTGCCACATTGTCATGTCAGGAAATCCCTGTGAGAGCTAGTGCCAACACAACTTGAATTGCGCCATCACCGTAGGTGAATACAAGTATTGTTTTCACTACATTCAAACATAGGGATTAAGATGGAGTTGTCCAAGTAGTGCACAATCCTTTAAAGATGCGCCAAATTCATTAAGAAGTATTCGCTTCTCAATTGATTTTTCGCATCTTTTAACTTGCCGTGCGCCACTGCCAAACATGTACACCAGCTGGAAGCTGGGATATATGTTTGTCTTAATTGTCTTTCTGGCTTAAAGTATTATAGATTTGGCAAACGCTCTTAGCCACACCTTGTCCAAGCTGCATCCAGGTTTCCAAAAGTATTGGGGGTCTTGCTGGCCCTGGTTGCAAATGTTGCAACTTTTTTGCATAACTTCAATACTGTAAAAATGTTCAACTTTTCAAATAGTTTTATTATGGAATTCTGGCAAAATTGCTTGATTATTCGTGGCCTTAGTGTTTGGGGTTTTGTTGTTTGTTTTTTTTCACTTGGGCAGTTTAGTTGCTTGTGAGTTACAAAAGAATTATCCGCATCACCTGGATGTAGTGTCACTGTTTTCTTCTGAGAAACAAGGTCGCTGATGAACTTCTAATCATTTCAGGCCCTCAGTAGATCACCTTTTACCTTGAACTCTACGTTTGCGGAGCAATCTTGCTAATGTACAAAGTTTACCTTGACTTTTGGGGAACCTAAAATGTGCAGGCCAGGGTTGACATATTACAAATAATAATCATTGCTACATGGAAAGCTTGATAACATTGTATTATTGGCTTTTCTTTGGGCTTTTAATAAACTACTTTTCTTAATTGCACTATCTAATGGCTAATTATCTTTTGGCAATGTTTTTTATGAGGCAATCAGACTTGAAGATGTTCTTTTAATATCCATTTTTTTGTGATTTTGGCTTTTCTTTAGATGAATTAAATTGAGAGTGTACCATGCATTACAGGAGGTCATGTAAGGTTCACCTTTGTTTTTCTTGTTTTTGCATTTTATGGAAGTTAAAGGAAAAAATCTCCTTTTTATGGTCACTTCTACATGCGCCAAAGAAAAATTCTGAGCTTTTGTGAGCTGCCACTTCTTAGAACATCACCATTTTAAACACTTTCTCATCTAATAACTGGACTCTACTCCAAAATGGATGTCTCACCAGAATTCATCATCTATTGACAATAGCATTTATTTTACATATTCAGAAATTACTTGACCGCTTAATCTGGTTGTTACAGTTTTTCATAAGGAGATCTGCCAGGACATCTAAATTAACCCTCCAGCCAAGACACCCAAGTTTTGAGACAGTTGCAAACTACATTTTAGACATAAGCTAAGCTTTCTAAGGGTGCCTTCACACTGCGGTGTGATCCAGTCCGGGGCTGTCAGGGATGAACCTGACAGCCCTGGTCTGGATCAGCACACAGAACCGGAGGGCTAATATGCCCTCCGGTCCGGTGTGCAGGCGCACACAGCTGCAGCCGCTGATAGGTCAGGACCGCGGTGGTCCTGAAATATCAGCGGCTGCAGCTGCGTGCGCCAGCACACCGGACCAGAGGGCATATTAGCCCTCCGGTTCTGTGTGCTGATCCAGTCCAGGGCTGTCAGGTTCATCCCTGACAGCCCCGGACTGGATCAAACTGCAGTGTGAACGCACCCTAAGACCTCTGCGATTCCATCCTACAACACTGATCCATCCTTTTAGCATTAATCACTTTTCCACCCTGATGATGATAGTTGTAGCGTAAGCATACAATGCTACTCACCATTATTGGCAAAACCTCAATTAATTTCATAGACTGTACAAAATCTTCAGAAATAAATAGAAATGTCCAACGTTATATCCTCATGATTTTTTAATTAGTGGTCCAAAGTAATAAATCAATAAAACATTGTTTGTCAACTTACATGTTGCAATTTCAAAGAAGAAACAGAATAAATAGCGTGTGCAGCAATTAAGGCACCCCTAATACTTGGTTGCACGCCTTTTGCTATTGTTTACAAACTCCAAACGTTTCTTATAGCCATTTATAAGCTTCTTGCACTTCTTAGCTGGTATTTTTTCCCACTCTACCTCTGCAGTTTGTTAATGCTCTTGAATGTTTGCAGGGTTCTTTTTTCCCAATGGCGGATTTCAGCTCTCCCCAAAGACTTTCAATGTGATTGAGGTCAGGGCTCATTGCTAGCCATTTAAAGCGATCCTAAACCCAGAAACTGACCCCCCCTTATCTTTAGACCTGTCCCTGCACCCCCTCTTACCATTTCTAGCCATCCCTTTTGCATAAAAAATCACTTTTGTAAAGTAAGAGAAAAGTATATAATAGTTTGACCTGTGTGAGTTCTCCGTTTCTGTTTAAAGCTGCAGATAGGCGTGCCTGTCTGCTGCTGCCTGATAATTATTCACGCCCTTGTCTGCTTGCTGCCTTTGTGAGTGTGTGGCCGCGTCATGAAAGGGGGCGGGGCTAAATCGCGTGATGGCGGAGCCCCGCTCCCTTTCATGACGCGGCCACACACTCACAAAGGCAGCAAGCAGACAAGGGCGTGAATAATTATCAGGCACCAGCAGACAGGCACGCCTATCTGCGGCTTTAAACAGAAACGGAGAACTCACACAGGTCAAACTATTATATACTTTTCTCTTACTTTACAAAAGCGATTTTTTTATGTAAAAGGGATGGCTAGAAATGATAAGAGGGGGTGCAGGGACAGGTCTAAAGATAAGGGGGGGTCAGTTTCTGGGTTTAGGATCACTTTAAAACAGTAATTTTTTTCTTTTTAAAAACCATTCCTGTATACTTTAGGATGTGTGCTTCTGGTCGCTGTCTTGCTGGAGGACCCATTATCTTCTACTCATACCATGTTTTGTTACACCTGGTAGGATATATAGCTCTAAAATCTCTTGATAATTCTCTTAATTCATTATTCCTGTGATACCGTCAAGCCCTCCAGTACTAAACGCAGCAAAGCAACCCCACAGCATCATGGATCCTCCACCATGCTTATTGTTGGTAGGGGGTGTTCTTTTCCTTATAAGCTTCACTGTGTTGTATTTAAACAAACGGTTACTTTCCATTGCCAAAAGGATTATTTTTGTTTCATCTGTCCACCGAACATTTTCCCAGAAGGATTGTGATTTGTTAAGGTACTTTTTGGCAAAGATCAGTTGTTCTTTGTCTTTTCTTCAGCAATGGTTTCTTCCTTGGCCTTTTCCCATAAAGTTCCACTTGGTTTAGTGTGTGGCATATGGTACTTGTTGAAAAAATGACCTTAAACTGTTCCAAGTTGGCCTCCAGGTTTTTGGATGCTTGACGTGGTGTGTTTTCCACCATTTAAACCAACCTTCAAAGGCATCTCTTGTCAACTGTCCTTTTTCTCTTTGTCTAGGGAGGTTCTCGACGGTTCCATGATTGGTAAAGTTCTTAATAACATTGTATACTATTGAAACTGGGGTTCCAAGATCTTTGGAGATGGGCATATACTCTTTGGAAGTCTTATGTTTGCTAACAATAGCAGTTCTGATGTCCTTACACAGCTCTTTTGTCTTCACCATTGTGACAAAGGAACAGGGCCTAACATGTGGCTTGTTAAAACACTGAAATCCTCATTCATTGGCTAATTCATGTCACATGGGCACCGACAAATTATCTCTGGTGAATTCTCATTTGTGATCTACCACAGGTGAGTCAAAATGTGTCACAGCAAGCTTTAGCTTTTTCTATTTTTCTCTCACATTGTTTTTTTTTGGTAATTCTTTACACATTTTCTCTTTTGTGTTCAACATGAGTGCTCTATGCAAAAAAACAAAACACTCAATCTTCAAAAAAAAAATGTCTGTTTTTGGTCCAAGTCACAGATCAAAATGACCACAAAAAGTATAAGATTGTAAAATTCATGCACCACACATGGATGACTTCAAAGTGGATTCCTTGTGATGTATGTTAATTTGTAGTGAATAGGAGAAACTTTGTATGATATTTATTTTTCATCAGTGAAAATCCCCAATAGTAAAATCTGACACACTGGCAAAGACAGATGAAACTCTGATAAAACACCCTGGTAAAAAAAATCAGTCCATGTTTTTACATACAGTAAAAATCTGGGACATCGGAATGATGTGACTCGGTCATCCATGGTTACATATTGAGTGATTATTGTTAGGATATATTTTATAAATATCCCAGTGTTTGCAAACATATAGTGCCCATAAATTAATATTCTGGACTTTTTCCTGGCACTGCAGAATGGAGTGGGCATCAAGCCTGTGCCATGGTAAATGTCATACGCTCATGCCCATCTGCTCCATAGTGAAGTCTTTACTGTCATCTAATATTAGGTGTCAGCACAGTTTCTGGAAGGAGATCAGATGGGTTGAAGGGGTAGATTAAAGTCAAGGCAATATCCATCACCTTGACTACAGCAGGAGTGCTAGCTTGCAGAGCAATTTTCAAAGCCATAAAATGTCATTGCTGAATTTAGGCACTTAACCCCTGCCATTTTCTGAAAGTTGACCCTTTAGTTGAGTCGTCACTTATATTATCTGTCCATACATGAGTGATTCTACCCTTGACAACTTTTTATTACCATAGCAGTTGACTTGTGTTTCTGAAGCTTGGTTTGTGCTAGATGGTGCCCTTGTATATTGTATATCACTGTTTGTTTTTCAAAGGTCAGGCAGTCAGATTTCCTCTAAACTACCTCCATTGTTACTAACTAGCAAATTTGCATCCATTTGTACCTGCTGCTGTCTTGTCTGCAATCCTTCTGAGCAATTCAGCAGGAGAAAGAACTAATTAATGACCACAATCCCTGCAACTATAGCGATCATTTATTAGGTATAAGTGCACTAAGGCTGCCTTCAGACTTGCAGATGCCTCCGCAGCATTTTGCAGAGGCATCTGCAAGTATCTGCATGCAGACCGTGGCCCCTATGTTTATAATGGAGTGCACGGCGGTCTGCAGATGTTTGCAGACCGCTGTGCGCTCTTATTGCCTGCCATTAGTGATCTGTGCGCAGGCGGATGCCTGCGTACAGATCACACACTCTCGTCCTCACCAGGGACGCGAGATGTTGCGTCCCTGGTGCGGGCCAGAGTGTGTGATTTGTGCGCAGGCATCAGCCTGCGCACAGATCACTAATGGTGGGCAATGAGAGCGCACGGCGGTCTGCAAGCATCTGCAGACCGCCGTGCGCTCCATTATAAACATAGGGGCCGCGGTCTGCATGCAGATACTTGCAGATGCCTCTGCAAAACGCTGCGGAGGCATCTGCAAGTCTGAAGGCAGCCTTAGTTCATGTTTTAGTTCATTGGATTAAAGTTTTTTTTTTTTACAAATAAGAACCTGAACTGAATTATTTATTTTTACTTCATTTATTTTAAAATAGAAAATGTATAAACTGTTTAAGTAAAATCCCACAATCTGTGTCGTGTACACTGTCCTTCCCAATTTGTAGTCAGCCTCTCTTTTTCGTTTAAAACCTTTCCATCTACTGCAGTCGATTGTTTTATGAGACATTCAGCAAAATTGCAGTACATTTTTGTTAAGTTACTTGACTATTGAGATTAGTTTGCTGTGTCATGTGTCAGCCATTCAGCTCAATTTTTAACCACAATTGTACGCATCTGGTGGTACCGAAAAGTCCCCTAAAATTTTGAGTTTCAATTTGAAAGTATGATACTACCACCCTACAGTAAATCATGTATATAAACGTACTATACGTCTTCAATTCCCAGTTGTTAAACCTTTAAACTGGGTCTATTTTCATGCATTATGTGAGTTTTGTATCATAAAGACATTTATGTTACCAACATTTCATGGTTCATGTAGTGTGTGCTTAATCCCATATTATGAAGGTTTGTATATAAAGTCGTGTGAAACAGTGTTTGCCTCCTTCCTGATTTCTTATTCTTTTGCCTGTTTTTCACACTTAAATGTTTCAAATCACAAAACAAATTTATACTGTATATTAGACACAGATAACACAAGTAAACACAACATGGTGTTTTTTATTAAAAGAAAAAGAAATCCAAACCTACAGGCCATCCCCTAAAAACATAACTTCTTTGGGAAGCTGAGTTAAATTACGCTAATCACACCCAGGCCTGATTGCCACACCTAACCTCAATCAAGATATCACTTAAATAGGACCTGCCTGACAAAGTGAAGTAGACCAAAAGAGCCTCAATAACTAGACTTCATGCCGTGATTTAAAGAAATTGAGAAATAAAGTAAATGAGACCTGCAAGTCTGGAAAAGGTTATAAAGCCATTTCTTAAGTTTTTGGACTCCAATGAGCCACAGTGAGAGCCATTATTCACAAATTACGAAAACATGGAACAGTGGAGTGGCCAGCAGAGCAAAATTACCCTAATAGTGCTGAGATGACTCACCCAAGAGGTCCCAAAAGACCCCACAACAACATCCAAAGATCTGCAGGCATTACTTGCGTCAGTTAAGATTAGTGTTCATGAATCCACAATAATAGAGTCTTGGTAAAAAGGCCTGCATGGCAGAGATCCAAAATAAAAACCACTGCTTAGCTAAAAGAGCATAAAGGCTCGTCTCCATTTTGCCAGAAATCATGAGGATCCCAAAAGTTTTGAGAGAAAACTTGGGTTTGTCAATCCGGAGTAAACATTTTTGGAATAAAAGAAACATTGAACCAACAGTAAAATATCTTGGTGATGGTGTGATAGTCTAGATGGTTTTTCTGATTCAGGACCTGGAAGACTTGCTGTGTTAAATTAAACCAGGAATTCTGCTGTCTAACAAAAAATCCTGAAGGAGAATGTCCGGCCATCTGTTCATGACCGCAAGCTGAAGCTCACTTGGGTTATACAGAAGGACAATGATCAAAAACACACCAGCAATTCCACTTCTGAATGGCTTAAAAAAAAAATTAAGACTTTGGAGTGGCCTTAATCCGATTGAGATGCTGTGGAAATACCTTAAAAAGGTGGTTCATGCTTGGAAACCTGCCAATGTAGCTGAATTACAACAATTCTGCAGGGATGAGTGGGACAAAATTCCTCCATAGCATTGTTGCCAGTTATTGTTAACGCTTGATTGCAGTTGTTAAGGGTGGCCCAACCAGTTATTAGGTTTAGGGGGCAATCACTTTTTCACACGGGGCCCTGTAGGTTTGGATTTATTTTTCCCTTAATAGTAAAGACCATTATTTACAAACTGCATTTTGTTTTTTTTCTTGTGTTACCTTTGTCTAATATTTAAATTTGTTTGGTGATCTGAAACTTTTAAGTGTGACAAACAAAAATAAGAGTAAGAAATATGGAAGGGGCAAACACACTGTCGCTCCACTGTAGAGTGACATAAATGTAGAATAAATTCAAATTGCATTTTCACCCAATACAATGTAAATATCCATTCTATAAATCCTGCATTATGGACATGTTTTCTTCCTACAGCTTTTGCCACTGCAGCCTACTAGTGTCTGGGCACACAATAAGAAGAGCCCTCTTTCTTTGTAGGTGTCTTTACTAGCCAGCAGACGTATGTTGTAAATGGGGATTCTCTTTTACAAGAGCTATTTGACTATGAGGGCAATGTAAATATAAACTTTTCTTAGCATGTATAGTTGTTGTAACCTATAGCTACTGATACCCCCTACCTTAGATTGACCATAAAACCAATCTACCTATTAGTGTATTAGAGATATACAATTCCTATCTATTTGAATAAGTTGTGATCCTTTAACACAGGTGTCCCGAATTTGTGGCTTGTGACTCCTTTAGCACCAGGTATAGCAACCAGGTGTGAATAGAAGGTTTTCCAGATGGTGACTTCTATGAGTAGCTTAACACAATAGAGCAATTCCTATTTTGAATATAAAGGCAACGGATATAGGGAGAGAAATAAATATTATAAATTGGAGATAAGGTGATATTGTTAGACAGTGCTTGAAGCTGGATGCAATAGCGGGTATGAGTTCCTAATACGGGAATATCATATAAAGATGGGCACCCTTGGATACAGATATAAGATATCAGGGGGGGCACAAGTTTTGGCTATTGTATCAAAATCCGTAGGTAGTTATATCAGTTATTCAGTGTGATTATCAGAAAAGGCCTCAAGAAAAGACACTCCTATTTTATCCATAGAGCAGACGGCCTCTTCGACTCAGTACTCGGTGTCGCAGTTAGCTGATAATCATTTTTTTTACTGTACTTCATTATCATTCTTTCAATGACTATAATAGAAATTGTCTGTCTGTTTTCTGGTTCCCTGGAGTGCCTGTCATAGATAGTTATTTACCCACTGCAGCCAATCTGAGAAGGCAGAACTGCAGGGGGATGGAGAAGGTAAATAACCTTAACAAATCAAAAGGCTGTGGGTGTGTACAAGACTACCACAGGCTCCTTGTAGGCTTTGTAGCGAACATCACAGCTCACAGCTCTGTACTAATAAAGCAAGGCTAAAAAGTATAACGGTATGCATGAACTACAGGACAGTTGCTTTTAATTTATAAGGTGTTGCTTTCACCATCTTTCTACATTAGGTCACAGTTATTGTGACCTACATTTGGTCTTCCTTGTCTATCTAATTGATAGTCTGAAGTTATCTGAAATCCACCTCTTATCAGTGGCTTAGAGGTTGTCCACTACTTTAATATTGATGTCTAATTTAGCATAGGTCATCAATGTCTGATCTACTGGTGTCCGACAATCAACACCCCCCGCCGATCAGCTGTTCTCAATGCCGGCAGTGGCAGCAGGTGGCCGGAAATTCTCAGTTCTGGGGCTGCTCAATCTTCTGATAGTGGCCAGCATCGGGTACTGCACATTCGCCTCCTATTCAAATCAATAGAAGGCAGATGTGTAGTTCCCGGCCACGGAAACTATCCGAACTGAGCATTTCCAGCCACTTGCTGCCGACATCGAGAACAGCTGATTGTACTGGGGTGCCAGGTGTCCGATCCCAGTTGATCAGACATCAGTGACCTATCACAAGAAAAGTCTTAAATGTTAAAGTAGTGGACAGCTTCTTTAAGCTGCTCTTGTTTCCTCTTTCCATGCCTTTGACTGCACGCTTGACTACTTTGACTTGTATCATCTCATCGTTTTAGATAGATAGATACATTTCACAGTCTACAGTCTAAATCCAGAATCTCCTGTATAAATTATTGGAATGTCAGCTAATTTATCATTTTCATTGGTTTCCCTTTAAACTCCAGCCCTTTGAAATACTGGAGTGCAGTTTTGTTAAGGACCTTTTTCCTGCCTCCCAGTGATTGTTTATCTTCCAATAAAGAAAATAATTTTATTCTTTTATTTTTCCAACCCTTGTTGTCTCCTTTTCAGTATCATCGAACAGGTGTATATTAGAATAAATTAGCATTTTGTGATTAATGTTTGTTTTTTCCCTTCAGTCATCTCTCCCCTGTCATCTTTGTCTTCTTATGTGTTGAAGAATATTCTATGTTGACATGTAAATTATTTTTTATAAAATGGCGCTATAGCAATGTAAAAAGTGGAATGTTAATGTTTGTCTTCTCTGTAAATTGGGGGTAGGGTTGGGGTGTCGAGCAGTGATGATAAATAATGAAGTTGAAATGAATAGCTTTTCTGTTTGAAGTCCTTTTTTTCTGAAGAAACATTTTCATTTACTTTATCATTGTCATTGAGACCGAGCACCTTAGAATTCCTTTGACTGCACTCGCTGAATGAGCTGCTCAGCCACACACAAATTCTCCATCTTCATACAGACGTATTAAGGCACTTTGCTACATTAACCCCCATTGATAAATTATGTGGTTTCTTTCTTTTTTTTTTTTTTTTTTTTTCTTTAATTTAAAAAGAAAAAAGACAATGTGAGTAGCAGATGCTGAGGAGGATTGGACCAATATTTAACTTAAGCAGCTTATGAATGAAACAGTCCTTTAGTATAACTCCAATGCAGTGTGTGATCATTTCTATGGCTTTCTTATAACCTGATTGTGTGATTGGTGTTGTGCAATGTTTGTAAATTGAAATTATACATGTTATCTATGCGTTTTTCCGGGCTTGGAGTCTATTTCAGTACCATGGACAGATCACTGAATTTCAGCCTGTTTTCTCAGTAGGGAAATACATCTTAATCAATTAGAATACCATCAAAAATCTATGTAATATTGCCAGGTTTCAGAGCGTTTCTGTGAACCCTGAATCAATAAATCAATATTATATTCACCCTTTGATGTTTCATGGAATATGTCAGTGCGGTTTTTAACCCTTCATCCTCTCTAATTTAATTTTCTGAGATGACCTTTGTATTCTCATTGGCTGTACGCAATAATCATCAACATTAACATAAAACCACTTGAAATAGATCACTCTGTAATGACTCTATATAGTGTAAGCATTTCACTTTTTCTATTGAATTAGTGAAATAAATGAACTTTTTGATGATAATCTAATTCATTGAGATGCACTAGTATATGTGCCAATGAAAAGGTACTATAAATCGCCCGGTAGATGGAAATGTTATGTAAAGAAAAAAAATAGGATGGATATATGTAATAAATATGACCATTGGATTGATTCTTAGAAAGTTACTATATTATAGTAGAGAAACTATCTAACTATTTGATATCTAATATGAGATCTGAATGAATTGATACATGGAAAGATGTGATTGAATAAATAAAAAGTAAATGGATAGATGCAAGATTTATGCAGTGAGGTGTTAGATACAGCTTTAGAACTTGGCTGTAGCAGAGACTGTGTATTAGACAGTATTTAATAGGTAGTACATCTTTAAACTGACCCGTAAGAATAATACTGAAAAAAGGTGACCAATGAATTGTAGAAAGATGGCAGGCCCGCAGAGGTCCGTGGCTCAGGTGGCAGTCTGACATAAGTTTAGCTGGGCTCTTTCAGTAATTTGTCACGCAGTAGCCTGCTCCTGCTGTTCCAGCACGTGCCAGCTTAGTGTCAGAGTGCTTGCCCGCCAGACGGCCACTCAAGCCTTGTATCCCGCTGTTTACAGGACCAGAGGCTTGCTGTGGCAGTGTGCAGCGTGGAGTCCTGGCAACAGCCAAGCTCTGAGCAGAATAAGCATGCTTGTAATGAGCTGTGAATGGCATCATTCGTTCCCCTTAGAAAAGGGTTTGGGCGTGTGTCTCCTCTCCAAGCAAGTTTGGAAGCTAATTCATTAACTAGTTCAGCCAGTAATGACCACAGCAGCAGCCGCACTTTGATAATTTGTACTCACATAAAACTGCCCAGACAAGCGGCTGTAGGCTGCCAGCGTTTACTTGTCAGTCAGCTACTTGTACTGGCTGTTGAAGTAATTTAGGCTATAGTGAGTCAGGACTATGTAAATTAACCTTTTGTGTAACTGAAAAGTTTTTAATTTCCACCAAAGCACTTGATGCAACAGCCTGAATAAATTAATAGCAGAAGACGCGGTTTGAGTCGCTAATTTGAGATTGTAAAATTAGGATTCTGAAAATATAAGAATTTGACAAAATGATTTAGTATAAAGAGCTTTTTTTACTTGATGTTTAAAATGCCGTGATGTTCTAATGGCATATTTGATTTTTTTTCTTCCGCCTTTCTTGTTGTATCCTTAACTTAATCGCTCCAGCTACGAGGAACGGGCTCTATACCTTGAAGCAATAATTCAGAACCACAGAGAGGTGATGACGTTTGAAGACTTTGCTGCTCAACTGTTCTCTCCAACCCCGAGTTACTCTCTGGTTGGTTTAGGTGAGTAGTACGATCTGTAGAGATTAAAATATATTGGTACAATCTCTGGAGATTAGTGTATATACTTATTGGACATCATTATAATTGTGTTCCCCCTCCTTCCCATCGACTAGAAAAGAACTTTTAATGAACTTCTTGTAATTACAGAGCAACATGAAAAAGAAAAAATCAATCAGTTCCTTCATCCTTACACAAAGACATCTTGGGTTGGTGTCTTATTGGATGGAGGTCATACTTGTCATACTTATACTCTCCTGTGTCCGAATTGAAATAACTCATTTGCTGGAGTGCTGAAAAATAACTTGGTACAGGTGGCCGTTCTTTGTTGGTTTTTAGTCCAGAAGAGTAAAATAAATATCCACCAGTGAACAAAAATTACATATATATATGTACTGTGTTTATTTATATATATATATATATATATATATATATATATATATATATATATATAATACATATACACACATACAGAGTATATGATCAGTATGCATTTTGCTCTTCAGCTCCCCCCACTGATGATGGCAGGACCCAGAATGTTATCAAAATGTATATCTACCCCTTTGTTTCAGTAAATCTTGGAGGCCTTACTTATATCTCTAGCATGACATTTGTTATGTTTTGGCGTTTCTTTTTTTTTATTATTTATTTACTCCAAACGGTTTTTCTTAGCAATCTTATTTTTGCTTTCTTTTGACGGTGATCGGTAGTTTATATCACATACTAAGGGTACATCGCTGAGTACAAAAGTCTACATTTATGTTTGCCTTTGCTTTGGGTTTGGATGCCGGGCTGAAAGAGGACAGATTGCCCACCATAGTAGAAGTCGTTTCTGCTAATGCTAAACAGGGATTATATGGCCCAGACACCAAGGTCAGGGATTAATGAAAAAGGAATGCTGGGGTGATGTGTCCATAGGACAATTGTAAGGACTTATTGTTTCTCCAAATGTGAGCGCAATGTTTTATATGTCGTCTTTGGTTTTATAGTTTTCACATTTTAATGGAAACATGGGTCATTCTAGATAAAATTGGGAACTAACTGTATTTCCCTGTGTTTGGCCTCCTGCTGGATTTATTACTTACATAGCTTTTTCTCTACAGCTTCTTTTACGTGTTTATGACCTTGTCATTATATTGCACAGTTATTTGCTTCTGACCTGGTATATATTGTTTGAATGCCACTGTATATTTTTATATTAAGTTCAGGATGTATACAGCTAAAATACATTATACACGCATAGTTACAAATCTAAAGTACATTTCACAAGGCAATACAAGGTGTAACATGATTTATGGAATGGCTTCCAGCAGTAAGATATTCAGGACATGTAAGAACAAGTATGAGGATGTAAGAATAATGGCCATTAGCAGTTGGTCACTTTTCGAATGTCCATATCCGCTTAGCGCACAACCTATCTCAAATCTTTGCTGTGCTAGACACTGATATTGTTTGAGACTCTTAAGCGATTTGGCCAATGTCTAGTAAAAATCTAGGTATTCCAAAAGGCAGGCACATCTCCCTATTTCACACCTGCCCTATGACTCATAGACTGACAACACTTGGGTGGCAGTGTCTGGGCTATAGCTCACAAGTTGTCAGTGACCTGAGATTCAGCTACATGAATTTTTCCCAGCTGTGCCTCCTCTGGTGATGCAGATCACTGGCTGGACATTGGCACTGCGGCCAGTATAAGGCAGAACTTGATTCCACTCACTTGTTTCCTTCTTATTTTATTTTATCCTGTAGGTTCCTGGGAGTGGCCTGGCATACTGAGACTAGGAGAGGGAATGTGTTTTGGTTGAGTCTGGGCGTAAACAACCAGTTCTTCATTTACATGCAGGCTCCAACACAAATACACCCCCTGGTTGTTCCCTGGCAGATGCTAATAGGTGATATCTGGGTGACAATGCAAAATGTTGGTAGGATGTATATTACAAACTGTCGACATTTTGCAGCCTAGATACTCATAGAAATTCTACAAAAAGCCGAGACATCCCTTTAAGTATTATTTCATTTTTTATTTAGGATTGTGTACGGCTTTAACCTCTTAACTGATGGTCATCTAAGTTGTACTATATCCATGTTTTAATGCCCCTGATATGGTGATGTGAACTGCCCAGGTAGCGATCCATTCTCCTGAACTTTGCTCCAAACACTCCCCAACCTCTTCATCCTATGTTGGAGTGCCAGAGCCATTACTCAATGTCACTACACATGAAGAGGCCATCTCTTGGGCTCCTTAAATTCTTTTGTCCTGGGCATTAAATATGGATTATATTATTAGGCAACCAGTGTAACCATCATTCCACTGATTTCATCATTCTTCATATAGAGTCAGAACAGTTGTGTATGTAGGGGACAGACTCCCTTTAAATATCATGCGCCATCGTGATCAGTAGTCCACCTGTAATGTTTTGTTGTATGATTGTGAGTTGTCTCCCAGCTGGTCATATAGGGCTAAGGAAAGTTATTTTCTTCAGTTTCCTTCATACACAGAAAGCTTTGACACGCTTGTCACATTTTGGGAATGGGCTGGCTACAGTCTGCTCACTTTAAATGGAATTCATCAGCACAGATACATGTCCGTCATTAGCCGTATAAAAACCTTCTCTCCCTCCTTCAGTTTAATTAATAACTGCGCTTCTAGACATCTTGCTTTTCTAATCTCCCATTTGGCACAGTTCATAAATATCTCTGATCAAAACTGCAGTCGTGAAGAAAAGAAATTAAATTTGGGTAAATAAATCGTACAGA
Organism: Allobates femoralis; assembly: GCA_033576535.1. Classification (NCBI taxonomy): domain Eukaryota; kingdom Metazoa; phylum Chordata; class Amphibia; order Anura; family Aromobatidae; genus Allobates; species Allobates femoralis. The sequence continues at coordinate 518,680,289 of JARQOC010000001.1, read as the reverse complement.
GAATCAGCCATGCGTCACTGTCCAACATTGCTGGCCTCCGTCCTTGTGCCTTTCTCGAGCTTTGTTCAGAGATAAGAGCTGTGTGCATACACTTGTATTGGTCGCCAGTAGCAGCAGGCAGAAGGCTTTGGAGATAAGCAAGCTGGCAGAAGTAAGGGGAACCGATGCTATTTACATAATCGTACCCTGCTTCCTGGAGAGGCGTCAAGAAACATTGGGATGGCCTCTATTTATCTTTGTTGAACTGGAATACTAAGCAACATTGGGAAAGCGCCTAAGTTAAGGCTTTTCATATGCTCTCATTCCCTTTATTCCCACCCTCAATAGCTAATAGAAGTGGGACAGGTGCAAACTATTTTTTGTTCGTTTTGTTTTGTTTTTTTTTATATACTTTTTGCCAAGTTTTGAATAACTCAAATTAATAAAAAAAAAAAAAAAACTTCCATAATTAGCTGGCATGTACTTGGCTTGAAATCAATTTTCCCATGCTCATTATTTAAAAAAAAATGTTCATGTTGGTGAAGTTTTATGTGAACAGCCACGTGGGGGGGCCCGATGAGAGCATATATTTTATGTGGACCACTCTGAGGTATCATAAACCACAAGGTTAATTAACTTATGTCAGTTTACTTAAAGGGGTATTTCCCTTTAAGAAAACTGAAGTCCTGGGTTCAGGGCTCGTCACACGGTACAATATCGTTAACTATATCATTGGTACGTCACGGCTTTTGGGGCGGTGCAGTGACGTCGCGATGACGTTGTTGCGTGTGACACCTAGATACGACCAACAATAAGTCGTTGATCGTAGATTTATGAACATGTTCAAAAACCTGTCGTCCGATCAACCTGCTGCATCGGCGTGTGTGACATCTTGATAACGATGTAGTTTACGACTTCGCCTATTCAGAACTGGAGGACGTAGGCAACCAAATGACCGCAAGTATCGTTCATTTGTCACTGTGTCATTCTCGATATCTGTACGTGTGACACCTCTCTACTGATCATTGAACGTCGTTCCAGCGATGTAGGTCAAGTCGGATCGTTGGTCGGTTCGCCGACACATTGAATTGTGTAACGGGCCCTTTACACTATATTGTTAAAAAAAAAAAAAAACAAGCTGTGCTTTACTTGGCATCCTTGAGTCCAGCGCTGATTTTCTGGCCCTGTTCCAGATGTGTGGTATTGGCTGTGGTGCTGGCGTCACTTCAACAGCTCGGCAGCCAATCAGTTAGCTCAGTGGCTACATGGGAAGAGCCTCTGAGCTCACTTATTGGTTGCTATACTTTCAACATGCCAACAGCACCACCCCCAAAACCGGACATCGAGATTAACGTCAGAGACTCAGCAGTTTGTTATTATATAGCCAACTGCAGATGGGAGTGAACATTTTCTGACAAGCAACATCCCTTTTAATTTCTAATTGAAACTGGGGGCAAATTCTTAATTGTACATTCAAGGGATTTTGGGACCTAAGTCCACTTTCTCTCTCTGTGACTTCAGAATCCTCAACGTGCAGTGCACATGCTGTCAGGATTCTTCTTTTCCGGGAGCAGATGCAGGTGGGCGTGTGGTGAGAAGTAGGCAATTGGCAAACATGCTATATGTGTGCAGCCTTGCTGACTACAAGTGCATTGTGTGAGGCCATATACATCTAGTCAGAATGTGTCTGGAAGTATGCTAATTGAATATTAATGGTCACAAGACTACTTACTCTCGGTGCTAGCAACAGAGAAGCCAAACAGCGTGCACACTGCGAGGATTCATAAGTCTTCAGTCACACTGTATGTTCCCAAGCTGCAGTTCCTTTGATGACTGCAGCAGATTTTCTGCCATGAGTTCTCTATCTACTCTGCTTATTTACTGTCATCAGCAGGGATGTGGAGTTGGTAAGCCAAACATCTGACTCCTCAATTTCCCTGAATCCGACTCCACGAAAAATTTACTCAGACTGCACATGCCTTGTCGTCAGTTGACTTTATTGTATTTGAAACACTGATTTTTCATAAAGATCACGACCATTTAACTTGATCAGTGCAATGATTTTGATAGAGGCTTTTAATGTCCTATAACTCAGTTCAAACATAGGGTCGCAAAAAAAATGTTGATTCTAGAGGCAAAATGATCTGAACCTTGTGAAAATTAGTTTTTACTTTTACTACACTATGTCGTTGGCGTTATGAGCTGTATAAGGCAAAAAATATATACCAGGCAAAACAGCGCTCCTGAGTGATGAGGATGATGATGGGTAGTGTATTCCAAAAGATTACTTACGTTATTTCTCAGTAGGGCATCCACCCAAAATGTTGTGTAACCACATCCTTTATATAAGGCACTTATTTTAGTTAGTCTGCATGTAATACACTGTACCTGAGGAAGGCTCTCTTATTTGTATTAAATAAATTATTTTGGAATACACTACCCATCACCGTTTTGCCTGGTGTATATCTCTTGCCTTATAAAATGCCTATGAAAGGTCCCGTACACAAGTGTCCAGGAACGTGCTGCAGAGCAGGGGAGGAAGAGAACATGAAAGTGATCCAAAACGAGGCTCTATGAGCAATACTTCAAAACATCTAATAGGTGAGTGCAAGATTACACCTCTTGCACTCCCCAGTTCTCCATCAGCTACTTATATCCTGCACTCTGCGTTCTCCCTGTGTTTTCTCTTATATGTACATGAGCTGTACATCAGTGGTACTAATACAATGGTTCCGATTGAGAATTGTTGCTTAACAACCTCTGATGTTGTTATTGGAGCATTCCTTTAATATTTGTTGGAAAAGAGAATGTCTATGACCAGCCCTAGAGCACAGAGCGCTCAGGAACACGTCACACCACTAATTCAGCAAATTGCTACTACAGCTTTGCAAGCTGTTTGTGGTCTTAAGTATTTGCTCTTTCTAGGCTGAGTGTTGGTGCTTCCGCACAATGCCCATGATCATTATGTGGAGGGAAGTAGATGGAACCTCCAAAGGGTTAATTACATGGGGACTGCCCGACCCGCTGAGAGGACTGATTTAATCACGCTGCCTCCATGTACATCTGTTCACTATGAGGTCATTCTGCATGCTAATGATTCGCAAAACGCAGAGTAGGGATGTGCCTACTAGTAATAGATGTAAACTGTTTGTCTCTTTACCTGTTACTCTAGCGCAGTTATAACCAAGATTTACCGCTCTGTCAGTACAACATGTGTATCTACTTCATTTGTATGATTCATAAGAACCTCTAAGGGATTATTATTTCCAATTTCCTAATGTACCTGTATTTTTTTTTTAATCAACACATCATCTAGGGTCACATATGTTAATTTACAACTGCAGCAAAATCTGTCACTTGTGAAAACACGAGTCCATTTCTAATACTATAGACACTTTAAATCATAGCCTGAGGCATCTCGCCCCCAGTCAAAGCATTGCACTAATTGACTCAATTAGGTATATTTCTGTCACTTTTCAATACACGTTAGATAAAACACATTCTTGGCTCTATTATGGGACATTAGCATAATTATATGTGTGTATAAACATGTTTGTTGGGTCATATAGTTGACAATTTGCATATCTTTGCCAGTTGACTATTTTTTATTTCACATGTCAAGAGGTTAGTAAATGTTGAAGCCCTAATTATTATCTGGCTCTATATTAATTTTCATGTAATTAGCAGAATTGCGTTTTCATTAGATCTCGCAGTCATGCTAGCAACAATTATTTTATCGTTAAGTCCTCACATGTGTAATCAAATTAGAAGAAAATTCACTCTGGCAATGTATTGTACAAGATGGTTAGGAGAACATTCCCAAAGTAGTCCCCCACTATTTTATCTGCATCTCAAGTATCTGCTCTTATTTTATTTACATATGAATTAGGTTGCACTAATTTGATCAATAAAACAATGAAATTGCCAGGTCAACATGAATAAAGCACGTTAATTTGCATAATAATTATCATTCAGAATTTCAAGAATCCAGTGTCTAGAACCAAAGTTAGGACTTCGGAGGCTTTTGGATTTCAAATTGCACAATACATTTTTAAAACGTCAACAAATATTTGCTGTAAGTCAATAACTGGCAAAAATAAATATAATTCCTGATGAGTCCGCTATTCCTCCTCTGTGCTCCTCAATGGTCTTCGAACTCTGCTGCAGCAATCGTGTGAAAATTACATATAGCCACTACAAGGAAGTTGACGAGGCTGATGAAGAGCAGTGCCACTTAAGCAACAGAAACACGAAATAATGTTAATTTAGTTTTGTCGTGGTATTTACTGACTTTTAAAGTGAACCTGTCACATAGAAAAATGCTGTTAATCTGCAGGTTAATATCATTATGATTCCTGCACATTCAACCCTGCTGCCGGGAGGTAATGAACGTCAATCTTCCTGGCAGTGTTCAAGTTTCGGTCATGGAGGTGGTGCCAGCGCAGGGTCAGCTTCCACTCTGTGTATGGAGAGCGGCAGCTATAACCACACACCCCCACGCAGACTGACAGCATAGAAGCTGTCAGTCAGTGCAGGGGATCATGGTTACAGCTGCTGATCTCCATACACAGACTGGAAGCTGACTTTGCGCTGGCACCACCTCCATGACTGAAACTTGAAGGGTAAGTGCCCACAGGACGTTTTTGGTGCATTTTCTCCGTGCAGTTTACCATTGGTTTTATGGTAATTTATACTAATTTGTTCCTGCGGTTTTGATTCCCAGCAAAACCAATGTGTTTAACAGAAACACTGTGCCCAGACATTGGTTTTGCATATGTCAAGAAGTGTCAAATACCTGCGTTTTTGGTACAGATGGGAAAGAATTGACATGTTAATTAAAAACGCAGTGAAAACATGCAGAAAATGCAGACAAGATCATAGCTAATCTCCTGTCAAGGGCTCTAGGATCCTCAGGTTTTGCTGTGTTCAGGACTGCTTAAAAAACGTCCTGTGGGCACATACCGGAACACTGCCAGGAAGATTAAAGTTCATTACCTCCCGGCAGCGGGGTTGAATGTGCAGGAATTGGACTGGTTCATAATGGTATTAACCTGCAGATTAACCCCATATCTGCAGGTTAATGGTATATTTCCACATGACAGGTTCTCTTTAAGCAAATTTTTATTGATCTTGGAACATTCCTTGAATGCAATAAAGCACACAAATTTAGATTGCAAAAGAGACTTGTTTTTTATACATGGAGCAGGACCGTAGTTCTGGCAGCATTCTTGACAGTGTTTCTCACTTATGCTGGAAGGACAGAATGACTGTATGGACTGGAGGAAAGACCCTCTACTGCAACTCCTCCCTTTCCCCACCTGCTTCCTTCAGTGATGAAATGGGTATTCTCTTTATAATGCCTCGCCTACTCTTTACATTGAAGTAATGTTTCAACTGGAGTCCCATGCAGTCTAGAATATGTTATGTTGAACTGGATGCAGGATGTAACAGTGACCTCTAATGACTTAAAGGAAAAAACGTAATTTTTTTCCACCCTGCAGCCAGTTACGTGTGCCCAGTTCAACATGAAAAATTTGATAGCTAAATAAAGTGAAATTTAAGTAACCAAATAAAATCACATGATTGTGTTTTGTTTTTTTCTTTTATACACAGAATAAAAGTCCTCAAGAAAATAATCCCAGCATGTCTCTTCTGCGTTTTGAATGAGACTCGACTATTCAAATCTATGAGTGTGCAAAAAAAACAATAAAATCGTCCCATATGGATCAACCATATAGCTCCAAATTTTACAGATACATTACAACTCTTTAATATATACCTGTACTTGTAAATTTTAATAACTGATAATCTCTAAAGCTGATTTCATAGAGATGGCAGTACAGATGAAAAATCTTTGTATATGAAAATCAGACTGTTTCTTATATGCTTGTGAGAACGTAGCCTTGTAGTGTGGATTGTAGCAGTCTAATTTAACAGTAAAGATTCCTTGGATGAACTTCTTGCATTTTTAACATTAGAGAAGACTAGAGTTATAGTCACCCTATTATTCTAGTCCACATCGACCCAATGTGAATCTGTGCCCTGAAGAAGGCAACTCCTGCAGGCGTCTGATTTTATAAGTATGTCCGCCAGTGAAGACTTTCATTTATGCTGATAACTATTTCATTGTTGTGTAACCCTAAAATAGCCCTTTTTTAGAGTCCATATAGCTGAGTAATTGATCTGCAGCATGTATGACTATCCACGGCTTAACCGTTTAGAGAACAGCAGTTGTGCCTCTACAGTGCTGTCCTGGGTGGAGAGGAGCCCTGCTTAACAGCTGTCATAGCTTGAGGGTGGGCTGGCGTCTGGAGCGGAGGGCAGGGAGGGAGGATGCTGGAGATTAATTATATATCATCATTCTTCCACTTCCAGTATGTCCATGCATTTATTTTATAGTGGTAATTGCCTGTTGTTTTATGGTATGGTTCCAGTTAGATCATTCCGAATATGACATTTGCAAAATTAAAATAGTATTTTTTTAAGTTTATTATATAATGTAACGACTTTTACAGATGCCTTTGTTGTAATCTTGCTTTTACATAGTGCTGTCAATAAGTTTTTTTCTAATTTGTTTCCACTATAATCAAGTAAGAATTGAACATGTCCTAGTAAAACAATTCATCTGCTCATCTCTCCAGCCGTCAGCAATATGACTTCTGCTACCCCCAGTCCCAGCGGATCTCTTGTTCAGTGTCAGTTCCCCTTCACTCTATTGTTACTCCTTCCAGCCCCCCTCCCTTTTGCCCTCATTCATTTCTGACCTATTGTGTCCTTTTCCCTTCTAGATATCTTCTCCCCTTCTGTGCCTACATCTGTTCTCCCCCTCCTCACCTTTTCTCTTTGTCCACTCCAAACATTCCCTTCTCCAGACCTTTCAGGCTGTTTCTTTTTTCTCATCCATCAAAGAAGGTACTGGCCTTCCAACAACAGGACACTATTTGTCTCCAGAAAACCCTGTTCTCTGCTTTTCGAATAGTGTACTATCGGTATGTTGAATCCCAGTCTTGGCTTACTCGGAGACCAGCTTTTTTTTATCCACTTGTCTCTTCTGTGGTGCTGTTATTCCTTACAGTATAGTTTGCAGTGTTATGTAGAATAAAATGTTACGCAGCCTGCCCTGGTCGTCTGTGCTTTGTTTATAGGATCTTCATTGCGCTAAAACACACTTACTGTGAAAATAATGTAACGCTCAACTTGCCGCTTTTTTCAAAGTGGATACCAAAGCGGAAACAACCGTTAAGTTCTAACCCAGCAGTCATGTGACTGCCAATGTATGTGATCGGAAGTTGCATAGTTTTTAGTTATCAATATTGTTGATGGCACTATCAATTATAGTCTTCTGCTGATCCTACTGTGAAGCTCTTCCACCATCACTACTATGAAGGCACGGATACCAATTCTATTTCGATAGCTCTGCCCATTTGGACAGGCCTTTAAGGTGGAGAGTAAACATTGTACATCAGGTTTATTCACAAGTCGCAAAAAACCTGACATGATATGTGAAAAAAAAAAGAAAACATTTATGTCCAGAGGTTCTTAATTTGATTGAGATATGAACTGTGACTTTGGCTGCTCTATAACATTTAAAGGGGTTTCCCATGAGAAAGTTGATTTTAATCAATTGATCTTGGAATAATAATTTCTACAAAAGATCCTGCGCTAAGATAATGTTATATATGTGTCTCTGTTATATACTGTTTAATGCTATGTGTGGACCTTACATGGACATGGTCTGATCATACCACACCTCCTGGATCAGGGAGGACATAAAAAAGTATAGATATTACAGCACAAGATAACAGCTGATTCTTTTTGTGAGATAAAACATTTCCCTGCCTGTTTTTCAGCAATGTTTTACCCCAAAGAAAGAATCCCTGCTGTAATGTCTATATTTTTTTTACTTCCTCTGCCCAGGAGATGTGATATGATCAGACTGTGTCCCTCTACAGTCAGACACGACCATTACACAGTACATAGCAGGGACATATATATAAGATTATCTCAGCACAGGAGATGTGATATGATCACACTGTGTCCCTCTACAGTCAGACACGGCCATTACACAGTACATAGCAGGGACACATATATAAGATTATCTCAGCAAAGGAGATGTGGTATGATCAAACTATGTCCCTGTACAGTCAGACACATCCATTACACAGTAAATAGCAGGGACACATATATAATATTATCTCAGCACAGGAGATGTGATATGATCACACTGTGTCCCTGTACAGTCAGACACGACCATTACACAGTACATAGCAGGGACATATATATAAGATTATCTCAGCACAGGAGATGTGATATGATCACACTGTGTCCCTCTACAGTCAGACACGGCCATTACACAGTACATAGCAGGGACACATATATAAGATTATCTCAGCACAGGAGATGTGATATGATCACACTGTGTCCCTCTACAGTCAGACACGGCCATTACACAGTACATAGCAGGGACACATATATGAGATTATCTCTGCACAAGAACATTTAAACACATCAAATTGTGGAAATTATTATTATTCCAAGATCTATTGATTGAAATGAAATAAAATGCCTTTAAGCAGATCTGTCATCAAACGATTAGCTAAAACTGCCCCCCAAAATATTGTGCTATTTAATTGAGAGAAGTGATCCAATAGTCACAGGACACTCCGTTCCGTAGTCCGGTATATTCATGTGGGGAGTGTGGGCCGTCCTCACATTGAATGAGATATCATCACTAGAGGTCAGATTATGTAGAGACCAGCTGGGCATCACTGAAGCCCCAGAGACTATATACAGTGTATACCGGGGTGTTTTTTGTTTTCTGTTTGGTTTGTTTTTTAACAGGTTGTGGCAATGTAACAATTTTTTTTCCTTCTGCTCGTCAATGTATGAAAATTGGAAATATGAAATAAACACCCGTAGCCAAATGTGACTAGTGCAGAACCTTGGTCATCCCTGTGGGTTTGCTTGTAATTATCAAGGATTATGATATTGCGTTCTAGGATGTAAACTAATCCTTTTGACTTGAAAGGAGTGATCTTTTTTTCCTGTGCTATAATGCTTAGTGAAAAAAGAATAACAGCCAGAAGCTGTCTCTCGGAAATAACAATGCATCCCTCCATCCCCCAGCTCTCCAATTCTATCCAATATTTTTGCTATCCAAATGTGTGTAAGATTTTATACCACTTATTAAGATGGATAATTAATGTACTAAAAGAATCAGTGTTTGGTGCAGTTTTATACATAAGCATTTAGAAAGTCAATCTTCCACCTGATCTGTCAGAGACCCTTGTGTTTTGTTATGGTCTTGTATTGTCAGTAACTGTCAATGTGTCTGTATAAGATGCATATAAACAGGTAAGTGTGACTCAAAAACTAGGTCATATACCATTGGGGTAAAGTTCTAGACCAGGGGTCCCCAATTCCAGGCCTCGAGGGCCGCCAACAGTGCAGGTTTTCAGGATTTCCTTAGTATTGCACAGAGGTAGTAATCATCACCTGTGCAGATGATCACATCAGCACCTGTGCAATACCAAGGAAATCCTGGAAACATGCACTGTTGGCGGCCCTTGAGGCCTGAAGTTGGGGACCCCTGGTCTAGACTGTGCTTTTGTAATATTCAGAAGTAATTTACACTCTTCAAAAATGTTTCAGATTTTTCAAAGACTTTTGCTAAGCAGCATTTATCTTTTTCTTGCCTTAGCGTTATAAGAAAGTGTTGAATGCTCAGAAATTGTTGTCTGTGTCTTTAGTCATTGGTGAATTTACATCTGTTGAATGTGATAAATAGCTACTTGTGAAATGTACTTATGAAATGGTTATATCTCCATGATGGCTAACTAACTCTGTGCCTAAAATTCAGCACATATGGGAGCCAATTACCTGATGCTTTAAAGTGCCCTAGTACCCAGGTACTAAAAAAGAACTCATAATTTTCTTGTATATGTGCCCTCTGTTTGTCCCATTGTCTCCTCTAATGAGACCAGTTCTCTGGTCTTCCTGAATTCAAGTTGGCCACCGCAGTGACACGAAGAGCAATGGATAGTCTGACCCACAGCACAGGAAGGAACACCTGCTCCCCTGATCACTGCAGTGGCCGTCTTGGATATTGGAGGCACACATAGAGCACCAGGGAGCAGGAGCATGCCTGACATGTACCGTCACTTTCAGTGCCACAGTGGAGCGTCACTTTATTGCTTTAGTTCTGTATGCTGCGATCTTCCCTAATCAGATTGGTGCAACCTAAATTGTGCATATCTGTCCTGCCACGCGTCTGTGGCTTGTTCGGCTTATGGCTCTTGCTCAGATGCAGCTGGTGTGTCGTACTTACTCCTTGTTGTTGTTTTTTTTTTCTCTGTTCTTTCTTTTCTTTTAGATTAGAAAATGTCTTAACAGTAATGAATAAGGTAAGACTTGTACATGTAGGAGGCTGCATCGGTAACCTTGGCTTGTTTCACTGTGGCTTTTCTCTTTTACTAATCTGCTTTTATTATGCGGCCTGTAATGGGGGCACGAAAGACAAAAAAAAATCTCTTTCAATTAAAAGAAAACAAATTCTCCGAGAAGCTTCTCTGAAACAAGTGTTATTGGGAACGAACACCTGACTGTAGCGGCACTGACAATAACTCTGCACCATTAGTAATTCCCCCTGCCCCTGCATGTCTGAGCTTCAACGGAAAGGCACATTCTTTTTCCTTTTCTCCTGCTTCTGTTTGCTTGGGGCGGAATCTGACACCAGCACCTGCCATACTGGAACATGTCTTTGTTGCTTTGCACTTTTGTTTGAATTGCTGCAGGGGCGCCAATGGGAGTTAAAATCCATTTACTTTTTCTTTTGCCTCACTCTTGTTGCCTCTGTAAGCTTAAGAAGCATAGAATCGGATCTGCAGATACACAGATAAGAATCGGCACGTGCTGTGCTACTATAGCCCTTTGAGTTAGCTAAACTTAATAAGTACCTTTTTCCCCCCTTTTTTTCTATCCTGGGGGAGGGCAGATTGGGCTTCTGAATGGAACAGCTGGGAGAGGAAAGGCAGACAAAAGAAGAGGAATCATTGAGTGCTATGAACCTAGAGATTGGAGGGGAATAGTGTACAGAGCAGGGAGCAGGCTGGCCACACGCCAGGTGTGACCTTTGCAGGCTCGTTGGCTCTGCTTGTTTGTCTGGGCAATTTACAATTCAGCAGTAGGACTGAAAGATAGTGACAGCGTACTTGTTGTATATAATGAAGGACGCAGAGGAAGCCTGGTCTAAGGCATAATGATCAGAACTAAAGCTGTAACCTCAAGGGAAAGGGGGGGTGGACGCTAAATTATTCCTTGGAATGCTAAGAAACAAAAGTGCATACTAAATCGCCCCTTTTATGAGGAGTGATGCATAAAATTGTGTTCCTCACTGAAAATTATAAGGGGCTACAAGTCGTGAAGGATGTAAGGATAAGGGTTGGAGATGGAGTGCCTCTAAGGTGCCATCTAATTACACCGTATATTTTCTGACAATTATAACCATATAATCAATATCTTTATTCTGCGCATAATTATCACTTGGGTGTTTGTTGCGTCAGCAGCAGTCATTACCAGCCATCAACATCGTCGTTACAAATCTCATTTAGCGTCTACTAAACCAGCGAGCAGCAATATACGCCTCTACGTGTCCGGTCTGTAAGATAGATAAGCCCCCATTACATAGCAGAGCTTCTAAGCCACCATCGGTTACCCTAAGGAAAGTGAGAAAAAAAAATAATTTAATGACAAAGTACATTCCTTCCGTATAGTATGTACAGGTAAGGGATTTCACAACCTCTGGCTTTTGGGGAATTTGTATTGCACACCTGCTCTTTCATTTTTGGCTTTTCACCTTTGCTGTGCATATCTTTTAGCCTTTTTTTCTTTTGTTATTTTTAATTGTCATTAATATATGTTCTACAAATCAATTTTCTACAATTATTGCAAAATCTAATGATTCCTTTTAAGGCGCTTGATTCTTTTCAAAAGCCATCATAAATAAGTTACTTTATCGAATTTGTAGAAAGTACATGTAATAACTAAATGTATGTTTTATACTCTGGTTTCTCTTTTGATTGAATAAATAATTAAATATATTATTTTAAAATAATTATTGATGACAGATTTTCATTATTTTCTGTATATCTAGCTAGGATTTGTTATTTACACTGTATTGGTAGGCTTTCTCTCGATGATTATCAATTTTTCTCTGATAGAGCACCCTGTCTGGGATAACGCGGGTTAATTGGTTTACAGCTTGGTGTGGAAACAGACCTTCAAAGTTTCATTACAAGAAAAAGGCCAAGTAATTAGAGTTCGTGCCAGGCAGCTTGCAAGTGGAATTACAATATTTGTATGAAAGGCTTTATCTTCTGTGGTTATTACTTGCTCGTTGTGCAGCTGCTGTCTCTCTATCAATCAAGATGCTTCAGAAGAAGCTTCAAGGTTGATTGCATAGTTAAGGATTTGCCAGAAGAAAGTTTTGACTGATGGAATGTGCAAAGTTTTCGGGCTAATGGAATGTTGCGAGCGCCTGTAAGCGCCTAGGTGTGGCTGCCTTTACACAAGCCGCTCTGTTTGGACTGCACTGTTCTTTATATGCACAGCAGCAGTATTGTTCAGGAGCTTGGTGAATACTGCTTCAGCTTGCCCAATTGGCTGAATTTGTATTAATTTGACCATCTGCCATTCTGTTTAGCTGCAGGAACATATGATACAAAAAGCCGCTCCCTCCCCCTATCTCCATGCCCTGAGGGAACTGAAAAAAAGGATAAAGAATTTTCATTCCTAACCCCAGACTAACAAGCATCTGCATTTTTTCACAGTGCAGTTTTCTTTAAATATGAGCGAATTAGATTTGTCTTCCCCTCTCCTCCCTTCTGGTCTTGCTAATCTCCTCATTTTTGTAATGTTATCAATATTTTTGTACTTTAATTTTTTTTTTTAGTCTTGAATTTGTAACATGGGAAGTATCTTAAACACATACAGATCTGTTCATTTCTTTTTATAGATTTTATTAACATGTCCATCCAGGATTGTATCCCAATTTTAGGGTTAGACCAGTTCCATAAAAACTTAAATGGTGTCATCTTTATGTCACCTTATAATGAAAAACAAAGCAATATAATTGAAACCCTAACATACTGACCAGGGAATAGAATAAAGGAGTTATCTAATGTGAGATACATTTTTTTGTTGAGGAGGCAGGGTTTCTTTACGAAAGGCTAATCACAGCAAGTAATTTTCCCCTGCAGCACTCACTACTACAGTGGAAATGTAGCATTACAGAACTCATCCTCCAGGGAGAGGCACTTTTGTAGCTGCTCTGAGCAGTAATGAGTATGTAACTTGGGGCCCTCCACCGGTACCATAAAACTCCCCAATAACTATGTAAAATTAAGCACACCAATCTTGCTGAAAAGTAAATATGGACGTCCTGTTCCAATTTATTAAAATATATTTCCTATAGGCATCATGACCCTTACTATTTAGAGGGGGTATCTATTTTTGGAGACTGTTTCTGCTGTGTTAATCAGCAAGAACTCTACCATAAGTCGCCTTCTTTTTCACTGGCTAAATATGTCTCCTGGAAGGGGAACCCTGGAGGAGACTATAACATAGTATGGTACACTTTCAAATAACGGATTAGTGTGACGCTTCTAGTTGATGGTTTCTGAGTGAGGAGTTCACTGTATTACAAGATTCTTCATATCTACTATTACACTTAAATGTACAGTATAGTCTAAGTAAAATTGTAGCCATGTTTTGACCTTTTTTTCAGGCTTCACATTTCACCATCCAGGGCTGGCTCCAGGTTTTTGTGGGCCCTGGGCAAAACAATCTCAGTGGGTCCCTTCAACACATACCATGATTCATGAATATAATCTAGAAGCTGCGGGCTGTGTATATAATGTAGAGGCTCCTGGGTGGGCTTTTTATATAATATTGAGGCTGTGCAGGGCTGCATATATAATAGAGGCTTCTGGGCTGTATATATAATATGGAGACTGCAGAGCTGTATAAATATTATAGAGGCTGCTGCGGGGCTGTATATATTATTTGGAGGCTCTGCTGTATATATTATTTGGAGGCTAAGTTGGGCTGTATATATTATTTGGATGCTGTGGCAGTCCAGCAGCAGCCTCCAATATATACAGCCCAATGCCCAGCTCAACATCCAAATAATAAATATGGCCAAGCACAGCCTCCATGTTATATATACAGCACAGCCTCCAAATACTATATACAGCACAGCAGCAGTCTCCATATTATATATACAGCACAACACAGTCTCCAAATAATATATACAGCCAGCCTCAAAATAATATATACAGCAAAGCACAGCCTCCAAATAATATATACAGCACAGCCTCCATTTTATATGTCCATTACAGCCTCCAAATAACATATATAGCACAGCACACCTTCCATATATACAGCCCAGCACAGCCTGCAAATAATATATACAGCCTAGCTCAGCCTCTAAACAATATATATATAGCCCAACACAACCTCCAAATTATATATAACAGCACAACCTCCAAAAAAGATATACAGCACAGACTCCATATTATATATGTATATATAGCCCAGCAACAGCCTCTATAGCACAGCCTCTATGGCCCAGCAGCAACATCTATAGCCCAGAAACAGCCCCCATGTAGCCCAGCAGCATCCTCCATAGCCCAGCAGCAGCCTCCATAGCACAGCCTCCGTAACACAGCAACAGCCTCCATAACCCAGTTGCCCCTATGGCACAGCGGTAGCCTCCATAGCTCAGCCTCCATAGCACAGCCTCCATAGCCCAGCAGCAGCCTCCATAGCACAGCCTCCATATACCTCAGCACAACCTCCAAGCAGCCCAGTGACAGCCTCTATAATCCCCCATCATGCTGCACATAGCTAAAAAAAAATTATACTCACCTTCCCTCTGTGTTCTCCTCAGTTGCTGTCCCTGCTCCTCATTGCAGCAGGCTCCCATCCACGCTCTTCCTCACTGCCAGCACAGCTGCAGCAGGGTGATGACTCCTCACACTCTGCAGTCGGCTGAGGTGGAAGCTCAGATAGGAGCCAGGACATGGCTAATTTGAATCGCATTCAAATTAGCCATGTGCACTGGCAGCGCTGCCGGAGTACTCGGCTGCCTGAGTGCCCCGGCTGCTGGGCCCCTCCTTGTCAGGGCTTCCTTCCCTGATGGGCCCTTGGCCATCAGGGCTACTTTTTCCTGATGGCCAGTGGGTCCCCTCAGCTGCTCAGGGCCCCGGCACTTGCCCGGGTATGCCGGGTGCTGACGCCGGCCCTGTCACCATCCACTACATTTTTGAGTATGAGACTACTATTATTTTATAGACCATCATTTTGACTGTTTCATACATAAATTTGACTTGCAGCTGTTTAGCATATGATTAGTTATGCAGATTCTTGTTATGTTACTGCATTGACTCCCAAGCAAGAGATCACTAGTTCCAATCGAGGAGCAGCCATGAAGATTTCCCAAGAAAAGAGAAACTACATCATCCGGGTCATCGATGGCAGTCTTACGACCAAGAAGATAGCGAAACTGATTCATGTGAAGGCTATGACAGTTGGGAGAATATTAAATAAAATCTGTCCATCCACTCAAAAGCCAAGAGATGGACATCCAGGCAAGATATTGCAGTAAAAAAAAATCAGCTATCAGTTCTGGCATGACAAACATAGCAGTGGAGGTAGCTTGTATGCATTGTAACAGTGAGATCACAGACGTCCATGCAAGCACTGTTCTATTCACATTATATGTCTGGAATGATGACCCAAAAAATGTTGAAGCAGCCGCTGACTTTAATATAGTCATAAGAAGCGTCCGTTCGAGTTTGCAGAATAGTGGACAGCAGAAGATTTGAAATGCATGAGTTGGAGCAATCAGGCAAAAGTCAATAGACTAAGCTCTGATGGCTGCAAATGGTTCTGGAAGAAAAAAGGGGCTAACGGATCAAGAAATTGAAGAAACTGTCAAGTTCAGTGAAGGAAGCCTGATGATATGGGGTTGTTTCACAGTGAAAGGCATTGGATACTTGACCAGGATCAATGGTGATCTCAAGGTTAAGCTGTATGTGAGTATCCTACAAGGCGAGTTACATCGTACTCTCGAGTACTATGGGTATAGGCGATAAAATGGTTCAGTGACAATGAAGTAGTGGTGCTGTATTGGCCCCCACATTCCCCAGACTTCAAACCAATCAAAAACTTGTGGGTAGAGTTGAGGAAAAAACTGTACATATAACCAAGTGAGTCGACCAGTATGCACCAATATTATGAACGTGTAGAAAAGAACTGGGATTAGATTTCATTTGGGACATGCTGGAATCTGGTTGAGAGACTGTCCAGAAGAATTTAGGCAGTGTTTTAAAACCAAAGGTAGAAGCCCTGTCTCGACTTCAGCACCTGGAGTGTGTTCAACACCACGCAGTGGGGACAGCTCAGCATTTCCATTAACAGAACGGCGTCTTTTACAGTGAAAATATAAAGCCGACAATTAGTTTAACACATTTTACAGAACAATTACCCCTGCACACACATGGTGTAATCACACCATGTGTCTAGAGAGTGAGGACACGCTCTACACACATGGTGCCATCACACCAGCATTATATTAACCCCTTCATCACCGGGGTTTGATCCGCATCGGCAACATCTGCGCACACATGCCGCGCAGAGGATGCTGACGGGGTTAATAGCTAAAATAACCCCGGAATTCATTATTTTATACAAATCATCAGTGTATTAGCTAAACATCTTGTACCGCTGATGTCACAGCGGTACAAGAGGATAGCTTACTGTTAGGCATAACAGGAAATACAAACTCCGTGGCTTTGACAGCCGAAGAGTTTCTATTCCCCGACAAATGTTGTCTGCGGTCCTTCAGGACCATGGACAGCATCTCTATCACACTCACTCACACTCGCAGCACACTCATATCTATACAGCCAGCCGCACTTACCATACACACCACACTCTCACCTCACACACCCAAAAACACGCATCACTCTCTCATCACTATCGTGCATCAAACACGCTTCGTGTTTGATGCATGACAGTGTGCCTTGAGCCTGAAAGTCAAAAGTTCAAAACATTGTTACCCATTTGCTCAGCAATGTACCTTTGGTGTGGCTCTTGTTATTTTCAGATCATTTTAATAGTCTACACTGAGACTTAATCATGAACAGTGTGAGGGAAAGGGGGGTTGTTTGTTTTTACTACATCATAAAATAGGAACTACATTAAAGTCTAAGGAAGGTCTAATATAGTGAAAGGAGGCCAAATTTTGTTGTCCTTTGCAAATGCCAGCATGTTGGCTCCAGCAGAATTCGTGACAACTGGAGCCAACACCATTAAGTAAACTTTACATTTCATTATCCAAAGCCATGTTGAGTTTTACATTTCAAAGGCATATTGTTTGGAATAATTATATAATTGTACTAAATCTACATCCCCTCACAATGATCTACTGACACCTCTTGGTGGTGAATAGTAGCAAGAGAGTTAGCCGAGTAAGGACTGTATAAATGTGTATGTGTTTGCAGCATATAATGCTTTGGCCTCACAACCTGGGTGGCAAGTAATGACCTTAGATTTTCCATAATGGTTGGAAATTGTCTGTTATATTACTGGTCTACGTATTCCTCTTGTAGGAATTGCCTATACAGAACCAAAGCTGGCTACTTGGACATTGTGATCACACATTAGTATTGTGTTTTTAAAGTAATGAGTGGAAAGTATCTTAAAAATTTCACGTAGGAAAGAATAGTTGCATCCAAAATAGGTTTCAAGCTTTATTTGATAATATTTTAAAATCCATAATAGCCAGAGAAAAACACTCTATGCATTTCTGGCGCTTAACGGCCCTTATTCCCTGAAATGAATATCCAGGCAAAATTTTGCAGTTAACAAGTCAGCTCATCACAAAGGGCTATTGGTTCTGGTGTGACAAACATGGTTGTGAATAAGAGCATTTAGCTCCAGAAATGTTTTTTTTTTTTTTTCTGGCTATCATACATTTTACTACGCTCGAATAAAGCATGAAAATTTGATTTTGGATGCACCTATTTTTCCTAAATGTATGCTTTTCCGTGGTTAGCAGTTACAGGTGTTATCCAATTAAAAATTATATTAATCTTGGATTATCCTATAACACAGTGAGGCTATGATTAGTGATGGGTGAACCCAAACTGGGAAATTCGGGGTCTGTACCAAACTCTTACTGTTCGTGCACCGATCCCGGACACAGGTTTCCCTGGGAAACCCGTTTTACACTTTGAGTTCGGGGGCTGTAAAATAAAGCTTATTATTATTATTATTATTATTAATAAACAGACAATCACGGACACTGTCACAGAAAGTGGGCGTCTGTGATTGGCTGCTGGAATAGCCTGAAACGATCCTATACATGCTAGTATCTAGAATGTATGGGCAGATTCCAGGTTGCTCCAATAGCCAATCACAGACGCCCATTCTCTGTCATAGCATTTATGATTGGCTGTTGGGTATGTCGCCCATATAGTAGTGCAAAAATAATTTGAAAAGATGTGCTCTTATCGGTAATTTTTATTCTTAATGCAGGTAAAGCAGACAGCTACAGGCTGCCACCCCCAGCTGCCTGACTTTACCTTGGCTGGCAATCAATATAGCCCAATATGCATTGATGCCAACCATATTTTGATCGCCAGCCAGGTAAAACTAGACTGCTGGGGGCTGGGATTCTCAGCGTGGTAAGGCCTAAGCATTCTGGGCCTCCCACACTGAACTGCAGCTGCCCCTGAACATGGCGCATTCATCGTAGCGCCATTTCCAGGCGCTTTACCTGGCTCTCGTAGCATCCCTGGTGGAGGGTGTCATGCTGGGTAATAAGGGGTTAATACCAGCTTTGTATTTTCAGCTGGTACTAAGCCCGAAATTCAAGTCAAACCATCTTTAATTAATTACAAAAAAAAAAAAAAAAAAAAAAGATTCCCTCTGACGTAGTACATAGGCAGACCAGGTTCAGCTCTACTTCATCGCTATGAACAGGCAAGTCTGTCCAGAGCAACAGGCAGGCTGAGACCGTCAGAGGTCAGTCGAGTTCATAGCTGAGCCATGAACTCAGATGACCCTGATGTCGCCGCAAACACTGCAGAGAACTGAAGTGGTTCTCGGCAATTGCAGTGAATATCCCTGGAAGTTAATGAGTGGCCCTGGAAGTAGATACGGCCAGGACGGTGGGACAGTAGAGGATGCGTGACCCGTTAAGTATAATGATAATGGTTGTTAATTATATGCTTTATTTTACAGCCACCCCATACCATAACTGTAATGGTACCGTCACACGGGGCGATCTCTGCGGCGATGTTGCCGGCAACTTAGGGGCGTGGCTAAGTAGCGGCAACATTGCTCATGAGTTGCCGCATGTGACAGGGCGATAATAAGGCGATAGGTTGCCTAAGCAACATCGCCAGGTTTCCCAACATGTTGGCAGCCTGGCAGCGGGAGCAAGACATCATGGAAACGATATTTAAATCGTTTCCACAATGTCTCTGGTCCATTGATCGCTGGTGAGTCTGCCTTTGTGACAGCTCACCAGCGATCTGAACGATATTGTTAGCGATCGCGCGTGCATGGGATCGCTAACAATATCGTTCATCGCATTGCTGCGTGTGACGGCACCATTAGAAGTTAGAAAGAAAATACTGGGGAAACCTGAGCTATTCTGGATAAATACCCTGTTCCTGAACCACATCTATAAACCAGACCTTAGAACAGCCCCACAGGATGTCTCTCACTCTGGGGGAGACACATCACACAAACATCCCATTGAAATGAATGAAGTGTAAAACAAATAACTTGACATCGGCATATTATCGACATGCAGCATTTTTAATTTTCTGAATCATGCCCTAAAATCTTTGTGTCCCCCCCACCCCCTAAAAAATATAAAAACATTCCATGATTTTCGGGGTGGAAACTGAAGTTTTTCAATAGATCAATGAGAACATGGCCTTACACACTTTCCAACATGCTGGGATTTAGTGATGGACAGTGTGGCTCTTTTTAGTGATCTGGCTCTCATGGCTCTGTTCACCAAAAAGAGCC
Source organism: Allobates femoralis (assembly GCA_033576535.1). Taxonomy (NCBI): domain Eukaryota; kingdom Metazoa; phylum Chordata; class Amphibia; order Anura; family Aromobatidae; genus Allobates; species Allobates femoralis. The sequence continues at coordinate 518,660,204 of JARQOC010000001.1, read as the reverse complement.
AGATCTTTTTGGATCCTAGACAACTCCCTATTAAATGTGCTCACCCCAGGCGACATATATTTAACATGACATTGATCACTTGATATGGACGAAACCCAACCTACCTGGTTTCATCTGCCGAACACTGGAATTTTATGCTAAGTGATAGCCATTAAAATAATGTATTGGCTCTCACTTGTGTGCTGACACTCGGCGTTCACAGCAGGTAGCCGGCTCCTTGTGTTAGATTGTTGGCAACCGACATATCACTACTGGGATTCTCTTATGGCAGAGTTTATACTGGGCCCCCCAGGCATGAGACCTAAGGTAAAATTGCACCTTCAGCACTCTCTAAACTCACTGCAGTAGTTCCCAAACTCCAGTCCATACAGTCCCCAACAGATTATGTTTTCAGGATTTCCTTAGTACTGCACAGGTGATGAAGGAATTACCTGTGCAGTACTAAGGAAATCCTGAAAACAGGATCTGTTGGGGGCCGTGAGGACTGGAGTTTGGGAACTACTGCGTCTAAAGTTATGCCCCAATACATGATAGTGAGATTCTATTACAATGTTTTCTGTAGTTTCCTCTTATTCCTCTGAAAAAAAAATTGTGTTTCATACTCTTCAGCGAAAGAACGTACATTTGTTTTCCTGCTCCTAAAATAATTTGAAATCTCTCAAATTGTTAGGTAAAAAGTAAATAAGTATATGGAGTTTACCAGAGATGAGGGACCCTGATAACCAATGGGTAGGATTGGCGTTAAAAGTAAAAATATACTATATACGTTTACTTTTAAAACATCTTGGACACCTTGAAGAACTCTATCTCTTAAAAATAGAGAGTGAAGAGCCCTTTTATAAGCAAAGGATTTCTTTTCGAATAAGTAAAATGGTTGCAACACCCTGAGCCCTGTGAATGACTAAACTTAGGGTTCTCCTGTCTCTCCCACGATAGCTCAGTAATTTCCAGCCACCCTAGTCTTTGTTCCTGTTCCCTCCATTCACTGTTGGATGAGGTCCTGTTTATGGCTGTCAGCCAGTTTTTAGAGCAAGCAAAGCTTCTGGGTTTTGATGCTGAATGTAGAGGCTAAAATGCACCCTTGTGAACCCTCCATAGATCACAGCAGCACTCTCCATCTATCGTCTGCTATATTATTAATAATGGTAATTACACAGCACATTCTGCATTGCAAGATTTGAATGGTTTCAGATTTGTGCATCTCTTTAGTATTCTCCAGTGCAGCATTTTCACTGGCATCCACTTCATTATCACTTTCCTCCATTGTGTTGGAGGGGTTAGCACAGAGAGATTTTTGCATGTGCAGTTGTTTGTGGCAATATCTCATGATTTAAAGATGATGCATAAAGAGAGTAAGTGATGAAATTAAATTCCCTCTTCCCGTGCTGCCCAGGGAGACTGTGCACCAACTGCAAGCAACAACAGTCCTCGATTGCAACAGACATTTCTGAATTCCTCGGTGCATGGTTATAATTGTACTGGGGAAGATTTGTTACTCGCAGGCCTTAATTTTATTCATTTTCTGTTATGTTTAATAGCTGCTACCTCATCTGCTCCCATTCAGAGAAGCTATTTTGTCATGACCTTCAGTCATCTTCCTCTTCAGGGAATAATTGCGTCGTAAGTTAAGGTCTAAAATATCAGTGTGCGAGCTTACGTAAACCTGGGACTTGCAGGATGTCATCCTACTGGTTTTGCTTTATCATTTCTGCATTATTTTTTTTTCTGGCTGGGTTACTAAAGCTTGAGCTAAAGTGGAAATCTGATCACCCATCATACAACACACAGACAGGAAACCTCTGCTTTACTCGTCTTCAACACAGTTTGTTTTTCACAACATTATTACTGGCTGCTCCTGTCCTACACTAGAAAGTATTGTACAGTGCTTAAAAGGAACCAACCGCCTGGATTTTCAAATATAAAGTACAGGTAGTAACATACTGTTGCTAGGATGCTGAATCAAATGATACCTTCACTTTCGAGATTAGATGCCTGATTGCTGAAAAATCCGTTATCAAGGGTCCAGCAATGACATCACTAGTGCAGTGGCTTGTTAATCGGAGCAGGACTATGTCAGTGGGTCTTGTATAAATATTCCTCACCTGTGTGCTTTGCTGGCCTTTATGTCTCTGCCATTATAGTTATTGCTGCTGCCTGCACAATAGAATCTTGGTGTATTGCAGGAACTCTTCAATAAAATGGCGTTGGAGTTGGCACCTGCTCATAGCTATCTCCAGCGTCATTCTATTGAAGACACTGTCCTCCTGCTTCTGCCTTGTTGGATGCTCGTGGACGGCGCACATGCGCTTGCATCCAACAAGTCAGAAGCAGAAGAACAGAGTCCATTAATCAGAGGAAAACATCTGTAATTGTTAAACTCCATCCACAAAGAGGAAGGAAAAAAAACAGGCAAGCACATATAAAAGACTTCAAAAAGGGAGCAAAAGACAAGCGATTAAATGCAAACAAAAAAAAAAAGGTGCACAACACACAAAAACCAGGTGCAAAGGCAACAAAGAATCTGGTCCTTTCTGTTCATTGTCATACCCTCTGTTCATGTATTTGATCATGACACAGGGTGACCTGTATGTTGGCCCCTAAATTGTAAACACAGGATTTTGGGCCCCAAGTGAAAAATGGTAAAAAAAAAAATAAATAGAAGAGTGGTCTGTGGCAACCAATGAGATTTTGACTTTTAACTTTTTCAAAGTAGGTCAGAGAATGGTGATTAAATAAATTGTAATGGATGACATCTGCTGTTGTTTCCCTTGTTTCCATACACGAGAATGTCTGTACACCAGGACTGAATCTTGTATACATCTTTTATTGGCATCCACTGTTGTCTATAATGGCTTCTAACGTGATATATACATTGCTTACAAGAAGTCAACATCCTTTATACTTGCCTTTAAAGGGTTGTTAATAAGTGTTCATACATAGCGTCCGATCTCTAAGGATCTCGGGGTAGTAATAGTTGAAAGCGGACAACCCTTTTAAGAGATTTTATCTAATATGGCGAAGAAATGTAATAGGTAGCCCCGTTGTGTCTAGTGGCAGATGTTCAGTTTCTGCATCTTATCTGGCAGCTTGAGATACTGATACGTAGAAAGTGTCTAGAAGAATGTATAGAAGCGAAGATCCCAGCACGTGATCCAACACTGAATAACATCAGTCATCCTGAAGAAATGCTATCAAATTACTGATTTTTGTGTAAACCTGTTGAATCAGACGTTTTTCTGTTGGGACCTGCTCGTCCTTATAATGAAAATCTACACACAGCATAGTAAATATTCTGTCAATGTTTCAATTCTTTTTATTTTTTTTTCTAGGTCTCCCTTCAAGTACCAGTTCTGATCTGTCTGTGAGCACAGGACCAGACCCACCAGAACCCACGTCTCCAACACTAACTCGCGCCACCAGAACTAAAGTGTCGGGAAAGCTTCGACGCTCCGCCAGTGCTGTCAGCAAATCTTCCAATTGAAGCACTTTTTTTATACTGAACTCTTGTAAAGAGCTGTTTTTAATCATAAAAGAATAACAAATCTATAGAAATCTCTGACTTTGCACCTGTGAATATAACTTTTTAAAAAGGACGAGCTGTGCAATGCTGTAATGTGCCTGTCGGGGCAGGATCCCCCTGGGCAGGTTGTTGGTAAACCAACCATTAGGCCCTGAGGTATGATGCAACTATAGTAGTAACATTGATGGCATTGTCTGACAAAGTGTAATGATGCAACTGCACCGAAGGCCGAGGGACCACACCAGCCGCGAGTAGCAAGCACAACAACAACTTCTTGCAAAGGCTTTTTAGGTATTAAGGATGTAATTGCCTCACGTTGTTACTGCTAGGTGTGTAACACTTTCACTGCTGGGAAGTGGAACAGAGGGCACACTAAACAAGGCTTGGTCTCTGTGTCTTAAGAAGCCACGTATATTTAAACTTCTCTTATACCAGGTTCCTTTCAGAACAGGCTGTAATATGGAACTGTAGGAACAGAGCCTTAAATATGTGAATTTTCCAGTGGTGTGTATAAGAGAAGGAAAAAGTCTATATTTTTAATTATATGCAGAGATCTACCCCCAGAGATATTAAAATTAGAGCATAGAAATTGAATTTTAAGGGAAAAATAAACCTTAAAAGCATCTAGTGATCCCAGAAGATATAGATGGGTGGTCCATGAGCTCAGACACCCACCAGATCCAAAAGTCAAGTCATCTAGGAGCTTCTGGGAGCTTTACACCACTGGAAATTACTGACGCAAGTTTTGATTCGCTCAGAAATGGCGTCTCCAGAAGATGCTTTTAAGATGGGATTTTCCTTTAAATACATCACCAGTGTATTCCATGACATCTGATCTAGGAGATCTCCGATATGCTTCATTTTCTCCTTACTCACTGTTTTCTTTTCCTTTTTTTTGCATGGTTACCGCACATATTTATACAATTCTGTTTTTAATGTTTTATTTTAGACCCTTAGTTCCTAAACGAAGAAAAAAGCAAAAAAGTTTCCAGCTTTGCTCCATGCAGATTTGTTTTAAAGTTCATGATTAATTGAGCGTATTGTCGTTGTGGCCTTGTATGTTGTTTTCACATATGTGTATTGGATACTGCTTACTTTTCATGTAATCTACATTTTTGGTCTTCTGAATTAGCGGCTTAGGACGTTGTTCAATGTGAGTCATTTATGTTGAGTTCATTAGTCATATATGAAGTAGAGATGTCTTTAAATGCAGCTGGATGCATATTCAGGCACTTGTGTGTTTTGTGTGTCTCTATGGGATTTTTGCACTAATTTAAGTGATTTATTTCTGTACTTTCTTCAGTTTTGTACTAATTAGTTTGAAGTAAATAGGGATTTTAGATTACACTGAATTGTCGCTGTTTGGACTGAGGAGCAGTAGCTTTATTTCCACTGTCAGACAGCGATGGCAGAGCATTAAGCAGTGTGAATCTCCTGAGGCTAAATCAACAGATGTCTTCACAGTGAGAGAGCCTGCAACTGTGTAAATCCAGGCCTTGCAGACGCCTCTTCTGACAGATCCACCTTCCCTTGCTCATCTCCAGCAGGTCAAATTAGTAGTAATTGTGCCATTTGCAGATTGGAGATACAGTAGCCCTATTTGTCTGTGTTGTTGTTTAGGTGGAAGCTGGTCATGATTAGCACCTTGCAAAGAAGAACAGATTTACCCTAACAGCAACCTTTCTGATATAAGTTAAAGGGGCTATTTAGGACTGCTTTTTTTTTTTTTGGCTATAGGGATAAAAATTTACCAGCAGGAAGTTGTCAACTAATTACCTGTTCTGCCGTGCAACGGGACTGTTCTAGCTCAGCACAGCTCATACAGCCCCTGCTGGTGGTTCTCCTGTTTCCAGTGACATCTCGCCAACAGAGCACCTCCTTCTCTTCCACTCTGCTCTCTCTACAGGCATAACTGCTGATATCATTCTGATTGACACCTGTCTTACTGTTGCTTAAATGCAAAGATCCGGCTGTCAATCCGCAAGATATCAGCAGTGATCCTGAAGGAGAAAGAGCTGCTCTGTTGGTGTGGTCTAACAAAACCACCTCTGGACAGAATATGTAGGAAGTTACCAACTACTTGACATTAAGTTTTTAGCCCCCATTGTTAAAAAAGAAAGCCCCAGATAACCCCTTTAGGGGACATAAAATTGGATAATTGAACAGAAGATAATGTAGTAAGTTGTGTAGAGGACAAGGACATGCTTGGAATCTATACTGCTTATAAATTCTAAATGTTAGCAAAGAAAAAATATACTGTATATTGCAGTTTTTTTTCTAGTTTAACATATGTACAAACATCTCCATAATTAAGATATATTGGAAAGCTGATCTGATCAGTGATATTTATATATGTTATTCCTACCTAATTCTACTGTGGTTTCATACCTGTTGCACTATAAATCCATAGCATTAGGCTGGCCTGTGATCAGTACCAGACCTGCATGCCTTAGCTAACAGCCATGCAAATGTTAAGGTAATACCTCTGGGCACTTGTAGAATCGTGTATCCAATAGCCACCGAATGTGACTGCAGTTCTGTCCATATGCACTGGCACCAGTGTGAAAATACAACCTAAACGGAAATAGTTAGAATATCTTGGCTATTGATTTTACCATTAGCTACAAAATAAATCATGAGGGTTTTCTGTAATTAGAAAAAATGCACTACTCCTGTCCATGGACTTCATCTGATATTTAAGATGAGCCCCTTTCTTGTGTAGATTTATGGAAATGTTGCTGTTTTTCCAACAAAAGGAAACATTTTTCTAACCTCACACAATCCATTTGAAGGGCTATTTTTGTTTTCCATATTTTAGACTCTTCTATTCTTTGTAATGGACAGAATTACATCTACGGGACCACCTCTCCATTCACAGCAGATTGTTTACCAGCATGATGGGAGTCGGGGATCATGCCTGACAACTTTTCCAGGCAGTTTTCAGGTAGATGGAGGCTTAAAATGTGCAAAGTGCACTCCCCAAAATTATTACCCACAGCAGCGTCCAAACCTCTTCCCCTAAATATGGGCTTGAAAAGTAGTATGATGGAATGGCTTAGTGTCACACACAACCTTCACCAAGTTCCGGTTTCCATGAATTTTTGGAGTAGTTAATGAAGAGTTGGCAAGAAATTAGATCTAAAGTCTTTTTCCACTAATCTGATCCCCTTTCTTTTGTCCTAACTATTCCTAACTAACACTTTCCCAATATACTTCTTCTGCCTACCGACTACTGTAAACCTGTCTCTCTGAGGCTCATAATCGCTTTTACTGATGTTGTAGCTTTGATCCTTCCGGGCTACAAACTGGAATTTTAACAAATTGAGCAGGGCTCCTCATTAGTGGGGGCTGAGAGGAGAGTGAGGTCTGATCTGGGCATGTGTGCACAGACTGCTGTCACTTACAGAAAGGCAACCCTGTCCACTTCAGTGACGTTCTTTGCTCAATCTGACTGATTCCGGTCTCCACATTGGAGAGAACAAAGCTAGAACAGCAATAAAGGTATTTACAAGCCTTAAGGGCCCGTTACACGCTGCAATGTGGCAGCGATCCGACCAACGATGTGGATCACTGCCACATCGTGAACTGATCACTGGTGAGCTGTCACACAGGCAGACTCACCAGCAATCAGGACCAGCGAGAATGCTGGAAACCATTGTAAACAGCGGGTAACGAAGATGAGCGCAGCGCTTGGTTACCCGATGTTTACCCTGGTATAAATCTACGATTAACGACTTATCGTTGATACGTGTCACACACAACGATGTTGTTTCGACACCGCTGCAGCGTCACCAAACCAGTGACGTTGCAACGATATCGTTCACAATATCGTTGTGTGTAACGGGCCCTTTAGAGAGATAAGCTTAAGGCCCCGTTACACCTTGCAACATCGCCGCCGATTACATAGGCGACGTAGGGGCGTGGCCTATCGGCGGCGGTGACAGCTCGCCTGGTTTCAAATCAGTGATGTCAAACCAGGTGGCCGATCTGGCCCCATGTAACCGGCCGCCCGCGAGATGACAGGCGATGGAAGCCCTAGACTGCCATTGTGCTGCATTACCGCTGGGGTTTTGAGACACCCTGGCGGCGATGCCGCCTGAGAGCTCGCCGTGGCATCGCCGGAGGTTTCTCCCCGTGTAAACGGGGGGCGGCGACGCTGGCGGGGCACCAAAAGTGTGCGCCCTCCCGCCCGTTGCCGCCAACTTCTCCGGCGGTGTTGGATGATGTGGCAGGGTAGGTAGCAGAAGCGTATTAGGAAAGTTAGTTAAGAATAGTTAGGATGAAAGAAAAAGATTGATAGAAGTGGGAAAACCTCTTCAACAGGTGGGACTTGCATGTATCTGCTGTTTTTGGCATATCCTGTGGTTATGCATTAAATGTATAAATTGGGAATACCTTTTTGAATATGTAAGATGGCTACATGGCCATTTTATTTACTACAGTCTGAATATTTGCCTCTTAGGGCCCTTTCACATCAGCGTTTTTTTAAATTTGCGGCAGATGCGGTGAAAAAACCGCATCTGCCGCAACTGCCGCATAACGGTTCCACTTGCGGCACGGTTGCGGTTTTTTCCATAGGAAGTATAGGGGGACTTGCGGCAGATGCGGCAAGTGCGGTATTGCACTTGCGGCAGGTGCGGCAGAGAAAAAAACCGCGGCTTACTGCGGTTTTTTTCTCTGCCGCACCTGCCGCAAGTGCAATACCGCACTTGCCGCATCTGCCGCAAGTCCCCCTATACTTCCTATGGAAAAAACCGCAACCGTGCCGCAAGTGGAACCGTTATGCGGCAGTTGCGGCAGATGCGGTTTTTTCACCGCATCTGCCGCAAATTTAAAAAAACGCTGATGTGAAAGGGCCCTAAGTCGTATCTTAGTGATTTATAAACCACATCCTATGAATATGAAAGAAAATGTAAACCTTCACATTTCTTTCAGGTTTAGCCCGTTTGTGAGTTAGTAATTATCAGACACCAAAGATATTCATGAGATAGTAAATGCTGGCTGCCATAGACTGAAGATGCTGTAGGCTTACCAGGGGTGAAATCATTGGGCCATTTACAGTAGCAGGAATAGGTGTTTTTGCTTGCATAGAGCAGTGAATGGATTACACAGTGTTCTTTCAGGATTCCTGCTCTTCATCTCGGTGAGATTTATACAGCACTCAGGGTGATGTGAAGGAGAGGATTTAAGCACTTTGGCTGTCAGTTCCTCTGGAATTACAAAGGTGATGCCTGTAAATATGAGTCAGTGCAGAATTCAGAAATACATTCATCTTGCCTATCACCATTAAGTCTGTTTTAGAAGCTGTCACTCACCCTCTATTCAGTCCATACCACCCAGCCTTCACTTGTATGGGAAGTGGAAATGTGAAAGAAGAAAAAAGTGGACCAGAAAGATTTTATTTCTTTCCTTCAAATATTGTTTGTCTTAGTCTTAGACAACTGGGAGTGAACAGGGTTCTTTGTATTCTTGTGGGTTGTGCGTGAACTTGATATTTGGGGTTGTGGCCTTTCTCATTGTGCTGGGCCACCTTGTCACAGGCCTTTCGTGTACTGGATGGGGAAGTTTTTGGTGTGAACAGTTCTGGATGTTCTATATTCTTTAAATTCTATTAGATGTTGTACATAGGAATATCAATGTATATTATAAATCGTTCTTTATATTGAGGGTGTTCTATAAGAAATGCGGGTCCTTTCAATTTTCCCTTTTGGTGCATTAATTGTAATATTTGTAAACAAAATGAATGCTTGAAAACCCCCAGTTTACTGCTGACATATCATATGTTCCTTTTTAAATATTTCCTGAAATGATTTGTGTTTTTCCTAATTTCAATTGAATTTAATTAAAAGTATTTAAAAATCATGAGCGGTCTTTTTTTATTTGTACAATACATGACATTTACTTCTTCTATGTTTTATAGCACCCCCATTTTACAGCTCTGCATGAAGACCATCATTACCCCTGTTTAACATGTGCCGCATAGTGCTTGCTTGGACGTCAGTGAAATCAGTATTACAAAGCATATGAGCTCCCTCCACTGCTGTGTTTGTTGCACCAGAACTGATGGATCTTGTGATGAGCTGACTTGTTGACCCTCTTATTTTACCTGGACATCCACTTCTCAGCCTTTGAATGGATGGACAGACTTAATTTTGTATTCTTCCAACTGTTATGGCACTCACATGCAGTTTGGCACTTTTCTTGGCCAAGAGATTGCTATTGATGAGCTGGATGATGGCTTTTCCTCTTTTCTTGGGAAATCTTCATCACGGCTGCTCCTCGATTCGAAGCATTGACCTTTCACTTGGGAAGCAACCTAATAACACACTGAGCTATTAGGGAATATGAGAACAGGTAATTTGTAGTATACAGGAGCAAAACCATAACAATGCAGTAACATAAGTCTTCATAACTAATCATATGCTAAATAGTTACAAGTCAGATTTATGTAAGAGATGGCCAAGATGATTGTCTATAAAGTAAAGGTCTCACACTCAAAGCTGTAGTGGATGATGAGATATGGAGCCTGAAAGTCAAGTTCACAACATTGTTACCCTTTTGTTTGTGAGTGTACACATGTATAAAGGTGTGTCGATTTTCAGATATAGATATGACATCTATTGGAGTAAGCTATGGAAACACTGTCATAAGACGATCTTGCTGTTTTACAAGACTACCATTAAGTTTCCCCTAGCTATATACATAATCATTTTCTGAGTCCACTCTTCACCTCATTGCGTCAATGAATTGACTTACCAGATTTTGTGAAATGTAACGAAAGGGGCAGACCTATTATCATGTGTTTGGCTGATACTTTTCTTGTCTTTTACTTACCTCTTCAACAGACTTTCAAGGCCCCTACCTTTTGAAGAATCAATGGATGATACCAGGACTAGAAAGCAGTTTGTCAATGTATGAGGGCAGGTGTACACCACCCGAATTGCAATGTTAAATGCTCACAATCTGTTACCTATTTGCTGATTTGGGTTCATTTAATAGCCTGATTACGCAGACGGACTGCAATTTCTATTCACAGTCAGTCACATCAGTAATTTAGATTGTATTGTGCACAAAGTTTGCCATTATACTCGTCAGCACATGTCCTATTTACACAGAACAATGTGCTGCCTAGAATGATTATTTTTAAGTAAGCTTAAAAAACATCAACTGACAAACTAATATTTTGCTAATTTGTTGGTTATTCAGCAGCCTGTTTCCACTGCTAGATTATCATGAGACCTATATTACTAGGAAAACTTGTTCACTAGAATAGTCTAATGAAAATCCAGCAATAGTTTGCAAAAATCAGTGTTCCTCTTCCTAGTCCAATCCAAATACAGGCCATGTAAGACGGCCACTGTAAATGCCAGGTCACAAACGCAGCTCCGTATGCTCACCAACATTGTGGACAGTGCTGCAGCTGCTGGCTATTTCATATACTATTCTTGTTCATGAAACAAAGCTAAAAAGGTTGAGTTTGATCAGCTAATCAGGTGGGGATAGGACATGCTCTGAGTGTCTCAGTGGGGATAGGACATGTTCCGAGTGTCACAGACCGGACTCAGAGACCCGTTTTTAAAACTGATATGTGTACGGATCAATGAAACTATTGGTCAGTGTGCTGTCCAATCAAAAGATATGTGACTCCCCTAAATGGCTTCCTTTGGAAATTTCTGAAACTTGGTGCTGTAGTATTTTATAGCGACAACTGTATTGCTTTCCAAGAGCCATAACTTATTGGCCACAAAAATGTAAGGATTGTTTTTGCAGAATAAATTGTTCTTTTGATAGCACCATTTACTGTACTGTACAGTGTACTGAAAAGCTGTAACCCTTTACTGCCCCAAGATTACATTGCAGGTGTAGATAGGGTGATAAGGCGCCACCTTCCTCATATCATTCTTTGCCACAGTTGCCGTTGACAGTGGAAGCCTAGCTGTATATTATACTGTGTGGGCCATTTATATGGATGCACCTAAATAAAATGGGAATGGTTGGTGATATCAACTTCCTGTTTGTAGCACATTTGTATATGGGAGGGGGAAAACTTTTCCAGATGGTTTGTGACCATGGCGGCCATTTTGATGTTGGCAATTTTGGATCCAACTTTTTTTCAATGGGAAGAGGGTCATGTGACACATCAAACATATTGAGAATTGCATAAGAAAAACAATGGTGTGCTTGGTTTTAACATAACTTTATTCTTTTATGAGTTATTTACGAGTTCATGACTACTTATAAAATGTGTTCAAAGTGCTGCCCATTGTGTTAGGTTGTCAATGCAACACTCTTGTCCCATTATTGACACACTGAATTGCTAAAGTCTAAGGGAGACCTTGGTGGCCATTCAACTGGACAAAAACTACTAAGAAAATAAGCAGCATCAAAAAACCTTACCACCCATGCCAAAAACAGAAACCAAATGCACTTACAGGATGCAGTCAGAGCCCAAATGTGAAGCAAGCCCAGGTGCAGGCTAATAAATCACCGCAAACCAAAAGGTGTGGGAGGTGACTTGCCATGCATACAATGGGCCAGCATAGAGCACCATTCACACTGATACATATGATGCAGAGTGTCTGAAAGCTACCCAACCGCTCTGCTGCTTGAGCATTGGGCTGCACAGTATGATGCTTCTGCACCACTAGATGAATTGCGCCCCTAGGGGCCCACCTGCACCCTGGATGGATAAAAAAGTGAAAAAAGTTTTTTATGATAACCAAAAAACTTTTATAAATGGGATATTGGTTCATGTATTGGCCAAGACATTTAAGCTGATGATCCACGTCACGGATTCCCATGCTCATCAGTCCTATCTAAATTGTACAAAAACTACTAGAAAATAAGCAGCATCAAAAAAGCTTACCATCCATGCCAAAAACAGAAACCAAATGTACTCACAAGATGCAGTCAGAGCCCAAATGTGAAGCAAGGCCAGGTGCAGGCTAATAAATCACCTCAACCAGCAAGGTGTGGGAGGTGACTTGCCATGCATTCAATGGGCCTGCATAGAGCACTATTCACACTGATACATATGATGCAGAGTGTTTGAAAGCTACCCAACCGCTCTGCTGCCTGAGTATTGGGCTGCACAGTACGATACTTCTGCACCACTAGATGAATGGCGCCCCTAGGGGCCCAACTGCACCCTGGATGGATAAAAAATTGCAAAAAGTTTTTTATATGATAAACAAAAAACTTTTATAAATGGGATATTGGTTCATGTATTGGCCAAGACATTTAAGCTAATGATCCACATCTTGTATCTTCACAGCATAGACAATTGCCTTCAGATGACCCCAAAGATAAAAGTCTAAAGGAGACCTTGGTGGCCATTCAACTGGCCCACGACAAACAATCCATTTTCCAGGAAACTGTTCATGTAGGAATGCTCAGACCTGACATCCATAATGTGGTGGTCACCATCTTGTTGGAAAAACTCAGGGAACGTGCCATCACCAGTGTATAAAGAGGGCAACACATCATGTAACAATTTCAGATATCCAGTGGCATTGAAGTTTCCATTGTCAAAGAATGGCCCCACTATCCTTGTACCCCATATATACCACACCATACCATCAATTTTTGTGTTCCAACAGTCTCGGAGAGATCTATGCACTATGGGTTAGTGTCAGACCAATAACGGTGGTTTTGTTAACTTCACCATTCACAAAAAGTTTGCCTCATCACTCATCTGAAGGCAATTGTCTATGCTGTGAAGAAAAGAGATGTGCAGCATCTGAGACAATGGATACTGGAAGCTTGTGCTAGCATTTCTTCTGTGGTGTTGCTATCCATATGTCAAGAGTGGGAGAAGAGGGTTGCACTGACAATCCAACACAATGGGCAGCACTTTGAACACATTTTATAAGTGGTCATAAACTTGTGAATAACTCATGAAATAATAGTTACGTTAAAACTAAGCACACCATTGTTTTTGATATGAAATTCTCAATAAGTTTGATGTATTACATGACCCTCTTCCCATTGAAAAAAATAAAGTTGGATTCAAAATGGCCGACTTCAAAATGGCCGCAATGGTCACCACCCATCTGGAAAAGTTTTCCCCATCCCATATACTAGTGTACCACAAATAGGAAGTTGATATCACCAACCATTCCCATTTTATTTAGGTGTATCCATATAAATGGCCCACCCTGTAATGTGCACATAGTGTATTTCCCTGATCGTCGCATACAACCAGAGGAGGACTCCACTTCTCAGATAGCAGTACTGATAGGGGACCTTCAGTGCTTGACAAAGGATGTAGCCAGACAGTAGTCAGTATTCAGCATGTGTATACAGTGGGTACGGAAAGTATTAGAACCACTTTAAATTTTTCACTTTGTTTCATTGCAGCCATTTGGTAAATTCACAAGTTCATTTTTTTTTATCATTAATGTACACTCTGCACCCCATCTTGACTGGAAAAAAAAAAATAGAAATTTTTGTCAATGTATTAACCCCTTCACCACCCGACAATTTTTCATTTTTCTTTTTTGCTCCCCTGCTTCCAAGAGCCATAACTTTTTTATTTTTCCATCAATATAGACATGTGACAGCTTGTTTTTTGCGGGACAAGTTGTACTTTCAGATGCAATCATTTATTTTACCATATAGTGTACAGGAAAATGGGAAACAAATTCCAAGGCGATGTAAATGCAAAAAAAGTGCAATTACATGTTTGTTTTTTGGATTTTTTATTTGCCGTTATCACTATATGATAAAACTGACATGACAGTGTGATACCTCGGGTCGGTACAAGTTCGTAGATACCAAACGTATACTTTTACTGGTATCTAAGTGGTGAAAAAAAATTCAGAAGTTTGAAAAATAACAAAGAATCACAGTTTTTGCGACCCGTAGCGTTCTCATTTTTCGGGACCTAAGGCTATGTGATGGCTTATTTTTTGTGGCTTGAGCTGTCATTTCTAATTATACCAATTTTGGGTGGATGTACTGTTTTGATCACCTGTTATTGCATTTTATAGCAATTTGCGGTGACCAAAAAAACTGAATTTTGTCGTTTGGACCTTTTTTTCTGTTACGCAGTTATATATTGATAGTCCACAATAAGAAGGAAAGATGCGGCACTCACCGGAGATTATCTTTATGCTTTTATTCACACGTCCATTTACACAGGACCTGTGGAAGCGGTAGTTACCGTGAAATGACAGGCCGTCATCCGCCATCTCCTCCCCACCTCCCCTGCTCATTTATAGCACTGAATTGTAAATGGACGTGTGAATAAAAGCATAAAGATCATCTCCGGTGAGTGCCTCATCTTTCATTCTTACTGTGGACATTTACCTGCTTTATTAGCAAGCAACACCTTTGGGAGACTGCACTTAAAAAGGTCACTTGAAGAGGGCAGACCCAATACAAAAGCTTTTTGGTGCCCAGTTAATCCTTGTTTTTGTTATATATTGATAGATCGAGCATTTCTGAAAGCAGCAATACCAAATATGTTTTTTTTTTTTTAATACTTTTATTTTGAATGGGGGGAAAGGGGGGTGATTTAAACTTTTGTGTTTTTTTTAATAGTTGAAAAAAATTTATTTTTCAATTCTTTCTTTAACAGTGCCCTATAGGGCGCCACACTGCCAATCCCTTGTGCCATGTCTTGATGAGCTGCAGCATATCAGGATTTAGCACTTGATTTCACTTTCAGTGGTTGGTAGCGCTTGCCAACCACTGACAGGAAGCGATCCCTGATAGCTTCCGGGTTCACACCTGGACCCGGGGATATCACGTGAGCACCGGAGATCCCGCGATCTTATTGCGGGATCTCCGATGCAGGAGCGGCGCGATCCCTGCCGCGGCTGTTTTGGAACCCGCTGTCAGTGAATGACAGCGGGATTCAAAGGGTTAACAGCACCAATCGAATTTGATCAGCTTGAGATGTCGGGTGTTTGATGTGAGCGCCGCATCGGAGCTGAGCGGCTGGGGGTACTGCTTTCCCATCATTCGGATAGATTATGGGCAAGACTTTCCCATCTTCTCAGCCAGCTTTGGGAAACGCTTTTCCACTGCTCTAACAGGTTATGGGGGGCTGCTTCATCATCATCCTGATAAGTAGTGAGCACAATTTTCCCATTATCTGCACCAGCAGTGAGCACAATTTTCTTATCATCCGGGCCAGCAGAGGGTACTACTTTCCTACTATTCTGACAGGTTATGGGTATTCCTTTTCCATTACTCTGATAGGTTGTGAGCACATCTCTCCCGTCACCTGGACCGACAGTGGGTGCAATTTTCACACCATCAGGGTCAGATGTGGGACACACTTTTCCCTCCTCGTGATCCCTCATGATCATTGCTAATCATGGAGAAGCTACCACTGGCCATGTCACAGTCCGTCGTGACACTGGCAAGCTGCATGCAACCACCTTTCTTGTGGTTGCCGTGCCTGCCTCCATCTCCCTTAGCAAAGATTTTCACACTTTTGAGGGGACCCTACACAATGTCACCACCCAGCATGATATGGCTACGTTCTCCTGCACCATGAGGCACATCACTTTGCGATGTCTCAAGATCAGCACTGATCAAGAAGCACCTACCATTGGCCCTGTCACAGTCCGTTGTGTCACTGACAAGCTACATGTGACCATGTTCTTCATGGTCCTCATGCCTGCCTCCATTTCTCATAGCACTGATGTCTACCTTCTTCTGGGGATCCTCAGCAATGTCACCAAGCAGCACGACACCACTGAGTTCCCCAACACAATCATCCACTTTATTATTATGGACAACATTGATATTCATACTCAAATTATCAACATTACATTTACACAACATATCAAAACGGGGATGGTTGTCAGGGACATATCTAGTAACCAACAGCCGCAGTTCCCGATAAAACATTTGTGGGGAGGTTCTTGGACACTGAAACTTCCCTCAACCGTCTTCCTGCACCCCAGTGCAGAAAAAACCCAGGCCGTTTGCAAAGATTGGTGAACCCTCCCTATTCCCGGTGACAAACCCAGTGATGAGTTTATCAGGGCACACAAATTCAGGGCGGATCGGATGACCGTTCGTTCTGCAACTGTGTACCTGAGCCCCACAGTGATGGTGTTCCCAACAGTGACTGCAAATTTTCATGGATTCTCCCACCTGTCCCAACCACAAACAAAATAGCTATATTAGGCCCGAGGGCCTCAGATGGGGGGGCCCTTCTTTTGCCTTTCCAAACAGGCGATGCTCATATGTCCCGGTTGGTTGCAGATAAAGCACTGGTGGGAATCAAATGTAGACCAGGTGCTGGCAGATGGGATATGGCCTCCTGAAGGTTGGCTGGCAAGGATGACATTTGATGGCTTAACCCCTTTCCAGCTGGCGACTAGAAATAAGCTAACTTGTTCAGAGCTCAGGTGATTTCCGTATGAAAGTCACTGGAGCGAGCATCACTGTGCTTGTGTGTGCTTGGCTCAGTGCGATCCACCTGCAGTGTTTGATCAGCTTGTACTGGGAGTAAAAACCAGAGTTATCGGCAGTAGCGTGGATGTAAAAGTAAAAAAAAGGAAAAATCCCTGCCCTCCTTCCCTCGGAAGTGGTTTGCTTATGGCTGGCTGTATGTGGGCGGACAGCTAAACAACTAATCAGTGACGGCATGGGTCAAGTTTGGATCCTGAACAGCACCGCCGAACACAAACATCCATGGGTTTGTCTGGCAACCGAACCCAAACCCTGAAAGGTTCGCTCATCTCTGACTTCCGCACTTCAGGTTGACA
The DNA here is from genome assembly GCA_033576535.1 of Allobates femoralis. Taxonomy (NCBI): domain Eukaryota; kingdom Metazoa; phylum Chordata; class Amphibia; order Anura; family Aromobatidae; genus Allobates; species Allobates femoralis. The sequence continues at coordinate 518,642,954 of JARQOC010000001.1, read as the reverse complement.
ATTGGCTTCATAGGCATTGACAATCTGCCCGGCTTTATCCACCTCCTTTGGCTCCCAGTCCATTACAAATTGACGCACCTCCACAGGACACAGATGTAAGAAGTGGTCCTTCACCATTAGATCCTTCAGCTCCTCAAAGATGGTAACTACGTTTGTTCTGAACCTATCCAACATATCACTGTAGCTGTCATGCGGTCCACATTTTGGACCATTTTGGTTTGGAGGGAAGTATTTAAGGTACACCTCAGGAGTCAGCTGGTACATTTGTATTAGGGCCTGCTTAATTGTCTCAGTCTCCATCTTGCACTGAAGGGAGAGAAACAAACACTTCCAGGGCCTTGCCTCGCAGCCTTAGGATTAACTACCGTTCCCCACTGGTCATGAGGCAACTGGTACTGTCAGCAAGTATTTTCAAATTCCCTCAGAAATGTGTCCATATCACCATCCTTTTCCATCACTGGGAAGCGCTCCAGCTGGGGTATAGAGTTCTTGGCATTCTTGGATTCACAGTTTAGTGAGGTAGATGGGGGTCTCCCGAGTTAGGCCATCCGCAGTTCGTGGTCTCTCTGAAATTGGGCATGCCGTTCAGCAGCCTCCCTTTTGGCTCCACGCTCAGTTCTCTCGGCCTCGTGGTATTGCTGAAAGCCTCTGATATCCATCATAATCATCTGCGGGGCATTGCTATAGAGCCATCTGCAGGAGGAAGTCCACACTGCCCTGGTCACTGATGCGGCTTGTATCTAGAGGTGGGACCTCTGCAGTAGTACCATCCATCTTCTGTTTGTTCTCCGCATCTGCATGCTGTGCAGCAGCACCTTCAAGGTTTTGTCTGACCTCCCTTTAATCTGAGCTCAGGTGACAGTGTTTGCTCTGCATCAAATTCAGTGATCAGTTGCAGCTTGCTGTTGCCAGAGGAGTCAATCTGACCATATAGATGGCAACAAGAGTCTTCTTTTTCTGCTGTGGATACCAGGCCTCACCAACTACAGCCATGCTCGCCAAATAAAAGATAAGATAGAAAAACAAAGCGGGGGAAGGATGTAACTGCTACACATACAGTATTGTTCAATATTTATTAAATACTGAATTTGATCATCAAATCTTATTGCACATAGTCCTTGCAAGAACCATGCAAGTTTTTAGTGGCAGGAATGATTGCTCAAACCAGATAACTATTATTCTATGATCCCACCACTTGCCACCAATTTTTCAAAATGAGCAGCCCTCTGGCGCCACCTTACTTTCAGGACAATCAGAGAATTGACCAAGGAAAAGGAAATGAGTTCGGTGCTCTGCTATTATGCAGATTATTGAGGTGCTTGTCGTGACGAAATGTATATATATCACTGGTTCCAGCTAGGAATATATATGTACCCTGGTCCCATCACTACCAAGCTCATATTAACCCAAACAAAGTACGCTGCCACCACCAATCATTTATCAGGCCGATTGAACACCCGTTACTTGTAACGTGAGGTTTACACTAGGTCCTGAGTTTACGTCATACAGCAAGAAGAACAAATCTATTGAATCTAATATATAAAAGCCGAAGGCACTTCCGTCACTTATCCGGAGCTATATATAGAAGCCAATGGCACTTCCGTCACTTTGTCTGGAGCTGCGTGACGCCACTGGAGCCCTACACCCGTTCAGGGTGAGCCAAGATGGCGGCCGTAAGCGGGAGTGGGACTCATACAGCCCGCTATGCTTATGGCCGCCCCTACAGTGCCCCAAAACACACACACACACCATCCGAACAACATCACACATACACACTCACACACCTGGACACACACCCAAACACACACTCTTGCTACACTTTTGCAGCACTGCATCCACTCCTCAATCACCACCCCGCACACACACAGGAGGGGTGAGGAGAACGTATGCAAGTACCGAAAACCAGCATTACGCCGCCCACAGCCCGGTGTGCCTCCTCCCCCAACATCCGGGAGCCGGACCGGCCCACACTCCGGTGTGCGGCCTCCGGCATCACCAGCACCCCCACAGACCGGCCACATCCATCTCCACCCACCCACAATTTGCAGGCCCCGCCCACAGCCCGGTGTGCGTCCTCCGGCCACATCTATCTCCTCACCCCTCCAGCCTCACCTCACCCCTTCAGCCTCCACTCTCCTCACCCCTCCAGCCTCACGTCTCCTCACCCCTCCAGCCTCACCTCTCCTCACCCCTCCCGCCTTCGCTCTCCTCGCCCCTCCCGCCTACGCTCTCCTCGCCCCTCCCGCCTACGCTCTCCTCGCCCCTCCCGCCTACGCTCTCCTCACCCCTCCAGCCTCCGCTGTCCTCACCCCTCCTGCCTCCGCTCTCCTCACCCCTCCAGCCTCCGCTCTCCTCACCCCTCCAGCCTCCGCTCTCCTCACCCCTCCAGCCTCCGCTCTCCTCACCCCTCCAGCCTCCCCTCTCCTCACCCCTTCAGCCTCCACTCTCCTCACCCCTTCAGCCTCCACTCTCCTCACCCCTCCAGCCTCCGCTGTCCTCACCCCTCCAGCCTCCGCTGTCTTCACCCCTCCTGCCTCCGCTGTCCTAACCCCTCCTGCCTCCGCTGTCCTCACCCCTCCTGCCTCCGCTGTCCTCACCCCTCCTGCTTCCGCTCTCCTCACCCCTCCAGCCTCCGCTCTCCTCACCCTTCCAGCCTCACCTCTCCTCACTCCTCCAACCTCACCTCTCCTCACCCCTCCAGCCTCACTTCTCCTCACCCCTCCATCCTCTCCTCACCCCTCCATCCTCACCTCTCCTCACCCCTCCATCCTCATCCCTCCAGCCTCACCTTTCCTCACCCCTGCAGCCTCCGCTCTCCTCACCCCTCCAGCAGCACCTCTCCTCACACATTCAGCCTCACCTCTCCTGATCCCTCCAGCCTCACCTCTCCTCACCCCTCCAGCCTCCGCTCTCCTCACCCTTCCAGCCTCCGCTCTCCTCACCCCTCCAGCCACCGCTCTCCTCACCCCTCCTGCCTCCGCTTTCCTCACCCCTCCTGCCTCCGCTCTCCTCACCCCTCCTGCCTCCGCTCTCCTCACCCCTCCTGCCTCCGCTTTCCTCACCACTCCAGCCTCCGCTCTCCTCACCCCTCCAGCCTCCGCTCTCCTCACCCCTCCAGCCTCCGCTCTCCTCACCCCTCCAGCCTCCGCTCTCCTCACCCCTCCAGCCTCCGCTCTCCTCACCCCTCCTGCCTCAGCTCTCCTCACCTCTCCAGCCTCACCTCTTCTCACCCCTCACCCCTATTGGTAACTATTAGTAAATAAACTATATATGGATTCTAGACTACCCGATACTTTAGTGTTTACAAAATATGCAAGATTTTACAAAAGGCGCAAAAGTACAGTATAGTACAGCTTATACATTTACATAAAATAAAAGGATTAAACTACAAAGTTAATAGACTTGTGCCACAGCTATAACTTCCAAGTTTATGGAGGAAGGGTCTCTTTAAAGGTACCGTTACACGGCTCAACATCGTTAACAATGTCGCTGATACGTCACGGGTTTAGAGGCGTTCCAGCGACATTGTTAGGACGTCGTTGTGTGTGGACTGTGCCAAGTTGTAACAATAAATTGCTGGGTCACTGATCGCAGATTTGAGAACATGTTCTAAAACCAGACGATCAACGATCAGCCAGCCTGGTATAACGATGTTGTGAGCAACTTCGCCCATTCATATCAATGAGCAGGGATCGTTTGCGGGGATTGCGAACGATACCTGCTCACAAAATCGTTGGTGAGTTGTCCACAATATCTATATGTGTGACATCTCGACAACGATGTCAAAACGATGTCTGCAATGACCGCGCGCGCCCACGAGATCGTTGCGGACATCGTTCCAACATCGTGCCGCGTAACGGTACCTTAGAAGAAACACGATTCAGTTTTACAGCTTAGTTTTCAGCTGTCCTTTCATGGTCTGAATGACTCCCAAAATGTTGGTTTTGGTTTTTATGGACACACCATAAACTTACCTTCCATCTGGTGATTTCATATGTGGGCGATCTCTGGGATGTGCCACTTAAAGAGTTCCAATTTCCCCTCATATCTTCGGCTGTGGAGCTCAAAGACAAAGGATATTAGTGTCCTGTTCCCCCTAATGAATTTACCTTTTGATGGACAGTAAATACAACATAGCTGGTAATCTCTAATGGGCAGAAATCAATTTGCTATGATTCTGGTTATCACACAGAGAAGCAAAACAGTGTTTTGTATTTACCATTTTGTACGGATTCTAAAAATATAGTTTTCATATCTCTACTGTTAAGGTAGTGTATGAAATTGGAGTGGAAGTGTTTTAGCTGAGAGGACAAAGAACCTCTACATTGGTTTTTCCCTCAGCAATACATAATACTTATTTGATTTTCAAAGTCATTAAACTGCATTCTTTAGGACACTAGCCACATAAGGAATTTAGATTTTCTGCCAAGAGGACGGGGGGGGGGGATGGGGGAAGGGAGGCTGTATGTAGCTGCAATGTGTGTGTGTGAGGGGTGTGTCAGCCCATGGATAGTTGAAAACATTTCTATATGGACACGTCATCCTTTTAAGGGCCTGTCACACGCATCAATATCGCCTGCACGATATCGGCTGCACGTGACGTTGCAGCGATATTGATGCGTGTGACATAGTGAATCAACCAGCGATAAATCACTGGTTGATGATCGCCAGGTTTTAGAATCAGTCCTAAAACCTGGCGATTGTCGCCCGGTGGACACGTAGCATCGCTGCGTGTGACACCGGGAGTAGCGATATTCCAGCTCCCAGCGCCTGTCACAAGCGCTGGGAGCTGGTATCCAAGGTAAACTGCGGGTATCTAGGCAGCGCGCGCTGCCTAGATACCCGACGTGTACCTTAGTTACCAGCCTCCTCCGCTCACCGGCTGGTATCTAAGGTACACAGCGGGTAACTAGGGTCCCTAGTTACCCGCTGTGTACCTTAGATACCAGCCGGTGAGCGGAGGAGGCTGGTAACTAAGGTACACGTCGGGTATCTAGGCAGCGCGCGCTGCCTAGATACACGCAGTTTACCTTGGAGACCAGCCTGCTCCCGTTTCCAGCAGGCTGGCAGCGGGAGCAAGACATCATGGAAACGATATTTAAATCGTTTCCATGATGTCTCTGGTCAATTGATCGCTGGTGAGTCTGCCTGTGTGACAGCTCACCAGCGATCAGCCGTCAATGTCGTCAGCGATCATCTCACTGACAACATTGACGCGTGTGACAGGCCCTTTAGAGGTGGCACAGGAGATAGTTACTGACCGTTTCCAACACCGTCAGATATAATCCGATATGTTATAACCCTACAGATGGAGACAATCACCTTGAGCCACCAGAATTTCAAGGAATCATCTCCTACATTACAAAACTAGAGAGGAAAACAACCAAGTTCCTTTTGTAGTCACCTACAATCCAAATCTGGAGGTGCTAAGAAGAGCTGCACGGAAATTGCAACCACTCCTATAAAAAGATGCCTGACTAAAATCAAGATTTCCGGATCCCCCAGTATTGTGTTTTAGACAACTTCCGAATCTAAAAAAAAACATCATTGTCAAAAGTGCCCTATCCTCTCCAGCAGCTACAGAAGCTTTTCCCTGCAACCAGAATAGGTGCAAAACCTGTCCATTTATAATGACAATGGACAAGATAAAGATTTCCAGGACAGATCCCAGGTAACTTCAATTGCACTACAAGCAATGTGGTTTATTTAATTATATTTACCAAAAGTCCAACAGGTGGCATGTATGTAGGTGAGACAGGACAAAAATTCAGAACAAGAATGAATTCTGATTGCCACACAATAAAAGAAAGGTGTATGGACCTACCTGTAGCTAAGCATTTTTGCAGGTCTGACCACAGTATAACAGATATGAATCTGCTCATTTTAAAAAGTAACTTAAAATCTCAGAAAAAGAGAAGACTTTGGGAATACAAATTAATAACGACCTTTGACACATTCAAAACAGGATTGAATATCTCACATGGCTTCTTGCTTTTGTATACCAATTAAAACAGCATTTGGGGATATCACATCTTCCAACAGACCCCAGTTAGAGGACAATGAACTTTTGACACTTCTTACATGAACTGACTCAAATGGATTTATAGATTTATCACTAAGGAATTTTCATCTAATTGGGATCCCAGGTTTGAGGTCGAGAAAGAGTTTTTGACAATTTTAACTGAAGCTAAGATGGGAGGTATAATTGACGACGCTTTATTTAAATCTCTTATAATGAAATTTCCAAGAAAATATGTTCTATATCTACTCACTTAGATTCATAAATCGCTAGATGACCCACCAGGGAGACCGATAGTCGCATGGACTGACTTGATTTTCAATAATGTTGGGATTTTTCTGGATAAGGTTATGTCACCCTTTGCTACCTCAGCTAGATCTTACAAAAAGGACACGAGTCATTTGTTACAAACGTTAAGGGTGCTTAAGCCTGATATGAACAGTATACTGATGTCCTTTGATTTGACGTCGCTTTATACGTCCATTGACCATGACAGAGGGATCCTTGCAGTGACTAAAAGGCTTGACACGATGACTTACTCACCTGACTGTAAAAGGTTAATCATCAGTCATCTTGAAATATGTTTGAGTTCTAACTATTTAGTTTTTCGTGACATCTTTTATAAGCAATTGAGAGGCACTGCGATGGGGGCACATATGGCTTCTTCATATGCTAATACAGTAATGGCGGTGCTAGAGGAGAACCACGTCTATGTTGCCGAGTGATGGAGATACAAAGATAACGTGTTCCTCCTCTGGAAGGGTGGTGAGTCTGAATTGTTTGATTTCTATGCATATCTAAATACCCTAGACCAGGGGTCTCAAACTCGCCGCATGCGGCCCCTGGGGCTTCCCTGTGCGGCCCCCGACACCTTGGACAATTGACCATGTTGGCGGCGGTCCAGTGCATGGGGCCGCCGCGGTGTCCTCTTTAATCTTACTTCCGGCCGCTTCACTGTCTCTGCCGCTCGCTCTGTAAGCTCAATACAAGCTCTCAGCCAATGAGAGGCCCGCAAGTGACGTCATACGGCGACGTCACCTGCGGGCCTCTCATTGGCTGACGGCGGCTTGCATTGAACTAACATGGTGGCAGAGCGAGCAGCAGAGTGAAGCGGCCGGAAGTAATATTAAAGAGGAGACCGCGGCGGCCCCATGCACTTGACCGCTGCCAGCATGGTTAAAGTAATAAAAGTGTGTGTTAATGTGAGTGCCTGTGAGTGCCTGTGAGTGTGAGTGCCTTTGAGTGTGAGTGCCTTTGAGTGTGAGTGCCTGTGAGTGTCTGTGCCTGTGAGTGTCTGTGCCTGTGAGTGCCTGTGCCTGTGAGTGCCTGTGCCTGTCTGCCTGTGAGTGTCTGTGCCTGTGAGTGTCTGTGCCTGTGAGTGTGAGTGCCTGTGCCTGTCTGTGCCTGTGAGTGTCTGTGCCTGTGAGTGTCTGTGAGTGTGAGTGCCTGTGCCTGTCTGTGCCTGTGAGTGTGAGTGTCTGTGCCTGTGAGTGTCTGTGCCTGTGAGTGTCTGTGCCTGTGAGTGTCTGTGCCTGTGAGTGTCTGTGCCTGTGAGTGTCTGTGCCTGTGAGTGTCTGTGCCTGTCTGTGCCTGTGAGTGTGAGTGTCTGTGCCTGTGAGTGTCTGTGCCTGTGAGTGTCTGTGCCTGAGTGTCTGTGCCTGTGAGTGTCTGTGCCTGTGAGTGTGAGTGCCTGTGCCTGTGAGTGCCTGTGAGTGTGAGTGCCTGTGCCTGTGAGTGTGAGTGCCTGTGAGTGCCTGTGTCTGTGAGTGCCTGTGAGTGTCTGTGCCTGTGAGTGTGTATGTCTGTGAGTGAGTGCCTGTGACTGTCTGAGTGCCTGTGTTTGTGAGTGCCTGTGTTTGTGAGTGCCTGTGTTTGTGAGTGCCTGTGTTTGTGAGTGTCTGTGCCTGTGAGTGTCTGTGCCTGTGAGTGTCTGTGCCTGTGAGTGTGAGTGCCTGTGCCTGTGAGTGCCTGTGCCTGTGAGTGTGAGTGTGAGTGCCTGTGCCTGTGAGTGTGAGTGCCTGTGAGTGCCTGTGTCTGTGAGTGCCTGTGAGTGTGAGTGCCTGTGAGTGTGAGCATCTGTGAGGGTGTGTCTGTGAGTGTGAGTGCCTGTGAGCGTCTGTGAGGGTGTGTCTGTGAGCGTGAGTGCCTGTGAGCGTGTGAGTGCCTGTGAGCGTGTGAGTGCCTGTGAGTGTGAGTGCCTGTGAGTGTGAGTGCCTGTGAGTGCCTGTGAGTGTGAGTGCCTGTGAGTGCCTGTTAGTGTGAGTGCCTGTGAGTGTCTGTTAGTGTCCGTTAGTGTGTGTGTCTGTGAGTGAGTGCCTCTTGAGTGCCTGTGGGTGTCAGAGTGCGCAAGGGTGTCAGAGTGCGCAATTTTGTACAGAAGTGTGTGATTATAACAGAAGTGCTTAGAGCACAGGAGGCACACGTTTAATTACCATTAATATACCACAACGCGTTTCCTTGGCGGTCCGCCGTCTTCATCAGGTGGATTTACCTGATGAAGACGGCGGACCGCCATGGAAACACGTTGTGGTATATTGAAGGTAATTAAACGTGTGCCTCCTGTGCTCTAGCACTTCTGTTATAATCACACACTTCTGTACAAATATCATATCCCCATCCTAGGGTTGCAGCAGGAGCAGCTGTGAACCAGAGTCTCCGCTAACAGAATCCAAAGGACCTGCGGTGACGTAACCGAGAACGTCACAGGGTCAGGTGATCGGATTGCTCGAGTCAACTGACTGGAAGAAGGAGCTGCTCGTGGAGGAAACCCCGACCGCTGGAGTCTGGAGCCTTCCACTGCGATACGCCGAGGTTGTGCAGGGTTGCAGAACCTCCAAAGGTGAGATGCGAACCCCCACATCTGTTATTGACTACCCCACTAGACCACCAGGTACCGCTCATGGGTTGTGCTTCCCCCCCCCTTTTGTTCCACATGAGTGAGTGTGAGTGTGTGTGTTAATGTGAGTTTGAGTGTGAGTGGGTGAGTTAATGTGTGAGTGGGTGTGATTGTGAGTGAATATATGTGTGTGTAAAAAGAAGGCAGATCAGGTTGGGGACATCATTGAAAAAGGGGTCCAGCATGGGGGACATTACTGCACTATGGGGGTGAGGATGGTGACATCACTACAAAAGGGGATCAGCATGGAGGACATTACTACACTATGGGGGCCAGGATGGGGACATTACTACACTATGGGGGTGAGGATGGTGACATCACTACAAAAGGGGATCAGCATGGAGGACATTACTACACTATGGGCGCCAGGATGTGAACATTACTACACTATGGGGGCCAGAATGGGGACATCACTACAAAAGGGGATCAATATGGGGGACATTACTACAGAAGGGGATCAGGTTGGGGATATTAGTACAAGAGGGGGACCAAGATGGGGACATTACTTCAAGAAGGGGACCAGGATTTGGACATTACTACATTGACCAAAAAGATCTGGTATTACTAAAAATGTCACTTAGGGTACCGTCACACCAGGTGACATTGCCGGCGATTTTGCAGGCGATGCAGGGGTGTGGCCTTTCATCAGCGTCATCACTGGCAAGTCGCCCCGTGTAAAGTGGCGATTTTGGGCCGAACAATCGGCTGAGAGTGGTCGCCTGGTTTCACAGCACTGCTGTGAAACCAGGCAACCACTCTCAGGCGATGTGTAAGCATCGCCCCGTGTAACATCGCGAATAGCGATGTTACAGGCGATGGGAGCCATAGGCTCCCATGTTACAGGATCCCTACTGGGGTTTCTAGACACCCCAACAGCGACGTCGCCTGAAACATCGCCAAAGCATCGCCGAAGGTATCGCCGCATGTAAACACGCGACGCTGGCGGGGTGCCAAAAATGTGTGCGCTCCCGTGCGTCGCCTGCGATATCTCCGGCGATGTCACCTGGTGTGACGGTACCCGTAGTCCTACAAGCAATGCGGCCCCCCGATAAAAATTTTTTTCTATGTGCGGCCCACCAACCCAGCCGAGTTTGAGACCCCTGCCCTAGACCCAACTATTAAATTCACGATGGTGCACTCACATTCTGTACTTCAGTTTTTAGATGTAGAGGTTAAGTTGAACATGGGGAACATCAGTACATCTTTGTTCACAAAAAAAACAGATAGTAACAAACTGCTTCACTATCAAAGCCACAACTCTGATGGTATGAAGAAGGCGATCCCAAGGGGTCAGATCCAAAGGGTGCGAAGGATTGTGAAAAAAAAGGGCGTATGACGGTAACACTCCTACAAGGTCATTGACCAAAATAATTCCTATAGTAACAACTGTGACTAAATGGACTCCTTTAATATATAACATAGGATGATTTCTTATTTATCCAGACATTATTTGTATTTTGTGCTCTAACTTGTGAAAAGCAACTCATGGTTCCTACAGGTCTTCTAGATGCCCGATAGTGTTAACGTGAGCAGTGTAATTATCTCGCCTCTTTGTACTGTATTTTATTTCCTACCTTGTGAGTGGCCACTCATTGTTCCTACAAGTCTTGTGATGTTTACCGTGTGTAATGTAGTTACCTCACCTCTTTCTCATAGAAGGTCAGAGGCTCAGAAAACTTAAGAGTGCTTCACACACAGCAACATCGCTAGCGACATCGCTGCAACGTCACAGGTTTTGTCACGTAACAGCAACCTCGCTATGTTTGACACATAACAGTGATCAGGCCCCCTCTGTGAGATCGCTGATCGGTACAAATCGTTCAGGACCATTTTTAGGTTGTTGCGCTCCCGCTGGGCAGCATGCATCGCTGTGTTTGACTGGGACAACAACCAACGATCTCAATACTATGCCCGAGAGTGACAGGCTCCCAATGACCGCCATACTGTTCCGTATAGTTGCTACGTTGCTGGTGAGATCTGACTGTTTGACATCTCACCAGTGACCACGTAGCAACGCACCAGCGATCCCGGCCAGGTCAATTTGTGGTCATGATCTCTGGAGAGTTGCAGCGTGAAAAAGGGCCTTTAGTAATGCTAGCATTTTATTGTATCACTATGTAAACTATCTGTAATGCTAGATGCAGTTTAAACTAAAATCAGTATATGAGTCTCACTTGCCAGCAATACAACAATACTAGAGGTAGTTTATAAAAAGCTTGAAATCCAGCCAATGAGAACACAGTCTTATTCCACCAATCGTGACGTCTCCAATATCCTGCAATGAGTGATCAAGGATATATAAGCAGACGTGTTCATTAACCAGAGTGATTGTGATTTTGACTAGTGACCTCGGTCTAGGGACCTCAGCTCCGACTAGAGGTGCACGGGACTTGATGCATGCAGCTAATTTAAGGTCTATGGATCCAATTGGTCGGCCATAACCCCAGGCCTAGGCACTTCAATGCTGACCAAGGGGATCAGCACTTGGATTATAACTCTACAAGGACTTTAGCATCGAATGTTCGGATTCGGCTGGGATATCAAAAGACTGTATAGGGAAGCAACACAGGTTGGGACAATCCAGTCCCCTGGCTACAGACTTTGCTGTGATGGCTTTGGGACACGAACATTCTAAACCCTGGTGAGCCAGTGGAAGGGTGAGACTCTGTTGCCTGTTACATTTTGTGTTTTGCTGGTTGTGTTATAGGCTGTTAACTGTTGGGGATCAAATAAAGTGTTGTTATTGTGGTTCCCTCACCCTGTGTTGTCTGAGCAGTGTTCCGCCCATGGTTAAGGCACTCAGGCGTTCAGTTTGGGATGAGTCCTGGTCGATGCTGTCTTTCGAAAGGCGGTGGCTGGGCCAGCGGACAAAAGCACCCACTGACCCCGTGTTTCCACAATTGGTGGCAACGGTGGGATACTACTCAGCCTGGTTTATTCAGGGGAGCTGCAGGGGACTGGTGTTCATGGACACCGTCCAAGGGCTCAACTACCAGGGAGGCATATAAGCATACCCAGCAGGCCCATAGGTGAGGCATTTAGGTTTAGGACACTGCCATGTCCAACCCCTCCAGCTCAGCCATAGGACGAGGACCGGAGTGGAAGCACAGCTGCTATAAGAAACTGCAACTACAGGTAGCATGTCAATTACGACAAATCAAATTCAGGGACACAGACACCCGGTCAGATTTGATCCAGAAATTGGTCCATTGGCATGCCCAGAAGGATGCGAAGAATATTGAGGACTCCGCCGAGATTGACTCAAAGGATGTAAATTGTGTACCACATCATGGATTCAGTGAATATTGGGAAACAACCAGGTCCCAAGCAGTCCGAGTCAAGGAGTTGTTGGCCGCATTGGGGCCCAAAGCCTCAAGAGAATAGAGGGCTCGGGTTCTGGAATATGTTTTGGAAATTCCATCTCACCAACTGCTACCACCAGCCGCTCGAGTAGGACTAACCTGCTACCCATCACAAGCCCCAGGACAAAGGTATACAAATAGGATATGTGACTTGCCCAATCCACAACGCTGTTATACGTGTGGACGCCTTGGACATATGGACAAAGATTGTCTCCAAAACTGGGGCCCCATGCCTGGAACTCATCTGCCAGCACAGCCAGTCCAGATCAGTGACGTCCAAGCCCTGGGACTACAAGAAACTGATCCTGTTAACACCCTGCCTGAGCAGGGAGAGGACGAGTCTGAGTTTATGGGCAGCGTTCCTATCCCTGTTGCCTTGGGAACTAACCAGGAAGGGGATGATGTGGAGCGTAGAGAAAGTGTCCCTATATCTGCTATTGTGGAGACTGACCCTGAAGAGGATGATGTGGAGCTTATCAACAGCGTCCCCAAGCCTGCTATTGTGGAGACTGACCCGGAAGAGGTTGATGTGGGATTTGTGAGCAGCCTTCCCACACCTGTTGTTTCAGGGGCTAACCTGGAGGAGGTTGAAGTGGGGATCATGGATGGCTTCCCCACATCTGTTGTTTTGCGTGCTGACCCAGCACAAGGGCTATCTAGCCAGTTTGTTACCACCATCCCCCACATCCACGAAGCCAAGCAGCACCATGATGTGGATCTTGCTACCACACCTTCAGATGATAATCCATGTTCCTAGCCCCCATCATTCTCCTCTGAGCCATCAACAGCGAGTAAACCTAACCTAACTGTGGCCATTGACTGGGGGAAATTGATAGCAAGAAGTTTATGGGAGCCCAACTCCTAAATCTCATTTTAGTGCTTGTCCGCACTATGTCTGCCCATCCTGGGGAAGATGATCTGGGGGAGGTGTATAGATGGAAGCCTCGATTGCTGACTTCACCATTAAAAAAGGCAATGCCGCCAATAGGAGAAGGATGACCAGAGACTTATCACAGCTAACTGCCCTGTCTAGCTAAATAAGAAGGGGGAGAAATGTGACGAAATGGACTTCTTTAATATATAACTTTGGATGATTTCCTATTTATCCAGACATTATTTGTATTTTGTGCTCTAAATTGTGATTAGCAACTCATTGTTCCTACAAGTCTTCTAGATGCCTGATAGTTTTAACGTGGGCAGTGTAATTATCTCACCTCTTTGTACTGTATTTTATTTCCTACCTTGTGAGGGGCCACTTATTGTTCCTACAAGTCTTGTGATGTTTACCGTGCGTAATGTAATTATCTCACCTTTTTCTCATAGAAGGTCAGAGGCTCAGAGAGCTTAGTCCTGCTAACATTCCATTGTATCACTATGTAAACTTTCTGTAATACTAGATGCGGTTTAAACTAAAATCAGTCTGTCAGTCTCCCATGCCAGCAATACAACAATACTAGAGGTAGTTTATATACAACTTGAAATCCAGCCAATAAGAACACAGTCTTATTCCACCAATTGCGACGTCTCCAATATCCTGCAATGAGTGATCAAGGATATATAAGCAGACCTGTTCATGAACCTTATCTAGGGTCTAATGGATCCCATGGGTCGGCCATAACCCCAGGCCTAGGCACTTCGGTGCCAACCAAGGGGATCAGCACTTTGATTATAACTCTACAAGGACTTTAGCATCGAATGTTCGGATTCGGCTGGGATATCAAAAGACTGTATAAGGAAGCAACACAGGTTGGGACAATCCATGCACCTGGCTACAGACTTTGCTGTGACGGATTTGGGACACGAACTTCTAAACTCTGATGAGCCAGCGGAAGGGTGAGACTCTGTTGCCTGTTACATTTTGTGTTTTGCTGGTTATGTGTTACTAGATGGCGGCCCGATTCTAAAGAATCGGGTAGTCTAGATTGCATATATAGTTTATTTACTAATAGTTAGGGGAGTGCGGTGAAATGAATTGTGTGTATACAGGTGGCTCAGTGGGTAGTAGAGTATACGGTGACTCAGTGGTTAGCACTGCGCGGTGGCTCAGTGGTTAGCACTGGGCGGTGGCTCAGTGGTTAGCACTGGGCGGTGGCTCAGTGGTTAGCACTGGGCGGTGGCTCAGTGGTTAGCACTGCGCGGTGGCTCAGTGGTTAGCACTGCGCGGTGGCTCAGTGGTTAGCAGTGAGTGCGGTGGCTCAGTGGTTAGCAGTGAGTGCGGTGGCTCAGTGATTAGCAGTGAGTGCTGTGAGATTGGTCAGCGCAGCGCCGTGGGCAGAGTGGTCAGCGCAGCGCCGTGGGCAGAGTGGTCAGCGCAGCGCCGTGGGAAGAGTGTTCAGCGCAGCGCCGTGGGCAGAGTGGTCAGCGCAGTGCCGTGGGCAGGGTGGTCAGCGCAGTGCCGTGGGCAGGGTGATCAGCGCAGCGCCGTGGGCAGAGTGGTCAGCGCAGCGCCGTGGGCAGAGTGGTCAGCACACACATACACACACACACATACACACACTCCGCTATACTTACCACCAACCCTGCGTCTTCCCTGCCGCCTGGATCCTGAGTCGACATGTTGCCGTCCCCGGACGACTGGATCCAATATGGCATCCGGGAAGTTTGGCGAGACTTCTTGGACGCTATATTGGATCCAGTAGTTCTGGGGCGGCGACATGTCGACTGAGGATCCAGGCGGCGGACACAGGGCCGGTGGTAAGTATAGCGGAGTGTGTTGTGTATGTGTGTGTACAAAGTGAGGGAAGTGCGGACAAAGTGACGGAAGTGCATACATAGACACATATATACACATACTGTACATTGCATATGGAGGAGAACGGAGGCTGGAGGGGTGAGGACGGGTGAAGAGAGTGGAGGCTGGAGGGGTGAGGAGAGCAGAGGCTGGAGGGGTGAGGAGAGCGGAGGAAGGAGGGGTGAGGAGGGCAGAGGACAGGGGAGAGGCTGGAGGGGAGAGGCTGGAGGGCAGAGGAGCAGGCGCGAGGTAGGCGGGAGCCGACTTCCCGGTTGGCTCGCGGCTCCCCGGAGCTAAGCCGCGGATATGCCCGGCACGGAGATCCCCGGCTCGCTCCGCCGGCGCGAGGTAGCCGAGAGGCGAGGTCAGCTCTCGGCTACCTCGCACCCACTCCGCCGCGCTTTATGGCGCCATATTTCAAATACACTGTAGTAAGTGTATTTGAAAGATGGTGCCATAGAGCGCTGCACTATTCTGATTGGTCGCCACGCTGAATGCGGCGACTAATCAGAATAGCGCCGCGCTCTATGGCGCCATCTTTGAAATACACTTACTACAGTGTATTTGAAATATCGCGCCATAGAGCGCCCCGCTATCTTGATTGGTCGCCGCATTCAGCATGGCGACCAATCAGAATAGCGCCGCGCTTTATGGCGCCATACTTCAAATACACTGAGTACAGTGTATTTTAAAGATGGCGCCATAGACCGCGGTGCTATTCTGATTGGTCGCCACGCTGAATGCGGCGACCAATCAGAATAGCGCCGCCAGCTATGGCGCCATGTTTGAAATATACTGTACTCGGTGTATTTGAAGTATGGCGCCATAAAGCGCGGCGCTATTCTGATTGGTCGCTCGCGGCTGGCGGCAACCAATCAAAATAGCGTGGCGGGGCACGAAGCGGGCGCGAGGTAGCCGGGAGCCGACCTCGGCTCCGGGCTACCTCGCGCCGGTGGAGCGGGCGCGAGGGAGCCGACCTCGCCTCCTGGCTACCTCGTGCCGGGGATCTCCGTGCTGGGCATATCTGCGGCTCAGCTCCGGGGAGCTGCGAGCCAGCCGGGATTTGCCCGGTACCGCCGCTGCAGTTCTGATTGGTCGCTCGCAAGCGAGCGACTAATCAGATTCAAGCCGCGGCACGGCAAGAGAGCGACCAATCAGAATTGCGGCGGCGGTACCGGGCAAATCCCGGCTGGCTCGCGGCTCCCCGGAGCTAAGCCGCGGATATGCCCGGTACGGAGATCCCCGGCTCGCTCCGCCGCCGCGAGGTAGCCGGGAGCCGAGCTCGGCTCCCGGCTACCTTGCGGCCGCTCCGTCCGCCACGTGGATCCCCGAGCCAACCTCCGGTTGGCTCGCAGATCCACGCGCCGGCGGAGCAGGCGCAAGGTAGCCGGAAGCCGAGCTCGGCACCCGGCTACATCGCGGCCGCTCCGGTGATAAATGTCCGCCGGAGGTCGGCCCTAAGCGCAGCGGACCTTCCTGTGGTCCGCTCCGCTTAGGGCCGCCATCTTGGTCCACCCTGAGCGGGTGTAGTAAACACTGGTGACGCTGGTGTCGTCACTTATTTCCGGACATTTACCTCCGGACAAAGCCACGGAAGTTGGCTTTTGTCCGGAAGTAGAACTCTAGGCAATTATATAATAGATATTCTGTTAACTGTTGGGGATCCAATAAAGTGTTGTTATTGTGGTTCCCTCACCCTGTGTTGTCTGAGTAGTGTTCCACCCACGGTTAAGGAGCTTGGGCGTTCAGTTAGGGATGAACCCTGGTCGATGCTGTATTTCGAAAGGCAGTGGCTGGCCAGCGGACGAGAGCACCCGCTGACCCCCGTGCCTCCACAACAACCTTCTCTGATGAGTCTATGGAGATCAAAAACGTTACCACCAAAAATTGGAAGATCCTTACTAATGGTTTACCAGAAGTGGAGGAATTCCAAAATCCCCGCCTTTTTGCATATAGGAAAGGGAAGAATTTGAGGGATTACTTGGTAAAGGTTGATATAGGTAGCCTGAGAAAAGAGGTACAACTTACAATAATCGGTGTACAAAAGAAAAGGAATTATCCCTGCTTTGGTTGCGGCAACTGTCCCCAGATGCTTAAGGGGGACGGAATTAACTGTAATGGTAAGGATTATAACATCAATGGTTTTTACACTTGCGGTTCTGATCATGTCATTTACCTCATCGAGTGTCCTTATAAACTATATTAAGTTGGCGAAACCACCCTTGAATTTAGGGTAAGAATGAGCCAACATAGGTACAGGTTACGTAAAAAATGGATGGACCTTCCGGTTTCCAAGCATTTTGTTGGGGCAAAACATCTTTTTATTATTATCATTATTATTATTTATTTATTTAGCGCCATTAAATTCCATGGCGCTTTACATGTTGAAAGGGCAGACTAGGACAAGTACAATAAACTTGGACAGTCAGGTCGAACAGATACAGGAGGGCGACAAGATCATGTCCGCGAGGGCTCACAGTCTACGAATCTTGAGCGAGATTTGAAATGCAGGTTCATTGATGGTGTTCCTCCATTGAGGAGAGGGAAAAAGAGATATAGACTCCTAATGGAAAAGGAATTAAGAGGGATCAAAACATTGAGCACCCTGAAACCAAGGTGCCTCAATGTTGAGTTTAAACTAAGGGCGGCCCTCTAAGGGTGCCGTCACACGCTTCAATTTCCTGCACGATATCGCTTAAGTGATCTGCTTTTTTGATCGCTTAAGCGATATCGTTTGTGCGTGGCTGCGTGTAATCAAGCGATTTTACAATGTAAAATCGCTTGATTGTTTGATCGCAGATTTGTGAGCAAGAGCTCAAATCAAGCGATAGTTGCTTGATCAATCTGCATCATCGTGGTGTCTGACACCGCAATGATCCATGTCCCAGCGGCAGAGCCTATGCTGGGAGATGGTAACTATGGTAAACTTTGGGTTACTAAGCGCCGCGCGGCGCCTAGTAACCCGATGTGTACCATGGTTACCAGTCATCTCGCTGGTCCACATCGTTGGTGTATCTGCCTGTGTGACAGCTCACCAACAATATGAATGATATTGTTAGCGATCGCGCATGCATGTGATCGCTAACAATATCGTTCATTAAATTCAAGCGTGTGACGGCACCCTAATGGTACCTTTACACGCCGCTACCGAAGGTTAGAAACCACCGGGTGTCGGAGACAATTGTATCTTGTACCTTCAAAACACTGCGAGGTAGCGGTGTGTAATTCAGGTTGTTGCCACCGGTCACTTTGGATACCTGTTTCCCAGCCGCGCTCAAAAACAAGTAGGTATAAACCCTATGGTAGTGGCGTGTAATCGAGGAACAGGAAGGTATTTTCGTCACCTAGTGAACTCCCTGGGGCGTGACACAGCCTCTGGGATACCGCGCCCCATCAGCGATCATTGGTGGAAGCTCCTGCGTTACGATTGGTTGTCCCTGCATAAGGCGGCATATTTAAGGAGATGACCAGTCACACTACACAATTGCAATAGCATCATGTATTAGCCAGCCTTCCTGCGCTGGCTGGCCAATCATGATGCTATTGCATTGTCCAATCACCGTACAAGCGTCTTGTAATCCACAACTCTGGCACGCCTATGTGTTGTCCCTGCTGCCCCAGGTCCACCCATATTCCCTTGTGGTAGCGGCGTGTAAATCATTGAAGGTGCTCTACAGAAGGTAACCTGCGGCACCCGTCGATGCTTCCAGGGATTGAAAAAACCTACTGTGGAGCACCTTGTAGCGGCGTGTAATTGCGGTATCAGGTACCGTTAGGAACCTTTGAAACGTACACGTGCACGTGCGACACCCGGTGGTTTCTAAACTTCGGTAGCGGCGTGTAAAGGTACCATTAGAGTTGTGTTTTTTAGACTCTGTAGTGAGAACGAGCTACTCACTTTTTTATTACTGCACTTTTGATGCATCACTGTATTGAATATTATGATGAATCATAATGTCTCTTGTCTATTTTACTGTTTAGTAATCGTCTATGGTGGATGAAAAGAAAAGAATATGAAAATTTGAATATTGGAAGGACCAAAGATCTTTCTGTATTAAAAATTGTTTCTCTAATACCATATTTTTTTTTATTAATCGAATAGTCATTTTATATGAAATTTTATTTGTGGCTGTGTGCTGCACATTAATCCAATCCCATGCACCCACATAATTTTCACTGTCATGACACTTCTGGTGCACAGTAATTCTCTATTAACACTATGGGCCCTTAAGACGTCTGTTTCACTGATTAATAAAATAAAATTAATATTAATATATTTCACGTGGCTCCTCATTTTTATGTGTATATATATTTGGTCTACCTTGTTGAGCCACATTAGGTCTGCTATGGGTTAAAACACTGATGCATGGTCCGTTGACCCCTGTCCATTAAAGTGGGATCCGGGGTTCCACTGAATAACCCCTTAATTTTGGTGTGGAAATGGCTGATATCCTGTTTTGAGGGTTTGAAGCAATTCCAGGGATAGGACTGATTTAACGGTGTACCCTTTGCTTGGACCATATATGAATGGCTCATAATGGAAATGGAGACCACTGTTTTATGGACCGTTATATAGTGAGTTATAATTTTTGCACTAATGTACTTTAGTATTAAAGCTTAAGCACCATATTCCTTTATATATAATTTGGCTCATAATATATCATTTACAGCACTAAAATCTCTCTTTGATGTATATCAACGATGCCCTTATAACTAAATTTTATTTTGGTAAAGTGCCAGGACGTTGTTGCTATATCCTTTGCGCTGAGTTGGCAGCTATGGAAAGCGGGTGCTTTTGCATTTGCTGCTCATATGCCGGCCTCCTGAGTGACATTGTGACTCCGCCCCCGGTTACCACAGCAATGGGTGATGCTATGACATCACTTCCGCTATGCAGGCCAGAGACCACGAGTGTGGGGATCAGGAAGGGGTGCCACACAGCCATGGATAATTGTTTTGATCTGATTACAGTAACAAGGTCCTGGTGCGACCTGGGTCCTCCAATTAACTATTTCTCCACTGTACTCCATCACTAATTGTTCACATAAGGTGTTAACCTGCTGTATGAGTGATTAACACTGTTACTGAGTTGACATTAAACCTGCTATGGATAGACATGCTGTATTTATTGTGGTTCTGGTTTGATTAGTTGTCTCATGATCTAATTGCTATATGTGCATAAATACCTGGCATTTGTGAGATATTCCTTGCTAGACAAAGGGTGCTTTGACCCGAAATGTCGCCATTTATGCCATGCCTGAATAAAATCCTTTTGAATCACTCAAAAGCATCGGAGTGCTGCAACATTTTTGTACCTGTATATGTATACATGTGTGGTGACCATGGCGGCCATTTTGAATTTGGCCATTTTGGATCCAACTTTATTTTTTTCAATGGGAAGAGTGTCATGTGACATGTGGTGCCCACTGGGACGGGGCACTCAGTACCGGACCGGGGTGCTGCTGGAGATATCATGGCGGTCTTGATCCGGACCGTGTCCCGGGTTCTGCAAATAATGGGGGGATATTTACAGGGGAGTTTGTCATGACACCACCCACAGGTTGTGGTCAGGGTGACCACCGCTGCTGCAGAACCTCCGGGGATGATGTTTGGCAGCTGGGGATTTAATGGCTCTCTGCAGGTAAAGCTCGGTTCCCCGGGGCAGAGATAGTAACAGTCTATAGATGGTGCTATGGATATTGCAGGATAGGGGTAGTAGTAGAAATGTTAGCTGCTTGTGAGGGAACGCAGGATTTGAGCACAAGGACCACACAAACTCACGGTTTTGAAGTTTTCCAAGTCTTTACTGCAGATGATGTTGTTAGCAGAGTACTGTCCACGGAGTCTGTACCGGGGCCGGGTTGCTCCCACTCTGTCCGGGTCCTTAGCTTCCCTCTCCTGTGCTGTGTGTGTGGCCCCGATGCCGCTTCAGCTAGGCTGCTGGCCGGTCTCTCCTCACAGGTACCCCCTTTGCTAGGCAACTTGAGTCTTTCCTCTGTATTTCTGACCCCGCCGTGTTGATTAGCTGAGGTACAGTGTAGATATATAACCTCCACAAGTCCGGTGTTTACTGTGCTGCGTGTGTCAGTCACAGTTTCGGATCCGGTATCCGGTCTGTGCTCTCCTCCGGGGCGAGTTATAAGGTAACTCAGTCTCCCAGTTGTGCTCTCCTGTTTCTCTTACTCCTTCCCTCAGACCCTGGCTAGGCCTGGAAGTGGGTAGCAGGCTGTGGAGAGGCCTAAGGCAGCCCCTTTACACCACCAGTCTTTTTTCCTCATTCCTCCCAGGAACTGAACTAACTCCAACTGACTAACTGTCACTGCCACTGCCACTCTGAGGTAAACAATATTAGCTCCTCCCACCACTCTGCTCTTCCCCACTTCCTCTCCACACCAGAATATATAGGGAAGCAGCTTTAGCTCCCCCTTCTGGCCTGGAGTCGCTACTTTAGTGTTGTGGGTTGTGTGGGGAGTTAACCCTTGGTGATGTTACTGTGGCACATTAACAACTGGGGTGCCACATGACACATCAAACGTATTTAGAATTTCATAGGATAAATAATGGTTTGCTTGGTTTTAAGGTAACTTTATTCATTCATGAGTTATTTACAAGTTTGACCACTTATAAAATGTGTTCAAACTGCTGCCCATTGTGTTGGATTGTCAATGCAACCCTCTCCTCCCACTCTTGTCACACTGCAACACCACAGAATAAATGCTAGCACAGGCTTCCAGTATCCGTTGTTTCAGACGCTGCACATCTCGTATCTTCACAGCATAGACCAGAGGTCCCCAAATCCAAGCCTCAAGGGCCACCAACAGTGCAGGTTTTCAGGATCTCCTTAGTATTGCACAGGGCTTGGAATCATTACCTGTGCAGATGATCACATTAGCACCTGTGCAATACTAAGGAAATCCTGAAAACCTGCACTGTTGGCGGCCCTTGAGGCCTGGAATTGGGGACCTCTGGCATAGACAATTGCCTTCAGATGAGTGATGAGGCAAACTTTTTTGTGAATGATGAAGTTAACAAACAAAACCAGCGCTATTGGTCTGACACTAACCCACAGTGGATAGATCCCTCCAAGACTGTTGGAACACAAAAATTGATGGTATGGTGTGGTATGTGGGGTACAAAGATAGTGGGGCCATTCTTCATCAGTGGAAACCTCAATGCCTCTGGTTATCTGAAATTGCTACATGATTCACTAAGTGGTCATAAACTTGTAAATAACTCATGAAATAATAATGTTATGTTAAAACCAAGCACACCATTGTTGTTCTTATGAAATTCTCAATAAGTTTGATGTGTCACATTTCCCTCTTTCCATTGAAAAAAATAAAGTTGGATCCAAAATGGCCAACTTCAAAATGGCTGCCACAGTCACCACCCATCTGGAAACGTTTTCCCAACCCATATACTGATGTGCCACAAATAGGAGTTGATATCACCACCCATTCCCATTTTACTTACGCGCACCCATATAAATGGCCCACCCTATACAGTTAGGGCCAGAAATATTTGGACAGTGACACAAGTTTTGTTATTTTAGCTGTTTACAAAAACATGTTCAGAAATACAATTATATATATATAATATGGGCTGAATGTGCACACTCCCAGCTGCAATATGAGAGTTTCCACATCCAAATCGGAGAAAGGGTTTAGGAACCATAGCTCTGTAATGCATAGCCTCCTCTTTTTCAAGGGACCAAAAGTAATTGGACAATGGACTCTAAGGGCTGCAATTAACTCTGAAGGCGTCTCCCTCGTTAACCTGTAATCAATGAAGTAGTTAAAAGGTCAGGGGTGGATTCCAGGTGTGTGGTTTTGCATTTGGAAGCTGTTGCTGTGACCAGACAACATGCGGTCAAAGGAACTCTCAATTGAGGCGAAGCAGAACATCCTGAGGCTGAAAAAAAAGAAAAAATCCATCAGAGAGATAGCAGACATGCTTGGAGTAGCAAAATCAACAGTTGGGTACATTCTGAGAAAAAAGGAATTGACTGGTGAGCTTGGGAACTCTAAAAGGCCTGGGCGTCCACGGATGACAACAGTGGTGGATGATCGCCGCATACTTTATTTGGTGAAGAAGAACCCGTTCACAACATCAACTGAAGTCCAGAACACTCTCAGTGAAGTAGGTGTATCTGTCTCTAAGTCAACAGTAAAGAGAAGACTCCATGACAGTAAATACAAAGGGTTCACATCTAGATGCAAACCATTCATCAATTCCAAAAATAGACAGGCCAGAGTTAAATTTGCTGAAAAACACCTCAAGAAGCCAGCTCAGTTCTGGAAAAGTATTCTATGGACAGATGAGACAAAGATCAACCTGTACCAGAATGATGGGAAGAAAAAAGTTTGGAGAAGAAAGGGAACGGCACATGAACCAAGGCACACCACATCCTCTGTAAAACATGGTGGAGGCAACGTGATGGCATGGGCATGCATGGCTTTCAATGGCACTGGGTCACTTGTGTTTATTGATGACATAACAGCAGACAAGAGTAGCCGGATGAATTCTGAAGTGTATCGAGATATACTTTCAGCCCAGATTCAGCCAAATGCTGCAAAGTTGATTGGACGGCGCTTCATAGTACAGATGGACAATGACCCCAAACATACAGCCAAAGCTACCCAGGAGTTCATGAGTGCAAAAAAGTGGAACATTCTGCAATGGCCAAGTCAATCACCAGATCTTAACCCAATTGAGCATGCATTTCACTTGCTCAAATCCAGACTTAAGACAGAAAGACCCACAAACAAGCAAGACCTGAAGGCTGCGGCTGTAAAGGCCTGGCAAAGCATTAACAAGGAGGAAACCCAGCGTTTGGTGATGTCCATGGGTTCCAGACTTAAGGCAGTGATTGCCTCCAAAGGATTCGCAACAAAATATTGAAAATAAAAATATTTTGTTGGAGTTATGTTTATTTGTCCAATTACTTTTGACCTCCTAAAATGTGGAGTGTTTGTAAAGAAATGTGTACAATTCCTACATTTTCTATCAGATATTTTTGTTCAACCCTTCAAATTAAACGTTACAATCTGCACTTGAATTCTGTTGTAGAGGTTTCATCTCAAATCCAAAGTGGTGGCATGCAGAGCCCAACTCGCGAAAATTGTGTCACTGTCCAAATATTTCTGGCCCTAACTGTATATCTATATCATATATATACATATATACGTATGTATGTATATATATATATATATATATGTATGTATATATATATATATATATAATATATACACAGTACAGACCAAAGGTTTGGACACACCTTCTCATTCAAAGAGTTTTCTTTATTTTCGTGACTATGAAAAATGTAGATTCACACTGAAGGCATCAAAACTATGAATTGACACATGTGGAATTATATACTTAACAAAAAACTGTGAAACAACTGAACATATGTCTTATATTCTAGGTTCTTCAAAGTAGCCACCTTTTGCTTTGATTACTGCTTTGCACACTCTTGGCATTCTCTTGATGAGCTTCAAGAGGTAGTCACCAGAAAGGGTTTTTACTTCACAGGTGTGCCCTGTCAGGTTTAATAAGTGGGATTTCTTGCCTTATAAATGGGGTTGGGACCATCAGTTGTGTTGTGCAGATGTCTGGTGGATACACAGCTGATAGTCCTACTGAATAGACTGCTAGAATTTGTATTATGGCAAGAAAAAAGCAGCTACATAAAGAAAAACGAGTGGCCATCAATACTTTAAGAAATAAAAGTCAGTCAGTCCGAAAAATTAGGAAAACTTTGAGTGTGTCCCCAAGTGCAGTTGAAAAAAACCATCAAGCACTACAAAGAAACTGGCTCACATGAGGACCGCCCCAGGAAAGGAAGACCAAGAGTCACCTCTGCTGCGAAGGATAAGTTCATCCAAGTCACCAGCCTCAGAAATCGCAGGTTAACAGCAGCTCAGATTAGAGACCAGGTCAATGCCACACAGTGTTCAAGCAGCAGACACATGTCTACAACAACTGTTAAGAGAAGACTTGTGCAGCAGGCCTTCATGGTAAAATAGCTGCTAGGAAACCACTGCTAAGGACAGGCAACTAGCAGAAGAGACTTATTTGGGCTAAAGAACACAAGGAATGGTGATGAGTCCAAATTTGAGATCTTTGGTTCCAACCACTGTGTCTTTGTGCGACGCAGAAAAGGTGAACAGATGGACTCTACATGCCTGGTTCACACCGTGAAGCATGGAGGAGGTGTGATGGTATGGAGGTGCTTTGCTGGTGACATTGTTGGGGATTTATTCAAAATTGAAGAAATACTGAACCAGCATGGCTACCACAGCATTTTGCAGCAGCATTCTTTTCTATCCGGTTTGCATTTAGTTGGACCATCATTTATTTTTCAACAGGACAATGACCCCAAACACACCTCCAGGCTGTGTAAGGGCTATTTGACCAAGAAGCAGAGTAATGGGGTCACCAGACCTCAACCCAATCAAAATGGTTTGGGGTGAGCTGGACCGCAGAGTGAAAGCAAAAGGGACAACAAGTGCTAAGCATCCCTGGGAACTCCTTCAAGACCGTTGGAAGACAATTTCCAGTGACTACCTCTTGAAGCTCATCAAGAGAATGCCAAGTGTGTGCAAAGCAGTAATCAAAGTACAAGGTGGCTACTTTGAAGAACCTAGAATATAAGACATATTTTCAGTTGTTTCACACTTTTTTGGATATAATTCCACGTGTAAATTCATAGCTTTGATGTTTTTGAATGAGAAGGTGTGTCCAAACATTTGGTCTGTACTATATATATATATAAATGTATATGACCTGACCCACCACGTGTAAGTATGTGTGTATGGCACGACCCACACATACAAACACACACATATATATATATATATACACGCAGTGGGGACATACATATACACACACACACACACATTCACACGGTGTGTCATGTTATGCAGCGGGTCACGTGACACGGGGACACACACAGTCATATACACACACACACATTGCACACGGTGAAGACTGCTCAATGGACAGAGCAAATGAGGGAGGGAGTGACGACAGGAGGGAGAGCGCACATAGGGAGACGACTCAAAGGTAAGATCACATGAGGAGAGATAGAGAAGGTAGGGGGAGAGCCACCAGCACCAAAGAGCCTGCCTCCATCATGACAAACTGGCCTCCCTCTAGTGTATATAATATATATGTATATTACATATATATATATTATACACACACAGTTGAAACCAGAAGTTTACATACTCTATATAAAAATACACATGTGCATGTTTTTATCACTGTCTGACATGGAATCAGAATGAAACTTTCCCATTTTAGGTAAATTAGGATTACCATAATTATTAATAATTTGAAGAGGAAAACACCGGTCACTAGTGGGTCTACACAGGTCTATTGATTAGACTCAAAAAATCTCCAAACATTGGGAGGTGCTCTTGCCAGATACAGGTTATAAATATGGAAAGAGAAAAAATGATGGCATTAACCCATCAAAGTTTTTCAAAGTGCAGTTTTTATTCCATCCAGGAATCGGGTTACAATTGTGCGGGGAGGGAGGAGAGGTGGAGGGGGTCTAGGGGCGCTCTGTTTCGAGTATGTTACTCTTCGACGGGTCCACAAAGCAAAGTTTGGAGACCCGTAGAAGAGTAACATACTCAAAACAAAGCGCCAATAGTCCCCCTCCTCCTCTCCTCCCTCCCCGCACAATTGTAACCCTATTCCTGGATGGAATAAAAACTGCACATTGAAGAACTTTGATGGGTGAGTGCTGTCATTTTTCTCTTTCCATAATTATTCATGTCTGCCAAATGCCAGAATAATGAGAAAGAATGTGTTAAGGCATTTTTATTACTTTCTACAAAGTCACAAGTTTACATACCATTTCATTAGTATTTGGTACTATTGCCCTTAAACTATATGACTTGGGTCAAACGTTTTGGATATCCTTCCACAGGCTTCTCACAATAGTTGGTAGAAATTTGGGCTCATTCCTCATGGCAGAACTATTGTAACTAAGATTGAGATCGGAGCTTTGTGATGGCCACTCCAAAAAATTGACTTTGTTATCCTTAAGCCACTTTGTAACACGTTTGGCAGTATGCTTCAGTTATTGGCTGTTTGGAAGACCCATTTCCACCCAAGCTTTAACTTTCCTGGGTGATGTCTTGAGATGTTGCTTCAGTATTACCACATAATTGTCTTTCCTCAAAGATTACCTATTTTGTGAGGTTCACCAGTCCCTCCTGCAGCAAAACAACCCCACAATATGATGCTGCAACCCCCGTGTTTCACAGTTGTGGGATGGTGTTCTTAGGCTTCCAAGCTTCTCCCTTTTTCCTCCAAACGTGACAATGGTCATTATGGCCAAACTTTTCAATTTTAGTTTTGTCAGACCACAGGACATGTCTCCAAAAATGTACATCTTTGTTCCTGTGTGCATTTGCAAAAATGAATGTCTTTGTTTCTTTTGGAGTAATGGCTTCTTCATGGCAGAGTGGCCTTTCAGCCCATGTTGATACAGTACTTGTTTCACTGTGGATAATGACACAATCTTATCAGCTTCCACCATTATCTTCACAAGTTGTTTTGATTTTGTTCTTGGGTTGATATGCCCGTCGGACCAATGCATATTCATTTCTGGGAAGTAAAACCCATGTTCTTCCTGAGCAGTATAATGGCTGGGCAATTTTATCTTGTTTGTACTTGCATATAATTTTTGTACAGCTGAACAACGCACCTTCAGGTATCTGGAAATTGCACCAAGGATGACCAAGACGTGTGCAAGTCCACAATCCTCTCTTCTTGATATCTTGGCTTATTTCTTTAGACTTTCCCATGATGCCACACAAGAAAGCAGTGTGTTTCAGGTGTGCAAGAAAGTACATCCAGAGGTGTCTCTAATTAACTCAGATGTTGCCAATAAACCTATCACAAGCTTTAAAACACATGACACCATCATATGGGCTGTCCCAAATTGTTTAAAGGCATAGCAATCTTAGTGTATATAAACTTGTGATTTTGCCGAAAGTAATAGAAATGCCCTAAAACATTCTCACTATTACTTGTTATTCTGGCATTTAGCAAATATAAATAACTATGGTAAACCTAATTGACCTAAAACAGGAAAGTTTTATTCTGATTTCATTCTGCTTACTTAACGTGTTTATTGACACATAAATAAAAACATCACAACCCTGTGGGGTTGGCTATACGCGTTTCGGGGTCCTCCCCTTAATCGTGCTTAGTGGTGCTAACGACTAAGGGGAGGACCTCGAAACGCTTATAGCGGGACCCCACGGGGTTGTGATGTTTTTATTTATGTGTCAATAAACACATTAAGTAAGCAGAATGTACGCTGGATCCACCTCATTTGTTTTGGATTACTAAGGATGGTTGCCATGCCATTGATTCAGTGTCTGGAATCCTGGGAGTGATTTGTCTGGGGAGCCGCCTTCCTATTCCCTTTTCCTAATTCAGCAAAAATTCTGATTTCATGTCAGAGAAGGAGGAAAACATTCATATGTGTCTTTTCATATAGTATATGTAGACTTATGGTTTCACCTGTATATGTGTGTATAGACTGTAGTTATATTTCTATATACACACACACATTATTATATAAATATAACTAGATGGTGGCCCGATTCTAACGCATCAGGTATTCTAGAATATGTATGTAGTTTATTTATGAAGATTTAAAAATAATGCAGTGAATACACAGGATTTTCCCCAATCAGCGACGCGGCTTCGTTCAATATATCTGCACTAGTGACACCTCACCAGCGATCAGTAAGGTATCTTCACACTTGGCGACGGTCCAGCGATCCCGACAACTGATACGACCCGGTAGAGATCGCTGGAGCGTCACTATGTGGTCGCTGTTGAGATGTCAAACAGTCAGATCTCACCAGCGATGCAGCAATGGTATGGCGGTCTTTGGGACCCTGTCACTCTAGGGCATAGTCTTGATCTCACAGCGGGGGCCTGGTCGCTGCTGCGTGTCACACTGAGCGAGATTGTTAGCGCCGGTCGGGGTACTTCCGCTGCGAGCAGCCGGGTGATGACCAGCTAGCGCTGACAGGATCAGCGATCTTACAGCGGAGGCCTGGTCACTGCTGCTTGTCACACTGAGCGAGATCACTAGCGCCGGTCGAAGTACTTCCGCTGCGAGAAGCCGGGAGATACACGCACATGATATTTATATATATATGTACAGTACATGTATACACACAACATATATACAGAAAACCCACACAGTGGAGCAAGACGGCAAAAAGCCATCAACAGATTTCACCTCTGAGAATTGCAGTGAACTATAATGCCATGAACAATTGCTCAATTTTGTCCTTTGCAGTTTTTATATATTTCCCATAACAGTGGCCCCCTTAGCCCATGGCAGTTCTAGATAGATCCAGGCTGTTGGGGACACTTTTTAATGTTTTATCTCTTTCATTGCACAGCAGAATAGCCATTTTAGTAGTTTCCTTTGAAGTGCACTAATACAACTCCATTATCCGAACATGACATATTGGCACTTTCTGATACTTTGTCATACCATTAGCTCATGGCTTGATCTTATGGACCTCAGATATTGAGGTGCTGACAATCTTTAATATACACTCAATAAAAAGAAATATGTCAGCATCACCCATTGTCCCGAGATGCAAACAAGTTATCCTGCAATCACATTATAATTCAATGTATACAAGGAATTGAAACATGTTGTGCATTGTTTCTGTGCTTTCTGTACTTCTGGAAATCATTTGCTTTTCTGCAAATCAAATCAGTGGAAGAGGTTAGCCCATACATAAAGTGGGGAAAAATAAGTATTTGATGCACTGCCGGTTTTGTAAGTTTTCTCACCTACAATGAATGGAGAGAGCTAGACTCTAAAACAAATACCAAAAAAATCACATTGTGTAATTTTTAAATAAATTGCATTTTATTGCGTAAAAAAAGTATTTCATAACCTACCAACCTGCAAAAATTCAGACCTGTAATGGGACCGTCACACGCGTCAATATATTGCACATGCGATCAATATTTTCCATCGCACTCACGACGCTCAAGCCACATCGCAGTGTGTGACAGCGTGCTCCGACCAGCGATCAGTCGCATGTTCGCAGGTTGCATGGTTTAGATCCAGACCTAAAACCTACCGACGATCGTTCATTGTATTTTGCACATCGACACATGTGACATCTGTGTAACAACCGGTTTGATGTTCGCGTGCTATGCAGCTAATCTTGTCAGACTGCCAGAATTGGTCGTAGCATCGCACTTGCGATCGTTCCAGTGTCTGATCGGACAGTCGCTTGGAAGAAAGTCTTCCTGTGTGACTGCTGTGTTGCGATCATTGAACATCGCTTGGACGATCTTAAAAAATTATATTGACGCATGTGACTGCCCCATTAGTTTTTCTTGAAGAAGCCCTCTTACATTGCACTCATTACCTGTATTAATTGCACTTGTTTCACACCTGTCCACACACTCCGTCAATCACACTCCAACCTCTCCACCATGGCCAAGACCAAAGAGCTGTCTAAAGACACCAGGGACAAAATTGTAGACCTGCACAAGACTCGGATGGGCTACAGGAAAATAGGCAGCAGCTTGGTGAGAAGGCAACAACTGATGGCACCATTTTTTGAAAATGGAAGAAACTCAAGATGATTGTCAATCTTCCTTGGTCTAGGCTCCATGCAAGATCTCACCTCGTGGGGTAAGGATGATTCTGAGAAAGGGCAGGAATCAGCCCAGAACTACAGGAAATGACCTGAAGAGAGTTATGACCACATTATCAAAGATTACCGTTAATAATAAAGTATGTCATCATGCAATAAAATCCTGCAGAGTACGCAAGGTTGCTCTGTTCACGCCAGCACATGTCCAGGCCAGTATGAAGTTTGCCAATGACCATCTGGATGATCCAGGTGAGGCATGAGAGAAAGTCATGTGGTCGGATGAGACCAAAATAGAACTTTTTGGTATCAGCTCCACTTGGTGTGTTTGGAGTAAGGCTAGGGTCACACTTGTGTTGTGGATGCGTTTTTTCCATGCGTTTTTCACACTTGTCTTTTGTGAATATGCATGCAAAAACGCATCCATAGGCACCAATGCAATTAAACGCATGGCCAAAGGGCCATGCGTTTTCTGGATGCGTTTTTTGGCTCATGAGACGTCTTTTGGTGCTTTTTTTGTTGATTTTCAAAAACGCATGCGTTTTTGTAACATGGAGCCTTATGCATGCAATAAGGCCATATGCATGCATGCATATGGCACTAAATGGTACCATGTGTTTTTGCTTGCGTTTTTAAAGGCTGCTGCAGACCTAACAGCAAAAACTCAGGCTGCCAAAAACATCCTCAAAAACGCAGCCAAGTGTGACCCTAGCCTAAGAGGAAGGATGAGTACAACCACAATGCCACTGTCCCACCCGTGAAGTACTTTGGGGTGCTTTTCTGAACAAATAAAATCCAGTGAGTAAGGAGACATCCAGCGCTTTAGGTGTTAATATAAAATTTTCATGTATTGAACAAAAACTTTTCTTCAAATCTTGCACATACAAGTAATCAAGTCAAACCATGTAGGTCATAGAATACAATTGTGATGCATTTCTGCTAATTTCAAGCCTTATTCATGGTACCATTTTTACCAAATCATCATGGTACCAAATTTTATATTAACACCTAAAGTGCTGGATGTCTCCTCATTTGCTGGATTTTTTTTTTCCTTCATTATGTATACTATCAGCCGCCTGCTGCAATCCATGCAGAGAAGGAGGACACTTCTCTTTCTTTACTGTATAGCTTTTCTGAAAAAGAGACAAGACGACTGCACCGTATTGAAGGGAGGATGGATGGGGTCATGTATCTCGAGATTTTGGCCAACAACCTTGTTCATTCAGTAAGAGGATTGATGATGGGTCATGGCTGTGTCCTCCAGAATGACAAGGACCTGAAACACACAGCCAGGGAAACTAAGATGTGCTTCCGTAAGAAGCATTCAATGATTCAGGACTTGCCTAGCTAGTCTCCAGACCTGATCTCAATAGAAAATCTTTGGCAGGAGCTGAAACTCAATGTTGCCCAGCTACAGCCCCAAAACGTGAAAGGTTTGTATGGAGAAGTGACCAAAATACCTGCAGTAGTCTGTGCAAACCTTGTCAAGAACTCCAGGATTCGTCTGACCTCTGTAATTGCAAACAAAGGTTTCTGTACTAAATGTTAACCCCTTTACCCTCTGACCATTTTCTGTTATTTTCCTCCTCTTCTTCCAAGACCCACAACGTTTTCATTTTTCCGTCAATATAGACATATAGGGCTTGTTTTTTTGCAGGATGAGTTGTACTTTTGAATAAAAGCATTACGGTAATTTTACCAAATAGTGAATTGGAAAAGTGAAAGTCCAAGTGCGAAGAAATTGCAAAGAAAGTGCAATTTCATGATCGTTTTATGGGTTTTTATCTACCATGTTTCCTACGTGGTCTAACTGACCTGTCAGCATGCCTCAGTAGATGCAATGTTTTGATTGCCTGTTATTGCATTTTATTGCAATGTTGCGGTGAACAAAAAAATGTAATTTCATGGTGTTTATACTTTGCTACAGTTTACTGATAATATTAATTAATTTTATATTCTGATAGATGCGGCATTTCTGAACATAGCGATACCAAATAATTTTTTTTTAACTAGTTTTATTTCCAATGGGTCAAAAGGGGGGTGATTTCAACTTTTGTTAACCACTTTTTCTTTATTTTACATGCTCCCTTAGGGTGCCCCAACACTGCAGTGTCTGATTGCTCCTGCAGTACAGAGCCAAGCTAAATGCCCATCTCTACACTGTGGGCATCCACAGGTAGTGAGCCATGACAGCAACACATCAACGCCCCATGATCACGTCATAGGGTCACTGAGTACGGCGGGGAGCAGCGCAATCACCATTGCGGTATTTTAGATCATGCTGTCAGTGTTTTATAGCACAATCTAAGAGGTTAACAGGAGCAGGCAGATCTCCAATCCACCCACATCTGTTTGCTACGCATGTCGGCTGATCAGATCGTCCAAGATGTGCAGAGAATGATGCGAGCTCACACCAAAGGGAGGGAGGCGGCCTATGACTTACCCAGTAAAGAATTTAAGTTGTTTTGCTATTATACCAAATACTTGTTTCATGCAATTAATGCAATTTCATGGATTGTATACCGCACTCTCCCCCCAATGGAAGGAAAATGGTGGTGTATTTTACAATCCACATATATGCTAACTGGGATAGGTGGGATGGTGGCAGTGGAACGGGGACACAGGAGGACGGATCCCAACTGGCAGGGTCAGTGATGCTGTGGGCTCAGGTAATGGGTGTCGCAAGGTGGGCACTATTAATATGCTGGCAGTGGATGAACATGTTGGATGTCTCTCAATCTGGCAATGGAGTCGATGCGTGCGCAGATGAAGAACTCTGAGAGTAGAGATCTCGATCAGTGTACATGACACTTCCGCAGCCATTTTCCTGAATTCCATTGTGTTGGAGGCAGATGGACCTCTCTGCTCTCAGAGTTCTCCATCTGCGCATGCACCACCTTCATTACCAGTTTCAGAGATGTCCATCACTTTCATCCACTTCATCCACAGTGGCACCCACCTCGCGCCACTTTGAGCCCCAGGTCCACAGCATCACCAACTCTGCTGATTGAAACCTTGCCACCTGTGACCCCACTCCACAGCCATTGCCTCTTCCCCCTGGTGAGATGATATTCAGATTGTAAAATGGACAGCATTATAAGTCGGACCCCATTTTAGATTACATTTTTTTTTCCTTGCTCTAAATTTGAGGTGCATTTTATAATCTTATGTTTTTTTTTATAATCCACAAAATATGGTATGTAAATATCTTACAATGTGATTTTCTGGATTGTTTTATTTTTATTCGGTCTCTCAGTTGAAGTGTCCCTATGATAAAAATTACAGCCCTCTCCATTCTTTATACAATAGGTGAGAAAATTTGCAAAATCAGCAGTGTATCAAATACTTATTTTTCCCACTGTACATACCAACCGATAGAAAACCAGCACGTCCCAAAAATCTTTACATATTTCCTACATATTAGGCTGGGGTCACACACACAGATATCTGGGCAGATATTGTTCACAGATCTCTGGTTGCAGTGAAATCATGGACAAATTGATCCATTTTGTGGCCATATACAAATGGTACAATGTGTCCATGATTTCACTGCAACCAGAGATCTGTGAACAATATCTGCCCAGATATCTGTGTGTGTGACCCCAGCCTTAGATATATCAAATTGAGATGGCTTATACCAAGAATGATGTGTGTACTATCCATTCACTTAACTAGACAAGTCAGCTTGCATTTCCGATGGATTTAACATAAAGGAGTTATTTATAGAGATGCAATATAGAATTAATTAGAGGGGTTCACATTAATGGACAACCCCTAAGTGTGCTTAATAAGAAATCTATCTTTTCACTGTGTTAGCTGTTAGATAGAAAAATAATCATAATTCAGATTCTGCAGTGGAATAGAAAGTCATTGAGAGAGACCCGAGTAGTCTTGAACTCTTGCTAGTCTTTTCAATCAGCCATTAAAAGGTGTGAACTATTGATTAAAGATGAGAAAAGCAAATTTACCTCCTCACCTTGGTCTACTGCTCCGCATCGAGCGCTATATCCCAGTCAGTCTTGTGACAGTTTGTGTACTGCAGCCTATCTGCAATCGACATAAATAATGTCGGGGACATAGTGCTTGTATGGCGCCAGT
This sequence comes from Allobates femoralis, assembly GCA_033576535.1. Taxonomy (NCBI): domain Eukaryota; kingdom Metazoa; phylum Chordata; class Amphibia; order Anura; family Aromobatidae; genus Allobates; species Allobates femoralis. The sequence continues at coordinate 518,608,183 of JARQOC010000001.1, read as the reverse complement.
TCAGAAGGTATGTATGGTTTTTTGTCTTATTTTTAGTGCCTTGGGGACATACAAGAGTCTGTCCAGTAGAGAATAAAGTTTTGAGTCTGAAAGGGAACTTGTCACCCCCCCCAGGGCGTTTTATACTGTGCCCAGTGCCGCTGTCAGTGCCGAAGTCTCGCGAGACTTTATCACTTCTATGGACCGCAGACACCCTTCCTGCTCCACTGCGCCGGTGCGAGTGCTCTTGTCACTCAAGCGCCGGCCGGAGGAGGGGCGAGTAATTTAAGCATGCCGGGCGGGATTTGCAGCTATGGGGGCAGCGAGACGTTTCACCACATGACCTAATAGCAGCCTCCATGACTCAATAGGAGCCAAGCTCTGGAGAGAGTATAAATTAATTTCACAAGTATGAGGGGTCCATCTGTGCACATAAAGGAGTTACTAGAACCCCATTTACATGATGTGTAACCTGCTGGGCACAGTATAAAATGCCAGGGGGAGGGGAAGGGGGGTGACAGGTTCCCTTTAAGGTGTTCTCAAATGTGAACTGAGCTTTTTTAACTGCAATAATTAAGCCCAAAATAATTATACAGGTATGACCAGGAGAATATCAATCCTGTGTGAATGTTACTATGCCTAATGCATTCTTAATATATAACATTTCTCCCAAAAAAAAAAAGCATCAGGTAACCCAAATCTCAGCAATTACTCAGAGATAACTGATGGCTGAAATTTGTAGTTCTACTCTGGCTATACATCCTCATTAATGTTTTTTTTTTTGCTATGACTGTAGCAACAAAATCCCGAAAACACATGTATTGAAGCTTCAAGGGGTTGTCCAGTCCTAAACCAATAACTGCAGGCTTGTGAATTCTCACATCGTGCGCACTGTTAGGATTCTCTGGTGCCAGGAGAAGGCAGTCATATGACCCCCAAGTATGTGATATATATTCAGTCCAATATTAGAATATTCTTTTGAATATATGTGATATATATGTACCCCCGTCACATTCCAGCTAGACTGTTTCTGGCCTCTTTCAATAGACTTGTATGGAGTGAGGTCGTGCCCATCTAGTTGGAATGTGGCTGGGGGAACAGATATTGCATACTTGGGGGTGAAGTAATTGGTAGGTAACAGGGAATCCTCACAGCCTGCAGCTTAAAGGGACGCAGTCAGCACAGAATGACTGTTCAAACCAAGTATACACGCTTGCTGCATCACAACGGGGCCAATCATTTATATACACCTTCCCACCTAATTTTTCCTATCTGACTCTATAAAGCCAGAACTGTCAATCAAAGAAGAGGGGAGGAAGGAGATAGAGGGAAAACAAGGAGGTGGGAAAGTGTAAGTGATTGGGCAGCACCATGATGCACAAGCAAAGGTTCTTGATTTGAACTCTCATTCTGTGTGGACAGTCCCTTTAATATCAGACAACCCCTTTAACAATGTGCAAGCATTTGTCATATCCACTGAAGGGCACAAATCACCTGTATCTATAAAACATGCCAGATTTTTTTTTTTATAGAGTACTATGTGTCTATAAGTTAGTTCAAAAAAACATGAAAACTAGTTTGTTTTACATGCCATAAACTACAAAGATATGTAAAGATAGGTGTGGTAGTTGTTCTATGTGCCCAGGTAGATTAGCCTCTGATTGATGTGACCAGATTGAAAACTCAACATGCATTTTTAAATTATTGGAATTTAAAAGAATACAAAATGAATAATATATCCATATATAATTATATCCATTGGATTTTGATGTGTATGTTCATATATATATATAAAACCCTAGGATGAATAAAAACACAAGTACTTACTAAAGATACATATAAGTAAATAGATCAATTGTAAAGTGATGGGAACTCTAGTCTAGACCCCATGTTTGTTTCTTCCATACTGTGCTGAGTGTTGCTATAATTGATTGTTCTGTTGCTCGTAGTTTGTCCCATTACACACATACATAATATACAGTGGAACCTTACAGATGAGCCACTCTCATAATATGAGGGACGGGACCACTCACAGTATACTGGGGTCTACATCAGGGGTCTCGGCGTACACGCTATGGATCATGGACAGATAATACAACAGTCACAATTCAGTTTTTTTTTACATTTGAATTTGAAAATATTTTATTTGAATAGCAAATTGTTACACAGTGGAAACAGTTCTATTGAAGCTCTCTATAAATAGCTAGCAGATAAGAAAATAATGTATGTAGAAAAGAGATTGCTTCTAGACATATAAGAGCTATCCGTTTAAAAGAGCCGTCTGCCCCTTAAAGCACAATGAATGGAAATAGCCATTTGTTTAGGAATGTAGACAGGCGCAAGCCTTCAATGCTTCACTATGTAAGAAAAGGAAGGCAAATAAATAAGAACAGAGGTGGCGATCTGGAATGTTTCGACCCAAAATACTCCAATAAAAGCGTGAGCAATAAGTCACATCCGTCATTCACATAAATAAATAAAGGAATAAATAAACATAATTAATCATAAAATTAACATATACATTTGGATAGTAGTGTCAGCGCCCGGCGGTGGTTGGCAGCCGACACTGGTGAAGTCATACAAGGCAGATTATCGTTTCTTCTACAAGTTATGAGACAAGGCATTTGTGGCTAAAGACTAAATAAACGTCTCCCCTCCCCCATCCTACCAAATCTAGAGACGGGGTCTGGCGGCATTCACCAGCCATAATAAAGCTAATCATCATGTCAGGTACAGGCTGTGAACGAAAGGCAGAAGATGTGGACAGAAACAGGGACAAGAATTACAGGAGACCTTGTCTACAGGAGAGTGGGCAGAGCTGGCACCGTGCCCACCCTACACCTACGCACACCAAATACAGCATCTGGGCCAACAACACCAGGACGGCGTGTGTCATCCTACAACAGAAAAGACTACAGCTACGCTCAGACTCCGGACACAGACCACACTATTACATGTTTGCATCACTAGTGATGGAGGGAGGCAGCACAGCAATAATGTTACCCTATTAAGGCTGGAGGGGCAATGCCAAGACGTGGTCAGACAGTGCAAAGGTGCCACCCCGGTGGGTGAGGGGACTGCATTGCCTCCGTGTGTAGTGCGTGCTCAGTGGTGGTCTCTGGAGAACATTATTGCTCTGGTAAAGGGATGCTGCCTCCCTTAGCAGGTGGGCACAGTCCTAGGTACAGTCCCCCATAGTGCCCTCTGCCCGGGCATGTGACCGGCTTTAAAGCACAATAACCAAATTAATGCACTTCAGCCTGGGTATGAAGATTTGGCAGCAAGAGAACAGTGGAGGTGAAGGGTGGCAGCGCCAGGGTAGGCGGTAGTCCCAGGGAGGGTGGCAGTGCCAGGGAAGGGTGGCAGTCCCAAAGAAGGTGGCAGCGCTGGGGTGGATGGCAGCATGGGTTGTATCAGGAAAGGCACAGTTCTCTGCAGGCCACAGTGGTCAGGCCATGTTGGTGGGCAGTGCCTTGGCCATGTTGGTGGGCAGCCCCCTGTCTCTCAGTGCCTTGGCCATGTTGGTGGGCAGCCCCCTGTCTCTCAGTGCCTTGGCCATGTTGGTGGGCAGCCCCATGTCTCTCAGTGCCTTGGCCATGTTGGTGGGCAGCCCCATGTCTCTCAGTGCCTTGGCCATGTTGGTGGGCAGCCCCCTGTCTCTCAGTGCCCTGGCCATGTCGGTGGGCAGCCCCATGTCTCTCAGTGCCTTGGCCATGTTGGTGGGCAGCCCCCTGTCTCTCAGTGCCTTGGCCATGTTGGTGGGCAGTGCCTTGGCCATGTTGGTGGGCAGCCCCATGTCTCAGTGCCTTGGCCATGTTGGTGGGCAGTGCCTTGGCCATGTTGGTGGGCAGCCCCCTGTCTCTCAGTGCCTTGGCCATGTTGGTGGGCAGCCCCATGTCTCAGTGCCCAGGCCATGTTGGTGGGCAGCCCCATGTCTCTCAGTGCCTTGGCCATGTTGGTGGGCAGCCCCCCTGTCTCTCAGTGCCCAGGCCATGTTGGTGGGCAGCCCCCTGTCTCTCAGTGCCCTGGCCATGTCGGTGGGCAGCCCCCTGTCTCTCAGTGCCTTGGCCATGTTGGTGGGCAGCCCCCTGTCTCTCAGTGCCTTGGCCATGTCGGTGGGCAGCCCCCTGTCTCTCAGTGCCCCCTCAGCAGGCCGGGCGCACTGGCACTTGCAGCAGGATGACCTGGCGGTTCTCGGACGGGTGGCACTTGTTGATGTGCCGGGTGAGGCCGGGGGAGCTGTAGAAGGAGGCCGGGCAGTACTTACAGGGGAACAGCTGTGCGGAGTGCAGCAGACGCAGGTGCCGCTCCTGGCTGCTCTTCCCCGGGAATGTCTCCCCGCACACCGGGCACGGGTGGCACTCTCCCCCGCCGCTCAGGTTGATGGGTCCGGGACTCTTGGCTCTCCGCTCCTCCGGGTACAGCAGCTCCTCGGCGGGGTGGCACAGCAGGTGTTTCCGCAGGTAGGCCTGGCGCCGGAACTTCTTGTTGCAGTGCGGGCAGTCGTACAGGCCGTCCTCGGAGCCGGACTCGGAGGCGCCGGGGCTCGGGGTATCGCGGTCACTGAGCGGCTCGTCTTTGGGGGGCGCGGCGGGGGGCCGGGGCTTGTGCCAGCGGCGGTGTGAGGCCAGGTTGGCCGGGCAGCTGAACACCTTGTCGCACTCGGGGCAGCGGTACTCCACCCGCACGATGCGGGAGCACTTGTGTTGCGCCAGGGAGAACGGGTCGCTGTACTCCTCCTTGCACAGCTGGCAGATGAACTCCCCCAGCGGACGGTGCCCGGAGCGCGGCGGCTCCACCGGACCCTCCTTGATCTTCAGCCCCAGCACCGGGGACGTGGTCACCTCGTCCTCGAACGTCAGCTTGCGGATGGCTTTGGTCTTCTTGGCCGCGGGCGGCTTGTTGGCGGGGTGATGGCCGGGCGGCTTGCTCTGGGGCTCGGCAGGGCGCTTCTGGGGCAGCGCGGAGGAGGAGGAGGCGGGCGGCAGGGCCCCGGAGGAGCTGAGCTTCAGGTCGGTGGGAGCATACAGCAGCGGCTCCATGGAGGGGATCAGCGCCGGGAAGGACTCTGCGGATACCGGGGAGCCCAGGCTGAAGCTCCGCTCCAGGTAGTCCCGGCTCACCGGGCGGGTCGGGCTGGACAGCGCCTGCTGCATGGAGTCGGGGTTCCCGTACTGTCCGGCCGGGGGCTGCCGCGGGCTGCAGGGGGGAGCCGCTCGGTCTGGACTGGCCGGGGGGTAGCCTCCTCCTGGACACAGCTCCGGTCTCTGGCCGGACACCGCGGCGATCAGCATCCACTGGCCGCGCTCCTCCTCTTCATCCCGGACCCTGTAGGACACGGGCGGGGACTTTCTGCTCCTCTTCACCAGGAAGCCTTTGGGCATGTCTGCGGGTGGCTGTCGGGCACTGTCCGAGGTGCTGCTCTGCCTCCCGGCTCTGTCCGAGGTGCTGCACGTTGTGGATCCGCAGCCCCGGGGCCGCCTCCTCTTTATAAGCCTCCATGTTCCCGAGCGCACGCCGAGCTGTCAGTTCCGCAGCCAATCACAGGCCGGCCCTGCGGCTGGAGTGCTGAGGGGGCGTGGCCAGGAGCGAGCGGCAGATGTACCTGAGCCCCGCCCCCTCCCTCCGGCAGCGGCGGCGGCACACGCCCGACCCCGCCCGACCTCACGCCTCGCTGCATCTCAATGGCTGGACACACGTGCCGGGAGGAGGGGGAAAAGGGGGAGATACCCGCAACCCAGTGCTCCGCCAGACCCCGGTACTCCGGCACACTGAGGGACAGCACTGGGCTGTGCGAGCAAAAGGAGAGAAGCTGAGGCTGCAGAATGCGGAGAAGACACCTGGCTTTGTCCTTTCTTATTACGGTACATTGCTCATCTGAAAACAGATGTCGTCACACTCTGTCTACAGGTGACAAATCAGCCATATCCTGACATAAGATTGACAGATCTGCGGTCACTTGTGTGACACAGGCGTAATAATGTGTGTGTGTTTATATATAGAGAGCAACACAATGTCCCTAATGTTGAGGTCCTTGTGTTGTCCTATGTGAACATACCCTAATGAGGAAATTAGCAGTGTTTGAAGTTAAATTGAACATGTTCTAAAGCACAGAATAAAAACGTAAATGAGATAAATGAAAAAGAACACAGATCAAAATTAGAGAACACTTTCACATACCTGCACATTATTGGTGGTAATCTGGCACACAATGCCAATTCCCTTAATTATCTGACCAACCCTACTTAACTGGCAGCCTAACTATCTAGTTTGCACTCACTTTGCAAAAATAGTGTGCTGTTCCGAAGTAACAAACCCTCCGGCATCAGGTTGTCCAGATGAAGGCCAAAGAGGTCACCCTATCAGCCATAGCAACAGAAGTTGGTTGTTCCAAGTCTGATTTCTAGAATATTGTATCTTTACAACAAACTCTTTCAAGCACTCAAGAAGACTCGTCGCCCTCGAAAGACAAATGCAAGAGGATAGGATAATGTAAAGAATCTCCATGAGTTATCGATTCAACACTGCAGCTAGAATAGCTCATCAGTTCAGCACAGAACAGAGTAAGGATCTGTCTCATTATACAGTGTCACAACATTTAAGAGTATTTGGACTGAAAAGCTCACACTGCAGTGACCAAACCTCTCAGCAAAAAGAATGAAAAGACTAGACACCTTTGGTGTGCAGCATGTTGTGTGGACAGATAAGTGGTCCACAGTTTATTTTACTGATGAAAGCAAGTTTAATTGATGGGAAACATGATGTTTGTCAACAAACTGGGGAAAGACTGAACCCAAAATGTGTAAAGAAATCACTGAAAAGTGGTGGAGGAAGTGTAACGGTTTGGGGAATGGTTTTCTGCTGCAGGGGTTGGACATCTCTTACAGTTACATGGTACAGTGAATGCAAGCCTGAATCAGAACATTTTTCAACAACACGTAGCTCCTTACTTGCGTTCAGCATTCAATCAGCCAGCAATTTTCATGCAGAACAATGCCCCCGGTCACACAGCAAAATGGGTAAAGCAGTTCCTGAAAACATTGAAACAATGAAATTGCCGCCCTGAGTCCTGATCTAAACCCAATAGAAAACTTCTGGAAAATCCTTGGTGACAGAGTTATGGCCAAGATACCTACAGCAGTCACAGAACTGTGGAGGAGACTGGAAGAAGAGTGGACCAAAATCCACCAAAGCAGTGTGAGAGACTAGTGATGCCCTGTGTCCACAGATGTGCTAAAGTTATTCAAAGCAAAGTCCTGTACAAAGCAAAGTCCGGTACACTTCTTACTGATTGGTGACTTCTGTAACCTTCATAACATTTAGTTTTTTCTCTGTCATCTCTGTTCTCTAATTATGATCATCACATTTTGTGTGATATAAAGCTGTTCTAGTGACTTGGTGTATCCCTTGCACAAAAACCTTCAAATGTAGATCAATGTAGATCATATTCTGTCTGAAAAAATCAAGTGATCATACATTGTTCTCTTATTTTGATTGCCGGTGTAATGTCTGTTTATATAGATATATGTGTATATAGTCATATTGTATGGTATAGGGCAGAACATTAATTCTGTTTGCTAACATGATTACCGCATGTGATATAACACCATTATCAGTATGGCGAATGTGCATAGATTTCTCACCATTACCTCAGATGGCCGTATTTATGGCTCAAGATTAATTTGAGAAAATATCAGACTATAGGTACCGTCACATGCTAGGATATAGGTGAACGATATTGTTAGCTATGTCACATGACCGCGATCCTTCTGTGTCACACTGAACGATGTTGCTGCTTCCCAGAACATTACTTGGACGCCGAACGATAGATTTGAGTTCAGGATCTGAAATTTTTGCTGAACGATCCAACAATTTATCCTTCCAACATCGTTCGTTTACACGTAACGACACACAAACGATATCGTTTGAACGATCACAAAACCGTGAGATTTCAACGATATCGTTAACAAGATCCTAGCGTGTGAAGTGGCCTTTATGTTACCAATATTAGTCTATGGGGCCGCTTACATGTTCATTTTTTTTTTCCATAGACCAAGTCTGTCTACGAAAAAAATTGCTGCATATCCGAGTTTGATCCAATATTCAGATCACACTCAGCCATGCAAGTGAATGGGTGTGTGGACATCACCAGACTGCACTCAGATAACAACTGAGTGTAGTCCAATCACATTATGCCCACACTTGGATCATACCATGCTGACTCTTGGAGAACACTATGCTCACTCTCGGATCACAGTATGCTCACATTCAAATTACTATTAGAGCACCCTTTGCTCACCCTCGGTGCACACTATGTTCACCATCGGAGCACACTATGCTCACAATTGGAGGACACTATGCTCACACTCAAATCAGATTACCATTTGCACAGTCTGCCCGATTCTCTGCTATGAATGGATCATCTGACCTTAGTGATGGTTGTTACAGCAGAGTATATAGGCTTCCCTGGTGCTGTGTAACTCTTACTGCAGTATATCACATTGATACCAGGTGTGTACATGGAGCAGATGGGGAAAAATTTATTAAAACTGTTTTTGATGCTTATAATCTTTTATGAACACCTTTTTGTTAGATTCTAGGAAGAAGTTAAGTGTTGATCTTTGAAGGCACAAATTGGTAAATTTACTAGAAGTTCTCAGGCTTAAAATGCTCCATTTAGTAGATGGGACAATGACTTTGTAGCTTTGGGTGAGATACACACAGTGACAGTGGGGAAAAGTTTGGGACAGTAACCAGTATTGCTACTGAATTTCTTTCAATTGCCATTCTTATGGTTAAAATAAAATCCTAGGGCTATCCAAGTGTATTCTGTAAGTTTTAGCAGTGCTAAATGTATTGCGAGTACTGTGGCATTGTAGCATTGTGGTGGATGTAAGTATTATAGGCACTAGTTGTATGACAGCTGATTGCAGTATTCCTGGAGGTAGTGAATGTGGGGGTTGGCAGCTCCTCTGTATGTGCAGTGTACACAGTCTCGGAGTATGGGGGGTATTTTACTGCTGAGTGGACCCTGCTGCTCACTGAGATAACTTTGCTCTTCTCTCTCTCATTTTGTCTTTACTTATCTTTCAGTTTTTCAGATAAAAAATCTAGAGGCTGATGACGACCGATCTACACATGTCAGAGATCTGCTCCAGTCCAGGCTCGTAGACCAGTCAGGTTTGTGTACTGGGGCTCTGACTGCTTCTGTCATATAGCTTATTTATCAGCAGTGGATATTATAGAGTCATTATGATGTTTACTGCTATTTACTTCAATAGTTGTTTCCTCCAGTCCTCACTGAGGGCAGTAACAGAGAGATAATGGGCAGGCGCTATAAATAAAGTGTGTGTAGATCCTTGGCCCTTTCACCTCTGGCTATAGGAAATTAACCTCTTGCTATTGAAGAGGGGATTGTGGCCAATCTGCTGTATTTGGAGACACGTGCCTGGAAGAAGGGGGGTGTGCGGGGTGGGACTCAGCCTCCTCTGACCAACTGTCTCTCCATCCACACAAACAAAAAGCCATGTATAGCCGGCCCTGGACACAAAGTCACCAGAGGTTGAGCCACTCTGATCTCACAAAAGCCACCCAGATTGTGGTCATCACATCTCCATCCATCTAAGCCCACACAAAGGGGACAGGCGCAGGTTTATGGCTTTATTGCTGGCTAATTTATCAAGTGGGGTGCAGACCTGGAATTACACTAATATGCTCACAATTGTATGCCCTTCATTTGTTTACTGTAATATGGAATAGATTTCTAGAGCCGCCACTGCTATGAGGAGAATTCATCCAATCTGCAGCAGCCAAATGGTGGTTGTGATGTGAAACCCTCCTGAAGTTCCTGGATAGAGGGGGTGAGCTGGTTTTGTGGGTCTGTATTGTGCTGAGGCAGATGATGCTGTGTGGAGAGGTATAGCATTGTACCGTGGCTGGAGGGCTCGGCAGCTGACACTACACAAGAGATGCAGCAGAGCCCTGCAGGGCAGGTGCAGGATGTGGAGAGATTACACACACTGACCAGACCCATGGCAGTCACTGAAGGCTGTATCCCTCCCCCGCCAGTACACCAAGCTTCGGCATCATAGCTCTTTGGCCTCATGCACATGTTCAGTATTTGGTGAAATTTTTACCTCAGTGTTTGTAAGACAATACCAGGAGTGGGAACTAGAAACACGTTCAACACTTCTGCATTTATTAACCCACTCCGGGTTTTGTCTTACAAACACTGAGGTAAAAACTCACCAATTACTCAAAGATTGCACAGGGCCTTAATCTCCTAAGAGTCAGCATCATGTTCCAATAAGGACACGTGCACATGTTCAGTATTTGGTGAATTTTTTACCTCAGTTTTTGTAAGACAAAACCAGGAATGGAACAATCAGAGGAAAAGTATAATAGAAACACATCACCACATCTGTAATACCTACTCCTGGTTTTGGGTTACAAATCCTGAGGTAAAAAACTCACCCAATACTCAACCGGTTGCACATGGCCTTACTACAGGTCACTAATCAGTCCCTACAAGACTGGGACATTGTTCTGTCTTATATAACTTCATACAGATATCACATTATCCTTGAAGGGATTCTCCGCTATAAATAATCTTTTTTTTGTTTTTTTTTTGTTTTGCAGGTTCTCTCAAAGCAAAGCCAACTCTTGAGGGGTGAGAGCTTTGAGGGAATCTCTTTGTTAGTCCCCATTTCCCTGCTGTATTTTATGGCAGCCACTGGTCCTCATGAGCTTACAGGCACACATCTAACTTTTGAGTAAAGATCATAATAATGTGTCCTCCAGGAGCAAATGTAAGCTGAGTACTTCATAATTTAGTCCTGCAAATCAGTAGTATAATATAATAATCTTATCATATAGGTCACTACAAAATGAGCTATTTACCCCTTTGCAGAATAGTTAAAAGGATTGTCCGGAACTTTAAAGGGAACCAACCACATCAGATCACCCTAATACACAGTTAGTACATGTCCCTGCACCCTAAGGATACCTTTCCAGCACTGTTTTTGTGTAAAATCTTGCATTAGTATAACTGATATAAAGAGTTTATAAACTTACTAGCCTGGAGACATCTGGGCGTATCCCTCCTTCTGTTATACTTCAGGGCTGTGCATTCATTGCATGGCTGTGCTCCCCCTCCCTCTGTGCAGAGGAGATAATGATCACGCCCATCAGGGCAGGGCAGCAGGCACGGAGGGAGGGGGAGCACAGCCCTGAAGTATAACAGAAGGAGGGATACGCCCAGAAGTCACCAGGCTAGTAAGTTTATAAACTCTTTATATGAGTTATACTAATGCAAGATTTTACACAAAAACAGTGCTGGAAAGGTATCCTTAGGGTGCAGGGACATGTACTAACTGTGTATTAGGGTGATCTGAGGTGGTTGGTTCCCTTTAAGGCTGGAGGCACAATGTCATGCATCAAACACGGAGCGTGTTTCATGCATGACAGTGATGTGAGTGTAATGGGTGTTTTTTGTGAGTGTGGTGAGAGTGAGTGTGCATGGCTGTATGCATGTAAGTGTGCTTCGAGTGTGCTGCATAAGTGCATGTGTGGTGCGTGTAAGTGTGATGCTGTTCACGGTCCTGAAGCAAACTTCAGGTCCGTGGACAGCATTTACCAGAGAATTTAAACTCTGCGGCTGTCAAAGCTGCGGGGTTTCAATTTGCCGGTTTGCCAGTACAGTAACCAATCATCTTGCACCGCTGTGACAGCAGCGGTACAAGACGATTAGTAAAAACATAGCATATGTTAAAATTTTAAAAATCGTGGGGTTTTGCTGCATATTAACCCCATCTGCAGCCTGTGTGCTGCATGTCAGCATAGAGGCTGCAGATGTGGCTAATAAGCCGGTGTCTGAAGGGTTAACTCGCTGTTTGTGTGGTGCTGGCATTTGTCCAGGGAGTGTCCACACTCCTTGGACACATGCTGACATCACACACTGGGAAGAGAAATTAACATTAAATGCTAGCGGCCCCTGAGTTCAGGAACTGTCAGCGGTACTGTACGCAAATTGCGTACAGTGCATGCTTGACAGAGTCCTGAAGTCAGGAGCTGTCCAAGGTACTGTACACAAATTGCATACAGTATCAGCTGCTGTGCTAATGAAATTCAGGAGTTGTCTCTGCTGGTGCGGTCCTGAAGTCTCAGCAGGGGGCAGCTTCAGATGCTGAAGTTTAGCAGTGAGCATGATCCGGTGCCCCCTAACATGGTATATATAGCAGCAGCCCCAGAGGTATATATAGCAGCATCCCCAGAGGTATATACAGCAGCCTCCCCAGAGTTATATATAGCAGCAGCCCCAGAGGTATATATAGCAGCAGCCCCAGAGGTATATACAACAGCAGCCCCAGAGGTATATATAGCAGCAGCCCCAGAGGTATATACAGCAGCAGCCTCAGAGGTATATACAGCAGCAGCCCCAGAGGTATATACAGCAGCAGCCTCAGAGGTATATACAACAGCAGCCCCAGAGGTATATACAGCAGAAGCCCCAGAGGTATATACAGCAGCAGCCCCAGAGGTATATATAGCTGCAGCCCCAGAAGTATATACAGCAGCCTCCCCAGAGGTATATATAGCAGCAGCCCCAAGGTATATATAGCAGCAGCCCCAGAGGTATATACAGCAGCCTCCACAGTGGTATATACAGCAGCAGCCCCTGAGGTATATATAGCAGCAGTCCCCGAGGTATATACAGCATCAGCCCCAGAGGTATATACAGCAGCAGTCCCAGAAGTATATACAGCAGCAGTCCCAGAGGTATATACAACAGCAGCCCCAGAGGTATATACAACAGCAGCCCCAGAGGTATATATAGCAGCAGCCCCAGAGGTATATACAGCAGCAGCCCCAGAGGTATATACAGCAGCAGCCCCAGAGGTATATATAGCAGCAGCCCCAGAGGTATACAGGCCGCCCGCCCGCCACCCCCATCAGTATACAGGCGCCCCCCCATCAGTATCCAGGGCCCCCCCTTGCTGCCGCAAACCTGTAAAGTAAGATCATTATACTTATCCCTGTGGCCGCCGCCGCTGCTCTGCACCGCGCTCCTCCGGGACTTCATGCCTCTTCCGGCTTCTTCCGGCTTCCTCCTCTGGCGCACAGACAATGACGTTATTGCCTGCGCCCACCGGAGGAGGAAGCCGGATGAAGCCGGAGGAGCGCGGTGCAGAGCAGCGGCGGCTTCCACAGGGATAAGTATAATGATCTTACTTTACAGGTTTGCGGCAGCAAGGGGGGGCCCTGGATACTGATGGGGGGGCGCCTGTATACTGATGGGGGTGGCGGGCGGCCTGTGTACTCGCCCTATGACTCGCGTATAAGCCGAGGGGGGGACTTTTCAGCCCAATTTTTGGGCTGAAAAAACTCGGCTTATACTCGAGTATATACGGTGTATATATACCGTATATACTCGTGTATAAGCCGACCCGTGTATAAGCCGACCCCCCTACTTTTGCCCCAAAAATCTGGAAAAACCTATTGACTCGTGTATAAGCCGAGGGTGGACCCCAGCACAGGTATACAGCCCCCAGCAGTGTGGTATACAGGCCCCCCCCAGTGGTATACAGGCCTCCCCAGTGGTAGTATACAGCAGCCCCAGTGGTAGTATACAGCAGCCCCAGTGGTAGTATATAGCAGCCCCAGTGGTAGTATACAGCAGCCCCAGTGGTAGTATACAGCAGCCCCAGTGGTAGTATACAGCAGCCCCAGTGGTAGTATATAGCAGCCCCAGTGTTAGTATATAGCAGCCCCAGTGGTAGTATACAGCAGCCCCAGTGGTAGTATATAGCAGCCCCAGTGGTAGTATACAGCAGCCCCAGAGGTATATACAGCAGCCCCAGTGGTAGTATACAGCAGCCCCAGTGGTATACAGCAGGCCCCCTGGGGGTACACAGCAGCCCCCAGGGGGTACACAGCAGCCCCCAGGGGGTACCCAGCAGCCCCCTGGGGGTCCCCAGCAGCCCCCAGGGGGTACACAGCAGCCCCCAGGGGGTACTCAGCAGCCCCCTGGGGGGTACCCAGCAGCCCCCAGGGGTACCCAGCAGCCCCCTGGGGGTCCCCAACAGCCCCCTGGGGGTCCCCAGCAGCCCCCAAATGCTGGCACTCCCGCCCCCCCTTGCAAGGGCCCCCCCCCCCCGCTTCTCTTACCATCGCCGCTCCTCGGTGCTCCTCGCTGCTCCGTCCTCTCTGCTCCCGGCCTGCTACATCCGGGATCCCCGGCCGTCGCGCGATGACGTCATATGCATTGCGACGGCCGGAGATCCCGGATGCAGCAGCAGGACGGACGGACGGAGCAGCGAGGAGCACCGAGGAGCGGCGATGATCAGAATACCGGGATGGTAATGTATAAGCAGCGGGGGGGGCCCTTACAAGGGGGGGCGAGTGCCAGCATTTGGGGGCTATATGCACTGCTTCCCCCTGCCGCTGATTGACAGGGGGAAGCAGTGCATATTTAATGAGCGGCCCCACGTGACGGGGCCGCTCATACAGCAGCCCCTTCCGCCTCCTCCAGCCTCCACAGCCCCCACCACAGCCACCACACCATGGGCCCCCGTATAGACCCGTGTATAAGACGAGGGGGAGACTTTTCAGCCCAAATTTTGGGCTGAAAAACTCGGCTTATACACGAGTATATACGTAATGTATATATATGTGTATATATATATACAGTGCCTACAAGTAGTATTCAACCCCCTGCAGATTTAGGTGGTTTGATAAGATGCAAATAAGTTAGAGTCTTCAAACTGCAAACGAGAGTAGGATTTATTAATAGAAGCATAAATCTTACAAACCAAAAAGTTATGTTGCTCAGTTGAATTTTAATAAATTTTAAACATAAAAGAGTGGGTCAATTATTATTCAACCCCTCAAACCACCAGCATTCTGTTTGGTCCCCCTAAAGTATTAAGAAGTAGTTCAGGCACAAAGAACAATGAGCTTCACATGTGTGGATTAATTATCTCTTTTGCCAGCCTTTTCTGACTATTTAAGACCCTCCCCAAACTTGTGAACAGCACTCATACATGGTCAACATGGGAAAGACAAAGGAGCATTCCAAGGCCATCAGAGACAAGATCGTGGAGGGTCACAAGGCTGGCAAGGGGGTACAAAACCCTTTCCAAGGAGTTGGGCCTACCTGTCTCCACTGTTGGGAGCATCATCCGGAAGTGGAAGGCTTATAGAACTACTGTTAGCCTTCCACGGCCTGAACAGCCTTTGAAAGTTTCCTCCTGTGCCGAGGCCAGGCTTGTCCGAAGAGTCAAGGCTAACCCAAGGACAACAAGGAAGGAGCTCCGGGAAGATCTCATGGCAGTGGGGACATTGGTTTCAGTCAATACCATAAGTAACGTACTCCACCGCAATGGTCTCCATTCCAGACGAGCCGGTAAGGTACCTTTACTTTCAAAGTGTCATGTCAAGGCTCGTCTGCAGTTTGCTCATGATCACTTGGAGGACTCTGAGACAGACTGGTTCAAGGTTCTATGGTCTGATGAGACCAAGATCGAGATCTTTGGTGCCAACCACACACGTGACGTTTGGAGACTGGATGGCACTGCATACGACCCCAAGAATACCATCCCTACAGTCAAGCATGGTGGTGGCAGCATCATGCTGTGGGGCTGTTTCTCAGCCAAGGGGCCTGGCCATCTGGACCGCATCCATGGGAAGATGGATAGCACGGCCTACCTGGAGATTTTGGCCAAGAACCTCTGCTCCTCCATCAAGGATCTTAAGATGGGTCGTAATTTCATCTTCCAACAAGACAACGACCCAAAGCACACAGCCAAGAAAACCAAGGCCTGGTTCAAGAGGGAAAAAATCAAGGTTATGGAGTGGCCTAGTCAGTCTCCTGACCTTAACCCAATTGAAAACTTGTGGAAGGAGCTCAAGATTTAAGTCCACATGAGACACCCAATGAACCTAGATAACTTGGAGAAGATCTGCATGGAGGAGTGGGCCAAGATAACTCCAGAGACCTGTGCCGGCCTGATCAGGTCTTATAAAAGACGATTATTAGCTGTAATTGCAAACAAGGGTTATTCCACTAAATATTAAACCTAGGGGTTGAATAATAATTGACCCACACTTTTATGTTTAAAATTTATTAAAATTCAACTGAGCAACATAACTTTTTGGTTTGTAAGATTTATGCTTCTGTTAATAAATCCTACCCTCGTTTGCAGTTTGAAGGCTCTAACTTATTGGCATCTTATCAAACCAGCTAAATCTGCAGGGGGTTGAATACTACTTGTAGGCACTGTATATAAAAGTAGAAAAAAAACTAGAAAAAAATTCTCTGCAGCACTCAGCTACTACCAATGATGTACATATGCTATCAAGCTGTATATATATGAGAAAAAAGTAGTAGCTGAGAGCTGCAGAGAATTTTTTTCTAGTTGTTTGACCCAGCGTCCCTGCTGGCACCAGTTCACATTATGTCTGTGAATACTGTGCAGTTTTTTTTCTCATATA
This sequence comes from Allobates femoralis, assembly GCA_033576535.1. Taxonomy (NCBI): domain Eukaryota; kingdom Metazoa; phylum Chordata; class Amphibia; order Anura; family Aromobatidae; genus Allobates; species Allobates femoralis. Next base: position 518,591,713 of record JARQOC010000001.1, on the reverse strand, counting down.
TATATATATATATATATATATATATATATATATATATATATATATATATATATATATATACACTGTTGTGCTCAAAAGTTTACATACCGTGGTTGGGTGAAGCCATTGTCAAACTACTGTGTTTTTTATTTTTTAAATTAAAATGACAACCAAAAAGATCCAAATGACCCTGATCAAAACCTCACATACCCCAGTTCTTCATACTGTGTATTGCCTCCTCTAACATCAATGGCAGCTTGAAGTCTTTCGTGGTAGTTGTAGATGAGGCTCTTTATTTTCTCAGACTGGTAAAACTTCCCATTCTTCTTGGCAAAAAGCCACCAGTTCCTGTAAATTCCTGGCATTTCTTTCATGAACTGCGCACGATGATATTCAAGTCAGGAGACTGAGATGGCCACTCCAGAACCTTCACTTTGTTCTGCTGTAGCCAATGACAGGTCAGCTTGGCATTGTGTTTTAGATCGTTGTCATGTTGGAACGTCCAAGTACCTCTCATGCGCAGCTTCCATGCTGATGAGTGCAAATTTGCCTCCAGTATTTGCTGATAATGTCTGGCATTCATCTTTCTTTCAACTTTGACCAAGTTTCCTGAGCCTTTGTAGCTCACACATCCCCACATCAAAGTGATCCACCTCCATGCTTTACAGTATGAATGGTGTTCCTTTCATCATAGGCCTTGTTGACACCTCTCCAAATGTAACGTTTATGGTTGTGGCCAAAAAGTTTGATTTTGGTTTAATCTCTCCAAATTACCTTGTTCCAGAAGTTTGGAGGCTTATCTCTGTGCTGTTTGGCATATTGTAGGCTAGATAATTTGTGGTATTTGCACATTAATGGCTTTCTTTTTGCGACTTGACCATGCAGCCCATTTTTCTTCAAGCACCTCCTTATTGTGTATCTTGAGACAGCCACACCCCTAACTTTCAGTGAGTCCTGTATCTCAGCTGATGTTATTTGAGGGTTTTTCTTTGCATAAGAACAATTTTCCTGGCAGATGTGGTTGAAATTTTTGTTCGGCTACCTGATCGGCGTTTGGTTTTTACAGAGCTCCTGATTTGTTAATCACAGTTTTAACACTGCTTACTGGAATTATCAATTCCTTGGATATCTTTTTGTATCCATTTCCTGTTTTATACAGTTCCAACTATTTTTTCCTGTAGATCCATTGACAATTCTTTTGCTTTCCCATGACTCAAAATCCAGAAATGTCAATGGCTGGATGAAAGATTCAAAAGTCTGTCTGGATCCCAGAAACTTACTCAGCTTTTATGCACACATACTGATTGCAAGCAAACAGGTCACAGGTGAGGATGTTACCTTTATTAGCCAATCAAACCTATTTGTTTCAATGTCTGTGCATGTTATCAGACCAAAATCACCAGGGTGTGTGAAATTTTGACCAGGATCATTTGGATGTTTTTGTTTATCATTATGATTTAAAAAGAGAAAACACAGTAGTTTGACAATAAATTTCTTCACCCAACCACTAACCATGAATGGAAAAAAGTTTTTGTGTTAGGTTTTTGATTATGTGGTACACCATGCCACTAAAACTGTGTTCCAAAATAACCAAAGTTTATCAACGTCAAACGTTTATTTTATACAAAATGTGATGATCATAATTAGAGAACAGCAGGGGCGTGGTATGGCTGGTGAGGAGTGAAGACGTGTTGTGGAGAGCTCCTGCTCCTACACCGGCTACTGACCTAACAGAATCCTACCCAGATATCTTCCACCCCAAGGATCACTAGGAGAGGCAGAGGGAACACGACCACCGGCCCCGCAGCGCCCGAAAAATTTCCTCAAAACATCTCCCGCTACTTCACAGGAGCGGGAAAGAAGAAGGCTGCAGGCGCCATGATAGATCCGGCGCGCGCAGCTCCGCAGCCCCCGCCGGCGGAAGACAAAATTCAGGTGACAGGGGAGCAGCCTCAGGGAACTGTAGACCGCAGGGGGACCTCTCGAAAGTCAGGCAGGATACCCCAGGAGACGCAGTGAAAAACATTGTGCTCTCCCCGCAGTGCAGCCGTTGAGCCCCTGGAGACCTGTGCCTTGCTTGGAGACCCCGTAGGGAGACCAGCACAGCTGCAGGCTAGCACGGCATGTGAGAACCTAGGGGTGATTTCTCCGGAGCCCTCTGCTCTAACCTACCAGGGACACACCAGTAGCCCCCCTGACACCTGCTCAAATGCCACTAGTGGGACTCTGCCGCAGGGGAAAAGTGACCCCACCATGAGTGGGCAGTCATATTGCACCATACTGCCTGATCATCAGGCTGCATTACCATCCACCTTGACCCCCCACCCACCCAACAGTTTACTACAACCCTGATGGCGCAGAGTGGACCATGTACCCCCTTCTTTATGGGACAACCTGCAATGCCTACAGGAGTCAACTTCATGCTGTTATATAATAAAATAAAGGATATCCCGACGAAACAGGACATGGAACATTATATAGCTCGCTTAGAGTCATCCTATAAGGCCGAGCTCTCTATACTTAAGGATGACATCCAATAATGTGGGGAGAAAGTTGAATCTCATGACCAGCTTCTGGCCTCCTTGACTACTAGGATAGAGGCGCAGGAGGCAACCACAGCCGCTCAGGCTAGACAGTTGCAGACCCTAGCGGAGATGCTAGATGACTCTGAAAATAGGGGTCACAGAAATAATATAAGAATACGGGGTTTACCGGAATCTGTCCCCTCCCAGGAGCTGGATACCACCCTAAGAGTCATCTTTAATTTGGTGTTAAACAGACCCCGATATACCCCATTGGAGTTGGACCGTGCTTATAGAGCGCTGTGGCCGAGCCCTAGCGAACAAGACCAACCTAGAGATGTGATATGTCGGGTCCATAAGTACTAACTTAAAGATGCGGTGATGGGAGCGGCTAAGAGAGCAAGACCCATAAACCATTTAGACACCCGCATACAACTTCTACCGGACCTCTCCAGGTGGACACTGCAGAGGCGCAGAGCCTTTCACCCTCTCCTGGATGTACTGCGACAGCATGACCTCCTATATACTTGGGGGTTTCCGTTCTGCCTCCGGGTTCAGAAGGGAGGCAGGGTGCATCGTTTGAGCCATCCCAATGGAATCCCAGCATTCTCGGCCGCTCTGGACATCCCCATGGTGGACATCCCTGACTGGCCACCCTTGCCAAGCTATTATAGAATGGATGACCCTCGCAGGGGTCTTGACCCTCGGAGACAGCGACGACCCAGTGGGCGGCCCAATGGACAGGGGCAGTGCACAACTAGACAACGAGGAAGCTGATTGATCATCTAGCTGCCTGATTTGGGGTGGGTTCTCCTGGATTTCGGCGGGGGACGGGGATTGGGTCTCACCTACGCAGCCTATATGGATCTGATGGTAGACTCTACCTTTATCATTGAATGGCGCCCCCTTCCTCTCTATCCCCTTTCCCCCCTTTCCCTTCCCTCTCCATTTCCTCCCCCTTCCCTATCCCCTCCCACCTTCCTCCCCCCCTTATATTCCTTGCAATGGAAGTACTCCGTGCCACCATCCTGATTTGTCTTACCTGCTCGACGTATGCTATGTCCTTCTTTGATGGAAGTTGAATTTTGAAATTTATACCATTTCATATCTACACTGTATGATATATATAACACTGCCAACTGTGATATTAGCGAGGCTATTTGTCCTGTTTGATATACTAACGGCCCATAAGTTAGTTAAATACGGCCGGTTTCGCCCCTTCTTTGTAGATTCTTGCTTTAGGGGTTAACAATTATTATGGAGTGACGAGGTCGGGAGTCGGGGGAGATGGCGCCTCCACCTCCCTTCTAGTCATACACTTACCCCAAGGAGGAGCTGTTTCACCCTTGCGGTGTGCAGCATTTATTGTTCACCTCCGCTCGGTTTTGAGTTATTCGTTGGAGTGTGTCTATCCACACTTATACTATTATATTTACTTATATCTACTTATCTTATCTTATTTTATACTCCTTTGCCTGTGTTCTTGTATACAACCAAGCAAAAAATTACGCCGGGCTCTCTGAACGTTAGAGGTTTTAATGTGCTGCAGAAGCGGTCACATATTTTATATGGCATGCACAAAAAGAGGGTAAACGTTCTGATTCTACAAGAGACCCACTTTAAAACTGGCCACATCCCTTCCATACATGACCACTACTACACCTCTTGGTTTCATAGCGCCAACCCGGACTCACGGTCCCGAGGGGTGTCTATTTCGATTATAAATCTCTTCAGCATATTGTATTAGATACACTCACTGATACTGAGGGCAGATAAGTGCTGTTGAAGATTTAGATTTTCTTAACCGTCTACACTATAGCAGGTTGGACCAAATACGAGCCACCAGATCCTTCTTAAGAGCAATGGCTGATTTTGCTGAAGGGGTTATTATTCTGGGGGGCGATTTTACCATGACTCTCAATCCAACGATGGACTCCACGGCGACAAGGTCCCACCTCTCTCTTCGTCAGTTGTCCTCTTTGAAAAAAGACCTTTATGACCTACACCTCACTGAAGTCTGGAGGCTCCTTCATCCTAACGTGAAGGACTATACGTTCTTCTCAACGTCGCATACTTTGTATGGCAGGATAGATTTCTTCCACTTTAGTCACTGTTCATTGGCATGGAATCTGAACTCAACCATTGGAAGTTTCCTCTGGTCGGATCATGCTCCAGTCTTTCTGGACATAAACCCTCCTGACTCAGCGGCGCGCCAGTGGTAGAGAATGAACGATAACCTTTTAAAAGACCCCATCTGTGTGACGGAAGTTAAGTTCACCATAGCAACATTCCTACAAGACCATGCCCATGACACCACCGCCATGCCTATCAAATGGGAAACCCTTAAATGTGTTCTTCGTGGGGTGTTTATTAACACAGCTCCCGTCTGAAACAAATCAAAACTAGGGAAATTATGGAACTCACTGACAAAATACATTCCCTAGAGGCGAAGCATAAGACTGGTCTGGGGGCGGGATTGCAGGCTGACCTGATTAAATATAGAGATGACCTGAGGTCTCTATTAAACAAGAAGTCTCGTCATCAAAGGAACCGCTTCAAGAGCATACTATATGGCCAGGCGAACAAGTGCGGATGCTTGATGGCCAGGTTCCTGCACCCGCACTGCCAGACCACATACATTCCCTCCCTTCAAAAGACTGGCGGCCAAACGACATCAAACCCAAAGGAAATCCTCGACCTGATGCGACGCTACTACCATACGCTATATAACATTAATGGGGATGAGCCCCCTTGCTCGCCCTTAGACCCCCGACCGCACATAGAATCCTACGTACACGACATCACCCTCCCAACTCTTAATAAGGACTTAATGACACCATTGGAATCTGACTTTACGATTGAAGAGATTGACGAGGCCATTCAGACTACCCCGACAGGTAAAAGTCCGGGCCCGGATGGTTTTTCCCCTCATTTCTACAGTTTGTTCAGAGAGCAACTTAAACCCATTATGACATTGGTCTTTAACTCTATTGCGGGTGACTCCCCATTTGTCCCACAATCCTTTGAGGCTTTCATAACAGTAATACCGAAACCGGGAAAAGATCCCACGGTAGTCAGTAATAATCGCCTGATATCCCTCATCAACATCGATGTAAAACTCTATGCAAAACTCTTGGCCAACCGGCTAGCACCTCTCCTACCTTTGGCGGTTCACTCTGACCAGGTGGGGTTCATGTGGGGGAGGGAGGCGAGAGATGGCATAGGCAAAACCCTTCTCTTAACCGCACATGCTAAACTCAGACACAAACCACTGGCCTTATTATCAATTGATGCAGAGAAGGCCTTCGACCGTGTACATTGTTTTCGACCTTACGACAGCTGGGCCTAGGGAATCGCTTCTTGCAAAGAATAGCATCTTTATACGCTGGCCCTTCTGCAAGGGTTAGAATTAATGGTACGGTGTCAGATACTATGGCTATAGGAAATGGCACACGACAAGGCTGTCCTTTGTCGCCCCTCCTATAAACGGTAGTCATGGAGCATTTAGCTGTGGCGATTAGGAAAAACCCCAATGTGCACGGTCTATGGGTAGACCGGGTCCACTATAAAGCTTCTCTCTACGCCGACGACCTCCTGCTGTACGAGTCCCAGCCACATATAACCCTCCCTTCATTGACGGTCGAATTTCAAAAGTATGGTGCGGTCAGCAATTTTAAAATCAACTTCCATAAAACTGAAGCCCTCAACATATCTCTAGTGCAAGGCGACCTGCTTGAGGAACGTCCCCTTTCGGTGGAGGTCTGAAGCAATCCAATACTTGGGTGTCCAGATTCCCACCGACATAACGGACCTTTTATGACCTAAATTACTTGCCCCATTACTTGCCCCTACTAGAATCGACCCTGAAACGACTGAGAGAATACGGACTGAAAAACATCTCGTGGTTTGGTAGAATGAATACATTTAAAATGGATATTCTCCTAAGGTTCCTATACCTGTTTCAGGCAGTCCCGATTGTGCCGCCCAAAATGTTCTTCCAAGATCCGCACTGACCTGCTTCATCTGGAAAAATTCTTGGCCCTGCCTGAGGTATACCACAGCAAATAAAAAGATAAGAATAATGAGTTTTTTGAAAAAAAAACATACGTTTTTAAATTTCTTCCTCGTATATAAACCGCTTATTAGCATGTGTACATTTTTGGTAGTAACTGAGTGCTGCAGTGAATTTTTTTCTGGTTATTTGTTCCAGCATCGCAGCTTGCACCAGTTCACACTATATCTTGAGTGCTGTGCAGTTTTTTTCTATTTATGTTTAATATGTGGAGTTGCTGGTTCCGCATCTACACTTAGCACCCTCATCGCCCCCCGGTGGTCTGAGGTTGAGATGGTGTCCACCCACTTAGAAGTGGAATAGGGAGGACAGGGATGTCAGTGTAGGACTCATCAAATCTGGGGTCACCGTGAAGTGGTTGTTGAGCAAGCAGATATTGGCCAATATATGTACCAAGAACCCCAGCAAATAAAAAGATAATAATATTGAGTTTTTTTTAAAAATCATAAGTTTTTACATTTTTTCCTCATATATAAACCACTTATTAGCATGTGTACAATTTTGGTAGTAACTGAGTGCTGCAGTGAATTTTTTCTGGTTACATATATATATATATACAGTGCCTACAAGTAGTATTCAACCCCTCGCAGATTTAGGTGGTTTGATAAGATGCAAATAAGTTAGAGCCTTCAAACTGCAAACGAGAGTAGGATTTGTTAACAGAAGCATAAATCTTACAAACCAAAAAGTTATGTTGCTCAGTTGAATTTTAATAAATTTTAAACATAAAAGTGTGGGTCAATTATTATTCAACCCCTAGGTTTAATATTTTGTGGAATAATCCTTGTTTGCAATTACAGCTAATAATCGTCTTTTATAAGACCTGATCAGGCCGGCACAGGTCTCTGGAGTTACCTTGGCCCACTCCTCCATGCAGATCTTCTCCAAGTTATCTAGGTTCTTTGGGTGTCTCATGTGGACTTTAATCTTGAGCTCCTTCCACAAGTTTTCAATTGGGTTAAGGTCAGGAAACTGACTAGGCCACTCCATCACCTTGATTTTTTCCCTCTTGAACCAGGCCTTGGTTTTCTTGGCTGTGTGCTTTGGGTCGTTGTCTTGTTGGAAGATGAAATTACGACCCATCTTAAGATCCTTGATGGAGGAGCAGAGGTTCTTGGCCAAAATCTCCAGGTAGGCCGTGCTATCCATCTTCCCATGGATGCGGACCAGATGGCCAGGCCCCTTGGCTGAGAAACAGCCCCACAGCATGATGCTGCCACCACCATGCTTGAATGTAGGGATGGTATTCTTGGGGTCGTATGCAGTGCCATCCAGTTTCCAGACGTCACGTGTGTGGTTGGCACCAAAGATCTCGATCTTGGTCTGATCAGACCATAGAACCTTGAACCAGTCTGTCTCAGAGTCCTCCAAGTGATCATGAGCAAACTGTAGACGAGCCTTGACATGACGCTTTGAAAGTAAAGGTACCTTACGGGCTCGTCTGGAATGGAGACCATTGCGGTGGAGTACGTTACTTATGGTATTGACTGAAACCAATGTCCCCACTGCCATGAGATCTTCCCGGAGCTCCTTCCTTGTTGTCCTTGGGTTAGCCTTGACTCTTCGGACAAGCCTGGCCTCGGCACGGGAGGAAACTTTCAAAGGCTGTCCAGGCCGTGGAAGGCTAACAGTAGTTCTATAAGCCTTCCACTTCCGGATGATGCTCCCAACAGTGGAGACAGGTAGGCCCAACTCCTTGGAAAGGGTTTTGTACCCCCTTGCCAGCCTTGTGACCCTCCACGATCTTGTCTCTGATGGCCTTGGAATGCTCCTTTGTCTTTCCCATGTTGACCATGTATGAGTGCTGTTCACAAGTTTGGGGAGGGTCTTAAATAGTCAGAAAAGGCTGGCAAAAGAGATAATTAATCCACACATGTGAAGCTCATTGTTCTTTGTGCCTGAACTACTTCTTAATACTTTAGGGGGACCAAACAGTATGCTGGTGGTTTGAGGGGTTGAATAATAATTGACCCACACTTTTATGTTTAAAATTTATTAAAATTCAACTGAGCAACATAACTTTTTGGTTTGTAAGATTTATGCTTCCGTTAATAAATCCTACTCTCGTTTGCAGTTTGAAGGCTCTAACTTATTTGCATCTTATCAAACCACCTAAATCTGCAGATGGTTGAATACTACTTGTAGGCACTGTACATATATATATATAATATATATATAATATATGTGTGTGTGTGTACCCTAATAATCCTCATAGTAGTTTTCACGATTTTTTTTTATTTTACTTAGGTTTTTACTTTTTTATTCTTTTTCTGTTTCCTTTATAAAAATTGAATACAAGAATATTTCTGGGACCTTCCAAATTATCCTCGTAAATAGCAGGAATTTAATTTACCCAAGGGTATGTTTAACTGCGGTGCAGACATCACAGGCGGAGAATTGCATGAAGCCGCCACATCATCTGATGATTCCTATACATTTAATAGTGCTATTGATTCACAGCCTTACAGTATGGGAATGTGACTGGTTTAGAATAAAAGCAAAATCAATTTGTATTTTCCCTTTACAATTTTTTTTTACATTTTTTTAAAGAGACACCAAATGTGAAGTAGAATTTTTTGCACTGTGACTATGATGTTTATCACCAGCATGACAGGTGTGCCCCTATGATAACTACTACTCTGCACTTTTCCAGAAGCATATGTATGGTATGTTGTATTTCGGTAGTTTGTCTCCTCCTAGACGTTGGTGACAAAATAAGTGAACGACTTTTAGGTTTTGTTATAAAATGAAATTATCATTCAGGATCCAGTTACGGCACCAATTTCCAGTGTGGGTGACCGCCATCAGATGAAGAGCTAATTCTGGGGCAATATTTCCAGTGATTTATAGATGCATGTGGTGAAATGGAGACTGCTCCCTTTTCAACCTGCTGCCAAGAAGAGAAACCCCAGATAAACATGGATAGAAATGGGATTTTAGATAATGAATGTGATTTCAGATCCCGAAATGGCTCATTCTGCTGTCAGTGCTCAGCAGCTCTTCAAGTCCTGCAGCTTCTGTGATCAGCTAAATTCCCGGCTATTACATATTATTATGTAAGTTAGTATTTGTGAAATGAGGAGAGAAGTGTCTGCACAGCAATTTGACCTGGTTAGATGTAATATAACTCTCCGCTGCATTTCTCTGAATGCTGCCACATTACGGCGGCTGTCCCGCTTTTCGTCTGATGATGTATTTTGCAGTTGTAATCAATAGCTTGCTGATGGCTGATTCTCCTTCTGTGCCTTTGTTTTATTTCTGATTGTGTCAGTAGAAGTGTGCTGCATTCAGAGGCACTATGCCTCCATTATCACCCTGAGCATGAAGAATGGGCTGTTTGTGTAGTGTTTGACCCCGGAAAAGTTAGCCATGAGGGCATTGTATCTGCAGGAACTAGTGGCTGTTGCATCTCGGTGATTAAAGAGGATGACGTTGTCACCTTGTAGAGGTACATGCCGTGTGATGGGTACACATCTAGTAACACAAGTGTTACTTGTCTACAAGTGTCAGTCTACATGGGTCTGTTATGTAAAAGTTCACATTGTCTAGTGTAAATTTGTACAACGGTTGCAAGGTCAACACAGCTTTGTCCTTACCGGTATCTTTTATGAGGAACTAAACATGGCAATTTTTCAACAATATTATAAAAAAAAGCACATCTAATTGCATGTCTTTCTATTGTTAACAGTCACTATTTTATGTGTACAATTTCCAGTTTTTACTAATTTATCTTAGTCTTAGGGTTTTACACTATGTTCACATGCAGCATTTTGTTTTTTTTATCAGTATTTTCTTTATGCAATTAAGAAACGGTGTTGTACAATACCAGCAAAGGCTGCGAGTTTTCAGGAATCTCCTGTACAAGCTTTTTTTTAACGTAATTGAATTTGAGAACTGCCTTTTTAAAAATCGCAGCATGTCAATTATTTGTGTTTTTGCAGCATTTTTTTCACCCATAGAAAGCACTAAACAAGTGCAAAAACACAGCAAATAGTTTGTCCTGCATTTTTATAGCATGAATTAAACTAACTTTAATAAATACATATAATCTGATAGAAACCTGCATTTTGAACAGAGCGTTCTTACTGCCAAGAGAGCACTGCATGTGAACATAGCCAAATCTGACCACAAAAGATCCTCTGTGTCTAAACTCCTAGAAGAGCCTTATTGATCTCGTCTATATTTCTCTCTGTCTTTTTGTTCTTATAACCAGTTGACGATTATTAGTTTATTGCCCAATGTTATATACTCTTACTATTTTTTTTTTTTAAATCAAGAACAGCATTTTAGTGATTTCTACTTTCATATATTTCTTTATACAGTTTGGTTTTTAACTCTCAACTGAATAACTTTTTCTGTTGTATATCTGACTATTATTAAAATGATCAGGGACCAGAAAATTCCAGATAAGTTACTATATTATCAAGATTACTGAATGGTTCATGAAGGAGAAAAGAAATGTATTCACCCAAACCACATAGAGGACTTTTTTATATCCTTTATTATTATTTAAATGCTTTAATTCATATATTAAAATCTTTAAAGAATTTGCCACAAATCAAAATAGTGAGTTATTCCAAAGATACTTGACACAGGATCCAACTTGTTATTATAGCATCGTATATTTCTATCATCCCCAGTCGTACAGAATAATGGACCTTACATGGCACTAAGTGGAAAAACTCGTAGCTGGACTAGTTCTTTAACATCTCAGGTCGGGACTGGGATTGCTAATAATCTTCATTTTACTTATTTTTGGTACATTTTAATACTTGTGGATAAAGAAGTACAATCATAGAATGAATGTGCAACATATGGAAACTTCTTCCAGTTTATTGTAAGTCTGTGGCTGTTAGTATAGATACTAAGGTGTAAAATGATCGCTTCATATAACCGGGGGAAGTCATCAATCTCCAAATTGTAGCACTTGCTGTTCTCGTGGCTGTGTTATATATTCTTCTTCAGTAGCACACCCAGCACAGCTTCACATAATCATACACTCACACATGGTCACCCCTGGCACTCTTGCCTAAACCCCCCTCCCTCCAGTTTCATTTCTTTTGCCTATTCACCTTACTCCCCTCCCCAGACCCCTTTCCTTTGTTCGGATCATTAGCATAAAGCTGCAATAGATCTCCCGTTTAAATAATTACATTCATAATAGAATGGAATGAACAGGGAAAAGGGAGAAAGGGAAATTAATAGGGAGAGACAGTGGAATAGGGAATGAAAAAAAAAAAAAAGAAACGAGGGCCAAAACTGAAAGGGGGTAAATACATTAGGAATTTGCTGAACAATACACATTGCAATCTGTTGCCTCCATTCAAACCTTCCAGCAAAATGCAAAGCCAGGCCTTTTGTTAACGTCTCCAGGTTACCAAATGGTTAACACATACTGGTATCGGGAAGATTTTCTTATAGAAGTATAATAGTGTGACCAATCATCATTACTTTATAACGGAAATAGATCAGGACGGTCATTTAGTCTTTGTTGACGGCATAAAGTTTGTTGTTTAATAGAATCCATTTTCCAGCAACTCAATGTAGTGGATGAGTGAAAGCAGGTACAAATTATGGGTAAGAGCAGACGAGGGAGACAATGATCTTAGGAAGAATCGAAAGTCACTCGCCACGTCCAGTAGATTTAAGGAAATGCGGGGAACAATTCCTCAACAATACAAGCCGAGGGAGGTGTGCGTCTGTGACACATCGATTGTTTTTGTGGACAGAACAGGTTGTTGAGTCTTCACAATTTAGATCCTTTACTTGCTGTATGGAAATGGCCACATGCAGACACACAATGGCTGCTGCCTGGTCCCCCTCTCTGGCTCATTCTTCATGCTTTTGCTGGCTGTTTGTACATTGGTATTATTTTATTTTTGTCCCTTCTAGTACACTATGTTTGCTCAGTGATGTGTGTTCCTAGTGCCTGCTTGTTTAATGTTAGAGGCAGTGGATTTTTCCCTATTAGCATACAGCTGCAGGTTAGCCCTCTCCACCCCCACCACCTTCATACTATGCACACTCCCTTAAGCCATGTATACTTTATCCAGCTTTATCATCATTCTTCTCTAAGGCAACCAGAGAGAAAATCAACATCTCCTTCCTCACACATGTCCGGACCCTGACTCCGAGCTGTGCACTCGTCTTAGGTGCAGATGGTGTGGCTATTCCGAGTAACAATCGTGTTGAGTATTTTTCTGCTACCTATATACTGATATAAAGCAGACAACTCCGGAAAAGAGAAAAATGCAGCGTATTTGTTGTGGCATGTGGCTTAGGCCACTAAATCGGCTCGCTGCCTTGGAGCCAGGCTCACTTCACTGGAATAATTATCTTTAATATCTACTTTTTTTAACAACACCTTCAATAACTTTAAGTCAACTCTAAAAGTTTGTATACTTTAGATACATTCCAGCTAAACAGACCACTTTATGTGGAATTGTCTAATATGTGGGAGTGTCCCAATAATCACCCCATTTCACTAATAAGGCCCCTTTCACACCAGCGTTTTTTACAAATTGCGGCAGATCCAGCAGGTTTACTGCATCTGCCACCTAATGGTCACACTTGCAGCAAGCCCCATGCATTGTCTATGGGGCTTGCGGCAGGTGCGGGAAGTGCGGTATTGCCGTGGTTCCGGCAGTAGCAGCCCAAAAAAAAAAACAGTGCAGACCGCGGTTTATTTTGCGGCCGCTAGTGCCAAATTGCAGCAATACCGCACCTGCCGCAAGCCCCATAGACAATGCATGGGGCTTGCTGCAAGTGTGCCGCAAGTGTACCGCAAGTGCGACTGTTAGACGGCAGATGTGGTAAATCTGCCGGATCTGCTGCAATTTGTAAAAACCGCTGGTGTGAAAGGGGCCTTAGAAGGCTCAGGCATGTTTGATTTCTTTATGTCTGATCCTTTTGGCTTTATGAGGAATAAGAACAGCCACCAGAACAGTTTGGCTGCAGCTTATTTCCCTCTTTCTATTAATAACACATGCATGCTCAGTTGACTGTGCATGCATATGGGGTCATGAGAGCATTTTGCTGACTATATTGTAAGGTGTGACTATAGCCATCATTCTCATTCATTTTACCTAATAGACTCTTATTCTCACCTAAGAGAAGCTTTGTCTATGTGAAGGTAAAGTATTCTATAATTTTATGCTCTGGCTGGAAATTCATATTTGCCGTCACAATTCCTAGAGTGTTTGAGCAGTCTGAAAAAAGTTTGTCATCTTCTGTAGAAGTGATACCTCTCATTTCTGCATCCAGGTTGGGTTACTTTTTATAGTAATAGAAATAATATATTTCCCTCCATTTCTTCCAAGAGCCATAATTTTTTATTTCAAAGCAGCCATATGAGGCCTTTTTTTTGCGGGACGAGTTGAAATTTTGAATGAAATCATTTATTTTACCATATAGTGTACAGGAAAATGGGGCAAAAAATCCAAGTGCGGAGAAATTGCAAAAAAAAAGTGCAATTATATGTTTGTTTTTGGGATTTTTTATTCTCTATATTTAATAAGTAGTAAAACTGACATGACGGTGTGATGCCTCAGGTCGGTACTGATTTGTAGATACCAAACATGTATACTTTTACCGTTATCTAAGTGGTGAAAAAAAAAGATTTGTGCTTTTGCTCCATTTTGCGAGACCTGTAGTGTTCTCATTTATTTTGGGATCTGGGGCTGCGTGACTGCTTATTTTTTATGTCTTGACCTGACTTTTCTAATTATATCATTTTGGGTAGATGCGTTATTTTGGTCACCCGTTATTGCATTTTATTGCATTGTTGTGACAACCAAAAGAACATAATTTTGATGTTTGGACTTTTTTTTTTTTTTTTAGTTTTTTGTTCGTTTCATATTTTGATTGCAAATTTTCACTTCAGTAAGGAAGTGGATTAACTCCAGCGCCACCTTTAGGTAGCTCCTCAAAGTCATAGTCGCTTTCTGACAAGCCTTTTAATATGACTAGGGATTTGTGCCAGATCAGAACCCCAAACTACAGATGCTGCGTTTCGGGGTAACTGCCCCTCATCAGTGTGAGTGGGCTAAGACGAGGTCTGGGAACTTGGTATCTACCTCGTGGAGAGGAGATTGCCTGCAACCTTACCTACTTAACTGTCTTCTTATGGTTGCAGGCAATCTCCTCTCCACGAGGTAGATAGCAAGTTCCCAGACCTCGTCTTAGCCCACTCACACAGCCAGATCAGAATATCCCACACACTACACTGATGAGGGGCAGTTACCCCAAAACGCAGCGTCTGTAGTTTGGGGTTCTGATCTGGCACAAATCCCTTAGTCATATTAAAAGCTTGTTGGAAAGCAATTATGACTTTGAGGAGCTACTTAAATGTGGCACTGGAGTTCATCCACTTTCTCATTGAAGTACCTACTTAACGGTCTCCTTATGGTTGCAGGCAAACTCCTCTCCATAAGGTAGATAGCAAGTTCCCCAAACCTCATATTTTGATTGAGCATTTTTGAAGGAGGTGATATATGTGTGTTTTTTAAATAGTTTTATTTTCAGTGTGACAAAAGATTTTAAACTTTTTATGGGGACTTTTTTCATATTTTTAAAAACTTTTTGTTCTCTGTTTTACACTGCCCCCTAGGGGGCCTAAACGGTACATTGAATCACACTGTCATTGCTTGTCGGCACGATTCAAAGGGTCAAGAGCACCGTTCGGATCACTGATTCGATCGGTGCTGTTAGTTGATCAGATCAGTAGACATGTGTGAGGGATGATGCAAGCTCAGCGCGTGAGCTCACATCAGAGGGAGGGACACGGCTAAGGGCATACTATTACGAGGTTAAAGTTTTTCCGGAGAATATACATCATTGACCTCCCTTGGCCTCGAACCTTGTGTTTATTTTTAAAATAGGGGAAAGTACTATGCGTGAGCCTCATTATGGACAGTTACTAATGGTGACTTTGTACAGCTCTGTGGAATATGGTATTGCTATAAAAGCAATCGGAAACTCATATCCAAACATGTTAATGTAAACTTTTTCCAAAAGGATTTTGTGTATAGTGATTGTTCAACTTCCAAAAAAATTTGAAAATTTGTGAAAAAAATAAAATTTCAGCCATGGCTTCTCCAGATTTCTTTACAATTCCCACATCCTTTATAAATGTAAGGTGTCAATGTGAACGTTCTGTTTCCGATGTTTTTTATTAGACACAGCTGCACAAAGTATAACAGCTCTTCTTAATGAGCAACATAGTGTAAGTTACATAGTAATAAACCTACCGTGATTTTTGTACATATATTATCCCCCTTTTCTTACCGGTGATTTCCAGACTCTGCCACAGTAGAGATGGTGCTCAGGTTTTTGCATTCTAAATTTGATCCCAACTTTTAGCCCTCTAAGGCGGCCGTCACACACACAGATATCTTGCCCGATATCGTTTAAGCGATCTCCTTTTTGATCGCTTAAGCGATATCGGACTTAAAATCGATGCATGTAATCAAGCGATTTACGATGTTAAATCGCTTGATCGTGACATCGCTGATCTGAGGTCCGGTTCTCAGATCTAGCGATGAACGATTTCACGATCTCCTTCATCGTGGTGTATAACACCACGATGAACGATCTCCCAGCGCAGAGTCTATGCTGGGAGATGGTAACTATGGTACACGTCGGGTAACTAAGCGACGCGCGGCCCTAGTAACCCGATGTGTACCATAGTAACGAGCGAGATCGCGGCTCCGCATCGCTGGTGAGTCTGTCTGTGTGACATCTCACCAGCGATGTGAGCGATATTGTAAGCGATTGCGCGTGCACGTGATCGCTTACAATATCGCTAGAGATATCTGTGCGTGTGACGGCCGCCTTATATACATAAGTAACATGTGACAGATACATTTATTAGTAAATCTGGCACTAATTATTCTAATTTCTACTAATAATTCTAATGCCCAAATGTGTTTATTAACCCCTTCACAATAGGGCCAATTTCCATTTCCGCATTTTTGTTTTTTCCTTCCCTTCTTCCCCGAGCCTTAACTTTATTTCTCTATCCACATAGACATATGAGGGATTGTTTTCGGCAAACATTTGAATGATTCCATTCATATTACCATATATAGTGTACTGGAAAACAGGGAAAAAATTCCAAATGGGGAAAAATTGTGAGAGGAAAAAAAAGATTTTGAAAAAGTTTTTGGGGATCTGTTTTTATGGTGTACGAAGCACATTTTGGTGACCATGCAAAAAGATTCTCCTCGTCGGTATGATTACGGTGACACCGACCGTGTAGTTTATTAATTGTTTTAGTGGTGTCAAAACCCCCTGCATCCCCCCCAGAAGTTTGGAATAAACAATTATGTGTGTATGTGTGTGCGGGGGTGGGGTGGGGTGAGGGGGTGTTGTGTTGCCTTTTCGTAACAATTTAAGTTTTTGGTCAATGGACCTGTGTGTTCGCTTATTTTTTTGTGGGCCGAGACGTTTTATTGATATCATTTTGAGATAGATATGATGTTTTGATCACTTGTTACAGCGACCAAAAAACATAATCTTTGTTTACTTTAATTTTCTTTGTTTACAGAGTTTACTGATTAGCTTCATTATATTTATATAATTTGATACATTCAATTTTTCTGAATGCAGCAATACAACATATGTGTATTTTTTTTTTTTTTTTTTTTTTTCAAACCTCATTTTTATTGGTATTTTTCAAAAATTTTACATTATACATCATGGATATATGAAACACAAGTTTACAAAACAATATATGAAAAATAAACCTACGGGTAAATATTGTCTGAACAATTCAATAGGTGGTACACAAAATATCAAAATTTGGTCAATACTGGACACCAGGTGACAATTAACTTAGTACATCTTTTCAACCGTATTACTGTTTCCAAGCAATTTTACAATTCCAATTTTCCCAAAGTTCCCCCCAGGTCTTCCAGGAGATACCATGAGGTGTTCTTAATTGGGATTATTATCTCCCGAATCTCTTCGGCTGACAATTGAGATTCCATAAAACCTCTCCATTTTCCCATGAACCCTTTGGTTCCATTTTCCTTGTCCCGAAGAGCCTCTCTCTTATCCACTTCAAGCGCTTTTTTTAAACCCAAGATCACCTCTGATTTTCCGGGCATATCTGGTTTAATCCAGTGGGTCAACAACAAGCGTTTCGCCAGTAGGATTAAAACATGAGCTACTTTCAGCCCCTCCCCTCTACCTTGTGGTGCCTCCAGATCTTGAAATACCCAAGTTTTCGGGGTTAATTCAAAAGTGATCCTACATATTTGCGTGCATAAATCACTAATTAAGGACCAGAATTTTTGCACCTTCGGGCAATTCCATATACCATGGATCATGTCCGTCTTGAGTTGATCGCATTTAGGACAGCAGTTTCTCCTGTCAGGATTGGTTAATGTTGTTGGAATATTAAAGCCATATATTAATCCGTGCATTATGCGAAATTGAGAATCCCGCCACTGCTCATTCAACACATTGTGCCTCACTTTATTCCAGCCTGCCAAGATACTATCTTCCACTGTTTCTCGTTCTAAAAATTTGCGCCATTTTTGGAAGGGTGCCGAAATCTCTCTAGGTAACAGTGTTTCTCTGAGTGTCCCGTATATTTCAGAGATTGTGAGTTGATTTATATCTAACGCTAGTATCCTATCCCAGATATTACTTTTAGACTCCCTTGTCAGGTCCCTCAAGTTGGCCATAATATGGTATTTCAATTGAAGGAACTGTAGATCCTGTGCTCCATCTAAGTTATATGTCTCCATTACTTCAAGTTTTGTCAACCATCTGGCCTCCGACAAGTGCATCAAATCCCCCATCTTATGTATCCCTTTCTGCTTCCATTTATCAAAAAGGGCGTTCTCTCTCCCCATTGGGAAGTCTGGGAAGGCCCAAGGGACGAGATATTTGGACACCTTCCAAGATAGACCACATTTCTTCCTAACCGCCTTCCAAGACTGGATAGTGTCTCTAAAAATTGCTGACTTTTTTATATGGGTCGGTAGCCCCGCCATTGACGTGTGAAGTAGTGAGCTTCTCTCCCAAGGAGCACAATATGACATCTCCAATTCCTTGTCCGAATACCTTTCTGAACCTTTAAACCATTCCGCTACATGTCTAAGGAGACATGCCAGATTATATCCCCTAATATCAGGGAAGTTTGTGCCCCCTCTCTCCTTTCTTCGGGTCATGGTTTTCAGACTCAGTCTCGATCTTTTGCCCCTCCACAAAAAATTTGTGAATGCTCTATTCAACCTGACTACATCCACCCTTTTCAGTAGCAGAGGTAGAGTTTGTAGAGGATATAAAAGTCTGGCAAAACTGATCATTTTTACTAAATGACTACGTCCTAACAGTGATAATGGTAATTCTAACCATCTTTTCAATTCTTTCTCGATTTTTTCAATGAGCGGGCCATAGTTAAGGGTATAGGTTAGTTCCGACGTCCTTCCCAGTTTCAGGCCCAAATATTTGATGTGTGTACGTGCTATTGGTATACCCAACTTCCCTAATGCCCCTCCTTTATCTTCCCCCCCTCTAATTTTTAACAGTTCACACTTTTTCCTGTTTAAACCGGAAGCCTGAGAAACTACCGTAACATTCCAAAGTGTCCAACAGTGTAGGAAGGTCACGGATTGGATTGTTCATGAACAATAATATATCGTCCGCAAACAGGGCAGAGGTCAGTTTTTTCTCCCCTACTGATATACCTTCAAAGGGGCTATAGTTGTTCATGTATCTTGCCAGAGGTTCTATGGCCAGGTCAAACAGGAGCGGTGATAACGGGCACCCCTGTCTAGTACCTTTCTGTAAAGGAAACGCAGGAGACAGAAAGCCTGGCGTATGAACTCTAGCTGTTGGACTAGAATATAAAGACTTTAGATATTGACGAAATCTCCCCTGTAGCCCAATGCGATCCAATACCAGACCCAGCCATGGCCACCTTACCTTATCAAATGCTTTTTCAGCGTCTAATGTGACCATGGCTGGGTCCCCTGCTCCCTCTGATTTTCCAAACCGTATCGCATCTAATGCCAAGAGGGCTTTACGCACATTTGTCACCGCTGACCTCCCCTTAACAAATCCCGTTTGGTGGTTTTGAATCAAATTTGGTAGTATCTTCGCCAGTCTCTCCGCCATAATTTTAGATAGTATTTTAAGGTCAAGATTTATTAAAGAAATGGGTCTAAAGTTTGCTGGGTCATCCCCCCCTCCCTCCCCCTTTGGTAATACTTTGATGTATGCCATATTCATAGTATCCGATATGGGTTCTCCCGCAAGGATGTTATTGAATAAGCCTGTCAATGGCGAGGTCACTTCCTCTCTTAGGATTTTATAGAATTCCCCTGTGAAGCCGTCCGGTCCCGGAGCTTTTCCATTACCCAATTTTTTTATTGTGTGGTCCACCTCTTCTTCCGTTACTAGTCGATTCAGATCTTCCAGATCAAGCTCCGTGACCGGAGTGAGGGGAACCCTATCCAACCAATCCATCCCCTCCCGCATGGATACGTCCGAGGTCTCATACAAATCCCTATAATACTTTTCTAACACGGAATTTATTTCCTTGGGTGCTGTCGTGACGAGTCCCCCTTTTCCACGGAGTGCCCTTATTGGGTTGGGTAGTCGCCGTCCTTTTGCTAGACCTGCCAGCAAGCGGCCCGCCTTGTCGCCAAACCTATTAAGATCCGTCTCTAATTGCCCCTTTATCATCTCCTCTCTCCTACTGGCCCACATCTCAAACTCTGTTTTGGCTTCTACCCAGACTTTTTTGTCACTGGGGTTTTGTGATTGTTTGAACGACCTATATGCGGAGGAAACTGTTTCACTGGCCGTTATGTATCGTTCTCTTATAATTTTTTTTTGCTTGGAGGTGTGTGCCAGTATGAGACCCCTAAGTACTGCCTTACCCGTCTCCCAATAGAGACGGTGGTCTCCTTTGTGTTCTATATTATCAGACGCAAAACCACTCCACCATTCTTTTAGTTTTGTCTTAAATTCTCCGTCTTTTGCTAGGTGTGAGGGAAACCTCCATAAAAAATCTGTCCCTCTTTGGTGCGTCTCTGCTATTTCGATAGATATCGGACAATGATCAGAGATGACCATATTTTCTAATGTAGCATTTTCTGTCCTCCTCCACAAGTACTCAGACGCTAAGAATAGGTCAATGCGCGACCAGGAGCTATGGGGGTGTGAGAAATGTGTATAATCCATTTCTTGTGGATGCAATACCCTCCACACGTCAATTAGTCTCGTCGTCTCCAAGAGCCCTGCAAGATCATTATTTTTTGTTGTTTGGACGAACGGCTCTCCTCTCCCTCCCCCTTTTTTCCTATCTATATCTGGCGACACCACTTCATTGAAGTCCCCTCCAATTAAAAGATTAGTTTCCCTATCTTCCAGAATAGAGATTGATAGGTCATTGAAGAATTGAGTTCTAGAGGTATTGGGTGCATAGATGTTGTGGATACTCAATTGTTGACCTTGGAGTTGTAACACCACTTGTAATCTTCTCCCCTCTGAATCATGGGATACTGATATCGCGGAGTGGGCTAAATGTTTATTGATCAGCGTCAGCACTCCTGCTTTTTTTATCTCGAGCCCCCGATATCCACCCCGCCCCCACCCACAGCTTCTGCATATAATGTATCTCGTGTGTTTGGAGGTGAGTCTCCTGAAGAAGAGCTATATCAGCCTTTAATTTTTTAAGGTGGCGTAAAATCATATAGCGATTATTAGGAGATCTCAGCCCCTTCACATTCCATGAGATTATTCGTAACATTTTTTGATTCCCCCTATCCCTTCACACCCTGTGCCCTTTGTATGAACCGACTTCTTCACCTTTACCTTTACCACACTTGAATGCTCAATATCCGATATTTGAAAAACCAACACTTGAAATGTAGAACCATTGGTTTTGTGTAACATAAACATGAAATTCAACAATGCACTCCAACGAACATTTGCCCCCTCCTTTCTTCCCATTCTCAAGGAGTCTTAGAGGCAATCCCCCCCTCTCCTTGGCTGTATACTGTTTCTCGTGACTTCCCTTGTACTGCAGAAAAAGGCAACTGCTCCCCGCGCCTTTGTTAATATTGGGCACTTATGCCTTTCGCCCCCCCCCCCCCCCTCTCCCTTCAAACACTCTTAGCCTCTTATTAGTGTATAAGCCCTCAAATTCTGTCCCCCTTTTTTTTTTTTTTTTTTTTTTTTTTTTTTATATATAGTGCAACTGTGCAATCTTGTTACCAAAATGAAGACAGAAGATGGGGATGAGCCTTTCCCTGCGGGAGACTCTTCAAACCTGTAAATGGTTGGTAATCATTAGCGTTCCCATATCGTCCCGAGTTCTATAGTTTGGTAGAATTGATCGTCATCTTCTCAGGTATCTAAATGGTGTCTCAAAGTCATCTGATCCAAGCTTGCTTCTGTGCTTTCTGTCTTTTGTCATCTTTGTACGGTGGTTGTTTTCCCTCCTTGGTTGCCGACACCTTTTCTGCATAAGAGTGCTGCAATGAAGGTGGCCGTGAGTCACTTGTTATGGTCGTTGACCGAGACCTCTGAGGCGATAGTGGCTCCTGCTGCAGAAAATCCATGGCCATCTTAGCATTCATAAACGACAGCATCTCGCCTTGGCTGTTTCTAAATCTCAGAATAGCAGGAAAGGCTAATTGAAACCTTATGTTACGCCTGTATAAAAGGGTACAAGCTGCACTAAAGGTTTTCCGTTTACGTGCTACTTCTGCCGAGTAGTCTTCATATAGTCTGATTTTATGTCCTTGTAGTACTAGTGGGATCCTCTTGGACCTATATTCCCTCAGTATGGCTTCCTTATCTTTATAGTCCAAGAATCTGGCAATGATCTGGCGTGGTCCCTCTTTTGGATCTTTCGGGGGTCCAACCCTGTGGGCTCTTTCCACTTTGCATTGTCTTTTTAGACCCACGACTTTAGGTAACTCTGTTTCCCAAATCACATCCAGCTGTCCCGGCAGAAAGGATTCTGGTAAACCAACCATCCTGAGGTTGTTCCTTCTGGAACGGTTTTCAAGATCATCCACTTTTTCCTCCGTATATGCAGAGTGCTTTTGTAAGGCTGCAATGTGTCGTTCCATGATCACAATCCTATCTTCAGCCTCTCCCAGTCTCCTCTCTGCCTCCTGCAGCCTTTCTCCATGTTGTTCTGTGATCTGTTTTAGCCCAGATAAAGCTTCTGTGACCGTGTCCTTCAGGGCTGCAGTTATGTCAGCCACTATATAGGGTGCTATAGCTTTAGCCAGTTTAGCCACATCAATGGGGCTTGTAATGCATGCCAGTTCTGTCCCCTCCATTGCCTCCACATGCTGTGTCCCTCTCTGCAGCGAGATCTCCCATCCCTCCTCCAATACCTCTGCAGAGTCCAGGTGATGTTGTTCCTCTGCTTCCTTGTCTCTGCTACGGTCTCCTCGTGCAGCTTCTGTGTCATGGCGATCCTCTCCCACTTCTCCCGTCTCAGAGATGCGAGCACTGACTCCATTGCGCTTGGTATTCCTCAGTGCTTGTGCTTTACCCTCCCGCGGCCGCCATTTTCGCTGCGGTCCCGCTCTGCTTCCCGCCCTTCACGATCTCCGGCTCCTCGCGTCCTGTGCTCCTCAGCACATAGCGATCTAGAGTCCCCGATGGTTTGGGGGTCCCCTCCGGGCCTTTGGGGGTGCTTTGGGGCATTTGGCTTGGTGTTGTCAGCGGGTATGTGGCGCGGTCTCCGGAGCTTCTTCCTCACGCTGCCATTCCCTCAGAGCCGGAACCGGAAGTTTTTTTTTATTTTTTAATGGGGCAAAAGGGGGTGATTTAAACTTTTCATCTTTTTTACATTTTTTTAAATATTTTTTAAAACTTTGTTTTTTACTTACTACATTTCTTAATTGTCCCTTTAGTGGACTTGAAGCTGCGATCATCTAATCGCTTACAGCAGTGATATAGCATTGCTGCACATGGTGATAATCACAGCCTACTTTGAATCCTAGCCACAGACAGAGTTTCAGAGGAGCGCTGCTATGACAAGGATGGAGATCTTCAGCAGACCTTCTGCGGTCGTAGCAACCCATCAATGATCTGCGATCACGTTATGAAAACTTAAAATAGCGCACCCCCATGCTGGCACATGTTAAATCCCGCTGTCAGCGTTTGACAGCGGGATATAATAGGCTAACAATTGTTAGAAGCAGGTCCTGGCTGTAACACACACCCATCACCTACAGAAATTCATATACTTGACCGTGATAACTTAATTATAAGGCCCTCCAACCATAAGAGACTTCAGAAGGAAACCAGGAGTAAGGCCAAAATATTTTGCAGTCACAAACAAACTTTATTGACAACATAGGTCAGCTTCAAAGAGAGATGTTACACATAGCAAGCACACAAGCAGGAACCCCTCCAATATGCATCACATAGGTGCAAGGAATCCAATCCAATATATCTCTTGGCCTAATAGCCCACCTAAGCATAACATTGCCACATACCCCAAAATGTGTACCAAGTGATTACAATCAAAATACAATCAAGGCAATGGACTGGGTCAGAATAACTACCTGCTTGTGGCTGCCTCCCCTAGGTGGGCTATTAGGCCAAGAGGTATATTGGATTGGATTCCTTGCACCTATGTGATGTATATGGAGGGGTTCCTGCTTGTGTGCTTGCTATGTGTAACATCTCTGTTTTAAGCTGACCTATGTTGTCAATAAAGTTTGTTTGTGACTGCAAAATATTTTGGCCTTACGCCTGGTTTTCTTCTGAAGTCCCCCATCACCTACAGAGTATGGGGCGTGCTAAATCCTGTGACCCCACTTCGTACACCCGCTTTCGACTTGCGCCGTACATTATTTGGATGTTGTGAAGGGGTTAAGAATAATTGCATTTCTACAGTGACAATATATTGCACAGCACTTAATCAATATTTCTGGTGCCAATAATTTTATTGATTTTCAGGATAGAATTATTTTCTTTATAAACCTTCAAAAATTTGATATAGAAAATTAAGAGCAGCACATAGAAAAGATTTTCTTCAAGTGCAATGCCCCTACCTTGCAACATTTAATTGCTGGATACATACCAAAAAAATGAAGCAGGCAGCACTCAAAAAGTGAAAGCTTGAAAGAGATTCCATTGTGAATTGAAACTTTGCTACAGAACCACCAGGGCCAATAAAGGTCTGTAGCTGAACTTTTTGAGTGCTGCCTCATATATATACAGTGATGTAACTTGACACTCATGGGCTCCGATGCAAAGCTCCAATGGCGCCCCCAATTATTGCAAATCTTTAATAGCGTTTGCCTTTTTCTATAGGCCAAAGTGACTTTTATGGCCCCTTAGGTTCTAGGGCCCTGATGCAATTGCAACCACTGCACCTATTGTAGTTACGCCCCTGTATGTACAGGATGGGCCATTTATAGGGTGGGCCATTTATATGGATACACCTAAATAAAATGGGAATGGTTGGCGATATCAACTTCCTGTTTGTATCACATTAGTATATGGCAAGGCGATACTAATGTGTCACAAACAGCAATTGATATCGCCAACCATTCCCATTTTATTTAGGTGTATCCATATAAATGGCCCACCCTATAAATGTCCTACTCTGTATATTATTTACTACAAGACAAAGAAGATTTAGACACATTCATGAAATATACGTCTTACAAAAAAAGTCATAAATAAGAAACGTCCGGCTTTTCACAAAATCTCCGGGGACTTTGTTCCCCCCTTCCCACAAATAGCTATTTTCTCGATCCTCCTGGGACCCATATCTGCTCAGAAACTGAGCCTTCTCCGATTCTGTATCACCGCAGCGAGGATGGTTGTTCCACGCCACTTGCGCTCAGCAGAGCCGCCAACTATGGCGGAGTGGATGACAGAATTTGCGGACATATTCCGCATGGAAGAACTGATGGCCGAAACGGCTGGTGACAATACCCGCTTGATTCGTACGTGGCAACCCCGGATAATGTTCAAGGAGACTACTGAATTATCAAAGTTGATTGAAGAGGCTTCGTAGGGGCCGGCGTCAGGCCCCGGAGTCCGCTTACCCTTTGGTTCCCAACCCTTCCCATCCCGGCACACATGGTGGAGTGTCACTTGTCACTACCACCTCCTCCCACATTCCCCTCCCTATATGTTCTTCCTTTACCTTTTTCTCATTTTTTCCTATTCTAGTTCTGACCGTTATTGTTAAATATGTAATTATATTTAGCTTTTTATTTAAAGCTACTTACGCTCAATAATTTGTCTCCATGTATAGTTTCTATATATGATTTAATTGGGGTTGAACAGCACCCCCGCTTATCCACTTAATCGTCATTTGCTAATATACTTGGAGGGAACGTGATACATAGACTTAGTGGCCTATCTATCATAACAAGATGGACTGATTATTATACACGGCCGTGTATAAGGACAAATACCAGAAATCTGTCTCATCAGGGATACAAGGAGCCCAAGGCCACCGATGGTGAAATAGCTTACTTATATTTCTGATTGCAAATGGTCACCCTTGTTTATATGTTATTGTCAACTTTTGTATGTTGTCTTAATTTCTCTTAATAAAAACAGATTCAACATAAATAAGAAACGTCCATCTCTATCCCACAATTTCCGGAGCATAGAAGAAATTACAACTTCAGGTAGTATGTTGTGAAAGATTTGGCACATGACATCATAAATTTGTCACACCAAGTGTCAATAGACAGGTATGAACACTGGCTATAATAACAATACTTTTAATTAATGTAGACCAATGTGATTTTTCTTCTAAAACAATATTTTGGTGCTTAAATTGTGCCACCCTATCTTGCAGAAGTGAACTTAGGGAATAGTCAGGTCAGACTACTACAGTCACAACTATGGAAAACGCTTCTCTTAGATTGTTAACCTTCCATGTGCCAAGCTGCTGTCTCAACACTCGGGTCATTCCTCACATAGAAAACCAGAATAATGAAGAGCAACCAAACAAACAAAAAAGGGTATTGCCAGTGACAGATTAAGAAAAGTACTAATGTAATAGATATAATATGTATGTATAATATATGTATAATAATACATGTCTTCTCTCTACCTTAAACTGAATCTGTCAAAAACTGAACTTCTCGTGTTTCATCCCTCTCCTAATCATCTGAAACCTAATATTGTCATTTCTGTATGTGGTTCTACCATTACTCCTCAGCAGCACACCCTCTGTCTTGGGGTTATATTTGTCTCAGATCTCTCCTTCTCTCTCCACATCCGGTCTCTCGCTCGCTCATGTCACCTACACCTTCAAAACATCTCTAGAATTCGACCCTTTCTTACTGTTGATTCGGCAAAAACTCTAATTGTCGCCCTTATTCATTCTTGCCTGGATTACTGCAATTCTCTAATAATCGGTCTCCCTCTTACTAAACTCTCTCCTCTCCAACCACTTCACTGATGCCTCTATCCTGTGCCAGTCTTTGCACTGGTTGCCAATACGCTATAGAGTACATTATAAATTTATCATTCTCATCCACAAAGCCCTCCACATTTCTGCACCACCCTACATCTCCTCTCTCATCTCTGTCTATTGTCTTGGACATGCTCTCGATTCCGCAAGTGACCTAAGACTGACATCAGCTACACTCTGAACCTCCCACTCCCGTCTCCAAGACTTCCAACGAGCTGCACCAATTCTCTGGAACGGATTACCAAGAACAATTCAATTAATTCCTCATACCAATAGTTTTAAGCAAGCCTTAAAAACACATCTCATTAGACTGGCCTATCCCCTCACCTCACTTGTCTAACTATCTTCCCTTTTCCAAATCTGGCCTCTTGTGTCATCTGTCTAAACCCCCCATGCCTAATATAGCACTTTATCTGTACTTGTACAGATCCCAACCAGTGACCGGTTCATACCGGGTTACGTGAATCCCCTATTTATTATGCTGATGGCTGGACCATATATGACGGCACTTTTTACCATTTACCTTTTGGTCCTCCCCTATATTATAATCTTGTGAGCAGGATCCTCACTTCTCATGGTTTTTGAATTTTTTATTACTCTGTATTGTCTCATATTGTTTGTATATGTCCCCTCAGAATTGTGAAGCGCTGCGTAATATGTTGGTGCTATATAAATAAAATTATTATTATAACAAAAATAATACTATACAATGTATTCTTTCTGTCATCTGCCAACCAATCTCTTCAACTACATATACTTTTCCTAGGCCTCAGTAACGTCACCATTTCCTGGCTCTAATAGCTCACATTTCTCATCTCCCATTCTTACGCTATCTCCTCATCCTTTTGGTGTCCCGCAATTGTCTGTTTTGGGACTTTTTACTTTTCTCCTTTTATACCTTTGGTCTGGGACAATTCATAAAGTCCCATGGCTTCCAGTACCACCTATATACTAATGACACTCAAATCTACTTCACTAGCCCAGTCTAAAACTCAGTGCCAACAAAAATGAACTGAACATCATGTCACTTACCAGTCTTGTCCATCACCTTAAATGACTCTACACTTTCCCATCTTTCCAGTTCACTGCATTGGTATAACCTTTTTTTTTTTTTTGTTTAAATCAGATTTTATTCAATTCAAGGTGAATGACGATGTTTAACAGTATAGTTTTCACAGCTGATGTTACAATAAAGTATATGGTTTGGCCTATTGGCCAACTTGAAATTGACCTCAAAAAAATAATTGGTCTATCTCCAAAAGGCACAATAGGTCTAAGAAACAAAAAATAAACAATAAAATTAAAACAACTTCTTAAGAGTCTCCATAGAAGGAAGACCTAATTATAAATCGTAATCTAAATAGAGTGAGAGGTGAAAAGACAGAAAGGGGTAAGTGTAATGGAGGATAGAATAGCGGACTAGAGAAAAGGGGGAGGATTATAGGGGGAGGAACTTAGAAGGGCATTCCCTTAATAGGGAGGGGGAGTAAATGGACTGGAACATCACGCTTTATTATTTCGCATGGTATGGATATGGGAGAGGATGACACGACTACACAGCAGCGAGGGGGCGCCTACACTGTCCTGTGGAAACACCTAGCAGTTGTGGTCGTTGGTATCACAGGACAGCCACAACTTCAGGGACTCCGAGTCTCTATAAAAGATCCATGGTTGCCATAGGCGGCAGTTTCTATCTACACTGCCAGCATCTGGCAAACTCTGACTAGCCATTTCTTCTAACCTGCAAATCTGATTCAATTCGGCTACCAGGTCCGATTTAGATGGGCTGTTCACGTCTTTCCATTTTCTGGCTATAACCGTTCTGGCAGCCGATAAGACATACCTGGATAATCCAGCTTTGTACTTTGATATGGGTACCTCTAACATGTTCAGAAGAGCTACAGGTGCCGTCATGACCAGATCAAAGGCGGACAACATCTTGATCAATTCCGCCACCTGTGTCCAGAATGATCGGACAAGCCGGCATCCCCACCAAATGTGTAAGTATGTGCCGGAAGCCTCTTCGCATCTCCAGCACCTATCAGATACTGATGGGAATATCGTATGGAGTTCTGCTGGGCATCGGTACCACCTGGCCACCACTCTATAATTCCTCTCTTGTGTAGTCGCCGAGGAGGTTGACTTCCTCGTGTATAGATACATTTTTTCCCATTCCGCTTGGGATATCGAGACCTGAAGGTCTTTCTCCCACTTGATTTTAAACTTGGGTTGGTATGGGGGTCATTATCATTACTCTCTTTCATGAACATGGAATATAGCACCGAAATTGTGTGTGGGACCGCTTCTCTCGTCATACACAGTTGTTCAAAGGTCGTCAGAGGTCTACTGACCGCCTCCCATCCCAGCGAGCGAATGAAGCCAGACAGCGCGGTATATTGCAGTCATGCCCCTGGGGTGATAGGTGATTCCTGAAACAGGTCCGACAAGGTCTTCACCCCTGTATGGGTAATATAATCACTCACCACCGGGCTGGGATGGCAGGGGACACCTAGGAAAGCGCTTCCACTGGGTCCCCACCGAAAGGAAGGGTTACCAAGTATGGGAGTCAGGGGTCCTGGTTGTGTCGTCATATGGAGGGTGGAGTTGTTTTGTTTAAGAAAGGAAAACAATTGAGTTGAAATAAAAGGAAGGTGTGCAGGTGAGCGTGTATGAAAAAGCCAGATTGCCGCTAACAGATCATCCACCGCATCCGACATCTCAATATCTATCCATAGTTGTCTCCCCTCCCGTCTGAATAAATCAAGTACACATTTACCTAGGACGCTAGATGGTAGATCGTCAGATTGGGCAGTCCCACTCCCCCCTCCTCCACTCCCCTAGTCAGGAGGCATTGGGAAAGTCGGGGTTGTTTATTGGTCCATATGAAATGAGTAATCATCGTCTTTAGCCTTGAAAAGAAGGATGCAGGGAGAGCTATTGGAATGGCTTGAAAGTGTTAAAGAAGTCGGGGCAACAGGTCCATTTTAATGGAGTGGATCCTCCCCCAACATGACAAAGCAAGGCCATTCCAGGTCTTCAGCTCTCTCTCTAATTTAGAAAGCAGGGGCAAGAAATTGCGTGAGTACAGGTCATTCGGGTCCCTGGTCAGCTTCACTCCCAGGTAGGCGAGATCATCTCGTCTGCCAAGTGAAGGGAAACTGCGATTTTAACCCTCCGTCACATACAATAGGCATGACAGGCACATCTCTTTTAAAAAAAAATGTTTTGAAATGTTTGTATTTCAGAGTTATTAGTTTTATGTTAAGTAAATGGTTTTTTTTTGCACCTGATTATGTGTAGTCTCTTTTATTACATCCCTATGAAGGTCACTGATCACTTTCAGAGCACTGAAATTGCAAACATTAGATATTATAGGTATTTTTCTAGCCTGCGCCTGACAGTCACATTGTATGTGAACTCGTTAGAACCGATATTGTATGTGATGGAGGGTTAATAAGGTCACCACCAGGTCGGGGAGGGAGACGTTGAGCACTTTGGATTTGGAAGCATTCATCTTAAAATTGCTCAAAGAGCCGTAGGTAGAAAACTCCTCCACAATATTAGGCATAGATATCAGAGGATTTGTTACAAATAACAACAAATCGTCTGCGAACAGCGCAAGTTTGTGTTCTCTGTGCCTCGTCTCCATTCCCCGAATTGCCAGGTTAGACCTGAGGGCTCCGGCCAGGGATTCCATGTAGATGATATATATTGAAGGGGAAAGGGGGCACCCCTGGCGTGTGCCGTTCTTAATAGGGAAAGGCTCAGATAGGAACCCGTTGACCCGAACCCTCGCCGTTGGGGCTGTGTACAAGGCTCTAATTCTTTGGAACATCACCTCATCTAGACCTATGTGCCTGAGGGATTCAAATAGGAAGCCCCAGTGCACCCTGTCGAAGTCTTTTTCGGCATCAATGGACAGGATGCACATGGGGGTCCCCCTCCTCCTTGCTCTATCAATTAGAGCGGTGGATCTAATCACATTATCTCGGGCTTCTCTTCTGGGGACAAACCCCACCTGTTCTATATTTATAAGGGAGGGCATGTATGTTTTCAACCTATTCGCTATCAGTTTACAAAACATTTTCACGTCTATATTCATTAGCGATATTGACCTGTAACTACCGCACAGCGATGGGTCTTTTCCGGGCTTCAGGAGGACCACGATGTGAGCCATCAGGGCCTGGGGAGGGAAGGTCTCTCCCTTGGATACGCTATTGCACACCTCTAGAAATCGAGGGGCCAGAGCATCTAGAAACGTCTTGTAGAAGCCTGAGGAGTACCCATCCGGCCCAGGACACTTTCCCCTTTTGAGCGATTTAATCACCTCGATCACCTCGTCCAGTGTGAAATCCGCAGAGAGGTCCATCGCGGCCTTTTCGGATATGGGAGGAGGACCAAATCTTTTGATATAATCCTGAAGTGGTAGGATGGGTGTGATGTTGGGCACATCCGATCCCTTTCCCTGTATGTCGTATAGGGATGCATAAAAGGAGCGGAAGCACCTCACCATCTCCTTAGTAGAATGTATTTTGTCCCCTTCTGGTGTCAGCAAGTGTGAAATGAAGGTGTGACGGGTTCTAGGGTGGAGTGCTCGAGCTAATAACTTGCCAGATTTGTTGCCTAGGGAATAATACTTTGCGCTAACCCTGTCCCTTTGTATTCTATCCCTCTGGTCTAGGATCGTGAGTAATTTGTGCCTTGTAGTGGACAACTGAGCGTAAATGGTGGGGGTAGGATCCAGTTTGTGTTTAGCCTCCTGTTCAGAGATTTCCTGAAGCAGGGAATCTATCTCCTGTGTCCTCAACCTCTTGATCCTGGAGCCATGTGAGATCAAGATACCTCTTAATACTGCCTTGAGAGCTCCCCATTGGACGGGGAGGGTGGTGTCATGTTTATGGTCTACGTTGGTATAACCTTTTGACTTTGCTCTGGCCTTCAAACAACGTTTTGAAACCCTTAGCATCTACTGCAGCCTTTAACTTAAAAACATTTCCCAAATCTGCTCTTTCCTCAACCCTTAAGGTACCGTCACACGCAGCAATATTGCTAGGTAATTTCACTGGCAATTTGCTGGTTGCAGTGAAATCATGGACACATTGTTCTATTTTGTTGCTGTGTACAAATGTAACAATGTGTCCATTTAGTCAACAAAGTTGTTAATACATACTCTCATATCCTGCCTTGAATACTGTAATATTATCTTCTGTCCTCCCATAAAACACTTTGCACCCCTCCAATCTGTACCTTACTCTGATACCCAATTAATCCACCTCTCCTCCTGCTACTTCTCCATCTTTGCCCTCTGCTAATCCATTCACAGACTTCCATTGACCCAGAGAACTCAATTTTAAAAGGTTAAGAATGATATAGAAGATCATGCACAATGTCTCCCCCATACATCTTTGTAATCTCTCAATGCTCCCCTACACAATTATCCGATCCTTACAGATCTCTTTCTACTGCCTTTGTACACCTTGAGATACAAACATCTCCAAAATTCCTCCTCAGTGTTCTCTATATGCTAAAACTCTCCATCTCTGCATATGAGATTGTGTTTGACAATTAAAGCAACTTGATAATCAATCTCATCTGGAAAGTCTACAACCTGCAGTAACCCCACTACCACCTGGAGCTGTGCAAACCACCTTTACCTCCATGTCATTCCCCAATACTTTTCAGACTGTAAACTGTGAGGGCAGGGATCCCTCTGTACCATTCAGTCACTGTTTATTGTCCCAGAGGAACCAAATACTGGCAAGGAGGACTGGGGTGCTGCGTAGGTGACAGATGAGTATAATTAATTTTATTATTTTAACCTTCCTGACCAACCAAAGAATTGTGCAAAATTGTGTGGCTTAGCTGTGCTTTTGTTACATTTTTGGAAAATGTAAAAATTTGAAAAATTTTAGATTGTCCAGAATCTGTAAATTTCAAGAACATTCATAACAAATTTGATTTGTCATAGACTGATCAATTCTCTTATTTTACATGGGGCCAATTCATCAAAGTGTTTACACCAAGTTTGAGTTGTGCAAAAAGTTTTCATGCTACTCCCAGCCATGGATAGGACTTGGCAGTGTTAACCTGGGGAATTCATCAAATGGTATGCCACTTTAATGCCATAATTTATGTCAGAAATTATAGTTCAGTTCCTTGAATGAGGTAACATTTGTGACAAGGTGTACACCACTGAGAAAAGGTGCTGAATCTACTAAAGCGTCACTTTTCCACTACTAGAGTGACACTTTAAATGTAAGCCCCCTGCCTCCATCATATACTCATCTTTCAACGACTTTGCCTTTTTACTGATGCTACTTTGCACCCTCGACACGATCTTGTGCCTTTAATTTCTGAGTGGCTAGAAGTCAGAAGTTACATCACAAGAGCTCAGTTCAACTCTATGAGAGCCAGAAAGAGGCTAGAAAAAGGCTCCGATAAAGATGTATCCATGAAACAATTAGCGTGCTGGCAGGTCACTTTTCGCAGGAGCCCAATGGAGCGGTGGCAAAAGTGGGTAAAGTCGCCAGGGGACAAGGGACTTACATGTAAAGCACCACTTCAGTGGTCCAATAAAAAAAAAAATCTATGGACTGGTGCTTTAAGTGGTATTCATTCGTGAATCAGATGCCTCTTACTCAACTACTTGCCTTCATTAAGATTGCCATGTATGATTTGGAATCTGTATGCCACCATTTATGATTTAAAATAAAACAACTGAGATGCAATTGAAGTGTAGCATTTCAGGTGTAATTAAAGCGGTTTAACAAAACTATCATGTGAAACGTTTAAGAATTGCAAACATTTTTCTACAAAGCCTCCTCATTTCAGGGGTTCTAAAGTAATTGGGCAAATTTACTTTCTCATAAATAAAAGGTTCATTTTTAATACTTTTTTTTAGATTTATTTGCTGGCAATGACTGTTTGAAGCCAGGAAGCCTTGGACATCCCCAAATGTTGTGTTTTCTTCTCTGTGATGTTTTGTTGGCCTTTACTGCAGCTGACTTTTGTGGGTCTTTCCGTCTTAAAAGGAATCTGTCAGCAGGTTTTTGCTAGCCCATCTGACAGCAGCATGATGTTAAATAAATGTGCTAGAAGAGATAAGGTGCACGTAGGGTCTTATCTATGATAAGATCAAAGCAATAAATGGTTGGAGGCTCTCCTGTGAGGGTTGGTGTAGTCACAACCAGCTATAACAGCATGTACCCAGGACCGCTGAAGTCACCACAAGGAGATAAAATAAATTGTAGACAAAAATGGTGCATACGCCGTGCTGTCAGGGATCACTGTATAATACACGTCCAGTGAATTATGATGGTGGTTTGTTTATTACGCATTTCATAGCCCAGACATGTTCCTCCTTCAGATAAAATAACGAACATCAGACACAAACAAACATAAGACTTCTATAGACACCCTGACTGCTGAGGTCACAGTGTCGGGCGGTAAAAAGAGCGCAAAATATACATTTGAAAACTAACAACCGTGAAATCCGAATAAAATACTAAAATAATAAATAGCATCAGTATAAAAAATGTCATCTCAATATCTATATGAATGTTCCAAAATAAAAATTACGGTATTTTAAAATGATCATTTTATAATAGTTTCCAAATTAAGAATGAGTGGAAACGAACCAGAGAACATATCTCCCTGCAAAACATATTGAGATGACATTTTTTATACCGATGCTATTTATTATTATAGCATTGTATAAGGATTTCATGGTTGTTAGTTTTCATATGTGTAATTTGCACTGCTACATATACACCATTTCTATGTACAATTTGTTTTAGCAGCATGATGTTGGGGCAGAGACCCTGATTCCAGCAATCCATGACTTACTGGATTCCTTGCTGTTATTGTCATAAAATAAGTTTGATCTGTTTCCTATGCGGTATACCAGTTCTCTAACTGATACGTTCTGTATAATGCCACCTACACCACTTAGTGACAGCTTTCATCTCATGAGACATAAATATGTAATCCCTCAGATACACTTGTGAGAATACAGA
Source organism: Allobates femoralis (assembly GCA_033576535.1). Classification (NCBI taxonomy): domain Eukaryota; kingdom Metazoa; phylum Chordata; class Amphibia; order Anura; family Aromobatidae; genus Allobates; species Allobates femoralis. Next base: position 518,556,688 of record JARQOC010000001.1, on the reverse strand, counting down.
TGTTAGATGTGAAGATTTTAGTGAACCTCCACGTCCCTTGAATTCTACATTTGTCCCTGATAATAACTGACCGTGAATTTCTGCATATGTGGGGTTGTGTAGGGTTGTGATGAGGAGCATAGCGGAGTTATTGCTGGCCCTGTGTAGATGAATGCCAGTCTGTAGCACACCAGATGCTGCCCTTTAAGTGGCGAGAGTTGGCAGAGCTGCCTGTTTATTGATTTCTTTTTCCCTCAAGGTCTGTATACACTGATGTCTTTCTAGGGTGACAGCAATTTTATCTTCACCGGTCTGTGTAATTATGTTTTTTCCTTGTGAGTAAAGAAACTCAGAGTAGAGACAATCAGCACTGGGACAATGAGATCTATTAAGGAAGCCTGCAGAAACGTACAGTGTAAGCTGGAGGAGAACTTTCCACTAAATGCACAGCTCACTTTTTCTATCTCGTTGTCCTCATTTTTAATGTTTAAGCATTTTTCTTCTTTCCTGCCCTTGGTCTTGTAGACAGAACCCCTGCTGGGCCATTGTCTGCAGACAGTGCAGGCGCTGACCATGGCGATAAGCAGAGACCTTGTTTGATCGCAGGACAGAAGGAAAATAATCAATATACTGTACTTTAATAGTTACAGAGCATTATGTTAATTCCTACTAATCTGGCAGATGAAAGAATATAAAGAAATCACATGGTAGTAATGTTTTTGCAGCAGTTGGAGCCGCGCCATCATCTGACAACCTGGGTGTTACAATTATTGGAATCACTTTGAATATCCAAACAGATCAGATAGCAAGGCCGGAGCGAGCTGCTGTGCTCCCTTATTAATATAGAAACTATTACGCATTGCTGAAAGTTGGTTTTATTTATCTCAAAATGTTTGATGCATTTTTAAAGAAAAAACATAGGAGTTGTAATGGTTATTAAGTAGTACAAGAATGTTGTAAATCTGGCCTGCACTGGTTCTAATAATCATATACATTAGATTCCTGTATATATGACTTTACACGGGGCGTTCTGTTTTCCGATTGTGACCCAACGTATGCTAGAGAGCCAAGAAACACAAACTCATTAAAGGTATATTTCTGTTTATTACCGGTATGTTCCCAAGACATTGGTGAGTAGACAGCGCCTCCCCCTACAGGCCAACATGTAGAATGCGCTGTGCAAAGAATCCTGTAGACAATCATTCATATGGCAAATGCAGAAGTAACGGAGACCTATACAATTCCAGGTCTGGCGAACATGGACAAGTGGTTGCTGTTGTAATTAAGATAGTTCAGGATCCTTTTCTCAATGTCATTTTTGTATCCATTTTGTTCAAGTATGCGTCTCAGGTATTTCGGGGGGGTTTCTGCAAGGTTCAGTTCATCTTCAGTGACCTTCTGAGCTAATTCCTTCATGGAAGGCTGGTCATGTACCTACAGAAGCAAGTTACAGATTTATTAAATATCGTAAAACCAACTGTACAAGTTTATGTAGCTCATATAATACGGATGACCAACTCTCTACACCATGGCATAAGCATCCAAAGAACATTGGGTCCAAATTTTATTTCTTAACAGCAAATTTCTGTCATCTCCAATGTGGAACTAATAGTCTCTCCAAATTGAAACAGCAAAATGATGGGGTTTTTTTCTTTCATAAAACTGTACAATTCAATGAGGGTGTACTTACTTTTCTCTCTCTTATGACTCCGTACATGCTTTATATTTGACAATTTTAAAACATTCACAAGCACCATGTCTATTCTGCTGTATCTGCACACCGTATATGACAAAAGTCTATGATTAGACATTGATGAATACCAAAAGTTGAAGGGGAAACTTCAACACCACCTCTGCAACACTGACATACAGGCTTAGGGCAGAGACACACTATGCATCTCGCATGACTCACCTGGCCCAGTTTCCCCCTCCCAGGACAGGAGCGTGGAGCTCCATAGAAACACAAGCAGCTGACGCGCTCCCGTTCAGAGTGGCAAGTGGCGAGTCATGCAAGATGCATGTAAGTATCTCGCATACTGTGTCTCTTCCCTAACACATACCGTGGCTATGAAACGTGGTTCACACTTGTGAAAAACACTTTGCTTCAAATATGAAAAAGCAAGTGGCCCTCACCATCCATAAAGCAGTCTTTAATTGATTCATTAAAAGTCCATGCGGGAGTGTCAGAATGCAGGAGGTTAACGGACAACAGCCGTTTTGCATGACTAGCATGCATCAACAGGTCCTCACCAAGGATTTTTACTGAATCAATAAAAGACTGCTATTTGTATGAATGGTGAGTGCCACTTTCTTTATATATATTTGAGACATTGATAAATATGTCTTTCCGATTACCTAGACACCCCTATGAGGTGTCTTGTGCTCCATTAGAAAAATGACCTTGTTTTTTTTTTAAATATTTCCACTTTCCAAACATCATGGGAGGGATTCATCAAAGGTTTTTCACCAGATTTCTGGCAAAAAAAAAAAACTTTGAAAAGTTGCATCTTTTTGTGCAATGCAAGGTTATGTAAAAAAAGGGTGACCTCAGCCATCTTCACGCCATTCTCACTCCAGCCCCGAAACAGTGAGTGGATCTAGGGCCGGGGATCTGATGAGCTGGTAATGAATCATAAATCCCACATGTCCCTTTATCAAGAGTGGTGAAAGAATCGCCGAGCTTGACAAAACTCCCCCCCCAAATTATTTTACTTATTATTTATTTTAGTTTGCTGAAATCTGTAGGTTTCACTTGTAATATTTTAGGGTACGCGCAACTTTTTATTTAATTTTTGGGAAATGAGATGAACAGTTTGTATTTCCATTCATTATTTCTAGGGAAAACCCAAGTTTACATACAAAATAGGTCTCTCCCTCCACTGCAAAGACACAAGGAAAAACTAGACGATGAGGACAAGCCTTTTTTTCTCAGAATTGTGAATTTCCTATGGATCCTATAAAATCATAATGTCTTGTCACTACATAAAAGGTCTCAGCAGAACTATCAACAAACCAATAAAAACAAGTGAAAACGAATGTTTGGCCCTCAAGTCACAGAACGCAAATGTATAAAAGGCACAAGACTGAAATAATAAGTGTTTAGCAGCACTCAGAATATGCCTAATTGATAGTCAAAGCAAAGGATCAGGGACATAGAGGCCGGCTGGAGATGTGTGCACGCCCGGGCTATGTTTAACATATCTGTGATAAAACATAAAGGAAGAACCTGTTTGGGGAAGATGGGGAAACACTGACAGAAAATGCATTAATGTCTACAAGCATTATGGGTTGTGACACAGAACAGACGGAAATGAACATTTTCTATGAAACGGTCCTGATTTTGAGATGCAATCGTAAACTGCGGACAATGAGGGGTAAAGGGCAGAATGACGCATCCACTCAACTCCAGCAAGTGGACTAAGGGTTAAATATCAAGGCTGTCACGAGATCACCCATATACATGATTCATTCTGGGAGATCCCAAAATTAATATTTGTCAAAATGTTACAGAATGAGTTCATGAAACTCACACAGTTATCTGCTCACAATTATTTTATTATCATTATGTTGACATAGAATAAAATGGACCCAATCTGAGGAAATCACCAGAGAGGGGTAAATGAAGGATATAAAAATCTGGAGAGAAAGAAAACAAGCATTAACATGTACTGGAGTCAGACGGAAAACGGCAGGCTATTAAAAGTGACTGGATTAGAGCCTTAAGTATCCTCAGCGAGATGGCTGATTGTAAACTACAGGAATAGATGGGGCCATGCAGTCATTTCTGAGGCAGGGAAACAAAGTGTTATTCATCTTTGTCCTCGGGATAGCAAATTCTCAGTCCTGCATTACAAATGTAGAGATTTGGGATCACCGTCCCTCTAATAAAGGATGCTTGGCTGCTCTGTAAAAATGACTATGTCTCGAGGGAGGCAGCAAGCTGAACATCCGCATGTACTACCAAGAGGATGGTAATAGCTGGCATCAGACGTGGAGGCAGCTGGTCCGGCATCTTCACAGCAGGAGTTAAATGTGCTTGGTGGCTGTGGCTATCTGAGAGGATTAGCTGACGTTCTTGTGTGTGCACATGGGCACCTCCACTGGTATATTATTAGATAGTAAGAACCCAATACCTGACCTGGAATCACATACTGTGCACAAAGACTGCACCTTCCAGACACCACCCAAACATCCTGGTTCTCTATATAAAGGTTATGGCTTGTCCACAGTAATTATAAGTCATGTACCATTAATATAACAATATCATGGCTGATAACAGCAGTAAGAGGGATCAGTGGGCCCATATTTCTCAGAGTGCTTTTGATAATTGTGAATATAATTTACCGTGTATATTTTTTCATCAAAGAAGACCTGTCTTCTGGTGGTCAAAAGTGACCAGTTTGTTTATTTTATTTTGTTTTTTAAATCTGCCAAGATTTATTTAGTACTAATTTCTATGTTTTTTACCAAGAGGGTGTGGCTAAAGGATTTCCTGAGGGCATGTCTTTATGGTGTGCCACACCTTCTTGGTAAAGACCATAGAAATGAATACCAAATAAAAAGGCCCATATTCCTAGCACAGCATGGTGGATTTACACACGAAAAAAAATGGGATACTCAATTGAGCAGTGGGAACAAAGCAGGAGCAAAAACTGGTCACTTTTAACCTGGTTGTATGTCTTCTTTAACAACTTCACTCTCGGGCGATTTTCCGTTTTTCCGTTCTTCCAAGAGCCATAACCTTTTTTTCTCTGTCAATATAGACATATAAGGACTTGTTTTTTACAGGACGAGTTGTACTTTTGAATGAAATCATTTATTTTACCATACAGTGAACAGAAAAGTGGGAAAAAATTTCAAGTGCAGTGAAATTGCAATTACACGTTTGGATTGTAGGGTTATTATTTGTAGGGTTATTATTTACTATATGGTAAAACTGATGTGTCGGTATGATACCTTGGTTCAGTACGAGTTCATAGATATCAAACATGTATACTTTTACTGTTATTTAAGTGGTGAAAAAAAATTCAGATGTTTTTAAAGAAAAGGAGTTGCGCTTTTGCGCCATTTTCCAAGACCTGTAGCGTTTGCACTTTACAGAATCTGAGGCTGTGTGACGACTTATTTCTTGTGACTTGAGCTGACGTTTCTAATTATACCATTTTTGGGTAGATGTGTTGTCTTGATCGCTTGTTAATGCATGTTATTGCAATATTGTGGCAATAAAAAAAATGTAATTTTCACTTTTGGACTTTATTTTCCGATACACAGTTTATTGTTCTGATTGAGTGATTTGATATTTTGATCAGACATTTCGGAACATGGCAATACCAAATGTGTATTTTTGTTTTAATAGTTGTATTTTCAATAGGAAAAAAGGTGGGTGATTTGAATATTTATGTTTATTTCACATTTAAAATTTCTTTTTATTCTTTACTTTACACTGCCCCCTAGGGAGCCTCAGCAACACTTGCAATAACTTCTCATGTGCATAGATGTGCTGCTGCATGTCTATGAACAGGCGAAATTATCACTTTCTGTGGATGGCAGCACTCGTTGGGCATCCACAAGAAGCGGTTCCTGACAGTATCCGGGGTCATCACAGGACCCCCAGCTGTCAAAGTAACACATCAATGTCCCGTGACCGTGTCAGAGGACCTCGGATGCTGGCGGGGTATAGCACCATCCCTGCTGCTGTGCTTTGGATCGTGCTGTAAGTGATTAATAGTACGATCCAAAGGGTTAACCGCACCGATCAGATCATTGATCTGATCAGTGCTGTTGGTTTCACAGGTCAACTGATCAGGTCAGATGACATATACAGGGAATAATGTGAACTCACACACTGAGCTCGCATTAGAGGGAGGGACACAGCCAAGGGTGTACTATTATGCTTTTGGTCATGAAGGGGTTAAATGGGTATCATCTATGAAGGAAAAACTGTTAAGCCCTACTTACATGGAACGATTTTTGCCCATAAACTAGCATTGTGTGACTATATATAGCATTCATTTATGGAACTGTTCACATGGGCCATTATATGGGGACAGAAGGATCATTCTGTACCATAGACTTAATGGCAAGGAAAGCAAATACAACTCCTATAAGCGGCAGCCTTGAAGCCAGGAGATTCCCAACCATTGATCCACACTGATCTAACAATCCAATGAATAGGTGATACGCCTTTTTGTTCCATAATACTCTATTAATGAATACAAAACCTACGACAACTGGAGAAAAATAATATACAGGACACGAACATTTACACTGCTTCATCATTCTAAAATCAGCAGAGACTTTTCTCCAACCTATGCAGTTAGGCTACGTTCACACATTGCATATTTTTGAGCGCTTTTTTACACGCGCTTTTCAAAAATACGCAATGTGCCTTGTGTCTGCCAGCAAAGTAAATGGAAAATTCACTTTGCCGTGTAGACACTGCGTAAAAATATGCAGCGCTTTTATGGGAGAAAATGCAGCTGCGTAAAGAATTGATATGTTAATTCTTTACGCAGCAGCTCCTGAGTTTTCTCCCATAGGGGCTGGCGCTGCTGGAACTGAGGTCACAGAGGGGAGGAAGAATCCTGGTTCCTCCTCCCCTCTGTGCCATGTGTGACCGCCCCCATTTGATTTCGCAGTGTATTAATATACACTGCGAAATCAAACTTAAACAAAGCCAGAAGTATTAAAAATAATAAAGATTTCATACTTACCTCTCCGCTGGCTTGTTCCCGCCATCCGCCAGGGAAGAGTGATGTCACAGAGGGGAGGAAGAATCCTGGTTCCTCCTCCCCTCTGTGCTGTGTGTGACCACCCCCTTTTGATTTTGCAGTGTATTAATATACACTGCGAAATCAAAATTAAACAAAGCCAGAAGTATTAAAAATAATAAAGATTTCATTTTACCCCTCCACTGGCTTGTTTGCGCCATCCGGAGCTGTGCGAAGGCCATGTACTGATGGAAAAAGACCTGCCGTGATGTCAGAGGGGGCGTCCCCAGTGCTGATTGGCCGCTCACAGTCATGTGATACATATCATATGACCGTGAGTGGCCAATCAGCGCCGGGAATGCCCCCTCTGACATCACGGCAGGTCTTTTTCCATCAGTACATGGCCTTCGCACAGCTCCGGATGGCGCAAACAAGCCAGTGGAGTGACATCACTCTTCCCCGGCCCGTAAAAAAGTGTGTTGTCTGAACAGCACTGCTTCTTTTTTTGCGCGGGTAAAAAACTTGGTAAAAATGCCCGCGCAAAAAAAGTGAGATGTGTGAACGTAGCCTAACACCAGAAGTTCAGGTCTTCCTGTTAAACTGGCTTAATACTGAAAACACTAATCTGCTTGGGCAGGCCTACAGCTGTCTCTACCAACTTCATCTCTATAACAGGTAGTAGTGGACTCATCCCTGTAATAAATTATCATCTGACTTCACTGAAATCTGCCTGCAATGTCTCCAATTGGCTCTGATTACATATTTTTGTTTTCACACTGGAAAACATTTCAGAAACCTTAATTACTGCTAAAAGCCATACAGCTCTCCACTTAATGATGTTTCCCATTTAGGAATAAGCACATGTAACTCTATACTAATGACCCCTATCTTTTATTGTGAAGAATGGGTGCCAAATTGTTCCATCTGCATTATATTTTTACCCTTTGTTACTGCTGAACATTTAAAGAACCACCAAGGAAAATGAAAAAGGAATTTAGAGACACGTCCACTCATATAAATGTTTTAACTCACTTCATAGCGCTAGGTTTAATCACATACAGTCCTGCTCATCGTTATTGGCACCCATGAAATTAAGGTACCTAATGTTGAATATCTTCAGAAAAAAATAAATCATGTGAAACAACTTTTTTTGTATAGAGACTCGCGTTAAATACAAAAGAGCAAATGATAAACCATAATTAAAAAAAAAAACAAAAAAAAACAATGAGCGGGAAAAAAGAAAAACCTAAAGGCCCCGTTACACCTGCCGACACCGCCGGAGATGTCGGCGGCAACTGGCGGGTGCGCGCACGTTTTTGGCACCCCGCCAGCGTTGCCGCCCCCCGTTTACACAGGGAGACATCTCCGGCGATGGGCTGGCGAGCTGAGACATGGCATCGCTGCCGAGGTTTCTCATAACCCCAGCGGCGATGCAGGACAATGGGAGCCTATGGCCGTTTACATGGGGCGATGTGTGCACATCGCCCCAGATTGGCCGCCTGGTTTCACATCATTGATGTGAAACCAGGCGAGCTGTCAGAGCCGTCGACATCGCCCCTTTACATTAGGTGATGCAGGGGCGATGTGGCCTTAAAGCTTGCTGTTACACTGATATTGGCACACTTTACATGAAATCAGTATAGAAACACATTTTGACTCACCAGTGGCAAAACTCAAATGAGAATTTTATTACTTCAAGCCTTCAGCTTAATTTTTAACCCTGGCGACTCAATGGATAAACGCTTTGTAGGAAGTTTGATCTTGTGCAAGCCTATATAGGGTCCACCAGGGTCTTCTCTGCCGTTATCTTGACAGTATCAAGGCAATGAGATGCTGGTCTTCTTCTTTGCCTTGTACCTTCTATTCTTCCTAACATAATGTCCTTCTATAGTGATTTTTCTCTTCATATTATGTGTCCAAAGTAGGCAAGTCATAATCCTTGCTTCAAGTGATGTATCTGGTTGATTTGATCCAAAATGGATTAGTTTGTTCTTGTCATCCAATGTATTGATAACATCCTTCTCCAGCACCACATTTCGAAGGCATTGATTGTTTTTCTGTCTTATTCCTTTATCGTCAATGTTTCTCTTTCGTATATTACTACAGAAAAGACCAGACTATGTATGAGCCGTCTTTGTTGCCAGTGAAATATTCCTTGGTTTGAAGATTTTGTCCAGTGACTTCATTGTGGATTTTCTCATAGCTATTCTCCTGTTGACTTCTGGTGTCATCGTTCCATCTGGAATGATTATTGATCCGAGTAGGTTAAAGTCCTTTACCAATTCTAGTACATCGCCATCCATCTCAAATGTATCCTTGTCGTACCTGCCAGTAGTTAAAATCTGTCGTCTTTGTGTTGAGCAGCAGTCCCATGTTTGAGCTTTCCAGCTTGACACTCAGTATTAAGTCCTTCATTCCATCTACACTTGTTGCTATCAGTGTTGTATCATCTGTATATCTTAGTTTGTTGATGTTGATGATTCTTCCACCAATTTTGATTCTTTCTTGTTTTTTCAGCAAGTCTAGCCTTCCTGAAAAAAGCTTCTGTATATGAATTGAAGAGAAATGGTGACAGGATGCAACCTTGTCTGATGCCTCGCTCTACTTTGAACCATGTTGTGTCACCGTATTCCATTTGGATTGTTGCTTCTTGGTCGATGTAGAAGTTCCTCATGAGGCTGATCAGATGAATTGGCACACACACATCCTTCATGGTACTCCAAAGTTTCTGGTGATTAACACAACTGAAGGCTTTGCTATAGTCGATGAAGCAAAAATAGAGCTCCTTGTATTTATTGGCCTCTACCATTATCAATCTCTTGATAGCAATTGCATCTCTTGGTCCTATTCCTTTTCTGAATCCTGCTTATACCTCTGGTAACTCTTTGTCAAAGTAAGGCTGTAGCCGTCTTTGTAGGATCTTCAGCAGTGTTTTGCTGACATAAGGTATGAGTTCAGTAGTCTGATAGTTTCCGCAATTAGTAGCAACACCTGTGATAAATTGTCAGTGCCCATGTGGCATGAAATAGCTACTGAACCAGTGTTTTCAAAAGCCACATGTTAGACCCTGTTCCTTTTCACAATGGTGAAGTCTGAGAAAATCAGAACTGTTATTAATAGCAAACACAAGACTTCCCAAGGGTATAAGGTTGTCTCCAAAGACCTTGGTATCCCAGTTTCAAAGCTGTGCATTGTTATTAAGAAGTTTGCCAATCATAGAACCGCCAAAAGCCTACCTGGATATACAGGAAACAGGAACACTGACGAGATGTCTTTGAATGTTGGTGTGAATGGTGGAAATAACACCACGTCAAACATCCAATGACCTGAAGTCAACCCCTGGATCAGTCTGGGATCATGATTTCAACAATTACCAAACACCACATGCTAATCCAAGTAGACCTTTACGGGTGAAAGCCAAGGTAGAAAACATTGCTGAAGAAAAGAAATAAAGGCCCCGTTACACGGTACAATATCATGAACGATATTGCTGAAACGTCACAGGTTTGGAGTCATTCAAACAACATCGTTACTAGGTCGTTGTGTGTGACACCGAGATACGACTACGATAAATCGTTGGATTGATGATCGCAGATTTGAGAACATGTTATCAAATCAGACGATCCTCATTCAGCCAACTTGCTGCATCGTTGTGTGTGACGCTGCGATAACGATGTCATTAACGACTTTGCCTATTCACAACAGTGAACAAGTATCGTTCGCTGGCTTGTGCGAACGATAGCTGCTCGCCACATCATTGGTGCATCATTCACAATATCTAGACGTGTGACATCTCACCAATGATCTCTAAACGATGTCTCAACGGCCGCGCTCTCGTGAAATCGTTGGTGAGATCTTAACGACATTGAAGTGTGTAAGGGTACCTTAAAAAGGAATAACTGATCTTTGCCAAAGAGTACCTTGACAAACCACAATTCTTCTCTGAAAATGTTCTGTGGACAGATGAAACAAAAATAGACCTTTTTGGCAATGCAAAGCAACAGTTTGTTTACAGACAGTGCAATGAAGCTTCTAGGGAAAAGAACACCCTACCATTAGTTAAGCATGTTGGAGGATCCATAATGCTGTGAGATTTTTTTTTTGCTGCATTTGGTACTGGAGGTTGTATCACTGGAATCATGAAATCAGAGAATTATCAAGAGATTTTAGAGTGAAATGTCCAACCCAGTGTAAGAAAACTTAGTTTGAGTCAAAGATAATGGGTCCACAAGCAAGACAAGGACCCAAAGCACATATCCAAAAAGTACACAGGAATGGTTGAAAAAGAAAAATTGAGTTTTAAAATGACCACAATGAATCCTGACCTCAATACCATTGAAAATCTTTGAGGTGAGATGAAATCTGACATTGGGAAAAAGGACCCTTCAAACATTCAAGAGCTTGAACAAACTGCAAAACAGGAGTGGGAGAAAATGCCGGCTGACAATTGTAAGGGCCACGTCAAACGGTTTCATTTCCTGAACGATATTGTTAGCGATCACATGCACGCGCGATCGCTAACAATATCGTTCACATCATTGGTGAGTTGTCACACAGGCAGACTCACCAACGATGTGGACCAGCGAGAACGCTGGTAACCATGGTAATCATCGAGTTACTAGGTGCCATGCGGCGCTTAGTAACCCGATGTTTACCATGGATACGAGCTCCCAGCATAGGCTGCGAGGCGCTGGGAGCTCGTTCACCGTTGCTCTGCCGGTGTCACACACAGCGATGCTGCCTGTCCACCGGTCGACCAACGATAGATTTGTGAACATGCAAGTTATACTGATTCTTGTCCAGCAAACTGTTACATCATTCTGCCCAGCTTCTACTTTTCTATATCATGCTGTCCATGGATCTCGGTCTGCAAGTACATAACAGGTTCCCTTTGTCCTTTAGCAAACAGAAATTAAAATTGCTAGTATAGTATTTGCCTCTAGTGGCCAGAGTTTCATTTTAACCCCTTAAGGACCGAGTCACTTTGCATTAATGACCAGACCGTTTTTTGCAATTCTGACCAGTGTCCCTTTATGAATGCTGGAACGCTTCAACAGATCCTAGCGAATCTGAGATTGTTTTTTCATGACATATTGGGCTTCATGTTAGTGGTAAATTTAGGACGATTTTTTTTGCGGAAAAATTGTAAATTCGGCAAACATTTTGAAAATTTTGCACTTTTCAAGTTTTTCATTTTTATTCTGTTAAACCAGAGAGTTAAATAACATTTCCCACGTGTCTACTTCACATCAGCATAATTTTGGAAACAAAATTTTTCTTTGTTAGGAAGTTAGAAGGGTTCAAATTTCATCAACAATTTCTCTTTTTTGTGTGACCACATCACATTTGAAGTCACTTTGAGGGGCCGATGTGACATAAACTACCCAACAATGACACCATTCCAAAAACTGCACCCCTCACACTACTTAAAACCATATTCATGAAGAGTATTAAGGGAAACAGGAGCAAACTGACCCTAAAATTTGTTGGGCAATTTCTTCTGAGTACACTGATACCTCATATGTTGTGGAAAACCACCGTTTGGGCGCTCAGAAGGAAAGGAGCGCCATTTGACGCTCCAAGCGGAAAATTAGCTGAAATCGTTAGTGAACAGCATGTCACATTTGGAGATTCCCTGATGTGCCTAAACAATGGAGCTCCCCCACAAGTGAGATTTTGCACTGATGATAATGGGGCTCCACTGTATTTTTGGACACTAGCACAGGTACAACAGGCAGGTACAGGTTGCCACCCACCCCTAGCTGCCTAGTTTTACCTGGTTGGTAATGAAAATACAGTGGAGCCCTTTTTTTAAAATTATTTCTTGAAATATTTTTTTTAAATGACGTGGGCTTCGCCGTATTTTTCGTTTCCAGCCAGGTACAACTAGGCAGCTGGGAGCTGGGATCCACAGTGTGGAGAGGCCCAAGCATTCTGGGCTCCCCACGCTTCAAATTGCAGCCCACATACGCCCCAGAAAATGAAGCGCTGTACCCAGACTCTTCCAGTTGTCCTGGTGCCGGTGGCAAACTAGGTAATAATGGGGTAACGCCAGCTTTGTATTGGCAGCTGGCACTAAGCCTGAGGTTCATAATGTCAGGCCAATGTTAGGCCTGCCCATTAGGAACCTCTAAGTCAATGATAAATAGAACACCACACCGTGAAAAAATCATTTTATTATAACAAAAAACACAAACACATATTTGGACTCCATCTTTATTACCCCCAAATGCCTTTCAATGTAGTCCACAACAATGGTCCCACGATCGCCTCCAAAGACTGCAGCAAAGGATCAAGGGTCCTTTAGCTGCAGTCTCTGGGGTCACACTGATGCTGCACTGTATGGCAATGATCTGTCATACAGTGCAGCTGTCAGTGCTGCAAACCCAAGTCCCAAAGATCACATGATCTCTGATGCTTGGGTCAGGTTACCAGATTTTGCCATGGCAACCTGAGGTTGCCATGGTTATTGGCCCATCACAACATCACAATGACATTATGATGGGCGGATCACCATGGGGAGAGGGGAGTGACCCTGTGCTCCCTCTCCTCGGACTCTTAAGTGCTGTGATTGTAAGATCACAGCACTTAGGGAGCACTTAGGGCCCGGCACAGAGCCAGGAACAGCAATAACATAGTGATCGCTACTCCTGCCTGTCAGATCACTCCTCTTAGCCTTATCTCCTCCATGCAGGGGATGAGGCTGAGAGGAGCGGGGCAGAGCTGGTGGTCGGGCAGCACAAGACGGAGGAGAGCGGGCACCGGAGAAGATGGAGGAGGGGCTGCGGAAGGAGGAGAGTGGGGAGCAGAAAGAGGAGTGTGGATGGGAGAACAGCGGAGAGAGGAGGGAACAGAGCTGGGAGCGGAGGCAGGAGAGCAGGGAGAGGAGGTGAGCAGGGCACAGGACGAAGCCTGGAGAGCGGGGAGGAGACCGGGAAGAGGTGGGAGGAGACTGGGGAGTGGAGGCAGGATAGCGTACTAGCGTACTAGCTATACTTGTAACGAGTATTTTTTAATACTCGCATAGTAGTCCGAATAGCAAGTCCAATGTTAGGCTCTGCCAACACACATCCGGCTTTAAAACGAGTCTTTCCAGAACAGGGTAGAAAAGTGGGCTTTTTTGAATTTCTATTGCATAAAACACCTTTCTGTGCCCCCCGGACAGAGCCCAACATTCAATCTGCTCTCGCTGAGGTGCCAGCTCCCATTGTGTACTGAAGGGAGCTGTCAATTTGTGTCAGATTGATAACAATGGACACATCACTCACGAGCACCAGTAATACTCGTTGAGTAACAAGTATCGCGAACACTGTACTATTCGTGCGAATAGCAAGTAGTAATGATTACACTCGCTCATCACTAGTGTCATCTTATATGGCACAGTTCACACTACTATTTCTGTACCCTCTAAAAACTTACAAAGAAGGTGTCTCTGCCAAGGTATTCATGAGACCAGAAACTCCATGAGGTTAATATGGTGACCTTTCAGCTACCGGCTTGTACTTAAACACCTTAAAGGTGTGGTCTGAAACGAACATTAATTTTTATCCTAAATGTGTATGTTTTGTAATAATCTAATTTCTTTTCTAACATACTTTTATTAAAAAGTCTGTATCCTTCCCTCTCTGCTTTACTTTATTTTTACTTACCTATTCCTTTTTGATTACATTTTATTTGAGAATCCCTAGTGCATGCTTAGATACTCAAACGAGATGTCATTAGGGGGCAGAGTCGAAATTTCACCACTGTGAAAGGAACACTACATGACTGGAGTGACAGTCAACCCTGCAATTTATGTTAAAAGTTTCTCTGGTTGTTTGTGAGCAGAAAGATGTGGCATCATCAATGATGGTTCCGCAACACAACCCGGAGTTTTGCAAGAAAAGCACCCTTTTTCCTCCTGATTCAAATCAAGATGAAATATCATCACTGACTTCCGTTTCAGGGGCTGGGATAATCCTTGCTCTATTGAGCATGCATCAGTTGTCAATTCCGACATGCTCAGTACTATCTCCCTTCTCACTGTGCTATAATCTTTTTGATACACAGTGACATTATGCTCCCTCGCTGGCTCTAAAGAGAAGTGATGAGCCAGCAAGAAAGCCCACTGTTAGTGCACATTGTAAGGAGCAAACAATGTGAGCAGAGACCAGCCTAGCCTTCGAAAGTGAAGTCTGTTTTGAGGAATATTCCACAGTCAGAAGGGAGCTCATACTGAGCAGATGTCAGAATTGGCTACCAACACATGCACAGTAGAGGACTAGCCCAGCCCTTGAAATTGATGACACTGATGACAATTCATTTCAGGGTGGGGACAAAGGTTGCGGCTGTGACCACAGGTTCTGCCCCCTGATAACGGCCCATTTGATTAACCCAGAAGGACATGGAGATTGTCAAAAAAAATGTCATCAAAACAAAAGTATGTAAAAAAAAAGTTTATAAAATTTATATTCCACAAGTAGGGTGTTCATTTGACACTTGCCTGAGAGATCAATTATTGGTAAAGTGTCATCAACCATGCAGGTTATGGAGGAACATTGTGGCACAAAGCCATCAATCAATGGGAAAGCATCAAATGGTAGAGAAGGAATCAAGAGGACACACAAAGCCAATGGAAATCTTGGTGCCATTATCATGGTTAGGTGATCCTTTGAATAACAACTGAGAAGTCTGGTTCTTCAACAGGTGTGTAGTTTTTTTAAAGGAGGGGTTCTATTGGGCAAAATGATTTTCAACAAGCACTGCTTAAAGAGTAATTTGTACTTTAAAGTAACTTTACATAATAAGCTATCTTGTGTGTGCATGAGAATAACACTATCTTTGGCCATGATATGACTTTGATAATATCTTTTGCATTTGACTGTAAGCTAATGGGAGAAGACATACACCCCACAGCACACATGGATTCCTGCTCTTCATTCCTTAGTGAGCATACTTACAGATACAGCAGCAATATGGAGGAAATTGTACTGCAGTGCTGAGCTGCATAGATGTGAATCCAGCTATGTGGTGAAATAAAAGGCTTGCTAAAATACTTGGCATATTCTGTCTGTGTTCCCCACAGCTTGTATTCTCAATCTGTTCCTCACTCCTCCTCAGGGCCAGCCCCAGGCTGTTGTGGGCCTTGGGCAAAAGAATCTCAGTGGGCCCCTTTAATACATACCACCATTCTTGATTGTAATATAGAGGCTGTGGGCTGTATATAATATATGTAATGACCCACTGAACCTGGTGGATCTTTTTACTCCAAATTATGTCTGAGTGTTCACTGTCTATTAGTCTGAAACATTAGAAACTGAGGGAATTTTATTGTCTCATTGTACTGAAGGTGTATTTTTGACTGCAAAACCTTTGCAAAGTGATTTGGTCCTCAAGTCCCCTTTTGGTATCATCAGCAAAACCTTGTGACTATCTTTGTTTTTCCTCTGACTTTCTGTACATGAGCCTGAACACCCTCTTTTACATCCCTTTTTGTCCTCCTCTCTGAGGGTCATTTTTCTCTACTTTTCTCTCTCTCCTTTACCTATCATCTACAAAAGATTTGATGTAAGTGTTTTGTCTTACCGATGCTTTTTACTCATATTTTGGACCTTGTTATAATAAAACTATTCACTGTTTTGCATTAGACAAACTGAGTCCTTCTTTGTGATTGAGCTACTAGTTGGTTTTTGACACACTTTTTTGAACCATAGTCTAAACTCATCATCTTTTTGGGTTCCTGTATATAATATATGTAACACTATCCCCATAAATATGATCTCCCATGTGCCCTCTCCCCCATGCGTTCTGTGTGCCGGTTCCTCTGTGTACTCTCCCCCATTCACTCCCTCATGCTCGCTCTTCCCTGTGCATTCTCTTCTCCATGTTCACGCTGTCCCCGTGCATTGTCCCCCCATGCGCTGTCTCCCCGTGTGCTCTGTTCCCATGAGCTTTGACCCACCTTGCGCTGTCTCCCCCTATGTGCGCTGTTTTCCCCAGTATCCTCTCTGTCCCGTGCGCTCTCTGCTCCTGTGTGCTGTTCCCCCATGTGCTCTCTCCCCATCCCCGTATGCTCTCCCCCTGGGTTCTGTCTCCCCCATAGCATGCACTCGCTCCCCCTTTGCGTTGTCTCCACCTCTCATGCACTCTCACCCTGGGGGCTGTCTCCTCATCCCATGCATTTTAGCCCTTCTCAGTGTGCTCTCCCTTCCTAGTGCACTCTCCCCCTCATTGCGCACTCTCCCTTTGTGCGATCTCTCCCTCCTATGCACTCTTTCCCCCAGTGCACTCTTTTCTCCCCCCTTTCACTGTCTCCTAATAGGCTCTCTCGAATATCTCCCATGGGCTGTCTCCCCAGTGTGCTGTCCCCCATGTGCGACAGCGGCAACATCTGGTTTGTTGGACTGCTTATTACTATTCATAAGCCGGCAACAGAGATTAATGACATCACCTGTGTGGCGCTGTATAATGACACCGTTCTGCTGGCTTATTACTATTCATAAGCCGCCACCAGTCTGGATGATATGTTCATCGCACAGCACAGGGGGGTGAAGACAGCATGCATGCATGAGTGCATGGAGGGAGAGAGACAGAACACAAGGGAAGATGAGCGCATGGGGGAAAGACAGTTACCCCGGGACTCATTAAGGGCATGGATGTTGTCTCTGACAGTGAGTGGGCCTTCCTGTTTGTTCCAGGCCCCAGCACTTGCTCTGCTCCTCTTCTTTCCTCCCTCTTTCACTTATGGCAAAATATAACAGGATACCTCATTGCGATGGCAGGCAGTCCTGTCTTGTGCAAGAGGAGCTGAGCTGTTTATTTCAAGAGTGTATGACAAGTTAAGAAGGCGGGGGTAGGGGAAAAAGAGGCTCCAAAATGTGGGGAAAAAGCAGAATCTTTTGATAAGATAGCATAAATCAAATATTGTAATATAAGTTTGTTGGAAATACAATTCAGTTCTCGTTTAACAATATACAAATTTACAGATTATGGAAGATTTTCTGTAGCAACTCCTGCTCTAGGGAATTCATCAAAAAAACATCGACATTTGTGAGTTTATCCATCTCACAGCAAAGTCTCTATATAATTCTGTTAGTGTGAAGATAATACATATTGCTGCAGGCTCACATAATCCAGAACAAAGTGGCCTGTCCTAACGAGCTGTGAAGCACCAGGACAAAGTTATGCCTCTTAGAGAGTAGGAGATATTAGTGATTTTTCTTACTTTCTTGGATGCTAGGATTTCGCGCACCTCTTGCTGGAAATCAATAAAGCGATCGTGATAGATGGCCATGCACCACGCTTCCATGAAGTAGCTGTTTTGAAAAGAAGAAAAAATTGAGTTATCCAGTGAACCTTTCATTAACAGCTAATAAAGTATTTACCTGATTTTTTTTCCCTTTTTTTTGCTTTCATAATTTACAGCTCAGGGCCCATCAGGATCGTTTGTTCATAAAATGCCTCCCCATAACAGCATGGTCAATCAATTTTTTTAATGGATGTTCCTGATGTACAGCCAGCTCTGGTAATTACATTTAAAGTGGCTTAATTCAGAGCTGTAGCAAGACCCAGTGAAGAATCCTGATTTTATCAGAATTTAAAAGCCTGAAGACCTGTGAGGGACCATGTCTCCATTATCCGGTCTCATTTGAGAAAAGCAGATTGTAGGATTAACTGAACTGGTGCATAAACAAATTAAATTTGTGTAGACAATGACACAAATGTTGTTCAGCATTAAGGTCTGAGGATTAATGTATGACAGAAAAACAGGCCACCGTAGAGCCACAGCCGCATTGTACTCTAATTCACAACTTTCTTGTTTTGTGCCAGATATCCGTTATATAAGCATTATAATTCATGTACAAACATGTGCTTCCCGCTCTGTAACCACAAGTCCTGGACACCGGTCATGTAGACACAATGTGAGATATAACCTTCGTATAGGGGCTTCATTCCCACTTTTTGCTCATAACGAGGGGCAGATTTGTTTGTTTTTTCCTGATAATTACTAAGTGATAAATCAGTATTCAGTGCCCTGAAAACAACTCAACTACTATTTAATTATAAATATATTTACTTATTAATGCGACATCCTCCAAGTCCTGGACATGCAAACCCTCAATTAACAGATAAAACTGACTGTATTAGCGGCCATGTAAATATACAAGAGGTCTAATTAGTACGAGAAGTCGTGTACACGCCTCCATAGGGATGTCAGTATGAATATGAATAAGCAAATTCTCCTGCATCGCACTCCTGTCTTTAATAGGGCTCGTTCACACAACATTCTATACGGGTGTCTGCTGTTAGGGTTAAATTGGACAGCACATTGGCAGCACACTGACCAATGGTATTCAATTGCGCTATTTAGATGACATTTTCCGTAGTTTGGATGAATGTCGCCTATTTTAATCTAGTATGGGTGGGCAAAATAATAACTGGATCATACGTATAGAACTCCCGATTTTTACAGATACATTGGAATAAACTGTTTGGCCCATGTATATTAAAACTCTTAATGTCACACCGTCTTAAAAAATGGACACCTGAAAGAACATCAGGAGACAATTGTGGCTGTGCATTTTCTCTGCAATTTTGACAGAAAATAGCGATAACACCAGCAAAGCCATTTAATTCAATGTCACGATTTGGTCCATGAAATAGCAGTTTTCTGTCAAAATGGAATATGGGTCAATGCCACCCATGCAGTAGGTCTTAAGGATGTACCTAATGGGATTATTTAATAAGGAAACATTTTTTATAGCAATGTCGGCTCAGTAATAAGGTTATCTCTAGAAATCGGTAGTGATCAGCTATAGTTGCCAGGAGGGATAGTTAATACAGGAGAAAGAGAGAGGATTCAAAATAAACTAAACAAACTAGAACAGTGGGCAGCAACTAACAATAGTTTATAACAGGGAAAAATGCAAAGTCCTACAACTGGGCAAGAAAAATACAAAATAAAAAACAAACAGTATGGGAGGAATAAAGCTAAGCAACAGCATTAGTGAAAAAGACTTGGGTATAGTAATAGATCACAGACTGAACATGAGTCAACAGTGTGATGCAGCAGCAAAAAAGGCAAACACAATTCTGGGATGTATTAACAGAAGCATACAGTCTAGATCATAGCAAGTCATTATCGCTATCTACTCCTCTTTGGTCTGACCTCATCTGGAATACTGTGTCCAGTTTTGGGCACCACATTTTAAAAAAGACATCAATAAACTGGAGCAAGTTCAGAGAAGAGCGACCAGAATGGTGACTGGTCTGCAAATCATGTCCTATGGTTACTGGATTTGGGAATGTTTAGCTAAAAAATAAAAAGAAGACTAAGAGGAGAATTAATAGCTGTCCACAAATATCTCAAGGGCTGTCTCACTGTAGAGGGATCAGCTTTATTCTAATTTACACAAGGAAACACTAGAAGCAATGGGATGAAACTGAGTGGGAGGAGACTCAGAAAAAACGTCTTGACAGTGAGGGTGATCAACAAGTGACACAGGCTGAGAGGTGGTGAGTTCCCCTTCAATAGAAGTCTTAAAACAGAGGCTGGACAGACATCTGTCTAGGATGATTTAGTAAATCCTGCTTTGAGAAGGGGGTTGGATCAGATGACCCAGGAAGTCCCTTTCAACTCCACCATTCTATGATTCTATGATTTTCAATGCGGAGGATGAGGAGGTCGAAGAGTTGTACTTTGTATGTGTTTCTCTACTTTCCTAATAAAGTTTTTTCTCCATAAGAAAACCCCTTTAATTAAAAAAGAAAAAAATTCCTGTTCACATTGTGTACCCTAGAAGTAGTGTTACTGCATATACTGTAAATATTATAAAACCTTGCAATCACGGAAAACAACTTGAGTAAGTTAAAAAATAAGCGAAACAGCTGCAAAAGCAAATAGCATTTTATGAAGTATGAAAAAAGACCAACACCTGTGATCCCAAACTACTAGTACTCCACTAGAACTCCCTAGGAAGGCCATATCTCAAATGTGATACTTAGTTTAGGGCTCCACAATGTAAAATGGATATAGGAGAGCTAGATGGGACTTGTAGTAATCAACAAAATTATTAAATGGGATAGGAGGTATCATAATAAATATGACTTAAATTTGAATTTATGAATAATGATGTCATCAATACAAAAAACTGGCATAGGATCTTAATATGCCAAGAACTGTACAAATGGAAACAAAAGTTATTAGCGGTGTCTGGAGCTCTTTGAACAAATGGGACAGAAATTAATGATACGTTTGTGAGTACAAACCTTTAATGAAGTTCTCTGAGCGCCACAACACGTTTCGATAGCCAAGTGCTATCTTCCTCGGGTAGTCACCACCTGAAGAAGATAGCACTTGGCTATCAAAACGTGTTGAGGCGCTCAGAAAACTTCATTAAAGGTTTGTGCTCACAAACATTAATGTCTGTCCCCTTTTTCCAGCGCTCCAGATACCGCTAATAACTTTTCTTTCCACGTATACACCTCCCCTCCTGGGAGAGCGGTAGAAACAGCTCAGAAGCTAATCACCTCATCGAGCTGAAGGACCTGCGGTGACGCGATTATTATTCCACCTGTCGCTGGTCACGTGATTGTACCCCGTGACCCAAAACCAGGAAACGCTGGGAAACACTGAAGAGTGGCTTCTACCCTCCGGATCCCTGCTTGAGGCCAAGCAGGATCCCAGAATGTCTGTCAGCCATATCCTCCTTCTCCTCTCACTTCCTAAAACTCAACATATACAAAACGGAACTCATCATCTTTCCTCCATCCCATCTTTCATCCTTACCACCTGATCTATCTATTATAAATGTCATTATGCTCTCTCCCACCCCTCAAATTCACTACGTCAGAGTAACTCTTAACTCTGCCCTGTCCTTCAAACCACACATCCAAATGCTTGCCACCTCCTGTCGCCTCCAGCTCAAGAATATTTCCAGAATCCCTCCTTTCCTCAGCCCCTAATCTACTAAAATTCTTGTATATGCCCTCATCATCTCCTGCCTTGACTACTGCAACCTCCTCCTCTGTGACCTCCCTACTAACACTCTTGCACCTCTCCACCTCCTCAACTCTGCTACCCGAATAATCCACCTCTCTCCTCACTACTCCCCTGTTTCTCCTCTCTGCAAATTTCTTCACTGGCTCCCAATTCCCCAATGAATCCAGTTCAAGCTACTAACACTGACGTACAAAGCCATCCATAACCCGTCTCCTCTCTATATCTTTGAACTAATCTCCCACTATCTTCCCTCACATAATCTTCGATCCTCCCAAGTCCTCCTCTCCTCCACACTTGTCCGTTCATCACACAACCGACTCCAAGATTTTTCCTGAATATCCCCATCCTCTATAATTTTACGCCCCAACACATCTGATTATCCATCACGCTCCAATCCTTCAGACGGAACCTGAAAACCCATGTCTTCAGGAAAGCTTACAGCCTGCAATGACCGAGCTGCCGCCCCACTGCCACTGGAGCTTCTGCATCCTTGGCCTACTGTCTCCTCCCCAATATCCTGTAGAATGTAAGACTGCAAGGGCAGGGTCTTCTGCCCTTTGTACCAGTCTGTCATTGTTAATTTGTTTACTGTAAACTATAGCTATAATTTTGTATGTAACCCCTCTCACGTACAGCACCATGGAATTAATGGTGCTATATAAATAAATAATAATAATAACCTTCCTCACCTCCAGGCTGTCACCAGAGTTGTGCAGGGGTGCACAACCCCTAGAGGTGAGTGATCACTTAGTATCCAAACTGGTCATGCACTAGACCACCAGGTTCAACTCATGGGCACTTCCTGTTCTTTTCTCTTTTCAAGAACTGTACAAAAACCATTCATTATGAGTGAAGGAAAGGTGATTTAGACAAAAGTATAGGAAGGGGGTCTTTACTGTAAGAGTAGTCAGTCTTTGGGATGAACTTCATCAATAGCTAGTAAAGGCAGATACTGTGAAATTTGGAAAAAATAATAGATGAGATCAGGTTTTTTAAGTAATATAACACTGAATAATATAATGAATCTTTAACCTATGTAACAATGCCTCCTAATATGTACAATAAAATCACATTTGTTTGTTATGACTCCAATATCTTCTTTTTTATACAGTTATATACATCATATGTGAGAACAGGTTTTTATGATAGTTTTTTTTTTGTATAAAAAAAATCCACTCATCATCTGCAGATTTTCTGAACTTCAGCAAACACATCGTTGCCTCCATAATAAAGCAGGAACATTTCTAGATATTTTACGTGTAACATTCTGACTGGTGTGTGTAGAGAAAAAATATGTATTTTCCGGAGAATGTATGACCACAGCAGTAAATTATTGTTCACAGGCTGCATCCCTACACAAAAGGTCATGACCTGTATTCATCCTGTACACAGGATCTGAAACCCCAGGGGGGTCTCCAGAGTACACACAGAGGTTGAGATTCATAACAACTCTAGTGGCTTCAAAGGAATCGACAAATCATCCCTGATGGCACGGTTTACATTCCATACTTTTGCTGTGGGAAGGAAAGTGCTGTAAAACTATGCTATGGTCCAGTCAAAAACCTGGGATTAGAATATTAAGATTAAAGGCTGTCCTCGAAATTCAACCTCAAGGTTAAGCCTATAAAAGACTTGCTGACAAAGAGGTCTTTGTTCACAGATTGGGATTGGCTGATGTGATCCATATTTCATTTCTCCTTCCCCAGGAAGCAGAAGACATTAGACTGGACAGTTTAGGTATCTCTGTAATGTTCTCCCTTTTATTCTATAACTGTTCTGCATATCTGTATGCCCTTTTTATTTTCATCTTTTATATATTTTTATTGTAAGCACTGTAACTTTTTATATTAAAGCTTAACACTTTAATAAGTTTGATCCTTGTATGGTCTAAAAGAATCCATAGTCTTAGAGTGTGTGACGTGATTGGCAGACAGAAGTATATTTCAGGGACTCATCACCCTGTGTGTTTGATGAGTTGTGGCACCATGTTGTGTAGTTGGGGGTGTTTCGACTGTGTCGGGGTGTGATTTATGCTCCCTTTTGAGCCTAGTACAGGGGTTGAGTGTTGGAGTGAGTGAGAAGAGATAAATTAACCTTTGCAGGCACACACCAAGTCACATGCTGAGAAGTTGGTATGTGGCAGTGTGGTATAATGTCTCATACATAATCATCTAGAAAAATCATTATACTCGGTCGCAGCATTGTGTACCCGAATAAAGGTCACTAACAATACTTTCTACAATACAGGCAGAGCTGGTAAAGAGGTGACCGTAAAATATTACGCCTGTATATGTTGTATACTGCTCACTGTCTCGGAAAAAATAACATTTTTATGTTTAGCATTTTTTGTTGTTTTGTATTATTTATTTTTTTATTAAAAAGTTAGAATATGTAATATTTTCTAAAGATTAAAATCTGTTCTTAATATTTTAAGTTGCAGCCCAATAAAATGATTCCCCGGATTCACACGATAAATGATTCAATTACTCCTAATTAGGTAAATAGAATTAAACTGAACTGTTCCCGGCTTAATATGGTTTCTAGACACAGATTATCCAGGACAATATATTAGGTGTGCAAATCACATTAAGCTTGTTCTGCAGTCTTTGGGTGTGGGATGCAATATTTGTGCCACTCTATCTATATATAAATTGTATTTATTCCATGGTATTCTCAGAAAAAAAAGTCATAACATTATAGATGAATTGTACAATTATTGTATTAAAGTTGCTTATTGATATTTTATTAGGCAAATGTTGTCCTTAATGGAAATCTTTGAGAAAACAAATCCTGATCTCTGTAGCTATTTTTATGTTGATTTTGTGTACATATAATATGTGCTCATGCAATATCTATGTAGCAGACTTTTTTATATTATTTGTTAATTGTAATACATCTATGAACTGTACAGATGTTTTAAGACATGTGTGGTAAAACATGTTGCAAAGTAAGAATGTTTTTTTTTTTTTAAAGTGTTGATCGTTTATTTTTATCAATAAACAAAATGCAGATAGAGTGCTTAATGATATTGGTTCTATGTTTGGGGTATTTGTCCTGCTGCAGAATAAATTTGGAACCAGATGTCACTTAAGAATGTTCTTGCCACACTTAAAGGAATTGGGCAAATCATCAAGAGCTGCTGATGGCAGCTCCTTTTGCAAGAGCCAACCAAGGAAATCTCAGACGTATTCAATGCAAGACAAGTCTGGAGACGCTGCAGGTCTTAGTAGAATAACTTAAGGTACCGTTACACGCGTCAATATTGCATGCAATTTCACTTGCAATTTGCTGGTTGCAGTGAAATCATGGACACATTGCTCCATTTGTACACAGCAACAAAATAGAACAATGTGTCCATGATTTCACTGCAACCAGCAAATTGCAAGTGAAATTGCATGCAATATTGACGCGTGTAACGGTACCTTAAGTCACACAAGCTGCTCACAGTAGCACAATCAACATGTGGCATGCCATTGTAGTGTTTAAACACGGTTCGTGGAACATGTTGAAGAAATAGCAGCACCACAGGTTCCACAATTGATCCATCTGTACTGCAAGAAAATTTTGATGTCACATACCAAGCCTAAAGCATCAGAGTCTGTAGAATATTGCACTATGAGCTAGATGTTCAACTACAGTTATTCAAGTATTCACCCCACTGCTCGCAAATGCTTTCATGGTATAGATCTAGACAGCAGCAAAGGCTGGAGTGGAGGTCTATCATCTTTAGCTCTGTGTCCCACTTTTGTCTTGATCACAATGATACCTGAAGATTAACCTGGAGATAGCGTAGGCAATGTCATGAAGAAGCCTTCAAGAGGACACATAGCATCCCTCCTACTCCTTGAATCATGCTTTGGGACAGCATAATGTACTGTAGCAAGACACCTTTAACATATCTGTCGATCCTGTGAATTCAATAATTCTATGATGTTTCCTTCTTGATGTTTTAATGTCAGTGTTGAGAAGTGTATTTCTATAAACTTCATCATTATCATTTCAGAGGCCAATCGAGATATGTAAGTGAGTGTTTCAGTGCTTGGCCCTCTACTGATCGTTAAAATAGTCAAAAGGCAAATATGACATGCAATTACTTGGTTAACATGTGTTAGGTTAACATTTTTAGTGCAGTTTTTGAATAACTTTTTTCCAAATAAAGCATGATTATGGTGTAGCTTTTTTCTTTAATCTTTATATAGGCTTCTTTACCATATGAAGGTTCTTTCTCCTTGCAG
Source organism: Allobates femoralis (assembly GCA_033576535.1). Taxonomy (NCBI): domain Eukaryota; kingdom Metazoa; phylum Chordata; class Amphibia; order Anura; family Aromobatidae; genus Allobates; species Allobates femoralis. The sequence goes on along the minus strand of JARQOC010000001.1, from coordinate 518,530,784 downwards.
TCTAATTTATAGATTACGGTACTATTAGGATGGTGGCATCTATTATGCAACCAGAGTTTGCCAGGTGTTGATGTTACATCACATCGCAATACAAGTGTATGAGGTTGCATTACACCTACGAGGGTACTGTGACAAGCAAGTCACAAAAAATCGAATGTGGTTTGACTTCTATTTATTTGCTTTTCACTGTTGCAGAATCCTTGGCGTCACAATGTGACCACACTCACTTGTATTGCAATGGAATCCAGCAGCAACATATACCAAATTCTGGACGCACGACAGGTGTTGTCAACAAAGTTGCCTTATAGCTGCAGCCTAAGGGTCCGCGCGCACTAGTGTATTAAATATTGGTCCGATTTTCATACAGAGAAGTTGGACGAGTGTCATGCAAAAATTATGCCATTGTGTGATTTTTATACTCGCCGAGTATCCATATACCATATATATAATGCATTTTTAATCTCAGCCGTTATTATTCTACAATCATTTACAGAAACATTTGCAGTGTTCTATGCTACAGAATGGTAATGTATCCGTAAAAATCAGACGGTATTCGGATGTTCCATCTGACATCCATTTTCTCTCATACCCATACACTTACATTGTTGAGTGTTGCCCATTTTACACATGCAGTAATTTCCTCAGGCTGAATATAGCTGAGGAAAAAAAAATTTGCAGATCAGCACCATCCCATTGAATTACATTGATCCAAGTTTAATCTGATTTTTTATCAATTTTTAATCATCTGAGTTATACGCTGGTGTGAGCGAGCCCTTATTATTACTATATTTTTAGATTACTTCTGGTCAGGGACATACATAGAAATCATAAGGCCCTATAGAAGAATTCCTAATTGTTCTAAAAAAAAATGTATCATAATAATAATATTCATCTGGGTCACATAAGAACATATTTCATAACTTTTTCCTCCTATTGAAGCATCTAGATTCCCCTTTCATTGCAGCTATAAAGTATAATGCCAACAAAAGTGCTCTGGAAACACTGTATATGATACCCCCATAATGAATTCCTCCACAGTACTCCCCACACAAAGTATGATGACCATACTGTACCCCCTCAACTACCGCGGCAATGAATGGTGACTGCCCCAACACAATATGATCCCTAACTGTAATCCCCACACAACCCACCATGCAGTAAAATGGGCCTATATACAGTATACTGGCCCCTACTATCATTGCAAATGGTATAATGGCCCCCATACAGTCCTTCGCACAGTATGATGGACCCCACACAAATCTTCGCACTGTATAATTGATTGCACACAGCGTAATGGCCCTCAAACAGGCCTCCATAAGGTATAAAGGCTTCCTTATAGCCATCCAAATATTATAATACCCTTATCAAAGCCATTCATATATTATAATGGGCCCACATAGCCCTCCATATATATAGTAATGGCCAGCACTTAATCCTCCATATGGCATAATGCACCCCAATAGTCCTCCATATAGTACTGTATAATGAACAACATTGCCTTCCAAATAGAATAATGCTTCCCCATAGTCCTCTATATATTAAAATGTACACCCATAGTCCTCCATATAATATAATGCAGCCCCCATATTAATGCTGTCTCTATATATTATAATGCAGTCTCCATATGATATAATTTTTTATTATATGCCTAAGAATAAGCAGGCCGGTACTTGTTAACCCCCTGCCTGTTGCGCCTAGCACCGACCGCGGCTGGCACCGAGAAGTCACAGATCGCTCCTGCCTGCGGTTCAGTGGCTTATACTGACATCACATTGACAGAGCAGCAGCACGTTTCCCACTCTGTTGATGTAGTGTGACTGCTGAAGTCATGATTATTGACAGTGGGCCCCTCACTATCAAACAGTCACCTGGCTGTCCATCAGCATGTTGTCAGTATTAAAGCCTCATTGACAGAGCAGCCTCGCCAGGCTCAACAGGCAGATAGTTAGCAACTATTTGCATGTTCGTTTTTAGGCCCATAGCAAAAAAAAAATGTAAAAGCTAGCCCACCAGTTCAAGGTGACCCCATCGGGATGGTCCTATCCTAGCATCAAATATTTAAAATCTTACCAAATGTCAAGTGATGTCACTATGATAAGGATTGAGCAGGACTCAACAGGGAACACCAAGCAATGGGAAACTATAAATACAATATCCAGCTCAAAGAAAGGCAGGCCACACCCTAGTTTGCATTAACAGCAAAAAAATACAAAACTAAAAAATTAACTGGAATGCAAGTATGTGAACATGCACCTACACATTGCAAGCACATACTTGCATTACAGTTCCCTTTTGCTTGTTTTGTTTGTGTTTTTTGGTAAGGTTTTAAATATTTGACACTAGGATATGATCGTCCCAATGGGGTCACCTTAGGTGATGGGATGGCTTTTACATTTTTGATCAAAATAATGTGACTAGTGATGGGCGAACCCGAATTGTAAAATTCAATGTCTGTACTGGTCTTCTAGAGTCTGTGCACAGACCCCCGAAAATGGACTTCTCAGGGAAGTCTATGTTACTGTTCAGGTTCAGCTGCCCAGATAAAGCTTGTTGAAATGCTGGAGTGCAGTCAATCAGCAAGCTTTAACAATTGTGAGACAGTGCGGGGGATCATATGCGAGGGGCGCTATGTCTCCCCCAGAATGCGCACTGTCACATATTGAGCCCGGTATAGGGTGTGAGAGAAAGGGACGGTCTGCTCCCTCCGCTCCGGGTCTTGCAAGGTCCCGGAAGGAGACACGGAGTTAAAAGCCTGGTTAGGAGGCAGGGCGGGGTTCCTTGTACACCGTTTTTGCCTAAGCTGCAGCAGGAGCAGAGATAGACTGGAGAGGTCTAAAGTTCCAGGAGGCCGTGGGCTACACTAACACGGTCTAGCCCGGGAGGGCTGGGAGCTCGAGGTGACCTATAACAGAAGCCCGTAACCTGAAGAAACCGGGTTACTTTGTATACTGTATCCTGTGTACCCGGCTGCGACCCGGATTACGGCAGCTTGTGCCACTGCTGTGTATGTATCAGCAATAAAACCGGGTACTGGTTGAACTATTGCCGGGCTCAACGTGTTTCCTGACTTGCAATCCCGGCGCTGCCCCACACAATGCAAAATGGGAATGAAAGTGGGACAATTATACTTAGTCTCCACACTGCTGTTACTGCTTCCTGGTATGCTCATTAAACCTTATGCATATTCCTCTGCTTTCCTTGACCACCCTCTGTGACAGTGTCTGCGATTCGTTACAGTCAAACTGCGCCTGAAGGTGGCGAGAAGACTCTACACTCCAACCACAGAGCCAGAGGCCACGAGATCTAGAGGAGCTGTGGCCGACACCTGCCACATCTGCTGAGAAGGTAGCCGTACTAGGTTCAGGGGACACGGCCGGTCAACCAACAGGACCTGTCGCTTCTGGATTGGGGCACTGTGTGCGGAGGTGCAAGCAGGAGTCAGGCGAGCAGGCAGTGCTGCGAGAGAGCAACCCGAGAAGGGAGAAACACGAAGGGGGTGCACTGGACAAGCCATCTTGGTTGCTGAGGACTATCCGGACTGCAATTGAACCAGAACTGTACCCTGTGGTCTAGCAGAGAAAGCTAAGTAAACCAGGTTTGGAACTCAGAACTGTGTGTGTGACTGTTCATTTCCTGCCTGAGGAGTGGTAGACTGATAAGCCGCGCAGGAGCCTGCTTGAGAGATGCTCCAATCCCTCCCTGCAGCCAGATCAGCCCCCAGCTGGCCCTCCATCACCAAGACCTCTACCCCGGATGCCCTGTGGACCCGATCCACCCCTGGGGAGCAAAACCATCACAGCTGCCATCCCATCATCCCCAGAGGTCCTGGACTGCAGCGGCGGCCACTAATTGCAATATGCCACAGGTGGCGTCAGTACAACCACCCCAAATCCCTACAAATTTCCCATTCCACAAACTCCTCCTTCCCCCTTCTTTTATTGACCGCTCCGGGGCCACGGACTGGGTCACGCCACCGGGACATCCCAATCCCCCGATGGCATCACCAGAGGGACCTGGCTCTGAGTACTCCACGGCCCCCACGGGGCGCGTCACTCCCCTTCTTGCAGGCTCTTAGCACACCCCGCTCGGCGTCATCATTCCGTCACCTGTGTTGAAATTCCTGCCTCCTCCAAACAGTATGACATGCACCCGGATGTCAGAGCCAGTCTGGTGCATTGTGGGGGCTTATCAGGCTGTACAGTCCTACTCCAGCGCATGTGCAGTGCGCATATTGAAGCCGCCTGTACACCTAATAAGCCCCCACATTGCACCGGACCGGAACTGATGGGGCGTGCTAAGAGACTGCGAGGAATGAGAATGGAGCCCTGCAGACCGCCCATGCCAGTCTACGGATGTAGACTGAATATAAGTTATTAAATCATTTTTTCCAAGCTTTATAGTGCAGTTTTAGCTCAGAGAGGAATGGTTAGGGATGAGCTAGCAAGGTACAGGGACAGGCAGTCATAGAATAGGGGGCTTAAGCCAGCTGACAGGTTCCCTTTAAATAAAGAATTTTTAAAAACGTCAGGGGGTCCCTCCCAATTTTGATACCCACATGGCTGGGTGCTGGTATTCTTAGCCTGCAGAGTCCCACGGTTATTGGGCCCACCCCAGGCTAAAAATAGTAGCCTGCAGTTGCCCCAGATTTGGAGCATCCATTTGATGCCTTTTACAGACCTGCACAGCTCATTAATCTGTTAGTTATGCTTTACACTAGTATTATCACACTGGAAGAATTGAAAGGAAGGGGGGTTAATCTGCGCAGCCATAGACAAGGAGACCAATAGAGGTAAATCTTGGATAGTAATTTATCTGTCGATGCATCTTGGACCGTAGAAACTCCTTCTTCAGGATAGGCTTATTGTGATTGTTCTGAAGGAGGAGTTTTTTCATTGCAAAACATGTTGATCCTTATCCAGGATTTACCTCTATTGGTCTTCTTGTCTACAGCAGTGTGGCTTAACCACTTACTTTACAGTCTACTAGCATCCACTTACAATGGTGCTGGTGCAGCCATATGATGTTTCCAGGTGTCAGGTGATCACGTTTCCTCACTCATACCACTTTATTGTGAAAGATAAGACCATGCACTATTTGTCTACTTATCACTAACAGTATAATGTGTAACGGTGTTTAAAGACTGTTGTCATCATTATCATCCTCACAACCTTTTCTTCTAACGTAGCTGCCCTAATCCGCTGGGTTACATTTTTTGTATTTGTTTCTCAAAACACCTGATCTTACTGGTACATGTACCTTCTTAGCTGATTTTTCATCACTGAATATGTAAAGGCAAGCACACTGCTATATTGTAGTGTCTGCAGCTTCTAAACCGTTAATCATAGATTTTTTGCCCATTAAAAATGCAGCAAAAATACATTTTTATTCAGTTATTTTTACTTTGAAGGCTACACTATAGGACTTGAAAGACTCCTGAGAAAATTAATTTACAAAATGCTAGGGAACTTCCAAAATGGACAATCTCATATTACATTTTACTTTTGGTATAACATGGGACTTAAGGGGATGTCACACGCGTCGATATCGCTGTCAATGTCGCTCGTACGTCACGGATTTTCAGTCGCTCGAGCGACGTAAAAGTGACGCAGGAGCGACATTGAAGCGTGTGACCAAGCAATGCAACCAGCGATATGTCGCTGATCGACGATCGCAGGTTTCACTGCCAGATGTAAAACCTGTCGCTCATCGCTCAGTAGACCTTGTGCATCGCTGCGTGTGACACTAAACTCAGCGACGTATTTTCTATTTTAACATCGTACAAGCGACTAAATAAAATCGCTCGCAAGATGGCGACATCACCGCATCGCTGGGTCATATTGACGCGTGTGACATCTTACCTGCGATAATTCCACATCGCTCCGGCGATTAATTTGTGACGCATGAGCGATATCGCGGGCGACATTGACACGTGTGACAGGCCCTTTAGTCTACGTTGATGAAAATGATTTAAATTATCAATAGATCTATCTCAGAGCTTAATTCTAAATACACAAAAATCTGTTTTGCATGTTTCCCTAATCTTCAAGTTAAAACATATATATCAACTCTTCTGCCTCACATTTCCCATCAATGAGTAGAATCCAAAATTAAGATTATTCTTTTCATAATCTCTGCCCTCAAAAAGCCAAATATCAAGGTAATATAATCTCCTTAATAAACCAATAGACAATGTCACCCAATCAACATCACTAACCAAATGATTGAGGGAACTCCCTACACCAACCCTACTTATATTGATTGATTATAGCCAGAAGTTTCTTTCTTCACAGCGATATATAAAAATGCTTCTTGATCTCTGTCATTGGGCCTACATTACCCCTATTGGAGAACATAGGGTGAGTATTTTGCATACATCAAATTGTTTCAAGTGTAATTCCCCTGAGGCTGATCTGTACCACTTCATGTGGTCTTGCCCAAAAATACAGTCTTTTTGGACAAAGATCCATGCTTTTTTCTAATCACTTGACCAATTTTGCCTTCCTTGGTCCAATCTGGGCCTTTTTCAGATGTCTGGATGCTGAACCATATTGATGTAATCCAGGTGTAAAGAAACATTTACACATAGTAGAAGCAGCGGGATCCAAAACGATACTTCACATATGACGTAGTCCGCAACCCCCTCCATACAAAATTGATTTTGGAAAAACCTATTTATGAAGAAGGATTTGGTGAAGGCATCTCTTCAAAAGGAACATAGTGTTCAAGATTTCTTTGACATTTGGGAAAGTTTATAGAACTTTACCTTAAAACATTCGTAAGTTCTTGCAAGATAATTTCAAACCAACCAAATGGTTTCAACAAAGGCTGTTTATGGGAGATCCTCCAATAATGCTGCTTTAGTTTTACCCTACAAATAATGTTGTTATTATTATTATTATTATTAGGTATTTATATAGCACTATTAGGATACATGGCGCTTTACAATTTAGAGGGTAGACAAAGACAGGTGGTCAGAGACGACCACAGATGACAACAAATCCACAATAAATCATACGGTTACAATAGGGGCAGGGATCCTGTCCGCGAGGGCTCACAGTCTAGAGGGGGTGGGGAGGGAGACAGTAGGAGGGGAGAGGTGAGATGGTGCAGTGGATAGGGTCTCAGTGTGTGTTGTAGGCTTGTAGGAAGAGGTGGGTCTTCAGGTTTTTCTTGAAGGTTCCCAGGGAGGGGAGTGTCTGATGTGGTGGGGGAGGGAGTTCCAGAGTCTGGCAGATGCACGAGAGAAGTCTTGTGTGCGGTTATGGGAGGTGGAGATGCGGGGGGTTGAGAGAAGGAGCTCCTGAGAGGAACGCAAGTTGCGTGAGGGGAGGTAACGGGAGACTAGGTCGGAGATGTAGGGAGGGGACAGGTTGTGTATGGCCTTGTATGTCAGGGTTAAGGTTTTGAAGCGAGATCGCAGGGGGATGGGGAGCCAGTGGAGGTCTCGGCGGAGAGGGGAGGCGGGGGAGTAGTGGGGAGATAGGTGGATGAGTCGGGCAGCAGAGTTGAGGATGGCACAGAGAGGTGCGAGGGAGGAGGCAGGGAGGCCAGTTAACAGGAGGTTGCAGTAGTCCAGGCGGGAGATGATGAGGGCGTGGACAAGTGTCTTGGCCGTGTTGTGGTCAAGGAAGGAACGGATAAGGGCGATGTCTTTTAGTTGGAGTCGACAGGCAGTGGCGAGGGCTTGGATGTGGGGCTTGAAGGAGAGGGAGGAGTCGAGGATTACCCCGAGGCACTTGGTGTGGGGGAGGGGTGAGAGTGTGCAGTCATTGACGGTGATTGATAGGTCAGGAAGCGGGGTGCAGTTGTTAGGGGGAAAGACGATGAATTCGGTCTTGTCCATGTTGAGTTTTAGGAAGCGGGAAGAAAAGAAGGATGCGATGGCGGATAGGCAGGGAGGAATTTTGGATAAAAGAGAGGAAATGTCAGGGCCAGACAGATAGAGTTGGGTGTCGTCGGCGTAGAGGAGGTATTGGAGTCCGTGTGACTCGATGAGGTTGCCAAGGCCGAGGGTGTAAATGGAGAAGAGTAGTGGTCCCAGGACCGAGCCTTGGGGGACACCTACAAAGAGGGGGTGGGGTGAGGAGGAGGTGTGGGAGTGAGTGACGCTGAATGTCCTGTCCATTAGGTAGGAGGAGATCCAGGAGAGGGCGAGGTCAGTAATGCCAAGAGACTCAAGAATTTGGAGTAAGAGGGAGTGGTCAACAGTGTCGAAGGCAGCAGAGAGGTCGAGAAGGATGAGGATGGAATAGTGTCGTTTGCTCTTGGCGAACAGAAGGTCAGTTACTTTGGTTAGGGCTATTTCGGTGGAGTGGTGAGGTCGGAAGCCGGATTGTAGGCGATCAAAGACAGTACAGGAGGAGAGGTGGGAGGACAGTTCGGAGTAGACGTGTTGTTCAAGACGTTTTGAAGCAAATGGGAGGAGAGATATGGGGCGATAGTTGGAGACTGTTGTAGGGTCTAGTGATGTTTTTTTAGGATGGGTGTGATTAGGGCGTGTTTGAAGGGTGAGGGGAATGTGCCGGATTTGAGTGAAATGTTGAAGAGGTGTGTTAGAGCAGGGATGAGGACTGTGGTGAGGTTAGGGATGAGGTGGGAGGGGAGTGGATCAAGGGTGCATGTGGTGAGGTGTGATTGTGCTAGGAGGGAGGAGAGGTGGTCCTCTGTCATGGGGGTGAAACTGCATTTGGGTGAGGGGGGATGGGCTGGAGGTGGGATGGGGCGGGGGGAGTGAGGATTGAAGCTTTGTCTGAGTTTGTCAATTTTGTCTTTGAAAAAGGTGGTGAAGTCGTCGGCGGAGATGAGGGGTGAGGGAGGAGGTGCAGGGAGACGTAGTAAAGAGTTGAAGGTTTTAAAGAGTTGTTTGGGGTTGTGAGACAGGGCGGTAATTAGGGAGGAGAAGTAGGCTTGTTTTGCGGAGTCAAGGGCAGTCTTGGAGGTATTGAGGGAACGTTTGTATAGGGCGAAGTGCTCTGTGGAGTGGGTTTTCTTCCATTTCCGCTCGGCTGCCCTAGTCGTCCGAGTTTATTGGTGAGGGTCGTGAGCCAGGGTTGTCGTTGTACTCGTGTTGTGTGAAATTTGAGTGGGGCGGCCTGGTTGAGGGCTGTGGTGAGAGTGGTGTTGTAGAGGGAAGCGGCAGCGTCAGCGTCTTGTGAAGAGGCCAAGTCGGAGAGGGGGAGGAGGGATTCTGAGAGTGAATCGAAGTCTATGAGCTTAAGGTTTCTGCGGGGGTGGAGGAGTGTCCGGAGTGGGGGGAGCGTGGTAGGGGAAGAGAGGGAGGAGAATGTCAGTAGGTTGTGGTCGGAGTGGGTGAGGGTCGAGTATGTGAGGTCGGTGAGGGAGCAGAGGCGGGTGAAGACTAGGTCAAGTGTGTGGCCACCAGTGTGTGTGGCGGAGGAGATCCATTGGGAGAGGCCAAAGGAGGAGGTGAGGGATAGGAGTCTGGAGGCAGCGGCTTTGGCTTTGGGGGTGTCGATGGGGATGTTGAAGTCACCCATGACGATGGTGGGGATGTCGGAGGAGAGGAGGTGGAGAAGCTAGGTGGTGAAGTGGTCAAAGAAGGTAGAAGGGGAACCAGGGGGGCGGTAGACAACAGCCAGTTGGAGGTTGCAGGGGGAGTAGATGCGAACAGCGTGTGCCTCGAAGGAGAGGAGGGGGGTGGTGTAAGTGGGGAGAAGGAGCAGTCATTGGCCAGAAGTAGGCCAACACCTCCGCCACGGGTGTTGGTTGGGCGGGGAGTGTGGGAGAGCGTGAATCCACCGTAGGAGAGGGCAACTGGGGAGGTAGTGTCAGAGGAGGTAAGCCAGGTCTCTGTGAGGCCGAGGAAGGAGAGTTTTTTGGAGATGAAGAGGTCGTGGATGAGTGTGAGTTTGTTACGGACCGAGCGGGTGTTCCAGAGTGCGCCGGGTAAGGGGACAGAGGAGGCAGGGGTGGGGGGAATGGGTCGGAGGTTAAGGGGGTTACGAGGGTTGGTGATGGGTCGTCGGAGTGGGATGGAGGGGAGTGAGGTGGTGAGGTGGGGTGGGCCAGGATTGGGGGAGATGTCACCAGAGAGTAGGAGGAGCAGGGAGAGGGTTAGGAGGTGGGAGCAGGGGAGCTTGCATGGTGGGCGTGTACATCTAGAGATGGTGGGTTGAAAGTGGGGGAATAGTTCGGAGGATAGGGTGAGGTGGGTAGGAAGGATGGAGGGTGAGAGCAGAATTCCTTTGCACAGTGGGGGGATGGGTGGGGGTAGTAGGAAGTGGAGAAAGATGGGAGTGAAGGTGAGGAGGATCGGGAACATGGTGGGGGAAGAGGGTGGGAGAGGTGGATGGGGTCAGAGGTAGCCGGGGATCTGGTGTGGTAAGGGCGAGTTCAAAATGATGGGTGGTTAGCCGCGTGTGAGGTGCGGCCAGGTGGTGAGATGCAGTCCGGGGGAGGAGGTGCAGTTCAGGGGTGAGGTGCAGTTCGGTGAAGAGATGATGCAGTCGAGGCCGTTGCGGCCAGGATGAGTTGTCGCAGGTGGAGCAGCCAAGGATTAGGTGGTGCAGTCGTGGATGAGGTGATGCAACCGGGGTGAAGTGAAGCAGCTGGGCTGGGATGGAGCAGTCAGGGTGAGATGATGTAGCCCAGGAGGAGATGTTGCCACCAAGGGGTAAGCTGAAGCAGGCGAGGGATGAGATGAAGCAGCCAGGGGATGAGACGGAGCAGGCAGGGGATGAGACGAAGCAGCCTGGGGATGAGACAAAGCAGCCAGGGGATGAGACGAAACAGCCGGAGGATGAGGTGAAGCAGCCGGAGGATGAGGTGAAGCAGCCGGAGGATGAGATGGGGCAGCCAGAGGATGAGCTGAAGCAGCCGGAGGATGAGCTGAAGCAGCCGGAGGATGAGATGAAGCAGCCGGAGGATGAGATGAGGCAGCCGGAGGATAAGATGAGGCAGCCGGAGGATGAGATGAGGCAGCCGGAGGATGAGCCGAAGCAGCCAGAGGATGAGCCGAAGCAGCCAGAGGATGAGATGAAGCAGCCGGAGGATGAGATGATGAGATGATGCAGCCAGAGGATGAGGTAATTCAGCCAGAGGACGGGGTGACGTAGCCGGTGGTGAGGTGGCACGGTCAGGGGTCAGTACCGGTCTGGCGTTGGATGTAGGAGCAAGGTGGTAAGATGCAGTCAGGATCAGGTGTAGCCGGGGTGAAGTGCAGCCAAGGGTCAAGTGCAGCAGGGGGGTCCGTATGGCAGAGGGGTCGCTGCAGCCAGAAGGGTCCGTGAGGCCAAGGGGCCTGTGCAATAGGGCAAGTGCAGTCGGGGCGTCAGTGAGGCAGCCGGGTTGGTTGCAGCCTGAGGGTCCATGTGGCAGAGAGTTCACTGCAGCCAGGGGGTCCGTGAGGCCGCGGGGCCTGTGCAGTGGGACCAGTGCAGTCGGGTATCCGTGAGGCAGCCGGGGTCAGGTGCAGCGGAGGGGTCACTGTAGCCAGGGCTGTGAGGCAGAGGGGCCAAAGCGGCTAGGGGGACCGTGAGGTAGAGGGGTCCGTGCAGCTGGGGGGGTCGGATGGGACCAGGTGGTCAGGGGCCTAAGGTCTTGGTGTAGGAGATGGGCACCTCTGACTAGTCGGCAGGCTGAGGCAGGCAGGGGTTTCTGCGGCGCTACTGCGGAGTGTGCGGTGTCACTGGTCCCCGCACAGCCTACTGCCCCGTGCCGCTGTGGAGGGACCTGAGGGTAGCGCTGCCGGCCCCACTGAGTCCACAGCTTAGTAAGGCAGTGGTGGGCTCTGTGGGAAGTGCCGTCTGTCCCCCGCCGCCGCCGCAGCTGTGCAGCACTGTGGGGGGACGGGCACCGCCACCGAAGCCCAGGAGTGGGGCCGGGCAGGCCGCGGTCGGGGCCGCAGCAATGGTGGGGAGAGGTGGAGGGTGGGGGCGGCGGCACCGCACTTACCGGTGGTGTCTGCGCCGGACTGGCCGCACGTAGGTCCGGGCTGTTGCGGGGAGGAGCGCCCGCACAGCTTCTGCTGCCGAGACTTCAGGGAGGCAACATGGAGACAAAAGGTCACACAGCAAGAGGATGAGATCCTCTACAACTATATTCTTCACTACTATTTCCGCTACAAACACTTGATGAGAGCGAGGAGGAGACAAGGGCAATTGGTATTATAGGCACTCATTTGATGCCACTGTTAAATCTTACTTTATCATTCATTAATCTATTCTCCTCAACTTATATTGCTACATTGACTTATATCAAAAAGGTTATATATAGAATGATCTGTTTTTGGTCAAGTCAATCATTTATTACTCTATCTCTTTTGTTTACAAACATTAAGTCTTTTTGTAATCCTAAAAATGTTTATAAAAACATCCGTAAAAAAAAAAAGAAAAATGGTAAAAAACAAAATATGGTAAAAAAATTGCTGGTAAATTAAACTGGAAATTAATGGCAATTTTTGCAAACAAGGGGGAAGAGCTTCTTGTGAGACTCAAATAATGGATTAAAGATCCTGTCCACTTCCATCAAACTTTTAGTCATAAGTAATGATGAGCAAGGACTAAGGGCCACTTTACACACACCAACTTATCTGTCCAACTTCTGACCAACTTGCTGGTTGCAGTGAAATCATGGACACATTGCTCCATTTTGTGACTGTATCCATGATTTCACTGCAACCAGCAAGTTGGTCAGAAGTTGGCCAGATAAGTTGGTGTGTGTAAAGTGGCCTTAAAAGTGCTCGGGTGCTCGTTACTTGAATTGAGCAGGTCGGATGCTCTAACGAGCTTGACTTGAGTACGAGTATAATGGAAGTCTGGCTCTTCACCCACATACAGCTAGCCATAAACAGAGCAAATCTGGTTGAGGGTAGACTTTTTTTTTTTTACACACAGCATCTTCAAATGTTGATTTTACCCCAGTGAGAGCCATTCAGAGACTGCAAGCGGCTCTCACTGGGGTGCTAGCTGTAATCTTTTTCTGAAGGGTCTTTGTGCCAGTCATTCATTAACGAAAAATCTGAGCGATTGTGATACTCGATCGAATACTGAGCGTACCTGCACGCTCTCTCATCATTAGTCATATGCTCAGTTACTTACCTGTATAAAACAACCTGAGCTTTACTTGCCCTCACTTTGCCTCTGCCACTGTCTAAAGGTACCGTCACACAGGGACATATCGCCGGCGATATTGTCGGGGATCGTGGGAGCGCGCATCCCTGACAACATCGCCGGTGAGATGTCAGACTGAGCAACTTACCGGCGATGTCGCCGGCTAGTTGCCGCGGCTATCGCTCGCTGAGTTGCCCAGCAACCCAGCGAGCGATAACCCGCAATGTAGTAGATAGGCGGAATCGCCCGTAACATTGCGGGTTGCCGCGTTACACAGGGCGATCAGGCAGAATCGCCTGAGCAACATCGCCAGGTTTCCCAACATTGTTGGGAAACCTGGTGAGGTGACTCAGGCGATTCATCGCCTGATTATCGCCCTGTCACACGCGGCAATTCGCCGGCGATGTCGCCGCAACCTGGCCACGCCCCTCGGTTGCCGGCAACATCGCCGGAGATATCTCCCTGTGTGACGGTACCTTAAGGCTCTGTTGTTCGGCTGCAGTGGTGCTTCACTTTGACAGCGCTGCAAACAGATCAGGTCAGTGGAGATCCAGAGCTCCATCCAGTGAGTACAGCTATTATAATGAATTAATTGCACATATGGCCAAATGCTTGATGAAAGGGGATAGTTCCTTTTAGATTAATCATACATTTATTTTATTATAAAAATATATGTAAAATAGTTTTTAAGTATTAAAAAAATAATTTGACAACAAGGAACTTTGAAATTAGGTGATTGGTTAGGATCACTGGTGGAAATAAACTAAAAGCGACTGGTGTTTAAAAGGCCAGAACAACAAGTTAGGACCTTTCATTCAAGGTAATTGCAAGGCCGATAGAGAAAATGAAATCTGACACCTTGTGCTTTGTGAGAGATGCGAGTTTGTGTGGAAGGACCAAATGAGCTGCTGATAAGGCGAACACAGTAACCATGACTTCAGCATGGAGCGGGTTTATATAACATCCAATAAATGACATTTCTGCAAAATGCTCAAATAAAACTTAATGCCTCCTTGCTAGAAATCAAACAAGAATTCCAAAGGGCAGCCGATAAAGTCTAGCTTCCATTCGATTAAAGGACGGGGGCTAGAATAACATTAAATGATTAGAATAAACATGGCAGGCAGAGACAGCTAACAAACTAAATAAAAGGATGCAAGAAGAACAGGTGTCTGAGAACAACAACAACGTGATGTCAGGTGACACAGGCGAGATTCAGAGCAAGATAAAAAGGATGAAATAGCAGCATGCTCGGGAATGGAAATTACCCATAAATACTGTTTTCTAATTTCTTTCTCAAAAACCAGCTAGAAAATACATTATTTCTTTGAAGCAAAGTTGCTGAATAATGCACATGTAATACAAATTCACACATTGCATGCCTAAATGCATTTACTACAAACAATATTGCTTTTTTCCTTTAACATTGTATAACAAAATTTTGTTTTTACTTATATAGTAAGAAAAATCACAAATAACAGCATTTACTGATTCACTACCTGTGCAACTAATTAGCTTTTTCTCTTTGTTACACATTCACCAGCTCCTCAGCAGATTTATGTGTCTCTATGGTAACAGACTACAAACAACCCCTGTGTAGTCTGATCTTGTAGTCATTCTCCATTTGTCTTCTACTTATTGCTTACATACATTCAATAAATTCCATAAAAGTAAGGTCCATTAAAGGAAATTTCTGAACCCTAGTCCTCAAATACCCCCAACATGTCATATTCGTATGGATTTCTTTGATACAATAATTGTCAAGTCCTCTGTAGTTGACACCAGTATTTTCTCTATAGGATATCCTCAAACCATGACCTGTTGGGGGTACTTAAGATCTGCAGATGAGAAATACTAGTTTATAACAGAACAGATTAATATAAACATACCAATGAAGGGCTTACATACCTAGTTACCAGGCAACCTGTTCTCTCTAGGCATCTGCACTATTGGTTACTCCCTATCAATTACTCAGATCAGTATAGACCATGAGAAATACAGGATTGCTCTGTGTCTGGTAATTCGCTCACTGCACTCAGGGCTGAAGGGGGGCAGGTTAGTCAGTGGTGCTTCTGTTCAAAGGGACAAGGTTAAAGAGGACCTGTCACCAAACCAGGCATGGTGATCTAATTACAGCACTGGATGCAGCATGTCTGCAGCATGCAGGCAAGGGGTCACCCAGCACTTGAGCAGCCCTGTACCCCGAGATAATACACTTAGAAAACTTACATGCTCCAGCCATTAAGGAGGTGGTCAGAGGCTGCAGCCAAGGGCAGATTCACACCCCCTGCATGTTTAATCTGCCCACCGCTGCCAATCATTCTCTCCCTCTTCAGCAGCATTTAAACAGAGTTTTTTTTTCTCTCTCCCAGAAAGCCAGTTTAGCCCCGCCCCCCTGAGGGGCGGAGCCAAACGGCAAGTTCTGGAAAAAAAAAACTCGGGGTACAGGGATGCTCAAGGGCTGGGGGACCCTTGCCTGGATGCTGCAGACATGCTGCATCCAGTGCTGTAATTAGATCACCATGTGTGGTTTGGTGACAGGTCCTCTTTAATCCTTAAAGTTATCATTGGAGTCTTCTGGAAAATAATTATGTGGCAGCTAAATAAATATGTAGTTGACAGAGAATAATTATTATTACACTTGTAAAATAATGGACTCATGGTAGTTAGATGTAATCCTCTCACTTCAGTTGCTCTAATGCTGATCCATGCTGTAATGTCTGTACACTCTTTTACTTCTTCCTCGGCCCAGGAGATGTGGTATGATCAGACCATGTTCCTGTATGGTCAGACACATCCATTACACAGTACATAGCAGGGACACATACAGGGGCTGGCTGGGGCCTCTGGACCCGGGTGGCAGTTTCGCACTGCCAGCCCTTAGTTGAGAAGCGGGGGGGGGGAGTGCTATCAGAAATTTTTGAGGACGGGGGATGGGGCTCTCTTACCAGCTCCGACGCCATATGCTGCGGTATCGCCACGCCGGCCGCAAAGCGACACCCGCGGCCGGCCCATTTCTGTAGAGGCCCATTTTCTGTAGTTGTGGACTACACCACCAGCCCAGGGGGCACTTGCCCCCCTGCCACCTGGGTCGGTCCGCCCCTGGACACATATATAAGATTAGCTCAGCACAGGAGATGTGGTATGATCAGACCATGTCCCTGTATGGTCAGACACATTCATTACACAGTACATAGCAGGGACACATATATAAGATTAGCTCAGCACAGGAGATGTGGTATGATCAGACCATGTCCCTGTATTCCCTGTATGGCCAGACACATCCATTACACAGTACATAGCAGGGACACATATATAAGATTAGCTCAGCACAGGAGATGTGATATGATCAGACCATGTCCCTGTAAGGTCAAACAAGATAATTACACAGTACATAGCAGGGACACATATATAAAATTAGCTCAGCACAGGAGATGTGGTATGATCAGACCATGTCCCTGTACGGTCAGACATGGCCATTACACAATACATAGCAGGGACACATATATAAGATTATCTCATGAAACAAAGAAAAAAGAACTCTCCAGCGAGCAATGAAGAATGGATCCCATGCAAACCCTGCATATGCAAAACCTGAATTTAATAAGTCAACAAAAAGCTACATAATTTCAAAGCCAAACACATCCTTGTGTGATAGAAAAATATTCTCCACACTTGGTCTTTGGACCTTAACAGTACAAACTACAAGTCTAACATGATTTTTTTGCAAAAAACTAGGTGACCCAATTAGAGCCAAAAAAAAAAAATCATATACTCCAATATTAGTATACAATTACAACCGATTATTTTTAGAGTCTGCTGCCACTGGCACCATGGTATCCATTTTTGCAGGAGGTGAAATGAATCCATTAAAGGGGTTTTCCTATGAACAAACTTTATTTTAAAGTTAATTTTAATCAATAGATCTTGGAATAATAAAAATATCCACAATTGGATGTAAAAAAAGTCCCTGTCATGAGATAATGGATAGATGAAGGAGTTTTAGCTCACCACTTAGATGTCCATATCCAGTTCTCTACCATAAGAGTTACCCAACTAGGTTATGTAGGGAGATCCAAAGAAAAAAGGACTCTCCAGCGAGCCCATACATCCCCTCCTTACTAAAAACCAATGCGTGTTGGCAGAGCCCTAAGTACAGTGTTCCAAACACCATGATTAAGGCTCAGCCGAAACCCATAGGTTTTAGGGGGGTGTATGGGCTTGGTTTTGTAATTTTGTAGCTTATTGTTGGCTTATTAAATTCAAGTTTTGCATACGCTTGGGATCCACTCTTCATTGCACGCTGGAGAGTTCTTTATTCTTTGTTTCATGAAATAATCTAATAAATGTGCCCCTCCTATAAATTGTGTAATGACCGTGTCTGACCGTACAAGGAACATGGTCTGATCATACCACTTCTCCTGTGCTGAGATAATCTTATATATGTGTCCCTGCTATGTACTGTGTAATGGATGTGTCTGACCAGAAAAATACATGGTCAGATCATAACACATCTCCTGTGCTGAGATAATCTTAAATATGGGTCTTTGCTATGTACTGTGCTACAGATGTGTCTGACCATACAGGGATATGGTCTGATCATACCACATCTGCTGTGCTGAGATAATCTTATGTGTCCTTACTATGTACTGTGTAATGGCCATGTTTGACCGTACAGGGACATGGTCCAATCTTAGCACATCTCCTTGGCCAGAGAGGAAGTAAAAGAGTGTACAGACATTACAATATGGATCACAGCTGATTCTTTTTGTAAGGTTAAACATTTCCCTGCCTGTTTTTAAAAATTATTTATCTCAAAGAAAGAATCATTAATGGGACACATAAGATTATCTCAGCACAGCAGATGTGATATCATCAGACCATGTCCCTGTATGGTCAGACACATCCGTTACACAGTACATAGCAAGGACCCATATATAAGATTATCTCAGCACAGGAGATGTGGTATGATCTTACCATGTCCTTGTACAGTCAGACACATCCATTACAAAATTACAAACCTGCTCTTCATAGCTGTTTGTTAGATCTAGTGCTACTGCACAGTGCTGGCAGACAGCCGCGAGCCACAAATCACAAGCCCGCGAGCCAGAGGTTGGGGATGCCTGATCAAAGCAAAGGAACATTTTTTTTAAATATATTCAATTGTGGAACTTATTATTACAAGTATTCCAAGATCTATTAATTACAATAAACTTTAAAATTAATTTTGTTTGTGGGAAAACCCCTTCATGGGTTGATTTGTAATGAGTGTTGACTAATTATGTCATTTATCATGTGTCTTTCCAGTTTCCCTTTCTTTCTGTATAAGATAACAGAGCACAATACACTCTTCTAGTCTACAAAACCAAATGTGTGCACAGATTCTTCTTCTGGACAAACTTCAGCTTTGCAAACTAATTAACACTTGCTCCAGTAGAGAACTGGGACTATTTTTCCATTGCCAATTGAATGTAGTTAATTGTAATACAAGTCAAACTTTTATGGCGGGTTTACACGTCGCGATATCGTAGTACGATTTCAATCAAAAGTCACGTGGTTCAATCGTCGGAGCCGAAATCGTGCCTGCGTTGTATGGTGTGAACGTCCAATACGATGCAGGAACGATGTCAATGCGATATCGGGGATTGAATGAGCGTGCTATTCAATGCTCCGATATTGCATAGCGATTGAAGCCGGATCGTGCTGTGTAAACGCCCAACTACAATGCGATTTGAAACGTCACCCATTCACTCCCATGTTAGGTATGCGATCCTGGGTTGGGAGGCGGAGACATCGCACGGACGTTGTATTCCGATATCGCAGCGTGTAAACATTCAATGCGATGCGGGAGAAACGTGCACTAAATGCGCGCTCCCGCGCCATTGAACTGAGATATCGGAACGCGATTGAAGCGTGTAAAGCCACCTTTAGGTGTGAATGACCATTGCAATTAAAATTGTACTTTATGGAGACGAATGATGTACACCTGAAATCACCTAAATATCCTAAGTAGAATATTCTTTTTGGCTCTTATCTTCCAGCAATCATCATACAAGAACATTCAGAACATTAGTTTTTCAGTGCAGTTTTGTAATGTCTTCCTCTTTGATTAGAGTCATTTTTATTGCATTATGTTATCTTGGAAATGTCTGCTATTTGTTACCTCCCAAGTTGCTCTGCTATGTGTTCTCCCGTTGATGGACCTTAATACTCCCTGGAGCAGCTTTTGGGCACTTTTTCATTATACACCTCTTCATAAAAGATCATTTATGTGCAACCCTTAGTCAAGAGATTTTGCCTCCTGTAATCTTAGCACTAGAGATGTTTAGGGCATTTATTTTAAAATAGTATTTCGGCATAGAATAATGTGCAGTGATGTACAAATTACAGTCTTTGACCTTTAAAGAAATTTTACAAAACATTAATGATGTTGCGGATTATTCTTTGTGTCTGTCGTCCACATGTTCAAAGGTCTGGCTTTGAAAAAAAAATGTCATATAACGGAAAAACTAAAAATGACCCCATTAACATGTTCTTGGCTTCATATTACTTTCATTAAATATACATATCATGTGAAAAAGTATATTACATGTATATTTTTTTCTTCAGCTGTCAAAAATATCAGATTTTTACACGGATAAAAGTGATGTTTTCCCAATTACCATAGCAGAAATAATCACCTGCTTGGTTTCTTATTACTGGTTACCAGTCTCTGACTTAAGGCCCCGTTACACAGTACAATATTGTGAACGATATCACTGACACGTCACGGCTTTGGAGTCATTGAAACAACATGTGACACCGAGATACGACTACGATAAATCGTTGGATTGTTGATCGCAGATTCGAGAATATGTTCTCAAATCAAACGATCCACGATCAGCCAACCTGCTGCATTGTTCTGTGTGACACCGCGATAACGATGTAGTTCATGATTTCGCCCATTCACATCAGTGAACAAGTATCATTCACTGGGTTGTGCGAACGATAGCTGCTCACTACATCGTTGGTGCGTCGTCCACGATATCTATACGTGCGACATCTCACCAATGATGTAAAAAAGATGTCCTAACAACCGAGATCGTTGGTGATATCTCCAAAGAGTAGTAGAAAAAAAATTCTCTTGGTCTAAAGTTTAACCAAGAGAATTTTTTTTCTACTTCTCCTTGGAGATATGTGGAATATAAGTGTTCTTGAATATATAGCGCATTTCAGTCTTCCCGTTCAGCATCTTGATGGGACTTAGAGCCAATCCTTGATTTGGGAAGTCAAGCGCACTACTTTTACCTACTTCTTGGTGGATTTATTGGCAACGTTAATGGTGCGCTTTCAGCTGAGCTTCAATCTTCTTGGAGGTGGTCTCACATTATTCTCAAGCACCATCGGATACAATGAAGAATTCTCAGTGGATTTTATAATGCTCAGGTGTGAGGGCTCTAAGCACCCCAAATCATAGCATTTCTTCCACCATCCTTATAGCTGACATTAGATGATTCTGGTGAAATCCTGGGCAAACCCTTTGAAGGTATTTTAAGAGATGCTATTTTTGGGTATCTCAATGAAAATCACTGCATAATCCAACATCAATATTGGCTTATTCAATTCATCTGAAGAAAAAAATGGCATTTGCCATTCTTTTCAATCTTTCTTTACTTAAGGCTTCATAAAACATTTAAGCAACAGTTTTTTATTTGCACAGTAAGCAACTGGTGTCCAGGGTCAGCTCTTATTTGTGAGCCATGTGCTTCTATGGGCATCTTCGCTACTGAAGTTTAATATAGATAAGTGTAGTGCAGTGAAGAGCGAACAAGTTTATCAATGAGAAACCATTGTTTTATAATTTTTTTTTTTTGCATAAATCAATTGTACATATGAAAATAAGAAACTTTGTAATATTAGATAAATCTGTTTCTTTCTTCTCCTGGACTGATCATTCATTTTCAAAATACTCAGTTCACGGTTAAAATCTATATTCAGTGAAGACAGATTATCACTGAGCTACAATCTTATTAGTAGATCTCTGTAGCTGTAAGGGGAAGAGGAGGACGGAACTGGAAACAAAGTACTTCCCCTCTCCTCACCCTTCTCATCAGTATGGAATCTTACTAGTTATAACAACCATCTCCTATCTCAGTAATGTAAAAACCTGTCTGCAACAAACAAGAGTTTTACCTGGGAATTGGGTTCAATGGGTTCGACTCTTTGTCACCCTCTCCACTAGACCCAATACCAGACAATCGCCAAACAGGTATACATTTACACAACAAGGACCACTTCAATCTAAAAGTCTATAAAGTATGATTCTAACTGCACTGGATTCGATACACTTGACTTCAATTTAGGGCTGTGATAAATAAAAGTGATATGAAAAAGCCATAAGTGAGGACAGGATTTCAGTATTGTTTCCTTTCACAAACATCAATCTTGAAAATAAAGATTTGTATCACAGAGTATAACAAATGGGTTATCCAGGACTGTTTCCCCGAAAATAGGACACTGTCTTATATTAATTTTTGCTCCCAAAGTTGCACCATGTCTTATTTTCAGGGGTGTCTTATCTCCATGAAGAATTCACATTTATTGATGAACAAAAAAAATGAACATTTATTATATACTGTACAGTAATTGCCATCACAAACCAGCATACCCAAACAGTCTCATCTATAAATCCATTATCCATCTGCAGCCCCCATCATCCCCCTTCAGTGCCCATCATCCATCCATCATCTATCTGCAGCCCCCATCATCCCCCAATATTCCCATCAACCATCTGCAGACCTCATCATCCATCTGCAACCCCCATCATCCCCCAATATCCCAATAATCGATTTGACGCCCCTATCATCCATCTGCAGCCCCCATCATCCATCTGTAACCACATCGTCCCCCAATATCCCCATCATCCATCTGCAGCCCCCATCATCCATCTGCAACCCCATCGTCCCCCAATATCCCCATCATCCATCAGCAGCCACCATCATCCCCCAATATCCGCCTGCAGCCCCCAGGATCCATCTGCAACCCCCACATCCCCCAATATCCCCATCATCCTTCAGCAGCCCACATCATCCCCCAATATCCCCCTGCAGCCCCCATCATCATCTGCAGCCCCATTCATCCTTCAATATCGATCTGTAGCCCCATCACACATCTGCAGCTGCAGCCACACACGCACACATGCACACAGTACCACTACTGCTGGAGCCTGCCTGCCTCTGCCGCCAATGCTGCTTACTGCTGCCACTTTATTTATTCCTCCACGTTTTCCTGTATGTACCATACGTATCTGGGCACCGCTTAATGTAGATGTACAGTAGTAAGGCGCCAGCCAATCAGGCAGTGGCTGCTGATGTCTGATTGGATGCTGAATTACCATACATCTATGCTGAGCAGCATCCGGATGCCTTCCATACAAGAGATGTACGGTAATGCTGCGGCCAATCAGACACCAGCAGCCTTCACTTGATTGGCTTGATGGCTTACTATCATACATCTACGTTGAGAGGCGCATGGATACGTACGTTATATATAGGAGAATGTGGAGGAATAAATAAAGCGGCGGCAAGTCGCAGCTAAAGTAGGCAGACTCTGGCAATAGTGGTACTGTGAGCATCAATTGTTTTTTTTGTGCTGTGTCTTATTTTCAGGGTTGCCTTATATTTAGCAGCCTGGTCAAAACCCCCACACTATGTCTAATTTTCGTGGGATTTATTATTTTCAGGGAAACACAGTATATTAATGTCTTATCCATCCACAGGTCATTAAGAGGACACTGGTGACTGGCCAACACATAGCACCCCCATTAATCAGTGGAAAATTGCTCCAGCAGTGAACCCAACCAAGCGATGAAAGGGGCGAAATTCAGCAACCCCGTGCATTGCTTAGTGGCCATTACCAAATAGCTCTCATTCAAGTCTCAAGAATGAGAGATAAAGCGTAGTCCACAGCTCGGGCGATATTCATGGGTTACCTTTTTCCACCCAGTACATTGCGTAATTCCAGCCAATGCCAGATTGAACTTCATATGATTGGTGAAGGTGACAGATGTCGAACACCCGCAATCATAGCCCTGAACATTCCCTTTAAATAATTGCAACCTTTTAATATAAAATTATTAAACTTCACCTATAAAAATACTAACCCATTATAACCAAAAAACACAAAAGAAAGTTATTTGTTATAGTCTCTTTCTATTGAGCACAAATTAGCTAGGCCATGTTGAATGTATAAAGTACAACAAAATCTTGTCCCTCTTAGAGTAAATCATTTATATTTACTGCCTCCATAATATACTCGGCTTATTAAATGATGTGACTTTTATTGCCATTTACAAATCCCAAAGCCAAATGCTGCTTAAATCTTGTGTCTAATGGTGTCATCATAAGGCCGTGATCTTTAATTTATATTCCATGGATCAGAGGAGGATAATTCAGCTTTCTTTAAATATTATTCAAGTTAACACAGTATGAACCATAAAGGAGACGGAAGCCTGATTTCCTTGGAAATGTCTTGGTAGCTTTTATGGTAATTTTGACCTCTTTATGCTATATGGCTTTTTTTCAGCACATTTTGAATGCTTCTTAAATAAGTCCAGAAGACTTAATGGTTATTAGAAAAGTATTATTATTACAAAATCTAATTTGGGATTTGAGGATAACATCAGCAGCTTGTAATGTCTCAAGCAACGCTTTTAAAAGACCACTAGCAGGGAGGATATAGCCAAGAATTACACCACCATATGTTCCACTGTCTTCCTTGACTACAGTAAAATTTATTGGGATAAACGCAGGATAATACAGGAAGGAGGTGAAAGGTGGGAACATGCTCTTTTCAGACATTATTGAAACAATTAGACAATGGAGCGGACTACACATATAAAAATATCCCTATTCCTGACAGGGATTATGGTTGCATGTGTCAATGTGATTTCTGAATCTTAGCTTTAGTGTTTTTTTTTCCATGATGTGAATTATTTTGAGAAGGGAGCTCTACAATCTGCACAATTTTATTAATCTGGAGATAGCAATGGTGTGAAGTTACTAATACTGGCAAAATAAGGCATGTTGAGGTAAGAAGAGGCTGCTTACACTGCTGTCCAACCTGTATATCTGCTCTAATAGTGGCAATATCAGGAAGTGCTGAGGTAAGAAAAGGCTGCTAACACTATTGTCCACCCTGTTTATCTGATCCAATACTAGAAAAACCAGGGTGGTGAGGTTCAAATAATACCCAATTATTCAGGAATAGCCAGCACCGTGCTGGCTATTTCTGAATAATTGGGTATGCAGCTCATGGACGCAAGCCACAGCCGTGCACAGGTGAAATCATCAAAAGCATAGTGTGAGCTTCTCCCAAATCCCTTTCCTTCTACATATGAACTTGAAAGAAGCAGCTCACACTGCTGGCCTCCTTGTTTATCTCATCTAACAATGAAGATACCAGGGGTGCTGAGGAAAGATGAGACTGCTTACATTGATGCCCAGCTTGTCTTTCCAATCAAAACACTGAAGATAAAGGTGTGCTAAAGTAAGAAAAATCTTACTCATACTATTGTTAGCCCTGTCTATCTGATCCAAATACTAAATATACTAAAGGTGCTGAAGAGGCTGCTAACACTGCGGTTCACCATGTATATGAAACCTAATGCGAGAGATTATAGGAGTTCTGAAGTAAGAAGAGGTTGCTTACACTGCTGTACACTACGCCTATCTGATCCAATACTAGGAATATCAAGGTAGTGAGGTTAAAAGAATCTGCTCACACTGCTGTCCTCCTTGTCTATCTGATTTAATACTGCGATACCAGGGGTGCTGAAGAAAGAAAAGGCTGCTTTGCCAACTTTGTCTATGTGATCTAAAACTGAAGATAAAAGAGTGCTAAAGTAAGAAGAGCCTGCTCATACTGCTATGGACCCTGTCTATTTGATCCAATATGAGATATACTATAGGTGCTTAAGTAAGAGGTTGCTAACACTGCTGTCCACCCTGTCTATCAAACCTGCATATACCAGGGGTGCTGAAATAAGAAGAGGCTGCTTACAGTGCTTTCCACCATGTCTATTTGATCTAATACTGAAGATAGCAGGTGGTGAGGTTAAAAGAAGCTGCTCACACTACTGTCCACTTTGTCTATCTAATCTGTATACTGGCAATATCAGGGGTGTTGAGGTAAGAGGGGACTGCTCACCCTGCTGGCCTTCTTGTCTATCTGATCTCGTTCTAGAAATACCCAGGGGGTGCGATACAAATAGGTTTTTTAAACTGCTATCCACCATGTATTTCTGATCTAATACTGGAGATACCAAGGATGATGAGGTAAGAAGATGCTTTTTACACTGATGCCCATCATCTTTTTAAATGCTGAGCACTATGCAGTGACCTGGAGATAACCTATACAACATGTTATCAGGCTATCTCCAGATCAAAGCAGCCAAGTTTCCCACAGCACATGCTCATAGGCACTTGTCCTAATAACATTCTAGAACAGGTTTCTGTCAGTGTATGAAGATGGTCGCCATTCTAATGCACTATAGTAATTACCTCCTAAACAAAACTATTGTGATTTGCTAATTAAATGTATTTAGAATTTTATTTATAATAAAGTTTCTTTCATTTTATTTTTCCATTCCTGTAAAAACCCTCTTTAGAATAGTAATATTTTTTCTCCTATGGATGTAAGAACATGTTTGAGAGTTTGACCTTTATCTAAGTGGATATGTCAGCAGATATAAAAACCCTACAAATAAAAGCATTCTTTACCACTGTGGTGTAGAATCTCGATAAGGCTGAAGCTGCATACAAAGCATTTAAGAGGGTTGTTTTGAGACAGACCTTGGTGGCATGTCACTGGTACCAATAAATAGCACAAAACGGCAGCAGCACTGGGAAGGTATAGGACTACTTCTCTGCATTCATCTACTTTCAACTTCTCTAAATTTTCTCTAGAGATTACATGGACTGCCCATTGCAGTCAATGGTTAATTATGCGACCATGCAAAAAAAAACTACATAAAAGGAGATGTGGCATAGTGTTTCCCTAGTACCATTGATACTTTCTTCCAATAATCACTGTAGGTCAAAGTGATCAAACTGTAGCGAATTGCCGTAAATATCTTTCCTTAGACATTCTAGATATGTTGATACTGCTGTTCCGGCAGGTGGCGTGACATTGCGGTGTCACCTGCAGTCTGCAGCCGGTGCACGGCCACTCGTTAGCTGCAGCTCATTAATACTGTCAGGGTGAATGTGCACTCTAATAAAATAGTAATGGCTTTGGTTGACGAGCGGTGTTACACCCGAGTGTATCCCCTTCATTCCTGCAATCACTGGATGTTGCAGAGGATAAGCACAAATGATAATATTCATCAATTACTTGATATCATTTAGGATACTGATATGTAATGCTACACGGAAACATGTATCAAAGGGGGCAAATGCAAATTCTAATCACTGTCTAAAAAAATAAAGAGCTAACTAAAAAAAGTTGTAAAACCAATATATGGATTACGGTATGCTTGTCATTTTTTTATTATAGCTGTTATTATGATTATACAATATGATGACGTTCATTGATCCCAAGGGAAATTATAGATTATTATTATTATTATAATAATAAATTATAGGCTTTATTTTCTCAGAGCTTCCTCTAATATTCATTTATTAATGCTCATTTTTATAAATAGATGTAAACAACGTCCAAGTTCCTATTTTCAAAAAGGTACCACTCATTTATTTCTACCCTAGCAAATTAGCCATAAAGTCTGCTCTCTCGTCTGCAATATGGAGAGGAAATGAAATAGAAAACCTCCCGAAAATTACCTTAAGTTGTCAAGCGATTTTTATTGATTTGGTTCTCAGAGATGGAATTAGTAGTTTGAAGTGTGGCTGCCATTTAATTCCAGCACAAAAGAAACATGCTAGATCTCTTGTTTGCCTTCCTATATTTCTCCTATGCTATTCTGTGGCTGGCCTGATAAAAAGCACACCTATTTACCTCTAATTAGACTGCGCAGTGTACAGAGCTGCATTAGTCCCACTCAGCCGCTCAGTCAATACTGTAGCTGTTCCCATTTCCCAGTCTTTTGCTGGGAAAAAAATATATTAAAAGGGGTTGAACAATAAGAACAAAATGATACAGCTTTTATGTAATTGTGAACCTATTTATCCTTGTACATTCCAGAAGCAGCAAGGTTTTCTCCCCGACATACGTTTCATAACTCATTACATATGCATCACGTTGCCCACATTTAGCATAATCTGATTGGTAATTATTATTGTGTAAAATCTCTTTGTTAAACATAGTCATATCTCTTACCCTGTCCTCTGGGAGAAAAAAGCTTCACTTATTATACAGGGTCTCTGCTCATTCTTCTGCCCTAATGTCTCTATTACCTATTATTGGTTTGGCATTTATTATAATTATCTCATTATACATGCAATTTCATCTTGGCATCTCATTAAAATTGCAATAATTATTTAATCACTTTTAGCCTGATGCAAACAATGGCCCATATAAATTGGGTCTAAGTGAAAAGGCCAGTGGGGTTAAAGCATTAGCAGTGCCGATGCTTGCCTGTAAATAAGAGGCATCGTGCGCTGCCTGCCTAGGTGAGCAGCACTAAGATTATGAGCAGTTAATGCGAGCACAAGTGTCATGGATTGAAGAGAACAGATAGGCCCATTTGATGTCCGAATCCTGCCTCAATTACTTCCCTTGAATACAGGCTTCATTCTTTTGCTAGACAATGTTCTTTTCAATACATCCGAAATGTTATTTTCTGCTACAATTATCTATTTTGCTATAGAATTACAAATGGAAGCTAATGAATATCGAATGGTATAAAAATGATGGTTGTGGAAAAGCTAAATAGCTTGATCTACTTTGGATACAAGCGATATCATTACTCATCTGATGTTATGAAGTTCTGTCTAACAAAGGACAAGACATCATAAAGCAAAAAGCAATGGAAAGAAAAATAAACTATGCATTAGTATTTACTAAAAAATTTGTCTCCAACAAATAACCTTTGTTATTTACCCCAACTGGGTGTATTTAGGTACCTAAGGTCAAACCAACTGTGGTCCTTGGTGATGGAGAGTCACGGGCACTTATCAAAAAAAGAATAGATGCTATGTCATAGTACTTTCTTCCATTGCAAGGGAAACAAACAGTGTGGTTTCTATTCTGCAAACAACTTGCGTCAAGATCAAGTAAAATGATAAATAGAGCTCTTAGCATGTGACTGTCCACTGGAATCTGCAATACCGTGAAAATGAGACAGTGTGTGGACTGCACAGTGTCAAGATTCAGCAGATGCATAAAGTGCCTATAGACAGGGGCGTAACTACAGAGATGCAGGGGTTGCAATCGCACCTGGACCCTGGAGTCTAGGGGTCCCAAAACTTCTTTTGGACTATGCAAAAGGACAATTTCAATTAAAGATTTGCAATAATTGGAGATTTTGCATCGGGGCCCATGAACTTTAAGTTATGCCGCTGCCTACATACTTTTGTCCCAAGTGTAACCAACACCTCTAATCCCCCATCCTCTACAGCCAATTTTTGTTTTTGTAGTTTGCAATTTTTCTTCTCTTTCCTCCAAAAGCCATAGCGTTTTTTTCTGGTCAACAAAACCGAATCAAGGCTTGTTTTTTTGCTGGACGTCCTGTAGTTTTAAGTAAATCCATCTATTTTTCCATACAACATACTGAAAAAAGAGAAAAAAATTCCAAGTGGGAAAAAATGGTCAAACATTGCAATTTTTCCATTTTTGAGGGGTTTTGTTTTCACAATATTCATTTATTACTTTCAAACCGGGGAGAATGTGACCGGGGAGAATGAAATGGTGTGTGTCCAGGTGTATGTCTAAGGATTGTGGCCTAAAACATTGTCATAGCATGTCACATGATCTGTTTTTTTACTTAACTAAAGTTGGCAGGTATAGAAAGGAAAGTAGACTTCTTCTCCACAATGGCTTCCACAAAAACATGGGAAGTGTTATAGAAAGTCTGAACCATGTCTTCCCTGCCTTTTCTATAATGAAACAGAGAATAAACAGAGCAGGTGCTTATAGACTTATACGTGGTGATCTAGTGAGGTTTCTTTTAGAGCGGGGATCCACTCACCTATCCGGGTTGTGCACCCTTACACAATCTCGGGAAAAGCCTGTGGTTAGCGAGGAGCCAGCCGTCAGGCTGCGGGCGTGGATTCCAAGCGGTCATGTGACCGGAAACACATCACCAAAGGTCCTGCAGGTCTCCTAGCGTCAATGCCTGTGCTGCTCCATCCGCAGCCCTCAGAGAGCGGTAGTGTTCTGCCCATTAATGAGCAGAAAAATAAACATTCATAGTTTTATACCAATTATGACCCATAGAGGTTACTAGTTACCCATTTATGTTGTTTAGATGTGATCTAGCAAAAATCCTATAGCTACAAGAGTCTGTTCCCTTTAACATGAGTCATTTAGAAGGGACCTCCCCCTGTTTCTCTGGATGAAGGAGATGGCAGACATGTTCCTGAACGTCTGAGGTATCAGACTTATCCTGGCTCCTGTTGCTCCTTCTTCGTACAACTTTCGTCTTGTCAGATGATTACATTTTTACTGCTATCAAGTTCATATCACTCAATAAATCAAGACTAATGAAACCCTACAGTCTGGTTACTGAGAATGTAAACAAGGGTTAAGCTGTATGCTGGATATCTACAGCACGACACATAGAGAAGGCCGAACAGCAAAAATGTATCGCTGAATAAGGGGAACCAACTAGCTGGCCCAGTAAAAACGGACTCTGGCCACAGGAGGTGGTTCTACGGACTTTACGGGACCGCTAACGCCCACGCTGCACCGCACACGGGTATCGCAGAAGCCACCATACAGTCACAAGTAGCAAGAGCGTATCACCAGTAAAACGGTATCGCTGGTCCAGTAAAAATGGACTCTGGCCACAGGTGGTGGTTGTACAGACTGTACAGGATCGATAACACCCATGCTGCTCTGCACACGGGTATCGCAGCAGCCGCCATACAGTTGCAAGTAGCAAGAGCCCAGCCCAACCAGCAAGCATAGCACAATTTCTGCCACGCTGAAGCTCGTTAACCTAAAGAATCAGTTCAGCACTGAAAGCACCCAGTTGTCTGCAGACCAGCCCCAGTAAACCGATAGCTGGCTATAGTTGATCGAACTGTACGGGACCGCTAACACCCACGCTGCACCGCATACAGGTGCCACAGCAGCCACCATACAGCTGCAGTGACTAGAGCGCAGGCCACCTGAAAGCACAATGCCATTCCCGCCACGCTGTGACCCGTCCACACATAGAGTTTACCGCCAAAGTACCCACCAGTCTGGAGCTAAGCACAATGTCTCAAAGCGGCACATCCTCACTCAAAATGAGGTCACAAGCAGGCTCCAGCAAGTCAACAATAGTAGAACTTGCTGCTGTTGCTCACGCTGAAGCCGAGGCAGCAAAAGTGAAGTCCTCCTTCGCTGCACAAGAGCTACAGTTAAAGCTGACATAACAAAAGCTACATGCAGAACAAGAAAGACTCGCCATAGACAATGAGACAGCAGCTGCAATAGCTAAAGCAGAGTGCTTGGAAGCAGCGGAGAACTCTGGTTACGAGAAACGCAGCAACGTTCTCGGATCAGATCTAGACCAGCAAGATCCAGCACAGTGCGTCACAGAGTACGTCTGCCAGCATTGCAGAATAGATGACAGCCCTGATGCACTACATCAACCAGCATATGCCAACCAACAGCGATCCAACTTTGAACTTCACTACTGCAAGCAGGAAGGCGTTCACCATGCAGACGTTCACAACAGCAGCTGTTTTACTGGGAAGAAAGTATAGCTCCCATCCCGCCTTAAAGAGACACCTTCCTGTCCAGAGAGGTACTATACAGAGTATCCGAAGCCGGAGGCACTCAACAGGTATGATGACACATCTTACACTAGACATGACAGCAACACACCGGCTCGTACCAGCATTGACCAAGCCACCATGGACTTTGCAAAGTTCTTTGCTTGCCAAGAACTGGTTACAAAAGGACTTGTAAAGTTCACTGATAAAGCCGAGAACTATAGGTCATGGCAAGCCTTGTTCCCGAATGACATCCAGGGTCTAGACCTATCTTGCAGTGAGGAGTTAGATCTCCTAGTAAAGTGGCTTGGGAGCGAGTCGGTTGAGCATGCCAAAAGACTAAAGGCCCCGTTACATGGCACAATATCCTTAATGGCATTGCTCAAAGATAAGAAGTTTGGAGTCGTTCAGACAACATCGTTAGGACATCGTTACGTGTAACTCATAGAATTGATTATGATAAATCGTTGAATCGTTGATCGCAGATTTGAGAACATGTTCCTCATAATACGAATAAGCCACCTCCAGAAGAGACCAAAATTCAGGATGTCAAACAAGCAGTGTCCTCTACACAAGAAACCACATCCTCTACTAAAATGCAGAGTCTTCAGGGAGAAGTCTTTAAAGGATCGCAATGGTTTCCCCTAGGAAAACAACATCTGCTTCAAATACTGTGCTACAATATCACACTTTGCCAGGAATTGTGAAACTAGCGTGAAATGTGCAGAATACAATAGCATGGATCACAATACAGCCTTGCACCCTGGTCCACCCACATGTGTGTTGTCACAAGCAGAAGAGCACAATGGAAAGCAGAAGAACACTGATGAAGATACCCTCGTGGTCTTAATGTTCGGAGATCTGTAAAAGGACTCATAGGAGGAAGGTCCTGTTGAAAAATCTGCTTTGTCCAAGTCTATTGAGCAGCCTGCAGGGACAAAGCACTCAAGATATATGCAATCCTGGATGACCAAAGCAACAGGTCTCTAGCCAAGTCCATCTTCTTCGACAACTTCAGCATTGTAGGTTCTCTCTACTCCTTAAGGACGTATTTAGGTACCGTTGAGATGGCGGGGAGGAAAGCAACTGGATACAAAGTGGAGTCCATAGATGGCCCAACTTGCCTATCGCTACCGACTATCCTGGAGTGCAACCAGATTCCCAACAACAGGTCTGAGATACCTTCACAGGAAGTAGCAGCACATTACCCTCACTTAAAGCGTATAGCTCATCTGATACCTGAGTTGGACCCAGAAGCTCCAATAGTTTTACTACTGGGAAGAGATATACTCCCTAGTCTTGTCAACGGCTTTCATATGCTCCACACGCACAGAGGCCCGACCTTGGATGGGTCATTGTAGGAGATGTCTGTCTAGGAGAAGCACACAAGACGGCCTCAGTCAACAGTATGCTCACCAGCACACTAGAAAATGGACGCCCATCTCTCTTCCAGCCATGTCAGAGTAGTCTGCTGGTAAAAGAATTATTGAGCAGCACTCCCCTGCCTTGCCCTTTATCAGTTTCTTCCAGCAAAGGCCACACCTGTTAAGGTGAACTAGACCACATAGGATGTACAGTTTTCCTCAAGACAAAGGAAGACAACAAGGCAGCGATGTCCATAGAAGACAGGATGTTCTTGGGCATCATGAATCGAGAGATAGTCAAAGACAAGTCGAACAGTTGGGTCGCACCTGTACCATTCCGTCCCCGGAGAAGACGTCTACCCAGCAACAGGGAACTAGTCTACAGCCGATTCATCTCCCTCAGACACAAGCTTCAAAAGTCGCCTGAGATAAAGGAACATTTCATTACTTTCATGGGGAAGATATTCCAGAACAACCACACAGAGATTGCACCTGCACTTCACCACTCAGAGGAGTGTTGGTACTTACCCATCCTCGGAGTGTACAATCCTATGAAGCCAGGTCAGATAAGAGTGGTATTCGACTCAAGCATCAAATGCGAAGACATCTCGTTGAACAATATCCTACTGTCAGGCCAGAACTCAACAACAGACTTCTAGAAATGCTAGTCTGTTTCCGCAGAGATATGGTGGCATTTATGGCTAACATACAACAGATGTTCCACTGTTTTCTCGCCAAAGAGGAACACAGAAACTACTTGAGGTTCTTCTGGTACCGTGAAAATGACCCCGATAAGGACATCACAGAGTTCCGGATGAGGGTCCACATATTTGGGAACAGTCCTTCCCCAGCAGTCGCTATCTACTGCCTCTGAAATTCCGCAAAAGAGGGTGAAGTACGGGTCGGATGTCAGATTTTTCATAGAAAAGGATTTCTATGTAGATGACTGTCTGAAGTCCACACCAACAACTGAGGTAGCAATCAGTCTCCTAAGCTGGGCCCAAGAAATGTAAATGCTTTCTCAGTCTAACCTAAGGCTACACAAGATTTCCTCCAAAAGCTGAGAGTTCATGGAAGCCTTTCCCTCTCAAAACTATTCCAGCAATCTAAAGGACTTAGACCTTAGCATCAACTCCCTTCCAATGCAGCGAAGCCTGGGATTGCTTTGGAATTTGAAGACAGATGCCTTCACCTTTCAGATCAGCAAAGATGAGAAACCCTTCACACGCAGAGGAGTTCCTTCTTTTGTGAATAGCTTGTACAACCCCTTAGGATTCGTAGCTCTAGTAACCATCCAAGGCAAATCGATGCTGAGAGACTTCACCCAAGACACGTTTGATTGGGACGATCCACTTCCAGCAGAAAAGACAAACCTGTGGTCCGAGTGGAGGAAGTCTCTCGAAGCCTTGACCGACCTTCAAAACGACCGTATGCTCCCATGCCATCCACAGAAGTCAAAACACAAAGACTTTGTGTCTTCTGTGACACATCAGTCAAAGCAATCACAGTAATAGTGTACCTCAAAACCACAGACATGAACGAATAGAGCCATATTGAGTTTGTTATGAGCCGGACAAAACTGGCGCCACTCCATGAACACACAATACCCAGACTGGAACTCTTTGCTGCTGTCCTTGCTGTGGAGTTGGCCAAACTTATCTGAAGATCAAAGATGCCGAGTTCTACACTGATAGCAAGGTGGTACTAGGATACATCTCCAACGAGACACGACACTTCTATGTCTACATCAGCAATCGGGTACTGAGGATGAGATCTACTTGCCCTAATCAGTGGCACTACATGTCTACTCACCACAATCCTGCAGACCATGTGACTAGATCCATCGCATCCACTCATCCTAAGGACACTACGTGGTTCACAGGCCCTGCATCCTTGTGCAATTCAACGCCCCACATCAGCAAGCCTGATACTTTCGAACTAGTGGATCCAGATGCCGATGAAGAGCTTCGCCCTCAAGTGTTTGTTCAGCATACAGTGACTTAAAGCGAACCTGTCACCTCCTCCAGGCATCTAAAGATAACATAGCCACCTTCTGCAGCACTAAGGCTGCATTCTCACAAGGTGTCTATAGCATTTATGCTCCCTTGATTCACTGAAATAAAGACTTATAGAAAATCTGTTTCAAACCAGACCCAAGACCGGGAGGCTGGTTTTCAAGAGTCTATCTCCCTCCTCTGTGGTGTCAGTCATCCCTCTCTGCTCTCTGTGCACCGCCTCCAGGGCCATCTCCCTGCATTACAGAGCTTTGTCAGCTCTGCTACAACATAGAGCTGCTGTTATAGGAGACCCCACAGTAGTAAATCTTGCAGGAGGATCCTGAGCAGACAAAGCACTGACTGCTACATAGCAGCCTTGAGCTGAGCTGTCAGCAGTGCAGCAGAGTTGAGTTTTGCTTTAGATCAGGGGCTGAGGACGGAGCAATGCTGCTGGGTACAAGAAACTGAAAGTGAAAACTGCTCAGCTCAAGGGCTGCTACGTAGCAGGCAGTGCTTTGTCTGCTGTTCTGCTCACGATCCTCCTGCAAGATTTACTACTGTGGGGTCTCCTATAACAGCAGCTTTATGTTGTAGCAGAGCTGACAAAGCTCTGTAATGCAGGGAGGTGGCCCTGGAGGAGGTGCACAGAGAGCAGAGAGGGATGACTGACACCACAGAGGAAGGAGACAGACACTTGAAAACCCGCCTCCCGGACTTGGATCTGGTTTGAAACAGATTTTATAAAAGTCTTTATTTCAGTGAATCAAGGGAGCATAAATGCTATAGACACCTTGTCAGAATGCAGCCTTAGTGCTGCAGAAGGTGGCTCTGTTATCTTTAGATGCCTGGAGGGGGTGACAGGTTCGCTTTAAGGTCATCACCTCGAATCTCATCAGTTCAGCAGGTTCTCAACTTGGAAGTCACTCATTCGAGCCATTGCTTGCCTACTTCAGGAAGCTATGTCTTACAAGACAACACTTTCTGGTGATTCCAGAGTTCCGACGGTTCTCACCTCTGCCATGTTACCCACGCAGAAAACCTGCATTCCAAGTGCACCACCAACAGAGGTCAGTGAAAGAGATTCCTACAGGCGACAAAAGAAGAAAATATGTTTCCAACATTCTCTGGGACAGACTCACGGTTTTGAAGATATTTGGGGCCAGCACTCCTTCCCAGCGTGACACCTCCTCCTCCGGAGGTCTTTCGCCACAGCCGCAGCAGTCCACGGCTCGCACGGCCGAACGGAGTGGAGAGGATGTTCTCCCTGCTAATCTGTAGCCGACTGTCCCGGTGCGCACTTCCAGTGCCGCTCATTAGACACATGAATATTCGGGAAACAGAAAGAAGCCGCACACAGGACTTATCAATTCAGATCAGCGGTTTTATTGTGCCCAAGTGCACATAGCTGGGTGTGGGTAGTGGGTGGGAGGAGGGGGGTTGGTGGTACAACGGTGTTTCGCGATGCTAATGGCGCTTCAGGATTGTACCCGCTGAAGCGCCATTAACGGCGTGAAACGCCGATGTACCACCCTTCCGTCCTCCCACCCGCTACCCACACCCTGCTATGTGCACCTGGGCACAATAAAACCGCTGATCTGAATTGATAAGTCCTGTGTGCGGCTTCTTTCTGTTTCCCGAATATTCTCTGGGACAGATTAAGAAAGTGGTACCTGTCCACCATATAAACAAGAACAAAGTGGCAGAAAGACAGGCCAGACATCAAACCCCACGATGTCATATCCACGAAAGACATCCAGTCGCACTAAAAGTAGTGGTTACTTAACCGTGTCACCCAAACCTTCCCAAGCAAATATGGGAAAGTGCACAAATTTAAAATCAAAGTGTGTAAGCTTGAGGAGAACAAACTGTTCCTCAGGCCAGTTACTAAACTTGTGTTGCTGTTTTTCCCAAAAGAGCCAAGTAGTGGCATTCATTGATGCCAACCTAGGAGTGTTCTGCCCATTCATGAGCAGAAAAATAAACATTCATAGTTTTTATACCAGTTACGACCCATAGAGGTTACTAGTTACCCATTTATGTTGTTTAGATGTGATCTAGTAAAAGCTCTTATAGTTACAAGAGTCTGTTCCCTTTAAGATGAGTCATTAAGAAGGGACCTCCCCCTACTTCTCTGGATGAAGGAGACGGCAGACAGGTTCCTGAACTTCTGAGGGATCAGACTTAAATTAGCTCCTGTCCCTTCTTTGTACAACTTTCCTCCTGTCAGATGATTCTGTTTTTACCACTATCAAGTTCATATCACTCAATAAATCAAGACTAATGAAACCCTACAGTCTGGTTACTGAGAATTTAAACGAGGGTTAAGCTGTATGCTGGATATCTACAGCACGACATGTAGAAGAAGGCAGAACAGGTAGTGATAAATGAAGAGAGAAGTGCGGTCCAGTGAACTCTGTGCATACAGATAAGGTCAAAAGGTTAATGTAGATATACAGACCTTTATTTTGATTGCTACAAAATACTTTTCGGCGGCTGAATAACGCCTTCATCAGGCGTTACCTGATGAAGGCGGTATTCAGCTGCCGAAATGCGTTGTATAGCAATCAAAATAAAGGTCTGTATATCTACATTAACCTTTTGCCCTTGTCTGTATGCCCAGTGCTCCATGTGACCACACTTTTCTCTTCATTTTTCTCTGTTGAGGAATGGACACAATGCTGCTGTTATCAGGGCTAGTCCACTCCAAATCAATGGAAAAAAAAGGAAGGTGTGCTTAAGATTTTTCACAGTGCACCCTGTGTCTTTACAGGGGCCTTTTAGGCCACGTGCACACATTCAGTATTTGATGAGTTTTTTACCTCAGGATTTGTAGACAAAACCAGGAGTGGAGCAAATAGAGGAAAAGTATAATAGAAACACCTGCACCACTTCTGTATTTATCACCCACTGCTGGTTTTGGCTACAAATCCTGAGGTAAAAAACTCATCAAATACTCAGCATGTGCACGTGGCCTTAGGAGAAGAGGAGAATGGCTGACAATAGAGGATGGTAGCAGCTGCACAATGAAGGGCACTAGTTATCATAAATATATCTGAGAACTGAACAGTGGAATTTAGGTTCATGGATTGAGGGTTGCTTTAAGAAATGGAGAAACAGTATCCGCAGCCATCCTTTACTGATAGGACACAAGATACATGATGGCCAGCAGCATTGCTAAACCTTCTTTTTCTTGCTTTCCAAACTGTGATTTAAATGGATATCTTCTACAAAATGTTAATTTCACCAATATTCATGAAAGCTGTAGAAATCATGAAAATAATTAGATATTACATGCTCATCGAACTCTCTACATATTGAAATTATTCAGTTTTCTTTTATATGCAAAGTTCTACAAACCATTGACTATTTAATAGAAGTATGTTGTAAAGGGAGCAATGTCTTTGTTCTGCCACAACCTGAAACATGAATACATATTTCAAAACAAATGACAAATGAGATCATCAGTGTATTTTACGGGGAAAATCAATCAGCTTCCCACCTACACTCTTTAATATGCCATGAAGACAGTGTAGCATGAGTCAAGCACTTGGTGCATGTTCTAACCACCATTAGTATACAGAGCGAGAGGTATCACAGTTCTACGTTATTTCTGCTCTTTTTTTCTCTTTTTTTGGCTTTTAGGATTTAAAACAAAGAGTCAAACTTCAGGTTCTTATTGTGAGCTTTTAGAATATTTTGTTGAAAATAATTTGTAATGTATTTTACACACAAAATGTAAATCTGCTTCTTGTTAACGGAGTTTTCCACGAACACAATTTATTAAAATATTTTAAAGCCTGTATTCTGTTCCATTTCTTATTAATCTTGTGACTTTCAGCTCCTTATGTTCTGCTACAGTCTTTTCCAAGCACAGAACACAGAGTTTTCCTGTCTGTGCTTTGAAATGAATGGAACCTGTTTTTCAGGCACAACCCTGCATATAGGGGGTAGTCCTCAGCCTCAGGCCAGTGTGTTCTGTACTTTGTAGTCATGTCGGGGAGTGTGGCCTGTGATCTTCAGTTGAATTGTGGATATGAACAGGGAGGGAGGGAGAGCAGAAGCAATGTAGGCTCCACATTCTCATCAACTAGTGACCTTGGGCCAAAAGAAAGGTGCTAGGTGTTGCAATGTGCTAGCAAACATTACAAGTAATAAATGTATGACTAATTGCTCCCCTGAAGTACACTGAGACTCTATAAGAGTCTCAGGATGGTGCTTTGTAGATTACATTTTTAGACAGATACAGTATGTCTCTTCATTAATGAAGTCCTGAGGTTCAGATGGTGAACAGGCAAAAAGTTTAGAATACAAATAAAAACAGACAACAAAGGTACAGAAGGGGAGGTGGGGCTAAAAAGGTAAATAAAGATAACAGAGGATTAATAGGAACATTTAATGACATATAACAGGGACAGTGAGATCATCTTTATTTTCTGTTCGGATAACCTTTTTAAACATGTAATCTATTTAAATTTGATTGTATTGTAGGCCCAATATACATATATATATATATATATATATATATATATATATATATATATATATATTCATCTTTACTATTTTAAAAATTGCAAAAAGGGGAGGCGTGGCCTGCAACTGCTCCATGTAGGACACATCCCCTGGAGCTGCTGTGCCTTACTATAAGCAACAGAGATTTATGCCTTTATTAAGGCAATAAATCTCATCACAGCAACGTGACCCTAACTATAAACCCTCCAGGACCATTTTGAACTTGTATGTGGAAGATTCTTTCTACCCTTCTGCACATTACAGGGAGATGGTAAGGACCTGAGAGGACAGTGGGGGCCATCTTGGAATGCTGAGCAGGTAATCTGCGGCCATATCCTAAGAGATCCGCCTGGACAGTTCCTCTCTGAATTCCCTCTACCTCCACTTTCGCTGTCGACTTCTATCTGCCGCCACGCCGGAGGAACCGGAGACCTGTGTTGTTACCTGGCGAGTTCCCAGTCTCCAGTCTCCTGTCATCATTGCTGTGTGAACAGCGCAGCAGAAATCAACTTACTGGAGTTAACTCTGTGATGTTAAGGTGAGGCGAGCTGCCTGTTGCTGTCCTGCTGCTGACCTGCGTCTCCTTTGGTTGTTGGAGTGGAGTCTCCCTCCTGATCGCAAGGAGAAAGCTCCCGGCGGAGGGATACGGCTCGGCCATTGTTCTAACACTGGTGGGTGATGAGGGAGTGAGGTGAGGAGAAGATCACGGTCTGTGAGTGGAAGACATCGAGTCCACGGTGCTAGATTGTGAGGATTCAGTTCTTATCAACTATTTAAGTACAATTCTGTTTAATAAGACCTATAATATATAACAAACAACTGGTGCTGTGTGATACTGGGGGAAATACAAGAACTATTTGTTTACTGCAATACATGTGTTATTGGAAGAGCGGAAGCTCACTTCTTCCCCAAGCCACATCACTCCTTGACAACAGTGTCACACACACTGGGTCTGCTGAGGAAATTTGATTATATACTGACACCTTCTGGCAACTGTTGGTATTGATTTGACAAGGGATTTTTGATTCTACTAGCAAGTGAGATTGACGAATCTCCGACGCGCCCAAGCCACGCGGAAACAGCGGACGAAGACCGAAGAATATATTCTTTATAGCAGTCTCTTATATATATTCAAGTGGTCTTCTATTTTAATTAATACTATTACTCCTGCTGAATTTCTACCCTTGTACTCAATATCGCATATACTCAGTGCATGGGATAATGACGTATTGGCTCTCTATGTACCTTTCATCTGTTTGGGAGTATATGTCTGGTAGATATTGTACCTATTGACATTGTACTTTTGCTATTTCCAGTACGTGCTCCATAGGGTCATTGCGTCACTGAGTCAGTTGTCTTGTTACATAGGGAGACAATAGTGTGTTCACTGGTCATCTATACTCTCACCTAAGAAAATCTCTGGTTCTTACACTCTTACTGGTGAGGATTTCGTTGACTAGATATAATATGCCTTCCAAAGTTAAATATCCTCAGAACAGAACGTCCTTTACTGACTCGACTACTGACCCTATCACAAACTTGACTCCAACGACCACTACTGTTACAGAACAGGAAATTATAGATATTAAGAGGATGGAGACAGGAACGGGCCTACAACCAAGGGACGACATGACTAATGATCTGATGATTTTAGA
Organism: Allobates femoralis; assembly: GCA_033576535.1. Taxonomy (NCBI): domain Eukaryota; kingdom Metazoa; phylum Chordata; class Amphibia; order Anura; family Aromobatidae; genus Allobates; species Allobates femoralis. The sequence goes on along the minus strand of JARQOC010000001.1, from coordinate 518,490,331 downwards.
GAGCCAGCAGTCAATACATAAGCGCAAAGATAGAGACACTCCGATTAGACCCAAATCAGACAACACCCACAAAGATGGCACATATTTAGGGGATGAATTTGCTATGAAAAGTCCGGCTAGACGCCGCACTAAAAGAGGCGATTCAGAGGTGGACCCATTACCAAATCTTAATGTCGATCGGCCCATGGATAAAAGCTTCTTTGTTAGTCTCTTTAATGAGATGAAAGAATCTTTAAGGGATGACCTCTCAGAACAATTCGACGAAATGAATCACTCAATGGCCTTTTTGGTCTCTAGACTTGATAGACAAGAGAGAGCAGTTGAAGGACTACAAGACGACACTAAGACAATACAAAAAGATCAGGACTTGATGAAAGCAGAAATAAAGTATCTTAAAAACAAACTGACTGACAGGGAAGATAGGGATCGCCGCAACAACCTTAAGTTTAGGAACATACCAGAAAAGATAAAAAATACGGATCTCAGGTCGTACATCAATAATTTGCTAAAAGTAACTCTTCCTGCTTTACCAGATGTTCAATATTCCCTAGAAAGGGCTCATCGACTTCCCAGACCACCTCGATTATCCAGTGACACACCAAGGGATGTAATAGTAAAATTTTCGTTTTACCAAACGAGGGAACTACTGACAAACTTCTTATGGAAGAACAAATCACTTCCCTCCCCCTTCGAGAACATCAAAATTTTTCAGGATGTCTCGAAGGAGACTATGCTAAAACGTAAACTTTTAAAACCAATTACGGACGTTTTACAAAGGAAGCAAATTTCGTATAGATGGAATCGTCCTGCCAACGATGTCTCCTTCGTCCATAACCAAAAATCTGTACTGATAGATGAGGTGTCCACAGGTCTTAAAATCCTCAAAGATCTCCGCATATCTGACACTTGATCACAGGAGGCTATTAATGTGTATATTTAACTGTTACTAAGGGTTCCATTCAGGCACATGGGCTGAACCTTTAGCCTTTCGCGGAAGTTGTCATCGGCATAGTCCCTTCCGCTGATTCGTTCAATTTTATATATATATATATATATATTAGTTATATATTAGCTATTGGTGTTAGTTAACCAACTGTTATTATTCTCTAAAGTTTGTGAAATGTTATTTACAGATTTGTTTTTTTTAATTAATTATCTTTACCTACTCATTCCCCAAACTCCCCCTCAATGGACAGCTCATAATCGCAATTTTAAGCAGAATTTTGACTATGGCTAAAAAATTCGTATCTTTCAACGTCAAGGGCCTAAATTCGCCGCAAAAGAGATTTCTGATATGGAAAGATTTAAAAAATTTAAATATTGATGTAGCTGGTCTTCAGGAGACAAAATTCTCCACCTTAAACCCTCCCAAATTTACTAATAAAAATTACCCACAATATCTTCCTCGCTTCTGGTGAGAAGAAGAAGGCTGGGGTGGCAATCATTATTAAAAATTCTATTAAAGTTGAAATCTGGAAACAAATCTCAGACAAGGATGGACGCTTCATAATTTTATTGTGTAGACTTGATAACATTGACTACACATTAGTTAACCTATACGCCCCAAATACAGGTCAAATTACATTTCTGAAGAAATTAATAAAAATTGTCCAGGAATTAAGAAAGGTCACCTTCTTATCTTTGGAGATTATAATGCGGTCCCCAACCCATTAATGGACTCATCAAACAAAAATAGAAATGCCAATACCTCTATTGATTCTTGGATGAATGGGGAAGACCTCTATGATACCTTTAGGTGCATCAACTCTTCGTCTGTTGAATTCACTCATTACTCAGATGCTCACAAATCTTTTGCTAGAATAGATCTACTCTTGACTGATATTCGATCATTGCAATATATCAAATCTATTAGAATTTTGCCCAGATCATGGTCTGATCACTCCCCACTTGTCTTTGAACTTAACCAATGCCATCCCCGTTCTGACAGGAATTTGTGGAGGGCGAACTCCTTTCTATTTCGTCACCCACAATATAAGATAGAAATCCAAAGGGCGATAGATCATTATTTCAGTGAAAACGACATTGATAATATTTCACTATCCACATTATGGACTGCTCATAAAGCGGTTATTCGAGGCCAACTAATACAATTTAATAATAGACTAAAACGAGACAAAATAAGCAACTCAGAAAACATAATTAAACAAATCAAGAACTTGGAATCAGTACAGGAACAAACCCCCACTGAAGACACACATAAGGAAATCCTCAAATTGAGGGTTCAACTTAGCCAAATGCTCACGGCAGACTACGACAAATACATACGTATAATGAAGGGGAACTTTTATAATTCTATGAATAAACCCAGCAGACTTTTCGCGAATAGAATTAAAATTCACAGAAATAAGACAAAAATACTCCAAATAAGAGACAAATCCCATACAACACTTAAAAATCCCACAGATATCTCTAATGTTTTTGCAGATTTCTACCGTACCCTTTATACCTTAAAAGAAGATCCGATGTTGCCCCAACCTTCTATGCCACATATAGATGCCTTCTTAAATTCTGTTGACCTCCCATCCCTGTCTGAAGTTGATCTTGCCCTATTAAACTCTCCGTTTACGGACGCTGAGGTATTGGAAACAATAGCCTTGCTTAAGAAAAACAAGTCCCCGGGTCCTGATGGTCTGCAAAATGAATATTATGTCACCTTCCAAAACTCTCTTGCTCCTTTTCTTACTAAGCTTCTTAACTCTACCTTTGTCAATACGCAAGCTATCCCGGCAGAGATGCAGGAGGCTACTATCGCAGTTTTATATAAAAATAAGGGAGATATTGAGAATGTCTCGAATTATCGCCCCATCTCGTTGTTAAATACTGACCTAAAAATTATAGCCAAAACGATAACCTCACGTCTTCAGACAGTTACTCCGAAGCTTTTGCAGAGGGATCAGGTGGGCTTTGTTCCCAGACGAGGTACCTCAGATGCCACCAGACGTGCCATTACCTTGTTACACTATATTGAAAAATCTAAAACCCCTGCTATGTTAATCGCTGTCGACGCTGAAAAAGCGTTCGACAGGGTTCATTGGGGATATTTGTTCAAGACATTACAAAAATTTGGTTTTGAAGGTAATATTCTTAATGCAATACTATCCCTCTACTCCTGTCCCTCTGCAAAGATAATGACCAATTCAGTCCTTTCGGATAAAATTATACTCAACAATGGTACCCGTCAGGGTTGTCCCCTCTCTCCCACCCTCTTCGATTTATATATAGAACCATTAGCCGAAAAAATAAGATCCAACCACTTAATTAAGGGTATTTCTTTACATGAGCATAATTACAAAATTTCACTATTTGCTGACGATGTTCTCCTCACCATCTCTGACCCCATCAACTCTATGGAACATATCTTATCCACTATGTCTCAATTCTCAGAAGTTTCTTATTATAAAATAAATTTAAACAAAACTCAAACACTCCACTTAAATATAAAACCCAAAGACTTGGAAATTCTTAAAGGGAAGTTCCCGTTGTCATGGGACAGCAAATCCATGAACTATCTTGGTATCCAATTAATTACTCCTATCTCAACGATTATGGATGTTAACATGAGCGAAATCTTCAAAACCCTGCAGTCGGACGTCTTACATTTGGCTAAACTTGAGATCTCCTGGCTAGGTAAAATTGCAGCTTATAAAATGTGCCTTCTTCCTAAACTATTATACATTTTCCGTTCGTTACCTCTGCTGATTCCAAAGAAATGGCTGCAAAAATTGCAGTCCCAACTAGCGGCTTTCATCTGGGCAGGGAGGAAGCCAAGGGTGGCCAAATTAACCCTGGAAAAAAGTAGAAGCCATGGTGGGCTTGCTGTCCCAAACCTGACTTCCTATTATCAAGCAAATTTGGTTAAACTTAGCCAGACTTGGTGGGTGAGAGGGGAGGGGCCGGTTTGGCTCACGGTTGAGGAATCCTCATGTTTACTAACGAGACTTCACTTGACGACCATTGCTCATTTGTGTGACAAATCTAAACCTCTACCGGAATTACCCACTGTTAAATCGGCGATTCAAGCATGGCGGTTACTTCAAAAAATCTCCATCAAAACATATCCTTTGGTTTCTCCCTCCTGGATGAATGTTGATGTTCTTGAATATTTGTCCCCGAGGATTAAAATTTCTTCGTGGATTGAATCGGGAATACAATTCGTTTCAGATATACTAAGTGATGATCAGAAGCTTAAAGCATTTGCACTATTGCAGAAAGAATTTCAGCTTGAACACTCGGAAGAAAATACTTGGAAAAAAATTGATAAATTAATTAAAACTCGCAAACTAACTTTTTATCTACCCTATAATATTGTTCAAATGTTCAAATTTCCTCGAGCTCTAATATTTTGGAAGACAAATCACATATATAGACACTTCTCCCAAGACTCTACCATTCAACCTACACCTAATATAGCTACTTGGGAAAAAGAACTGGGGATATCTATATCACTAACTGACTTACAGCGCAATCTTGAAATTATATACCGTTATATACCATGTGTTTCTCTCCTGGAGACTCATTACAAAATTTATACTAGATGGTATTACACCCCAGCTAGGCTTGCTAAGATCAGTGACAACAATTCGGATCTTTGTTGGAGGAATTGCACAGATGTTGGTGGTCTGACTCACATCTTCTGGGGATGTGCTGTGCTTAAGTCCTTCTGGTTTGAAGTGGAGTCCCTAATTAACTCACTAACTAGTCTACACTTAAAATTAAATCCCAACCTAGTACTACTTCTTTTGGGCTTGGAGGCATTCCCGAGGGTACATAGACCAATCATCGCACATATCCTCCTTGCTGCAAAACACACTATAGCTATGAAATGGAGAGATCCCCTTCCTCCCACTATTGACAACTTGGCCGAATCAATAGCTCATCATAATGCTTATGAGTATGCATATGCCATGAGGAACAATTTATTGACTAAGTACAAGTCGAAATGGGATGCTTGGAACCTTCATGTAACCCCTAATGCGGATTGTGGGCCTTGACGTTGGATTGACTTTTAGAAAATAAGAGTAGAAATCCTTACCGCCATGGCTGATTATTTTGAGCTGTTCATACTACAATCGATGCCACAATACCATAATCTTCCCTTCCCTTGTTTGTCCTCCTTTTTATTCCCTTTCTTTTAAACTTATACTTGTTATGATGGAAAAAAAAAAAAAAAAAAAACTGTACGCATTTATTACAACACGCTAGTAAGTAGACAATTTGTACAGGTCGATACCTCTCAGTTCTCAAGATTCATAGCCACTTCAACATTATCTTGCCACTCATGTGTTAGAAATAAGGCTGAATGAGTATTGTGACATACATGTATATAACATTATCTCTAAGTTTGAACTGATGTAGCTACTTTTGATGTGTCTATTATTTTGTTTTAATAAAAACATTTGAACATAAAAATTGCAAAAAGGAAAATGGGCTGATGCAAAAGTTTGGGCACCCTTTGAGATTTGTGTGTGCAGATATCTTTGACCAAGATTTCAGACCTTAAAGGGAACCTGACCCCTAAAAATTGTGTAAAAATCCACAATAGACCACATCAAAAGGCACAAGGTTTTACAATGACCCTCACAGTCCCCAGATTTGAACATGATTGAAAATCTGTGGCTAACCTCAAAAGAGCAGAGCATGCAAGATGACACAGGAATCCCACAGAACTAGAAGACTTTTCCAAAGAAAAAAGGATGAAAATCCCTCAAATAAGAATTTAAAGACTCTTTGCCAGCAATTACAAGCTTTGATACTTCAAAACAAGATGCTGCTAAGTACTAATCATGCAGAATGGCCAAACGTTTGATAGACCCATTTTATTGTTTGTAATTTTTCAAATGTAAGGCTTGAAAATATTTTTTTTTTGCCTAAAATACAAAGGAAATGTGTCATCTTTAACTTGATACCTTTTAGAGATAATTTTACAATAACAATAATTTTGACCAGGAGTGTCCAAATGTTTGTGTGCCACTGTACAACTAATATAACAACCAATGAGATTACTAATGGTTATCTGTGTTCTGCCAAACTGAACACATTTGGGCAAACATATCATATAGATGCACAAACATACAGTACCTTGAAAAAGTATTCATACCCTGTGAACTTTTCCAAATTTTTCCACGTTACACCAAAATACTTAAATGTATTTTATTGGATATGCTACACACCAACACAAAGTAGAAAGTATTTGTGAAGTGTAAAGAAAATGATAAATGTTTCATAAACACCTTAAAATATAAATCTGAAAACTGTGATGTGCATTTGTATTCAGTCTCCCTAAGTGAATACTTTGTAGGTCCACCTTTCACTGCAATTACTGCTGCAAGTCTTTTGGGGCATGTCTGTACCACAATATTCAATTGCACATATATAGTGTGTAAGAAATTGAACTTATATAGTGTGCTCACAAGTTTAACACCACTTGGAGTTAATACAAAACCACCCTAAATTGGGGATTGGGATTCTGCAAACAGCACCATCCCCTACAAACCACTGCACTAAAAATTACCTAGGAAATTAGAAATTAAGTGTTTCTATTGCGCAAATTAGATTAATACCAAGGACAGCGTACCAACTGAGTTTACACACCTAAGGAGATGTACAGTCACTGACAGAAGTTATGTCACTTTTCCATGTTATGTAAATGAAAGCTTATAACCTGACGTTAAATTTATCCATTGGTTGTATAAATTACTCTTTTGAAAGCGGAAACCCTCTGAAATGTGGTTTAGGTTACGAAAATAAATTGGCATCAATGCTTAAATATTGATCATTTAATGAACACAGAATGTTCAGATTTTGGCAAAACAAAAGTTTTGTCGCCCACAGAAAGTAATGTGATTTTCAAACAGAAAATTAACTTAAAATACAAATATATGTTGCATAATATTGGTGAATGAAGTTGTGCTGCTATTAGAGTCATATTTAATATTTTGTGTGACTTCCATGAGTTTGAAGGACTGCATCCATGTGGTTCAACAATGATTCATACAATTTATTAATGAAGTCATTAGGAATAGCAAAGAATGCAGTCTTAGATGCAGAGTTCATGTAGATTCTTTGGTTTTGTCTTCCAAGTTTCCTCTTTCATCCTACCCCAAACATGGCCAATGATATTCATGTCTGGTGACTGGGCTGGTCAGTCCTTGAGCACCTTGATCTTTTTTGCCTGGAGGAACATTGTTGTAGAGATGGATGTATGAGATGGAGCACCATCCTGCTGCATAATTTGACCCCTTTTATGATTTGGAATATAAGAGGTAGTTATTACTTCTTGATATTTTAGGCTATTGATATTGCCTTCCACCTTGCAAATGTTTCACACACCCCCCATACTGAATGTAACCCCAGACCATGATCTTTCCACCACCAAATTAAACTGTTTTCTGGGTGTATTTTGGATCCATACGGGCTCCAGTAGGTCTCCTGCAGTATTTGCGGTGCCTGTGGTGTAATTCTACTGAAGATTCATCAGAGAAATCCACCTTCTGCCACTTTTCCAGCATCCATCTGTTTAGCAGGCTGCGGGACTTTGCAAATGCCACACTTTTTTTGTTTGCCTTTTGTTTAGTGCTGTCTTCTAAGCACTGATTCGACAATGGAGGTCATTTTGAGACAGAATCCTACAAACTGTTCTAGTTGACACAGGGACTTGAGGTGACCAGGCCTGTTGGAGCTCTGCTGCAGTGGAAGAGGTACTTGCTTTGGATTTTCTAACCAACAAACGTTCCCCCTGAGCAGTTGTTTTGCGGGGTCTGCCGGACCTGGGCTTGTCGAACACATCTCCAGTCTCTTCAAATCTTTTTTTAATTCTTTGTACTTGACACTGAGACACATTAAAGGTGCCAGCCACCTCTGCAGTGGATATGGTCTTCAGTATCTTGATAATCAAGGCTTTGGTCGAAGGGTTGATTTTTGGCATGTTGTCATAGCTCAAGTTGCAGTTCAAGTAAAGGTCTGGGGTGCTGTATTTCTTTATAGTCACACCCACTAATTAACCGATCATTTACTGAGCACAGGTGAGGATTCACACACATGAATATGCTATGATCAGTTGCGTAACTTCCGGTCCAGGGGCCCCGATGCGAAAGCTCCAACAGGGCCCCCAATTATTGCAAATCTTTAATAGTATTAGTCTTTTTCTGTAGGCCAAAGGGACTTTTGGGGCCCCCTAGGCTGCAGGGCCGGGTGCGATCCCAACCCCTGCACCTATTGTAGTTACGCCCCTGGTTTTGATCTAAACTATTCTATTGTAGCTCTGGCAGTATGTTTTTGGTCATCTTACTGGATGGTGAAGTTATGCCAGAGGCTCAAGTCTTTCAAAGCCTCTATCAGGTTTTCCTCCAGGATGGCTCCATCTCCATCCATGTTCCTACCAACTCTGAGTAGCTTCCCTGCCCCTGCTGAAGAAAACCATCCTCACAGCATGATACTACCACCAACATAATAGATGGCAGGAATGATGTTTTCAGGGTGATATGAAGTGTTAGTTTTCTGCCACACATAGAACATTACATTTAGCCAACAAATTTCTACTTTGGTCTCATCTGATCAGTGCTCTTTTTTCCACATGCTGTGTCCCCGATGTAAATTTTTGCAAGCTGCAAACAGAAATTCTTACGGCTTTCTGTTAAAATATTTTTCTTCTTGCCCCTCTTCCATAATAGCCAAATTTGGGGAGTATATGACTAATAGTTGTCATGTGGACAAGTTCTCCCACCTAAGCTGTGCATATCTAAAGCTCTTTCAGAGTGACCATAGGCCTCTTGGCTGCTTGGATGGCCATGTCTTAGGCTGGCTTCACATTTGCGTATGGGAAGGCAGCGTTTTGCTGCGTTCCCATACGCAGTTAAACGCATGCGCACTGCGTTCCTATGTTTAACATAGGAACGCATGGTGCCTGCGTTTGCTGCGTTCGGGTGCGGATGCGGACGATATCTGCTGCTTCCGGTGTCCAGCATCCGCACCCGGGACGCAGCATGTTGGGTTTTTTTGTGCGTTTGGGGAGCTTGGACAATCAGCAAGCGTCCCCAAGCGTACAAAAAAAGCATTGTCTTCAATGGGTCCGCAGTGTCCTCTGCATGACACAGCAGGAGAACGCTGCGGACCCATTGAAAAATCTCCCGGTGGCCGCCGGTGATGTCACAGGAGCTCACCGACGGCCACCGGGAGATCAGCTGACCCTCTGCTGTCCTCCTTCTCCCCGCCGCCTGTAATCTCATAGCGATGTCGGCGGGAGAACAGCTGATCTGAAAGCTGTTTGAATCTTCCCGCGCCGACATCTCCTCACAGTGTCGGCGCGGGAAGATTCAAACAGCTCTCAGATCAGCTGTTCTCCCCGCCAACAGTCCCGGAGCTTACCGGCGGCCGGGGGGCGGGGATCTCCGGCGCTGATCTCCGCCTCCGGCCCGCCCCCGGACAGCGCCGATTGGCTGCCGGGCTCCATAGTGATGTGTCCGCAGGCGGACATTATCCGCTGCGGACACATCAAAGTGTCCCTGCTTCTGACAGCGTTTGTGTCTGCATGCCATCAGCATGCAGACACAAACGCTAATGTGAAGGCAGCCTTAGTAGGTTTGCAGTTGTGCCATACTCCTTCCATTTGTGAATGATGGATTGAACAGCTCTCTGTGAGATGTTCAGGGCTTAGGCTATTTTTTTATAACCTAACCCTGTTTAACTTTTGTCCACAACTATCTATGACCTGGGTAGTGAGTTCTTTAGTTTTCATGATGTTGTTTGATCTCTAATAATCTTAAACAAAACCTCTGAGACTTTCACAGAAAATATTTAGTTAAACTGAGAATAAATTACACACAGTTGGACTCAATTTATTAATTAGGTGAATTCTGGAGGCAATTCTTCATTCAGGACTTTATTTAGGGGATCAGACTACTATAGGCTGAGTACAAATACACGTCACAATTTTCAGATTTATATTTTTAAAATATGTAGAAAACCATTTATTATTTCCTTGACACTTAGTTTCTACTTAGCGCTGGTACATCACATACAATCCCAATAAAATATATAAATGTTTGTGGATGTAATGTGAAAAAATGTGGAAAAAGTCACAGGGCATGAATACGTTTTCAAGGCACTGTGTTTTTTTTTTTATTTCTTATTAGGGGGGGGAAGTAGACTAAATTGTTTTTTTGAAATGAGCCCCTAATATTTTAAGACCCCACCAACACCTCTGGCTTACACAATTACAGGTACAGCTACAAAATATTCTTCCTCAGATACAGTTTGCTCATATATAGGGAAGATGGTGTGTCACAGTTCGCGCTGCTGTCTCAATGGAATCACAAGGGATGGATGTCTCCAAGAAGTCACAAGGAAAGCAAGGTTCCAAAGCAACGATCTCCTTTATTCACCAATGCGTTTCGGCACCTATCCTGGCACCTTCATCAGGGGATACCCTGACTTCTTGGAGACATCCATCCCTTGCTATTCCATTGAGACAGCAGCGCGAATCGTGACACACCATCTTCCCTATATATGAGCATTTTTCCACGTACGAGTGGTTGGTGGAGGTCCTGCAGCAGCTTTAAACCGAATGCTTATAAACCAGTTGTGGGTCACACAACTGGACCAGGTGAGTGTACACCTATTGATATACTCAGTGTGTCACTAGTGATAGGACACTATTGCACTTCTTGTCTCCCCCCTTTTTGTATTTATTCAGATACAGTTTGGCATCTGAGGAAGTTTTCCATTCTGTATAAACACACTTAGATTCCTCCAGGAGCTTGTATTGTAATCCTGTACAGGTCACTTATACATTGAGTCAGAATTATAGTGTATGTATACGAAGCTGAATATTCTGTATTACAGCTGGCAAAGACATGAAGCAGAAGGCTCTTTATATAATGGTACACCAGCCTTTGATCATAGGACATAGATACAAGGATCACCTCATTCTTTTTAATATACATGTATATATGTGCATATTGTTGCTGAAATAACTACTTTTCATTACTATAAAAAATGTACTATATCATTGCCTTCCATTATGCATGTATGAACAATGGAAAGGCATTTCATGAAACCCCACTCATACAAAAATTCTTGCTTTCTATAATACATATTGTATCGGCTTTTCCATCTGAAGTGCTTCCCTCTCCATTCATACCCATTTCTAATGGTATAAGAGCTAACGTCGTCTGAAACATATATCACAAAGGGTAGAGCCCTATACAAGAACACTACAGTGTAGAATGACAGCAGAACAATGTCACCTATTTATTAATAATATTTCATATGAACATCTCCGCCGCTCCTTTTATCTTTCTTCTCCCGTTCATGGTAGTGTTTGTTTCAAAATGCTTTGAAGCATTACAGCTTTCCAGAAGGTCATCGTGCTTGACTGCCAAGAGAGACGAGTACATGAGTAGCTGGGTAATGCATGTTATCACGTCTAGCTATTGACTTGTAAGTAGCACTTACAATCCTTGTCCTAGGGAGGTTCAGGATGATGACACTGGTGACCACAAAAGAGAGTCATGGACAAAAAACCTCCTTTCCTTTTTTCAGTTCTTTGTTAAAGATTTCTTAGAAACATGAAATGATTTCAAAGTGTTTTCTTCTGCCTTATGCCACTTAGCTCCAGACTCTATTTTAGTTGATAAAGCCTTTCCTAGCCCAACATGGTTTGCTATGCATCTGAGAGCATTCATGTTCACCATTAGAAAGCTTCCCTCACATAGGCCAGGGTCACATTTGCGGTTGGACCCTGGCCTGCCGGATTCCGGTTTCAACTTAGCAATTTTTCCATCACCGCATAGCGTTTCCGCTATGCGGTGCTGGAAACCGCAGTCCCTAGTTACCCGGTGTTTACCTGCACGACCTGTCACACAGGCAGCGGCTCGGAGGGCGTTTTACAGCGCCGCACAGGAAATCGTGTCTGCAACGGTTTCCTGTGCGGCGCTGTAAAACGCCCTCCGAGCCGCTGCCTGTGTGACAGGTCGTGCAGGTAAACACCGGGTAACTAGGGACTGCGGTTTCCAGCACCGCATAGCGGAAACGCTATGCGGTGATGGAAAAATTGCTAAGTTGAAACCGGAATCCGGCAGGCCAGGGTCCAACCGCAAATGTGACCCTGGCCATACTCATAGTTTAGATATACATCATTCCCAGTTCACCACCTTTATAGAGACATTGTGAGTCCGACATGTAAGTGGAGCAATGCAAGTACACAGGTTCTCTAACAAAGTGAAGATCTCAACACATTTTTTTCTGCCGCATTTTGTCCAGTTAGTTCTACTTCTATATTAAGGGGCAATTATTTAAAAGTTACAAAGCTATGAAAAGGTTTTTTTCCTGCTTATAGGACTGACTCACTGTCTGTAATTTTAGTTGGAAAGGTTCCCCAATTATCAGATGATCACAGGATGTCCCAGACTGTTGTGCGGGACTTGTGGGAACAATCTGTGGGGAACCTTGGTTATAGGCTTTTCAATTTCCTGCAGCAACACCACAGAGCAAAGGAATCCTTACTTTGTCCATTAAACCCATGGCAATGGCCTCTAAACATATATGGCAGCTGCACATCATCATTATATAGAGCATGCTCAGGAGCTTCCCTGGCTCCATATAGTGTGAGTGTATTACACAGCCGACGCCTAAAAGTTACAGATATGGTCAAAACTAACTACAACCGCATCTGTTTGATCTCCTAAATGACATTTTTAAGGATGATAGAGCCATTTAAAAGGCCTCCAACATGGTAGTTGTCCCTCCAGAACCCTTCAGTTACCTTGCGCAATGAGATTGATTATGGCCAATTAGTTGCCATGTCACTTAGAGACCTACTGAGGGCCACCGTGTCTATTATAGTCTTACTCCTATGAAGCCTTGTCTGTCTATGGACTTCATAGGATGCCAGTAATTATACAATACAAATCAGTACTGCAGTACTGTAGGGTATTTACTGTAATAGGCAGTCAAGTGACATGTTCAAATTCACTAAAGTCACTCCATTGGAAGACTCAAGAGCATTTTGCACACAAAATTTTGACTTTTTTTTTGAAAAGCTGCAAATAAGGAATCAGGCCAAAAGACAAAACAAACAAAAAAAACAAATAAACCCCAACTAACCCAGGATGGCAAACAAAAAGATTCAGACAAACACATTAAAAGGGACTTTAAAAAATGCACAAATAGGCATTAGATAAATAAATCGGTCTTAATGGCGCCATAAATATTGGGAGGCCTCGCTTTGCCAAATATGTGGAAATACTAATTGGCAACACACCTCTAACAGATCCTGGCCTAAACTACAATAGAGCCATATAACAAATGGTCAGAGATCGAGAGGCTGCGGATGAAACCGATACATCGCCCTACTATGGACCCCTGGGAAAGTTGCCCCTTGAACCCTCTATTAGGCCCTATGGTATTTACAAGGCTTATATGGTTGCTGGGTGCCTAAGCCTTTCCACTAATTTCGGTTAGGTCATCGATGGTTCCGTTCCTCCACACCTCACTGTTACTAAGTTGTCTGTAAAGACATACATAAGCACCATGCATCAGAGCCCATTAATATTTTTATGCAGATATTATAAACCCGTTTACTAGAAGCATACTACCCTTCCAATACAGCAGAGAGAAATTTGGGATTCACCCTCAGCATTTCAAACATACAAGCAGATTACGCTGTTAGCCCTCTCCCTGTTCAAATCAACCATGTTTTTAACACCAACACTAAGCAGCTATGTAGGCAAGGCCCGATCACAAAAGGTCTGATCTTGGACATTTACAACATACTTTCTGCTGAATGCCCTTCTAAACATCTTTACATGACAAAATGGGATGCGTACTTGGGTCACGAGATCACTCCCCCACTGTGGCAAGTGATCTGGTCAAAAGCAGCAAAAACATCCTTCTGCACAACCCAAAGTGAATATCAATACAAAATCTGCCTCAACATTACCACCAATCAGTGATGGAGGCGCATGAGAGCAGTGGGGACTCTCCACCATATATTCTTGGATTATGAGGTAAATAGACCACTATGGCCTGAGCTAGTGGAACTGATAAGTCAATTATTAGGTGAAAAGATTCCCATGGATCCTCTCATATGCCTCCTTAATGTTCCCCTAGAGGTATGGGAAAGAACCTGGCCAGGCTGCTCCTGCAGATCTTAACCTCAACCAAATGTTTTATTACCTCACAGTGGAAACAGATGTCAGCGCGGATGATGGAATTGCAAATCAGAATAAAGGAAACGAGAAGTTTGGAACATCTATCATGTATAAACAATAAAGTGGACTTCTTTGATCACATTTAGGCACCGTGGGACAAGTATATAACTAAATTAGTGGAACAGAATAATGAAAGATAATGCGACCTCCTCAGAGTCCTTCTTCCTTTTTCTTCTTTCGCACTCTCTCCCGCCTAAATTTCCTACCCCTATCCAATGTCTCCCCATATACCCCTCCCTTTTTCACCTTGTATATATCTTTATTAACTTTAATTCATGTTCATGTTGGAACAAATCATATATGTGAAAAAAAAGTACATAAGGCTGGGTTCACATTTGCGGACCCCTCCGCAGAACGCGGAGGAAGCCGCAATGTGACTGCAGCGGCCGCGAGCCCCTATCTTTATAATGGGAGCGCACGGTGCTGCGCTTGACAGCGCATGACCGTGCGCACCCATTCACTCCCACATGTGATCGGTGCGCAGGCGGATGCCTGCGCACAAATCACACAGTCTACTCCGCACCAGGGACGCGACATATTGCATTCCTGGTGCGGACGAGACTGTATGATCTGTGCTCAGGCATTTACTTTATGCCAGAAATGTGCACCACAATTTTGGTGTATTTTTGGCACATTTGGCTTACTAAGGGCCGCTTCACACTGCGACGTGATCTGGACCGGGGCTGTCTGGGATGCCCTTTACAGCCGCGGATCGGATCAGCGCACAGGACTGGGGGGCTAATGTGCCTCCGGTCCGGTGTGCAGCGCACCCAGCTGCAGCTGCTGACAGGTCAGGACCGCGGCGCCCGTGGTCCTGACTTATCAGCAGCGGGAACTGCGTGAGCTGCACACCGGACCTGAGGGCATATTAGCCCCCAGTCCTGTGTGCTGAACCAGTCCGCGGCTGTCTGGGTCATCCCAGAGAGCCCCGGACCAGATCACGCCGCAGTGTGAAGCTGGCCTAAGCCACACCCCTTGTTTGAGTTAATTATGCCAGGGATAGACATATCCCCTAATCAGAAACTCGTTAAAAGACTTTAAGACACATAATAAATATTGTGCAAATCATTGGAGACAGTTTTTTTGCACAAATTACTCCTCACTTCTTGCACTTTTAGCTTGAAATATAAGCCCCAGTGTGTAATATCCCAGCTCCCATGCTTTCACACTACAAAAGCTTTTACTACAAAGTGACCTTAAGGGTTCGAAGTGACACATAGTAAAATAGATTCTTCTATCAGGACTTGGAGGAGCCCAGGGATGAATATGTTTCTGAATGTACAGTAGAGATGCCATTGCTTTCTCCACAGTGCACTGGATGCTTTTATCCATGATGCATTCAGGTTCAAATAGAAAGTAAAATGATTTTCAAAAGTAATTTTTGTTTAGCTCGAACAACAAATCAATGCATCTAAAGAAACTTTTCATAGAGGCAGGAATTGTGTGTTTTCATTAAAGAAAATGCGGGTACTCAAAGCAGCAAAGGAAATGTCACAGTCTTTTATTGTGAATCATCCGACACTCAGTATAGACAAGAAATGCAGTATTATACACAAGGAAATAGCTCTACATTGCCTGGTTGGTTCACCAAGAAAGCTTAATGTAAGACTGGATAGTTGATGTGGTATGATGAGACCATGTCCCTGTACAGTCAGACACGATTTATGTGCTGAAAAGTTCCCCCTTGGCTTATACTCGAGTCAGTCCATATGTGCCGTAGGGGTAAAGGGGGGGGGGGTGACTGGGGGCTGTAGAAGGGAGGCTGCAGAGTGAGCAGGAGGTCATGTGGGGCCGTTCATTAGTGTAATGAATTTGCACTGCATCCCCCTGTCTATCAGCAGCAGGGGGAGTGGTGCACATTACATTACACTAAATGATCTGGCCCCCCATCACTGTACACAGGCCCCCGTGCTGCTGCACATAAAATACAAACTGATCTCACCTTCCGATGTCCTGCAGGCATCGGGGATCCTCCCTCCGCTCTTCCTGTCTGTATGCCGGCTTCTAATTATGTGACAGGTGCAGCAGTGACGTCATTGCAGCTGCGCCGATCACATGATAAGAAGCCGGCATACAGACAGGAAGGGCAGAGTGAGGACGCCACGGTGCCTGCAGGACATCGGAGGTGGAATTAAAGGTTTATTTTATTGTCAATGTCTGCAGGGTGGCTGTATACCAGTGATGGGGGGTGTGCCAGCAGGGGGGCTGTATATCAGTGATGAGGGGGGTGCCAGCATGGGGGCTATATACCAGTGATGGGGGTGTGTGCCAGTGATGGGGTCTATATACCAGTGATGGGGGTGTGTGCCAGCAGGGGGACTATATACCAGTGATGGGGAAGTGTGCCAGCAGGGGGGCTGTATACCAGTGATGGGGGTGTGCCAGCAGGGGTGCTGTATACCAGTGATGGGGGTGTGTGCTAGTGATGGGGTCTATATACCAGTGATGGGGGGTGCCAGCAGGGGTGCTGTATACCAGTGATGGGGGGTAGGTGCCGTGCCAGCAGGGGGGCCATATACCAGTGATGGGGGGTGTGCCAGTGATAAGGCGGGCCATATACCAGTGATGAAGGGTGCTATATACCAGTGATGGAGGGTGCTGTATACCAGTGATGAGGGACTATATACCAGGATGCGGGGCTGTAGCATTTCCCACCCTAGGCTTATATTCGAGTCATTAAGTTTCCCCAGTTTCTTGGGGTAAAATTAGGGGCCTCGGCTTATAATCGGGTCGGTTTATACTCGAGTATATACGTTATGTAAGATTATCTCAGCACAGGAGATGTGGTATGATCAGACCATGTCCCTGTATGGTCAGACTTGGCCATTACAAAGTACATAGCAGGGACACATATATAAGATTATCTCAGCACTAGAGATGTGGTATGATGAGACCATGTCCCTGTACAGTCAGACACAGCCATTACACAGGACATAGTAGTGACACATATATAAGATTATTTCAGCACAGGAAAAAATTATTTATCACATCCAATTGTGGAACTTATTATTCCATGATCTATTGATTAAAAACAACTTTGTTCATGGGAAAACCTCTTTCAACATTTTGCTTCTGTGCCACACCACTTCTTACCTAGCTGTACACTCCCTTCAAAGCAAGCATGTGAAACATGCAGTGTGAGGGTAGATATCTTATTTTCTGGGCCTTGTGGTAAGGTTGCACTATTTTTCTGTATCGGGTTATAGTACTGTTTTTGTGTAAAGGGGAATACTCTTGGTTTGTACCCTATTACTATTTATAAGGTCTTTACACATTGACATCAAACTTGCTATACATTCCTGATTACATTGATTGCTAATAACAGGTAGTTTTTAGTACCTTCTGCCTCTGGAATTCACTTATGCGTCCTTTCCATTCTTTCTTCTTACACTGTACAATCATGTACACAATGAATCTGGCACATATCTTCTTATGTTGTTTGGCTAGCCACTAGACTAGACTATAAGCATTCATGTAGAAAGGTACCAATAAGGTACCGTGGTTAAGTATCTTACCTGTAGAGGTCTAGAATGAGCCCTTCTTTAAAACAAGAACACAGATTATTCAGCAGACGCTCATGCTGTCCATATAGGCATATGAGATTGGATGCAGGAAACGGCTTCAGAGAGAAACAGGTTATAGCTTCCACCATGCTGTACTGATTGATGTGCAGCCGGAAGTAATCTCCATTAAGTGCATTGCCAGTAATCATTTCTTGTCCCTAAAATATAATTATAAAGAGTATTTTTTTTTAAATAAAGTAAATTTTTTTTAATTTTTAAAACCTGTTACAACAAGAAAAAGGGTACAATAATCTTTGAGTGCAAAGATTTCAAATTATGCACACGTATAGTTCACAACCCTTTTAAAACCACTTTCCCACAGAGCACCCTAACCCAACCACCTAAAAAACTCAGTATAGACGTTTAACACGGTGACAGTACTTGGGGAACCAACAACAATGAATTATGATAACATATGTTACATTTAGATCTAACGCTGCAGAGACATGGCAGGGAGAGAATCGAACTGGCTACCATGCGGGATAAACTGTCATACAATCAGCAGGCAGCAGACAGCACCAGTCATTACGATTTTAACAGGGGGAGTGTTCTAGTCATGGGGACCATAATTTGTCAAAATATTTTAACCTGTTCTTTTTGCATATACACACTTTTCCATCATGATTAGAGAATAAACCAATCTAATATATTTTTGTCTTGACGGAGAATTGACGGAGATCCATTGCATAGCTATTAGCTTCCTGCCCATATATAATAGATGAGCAACAGCAATCTTTTCCACCTCCCCCACATGTACATCCCCCACATATCCCAGAATGCACACTATAGGATCTCTAGGTATTATACACCCATGGGCCCGCTCAATAAGATTTAACATGACCACCCAAAAGGCAAGTCCAGGACATTCCCAAAACATGTGGAGCACCTGGGGCAGCAGGAGTCTGGTCTAAGCCCCATTTCATATAAAAGATCTGGTGTTCTATATGCCCTGTGTATCAAGTATAATTATGAGAGTCTTTTGGGTTCAGTGACCGAGAGAAGCAGGACATACTCCGACACTGAGGACCACGTTTCCCCTGAAATATTTCCCAGCTCCACCTCCCATTTCTGCTTGATCCGCAGAATGTACCTCTCGAAAAAGATGTCCAGTAAGTCTTCAGCAATAATTGATATTACTCCTCTGGTGGCAATAGTAGCGCAAATAGTGTGCAGTACAGCATCCTTATCAATTTCTATAGGGTTGATCCTGTTCTGTGCTCTATAGGCATGTTGTACAATGGAGGTATTGAAATAGACCACTGTCTGGTAGGCCAAATTCCTCTTTGAGACATTGAAAGGATTTTACGGAGCTACCCTGGTTCAACTGACTAACACAGAGAATGACTGATTAATTTTGATAACTGGAAAAGGGCAATTTGTAAAATTCAGGCAGCAATACATTATCCCAGACGAAGGACACGAAATGGCCATCGGGTGTGTGTGTCTCCTGGCTGTGAATACCTCTTGGTGAGATTGCTACACCATTGCAATTATGTGATGCTTCTTGATGCCGGTTGTTTTTTCTGATGTGCTGTATCTGATACCTCTGATTCAAATCTTGGGTCAGAACTTATTATGGGTAATATTGTATTAAAAATGAGCATTACTTAATATGATACAATTTAATTTCCTGGATGCTTAGTATTGGCAGCTCTACTGAACTAAATAAGTCCTAACTATAAATGGTTATAAAGATAGCTATAAGCACTTGCACTTTATTATCCACTAGCTATATTTTTGTGGATAATATGATTCCTATATTACATTATTGAACTATTTTGTAGTGACTATTTTGGTCAGTAAAGCTCTACCTGCATGTCAGTTTCTGCTGTACCATCATTGACTTACTTTGACTATATATTCTGTACTTATGTATTAATACTCACAACAGGAGACACCTCATATGGGTTGTCTATTCTCTTTGTGTATGTCCCTCCTTGTATATCTTGTCAAATAAATTGTTTAATATTCAGATGTTGGTCGCTTGAATTTTTGGTATTCCAATTAAATTAGCCATTTATCTGCCTCCATGGTGTATACTCCTCTGCATATGGGAGGTTATTGTTCAGTATCTCGATGAAGTTGATAATTTCATATTTTAATTTCATTATCCCAGATAGAAGTATAAATGGTCAAGTACTCCACTCCTCATTTATTTGACCTTGGCCCGCACTCTACTGATCAACTCCAATGGGGGATATTTTGACAGACCCCTGAATTTGCCTGCTTCCAAGCTGTAGATAAGCGGGGCTCGCCTGACAACTGCCTGAATAATGCCACATACTGAATCTCGCTTTTGATGTTCCTTCCAACCCCTCAAGTGTTGACACTGGGCAGCTAGAAAATATACCCAAGGGTTGGGAAGCGCCAATCAAACCTCGTCCTTAGGCCTCTGTAGTGTCTACAATCTGACCCTTGGATGCCCCTTCCATATTAGGTCATGGAATAATAAGTTGTTTTTGTGGAATCTATTTCGTGGCAACCAGATGGGAGCATTGTGCAACACATAGAGGATTTGTGGCATAAGTACCATTTTGATAAGGTTCTGTCTACCCACCACTGATAGTTATAACTTGCACCACGCTGCCACTTTTCTATTGATTCTTTCTAATAGGGGGACTAACATTGTGCTTTTCTTATTCTTTAAGAGAGCGAGATATGATTATAACCAAATATTTAAACTGCTCGGCCACCTGCAACTGGGTATGCTGAACTATAGGGGGCTGACCGGGCCATCCAACAGGAAAATAACTAACTCTCCCCAATTGATGGTAAGGCCTGACAATCAACCAAAGTCCTTGATCATTCCCAATGCACAGGTTACAGACTCTAAATAATTTTCTAAAAACATAAGAATGTCATCCGCATATAGTATTGTAAAGAGTATTTAATAAGATGTTGACTAAAGCTGAAGCGATGATGGGTAAAACCAAACAATTCTGTAGATATCTTGCAGATTTAGTTTCACACAACTGAGCTTGGTTAAAGTGGATCTGTCACTAGATTTCACAATACAAACTGCATAAATTTTTAAAGACGTGGGCCACTCCTATTTAATTGCTGACCTCAGAGTAGGCCACTAAGGTCTGATCGGTGGGGGTTCGACACCAGGCACCCCCTGCCAAATATTCTGTTACTGACGCTAGCTGGAACTTCTTAAATGCTGCCAGAACACAGCAGCAATGTCATAACTATAGTAGCCACTGGCGGCTACAGGTGATCCACCCCCTATTCATTTGCATATGGATGGATCTACAGTACCCAGCCATGGCCACTATAAAAATGATGGGGCTGCTGTGTTATGGCAACATCCGAGAACGTCTGGCCAGTGGCGGTGCCAACATCGAGCACTTATTAATGGACTATCCTTATTCTGCTAAGTTACTTTGAAAATTTATGTCAGAAAGGCAGTATAATCCTGAGTTTAAGATGAGCATTTTCCCAATTCCAGCTAAAGCTAAGCTGTACTCATAAAATGCTAATTTTAATATATAGCAAAAATGTTCATAAAGCCATTCTGACATGGATTTTTAAAGTAAGTCCATAAATACATCAGTTTAAACAGGTCCAAAATATCTATTGATATAAAAAGTCTACACAATCCTGTTAAAATGTCATATGAAAAAAAATTATACAAAGAACCACTTCAGAACTTTGTCATTCTTTAAAGTCAACCATATTCTGTACAAATCAGTTAAGAAACAAACTGAAATCACTTTCAGGGAGGAATTAAAAATAATCTAAAATAATGTGGGTGCATAAGTGTGAACACACTCTTGTAATTGGGGATGTGCTAGTGTTCACAATTAGCCAATGACATGTACACTGATGGTAAATAGCAGTTAGCCATCATTTACAGTGATTCAGATTAATATAAAGTTTAGCTGTTGAGTTGCATTTTACAATAAAAGCCATGATCTGTAATCTGCTTACAATGTAGCAAAGGCATCTCATTGTTGAAAATTATCAGTCCTGAGAAGGGTGCAAACAATTTCCAAGACATTAGATATACCAAGGAACACAGTGAGGACGGTCATCAAAAAGCGGCCTAAATTTAGTAAAACAGTGACATTACCAAGAACTGGACATCCCTCAAAAATGGACTAAAATACAAGAAGAAAATTGATCCAGGATGCTGACAAAAGAATAACAGCAATATGAAGGGAGATGCAGGAATTTCTGGAAAATACTGGTTGTGTAGTGCATGTGAGAACAAACTCCCATATTCTTCATGCCTGGCTTGTACAATAGGGTGGCAAGATTAAAGCCTCTTCTTACAAAAAAATTATACAAGCCTGATGTTTTCCTAAAATGTACAAGTCTGCCAAAAGTATGTGGGGAAAATACAGTCATATGAAAAAGTTTGGGCACCCCTCTTAATCTTACTCATTTTTTTGGTTTAAAATTGGGTTTTTGCAACAGCTATTTCAGTGTGATATATGTAATAACTGATGGACACAGTAATATTTCAGAATTGAAATGAGGTTTATTGTACTAACCGAAAATGTGAAATATGCATTATTTCAAAATTTGGCAGGTGCAAAAGTATGGGCACCTCAACAGAAAAGTGACATTAATATTTAGTAGATCCACCTTTTGCAAAAATAACAGCCTCTAGTCGCTTCCTGTAGCTGTTAATGAGTTCCCGGATCCTGGATGAAGGTATTTTTGACCATTCCTCTTTACAAAACAATTCTAGTTCAGTTAAGTTTGAAGGTCGCCGAGCATGGACAGCCCGCTTCAAAACATCCCACAGATGTTCAATGATATTCAGGTCAGAGGACTGGGATGGCCATTCCAGAACATTGTAATTGTTCCTCTGCATGAATGCCTGAGTAGATTTGGAGCGGTGTTTTGGATCATTGTCTTGCTGAAAGATCCATCCCCGGCGTAACTTCAACTTTGACACTGATTCTTGAACATTATTCTCAAGAATCTGCTGATACTGAGTGGAATCCATGCGACCCTCAACTTTAACAAGATTCCCGGTGCCGTCATTGGCCACACAGCCCCAAAGCATGATGGACCCTCCCCCAAATTTGACAGTGGGTAGCAAGTGTTTTTCTTGGAATGCTGTGTTTTTGTGGCGCCATGCATAACGCCTTGTTGTATGACCAAACAACTCAATCTTTGTTTCATCAGTCCACAGGACCTTCTTCCAAAATGAAACTGGCTTGTCCAAATGTGCTTTTGCATATCTCAGGCGACTCTGTTTGTGGCGTGCATGCAGAAACGGCTTCTTTTGCATCACTCTCCCATACAGCTTCTCCTTGTGCAGTGTGCGCTGTATTGTTGACCGATGCACAATGACACCATCTGCAGCAAGATGATGCTGCAGGTCTTTGGAGGTGGTCTGTGGATTGTTTTTGACTGTTCTCACCATTCTTCTTCTCTGCCTTTCTGATATTTTTGTTGGCCTGCCACTTCTGGCCTTTACAAGAACTGTCCCTGTGGTCTTCCATTTCCTTACTATGGAAACTGACAGGTTAAATTTCTGAGACAACTTTTTGTATCCTTCCCCTGAACAACTACGTTGAACAATCTTTTTTTAAGATCATTTGAGAGCTGTTTTGAGGAGCCCATGATGCCACTCCTCAGAGAAGATGAGAAATAGGAAACAACTTGCAATAGCTTTTCTCATGATTGGATACACTGGTCTATGAAGTACAAAGCTCAATGAGGTTACCAAACCAATTTAGTGCTTCAGTAAGTCAGTAAAAAGTAGTTAGGAGTATTCAAAGCATGAAAATCAGAAGGGTGCCCATACTTTTGCACATGTCAAATTTTGAAATAATGCATAATTCACATTTTTGGTTAGTGCAATAAACCTCATTTCAATCCTGAAATATTACTGTGTCCATCAATTATTACATATATCATACTGAAATAGCTGTTGCAAAAACCCAATTTTAAACCAAAAAAAATGAGTAAGATTAAGAGAAGTGCCCAAACTTTTTGATATGACTGTATGTAAAGATCTGATGCCCAGAATCCTAAAAGGCGTGTCTGGTGCAAAGACAACACTGCTCATCACCAAAAGACTACCATACCGACAGTGAAGCATGATGGAGACAACATTATGCTTGTTGCTGAGGGGGTTGTTGAGGTTTTAGTCAAAATGTAGGGAAGTATGAACAATTAAAAATATTAGTCAATTTTGCAACACAACTTTCAGGATTCTTCCAAAAAGTTGAAGATGAAAAGAAATTTTACTTTTCAGCACAACAGCTTACCTGAGGATACCTCCAAATAAGTAAAATTGGCCCTCACAATCTAACAGACAAGGTGTGTAGACTTTTTATATCCACTGAGTACATATATTACAATACTTATACACATAATGGATCATTCTATTTTACTTACATAACTTGGCTGTGCCATCTGAGCTTCAAGAGGAGATGGAATTGCAGGTTTTGTGACATGTAAATAGTAATAGTTTCCAGGAACAAAACCACCTAATAAGGCATAAATCAACATAGTATATCAGTATATATTAAATGATAACACAATTACCATATTTTCATATTTCCCTATATACAGCGGTTGACATAAGTATTGATCATGTCACAAATTTTCTAAATAAATATATTTCTAAAGGTGCTATTGACGTGAATTTTGCACCAGATGTCAAAAACAACCTATCCAAATTACACAGGCAAAGAAATCAAACTATAGATGGTCATAAATTTAGTGATGTGTAATAATTAGAAATGACACAGGGAAAAAATATTGAACACGCTTACTGAAATTTATTTTATACTTCGAACAAAAGCCTTTGTTAGTCATAACAACTTTATGTTGCCTCCTGTATGGTGAAACTATTCACATTGCTCAGGTGTGATTTTGAACCATTCTTCCACACCAACACTCTTCAAATCCTGAAGGTTCCATTGACTCCTATGAATTCTGAGCTTTAGTTCCTTCCATAAATTTTCAATTGGATTCAGGTCAGGTGTTTTGCTGGGGCACCCTAGTAGCTTTATTTTTTTTCTTTCTGAACCCAATTGAAAGTTTCCTTGCCTGTGTTTCTGGGATCATTGTCTTGCTGAAATGTCCACCCTCATTTCATCCTGATAGATGGCAGCAGATTTTTATCAAGAATGTCTCAATACATTTGTCCATTGATCCTTCCTTCAATCAAATGAAGTTTGCCAGTGCCATATTCTGAAAAAAAGCCCCACGCCATTATGTTTCCACCTCACTGTTGGTCTCCAATCATGGTGTGTATTATGGCATCTAAAAAGTTCAATTTTGATCTCATCTGACCAGACTATATTTTCCCAATATTTCACAGGCATTTCTTTTTTTTTTATAATTCTTTATTTAGCAATTTAGAAATTTGAGACAAGGCTGAGATCAAAAAGATACAATCAACTGTCAAATTAAACAGTAAATGTAATACTAATCATGGAAAGGTAACAAGAAACTAATGTTTTTGACATAACAAAAAATGTCTGCCTTAATTATATAAATTGACTAGATAATGGGCTGAGCAGTTGGGGTTGCCGGAAAAACAAAAGACCAGCAGCTAGGACACGAAAGTCATCTTTCGGAGGTGTTCGCTCGAAATAAAGACTAAGCACATAGGTAAAAAGAGGAGAACAACAGAGAGGAAGAGAAGTAGATTTAAGTGGTAGAGCGGGGGGGGGGGGAGGAGGAAGGAAAAGAACACAGAGGGAGGGAAAAAGGGAGGAAGGAGAGGGGGAGACCGGGTACCAAACTCCCCGGCTATGGAGCGATGTATAGGGGAGAAAAAGACCGAGCCCCTAATCTCCACCTAACAGCACTTTGTAGTCGTCAGTTTGCTGGAAATCCATCCATGCAGCCCATGTGCACCAAAATGTGGTGTAAGAATCGTGCAGGGTAGCAGTAAGATCTTCCATATACATTAAGGTATTAAGCTTTTGAGCCCATTGAGATAGTGTCGGTGGGGAGGATCTACCCCACAACTCCGGAATGCAGGAACGTGCAGCAATGATAAAAAATTTCAGGAGAGAATGTTTGTATTGTGAGAGGGGAATCTCGGTGTGGTGTAGGAGAACCAGAGCCGGAGTCAGGAGGAACGTGAGTCCAGCAATCTGTCTCGCTATGCCTTCAACAGCGTGCCAAAAAGGCAGAACAGCCTCACAATCCCAAAACAGATGAAGAAGCGTGCCCGCTTCTTTACCGCATCTCCAGCATTCAGCCCTGACATTAGGGAATATGGTATGCAATTTCGCCAGAACCCTGTACCATCGAGTTAAGATTTTATATCCCTTTCTTGATGCTTAGAGCAAATTGAAGCACTATGAGTAAGCTGATAAATTTGAGCGATGTGATCATCAGAGAATTGGAGTTTGAGGTCCGTCTCCCACTTGGAAATTAATGTTGGCGGGGATTGGCTCGGCAGGGAGATTAACATTGAGTAAACTTGCGATAATGTATGCCAGACCATGACAGAGTCTGTGCATAAAATCTCAAATTGTGTTTTAGGATGGTTGTAACACTGTTTGGGTGGTAAGGAACGTAAGTAATGACTCAGTTAAAGGCCCCTCCACCACCCCAGCGGGATAGGAATTGCCCACCCTGCCATGCTGATAGACAGTGGCCAAAGATCGCCATCTCCAAAAGCCTCTGCTGTGTCTTTGCCCGCTGCAATCCATTGAGCAAATACTCCATCTCCCGAGGCGGGGGAAACATTTGTGTGGCTAATAATTGGAGTAAGTTTGAAGCAAGGGGGGATCATGAAAGATCTCACCTTAAGTGAATTACAGTATTGGATCATGGCTCCCACCGTAGGGTGAGAAGTCAGGCGGCTCGGAGCTGAAGACAAGAGCCACGGACGTTTGCTCAAAGGGATTGGGCAGAAATCCTGTTCTATATGGACCCAGGCCTTATTGTAAGAGTTCCTGCACCAGTTCACCATTCGTGCAAAATGTGTGGATAGGTGGTAGGACTTGAAAATGGGAAGACCAACGCCCCAGCTCCCTCCGGCCTAAACAGGATTGAGCAGCTAATTCTGGCTGATTTGCCTGCCCAAATAAAGGCAGTCTGTAGTGATGTGAGTTTGTCAAAAAAGGACATCGGGATTTTGATTGGTAGCGCCTGAAGTAAATATAAGACCCGAGGGAGGACGTTCATCTTGGCAACGCCCGAACCAAGAGAAAGACGTATGTGTCCACCTGCTACAATTGGCCTAAATGGAGGACAGGAATGGCAGAAAGTTATATTTGTAAATATTTTCTAGGTTTGCGGTAAGTTTGATTCCTAGATAATCTATGTGGGTATCACTTCATTTAAAACTGAAAGAGGGTTTTAGAATGGCAGAGAGTGGTTGTGGTAATGATTAATATTGAGGATCTCTGATTTAGAAAAATGTATCTTAAAATTAGATGGGAGTAGGTGTTTAGTTCTCTCATCAAATTGGAGAGCGAGATCACCGGTTTGGATATGAAAAACAGGAGATGGTCTGCGTATGCCGCTATTTTGTGTGATTTACCTCCCGTGGAAATCCCAGTGATATCTGGATTGGCTCTTATCCTCCTTAGTAGGGGTTCAATGGTGAGAATGAAGATCAATGGAGAAAGGGGGCAACCCTGGTGGGTTCCATTGTATATATTAAATGGGTCTGAAAGGACTCCATTCAGTCAGACCCTAGCTGAAGAAACGGAGTATAAAGACATGATTCTGAGTATCGTGTTGACCCCGAGGCCTGGGTGCAGGAGGGTCTCCCTCATGAAGGTCCAATTGACTCTATCAAATGCCTTTTCGGCGTCTGTGGATAATAGAACAGAGGGAGTTCCTCCACACCTGGCCTGGTATATCAAGTTATGCGCCTTGGTAGTATTGTCTTGCTCTTCTCGTCCCAACATGAAACCCGCCTGGTCCGAGTGAACAATCTCAGGGAGCACAGGGGCCAATCTAGTGGCAAGGATTTTGGCTAAGAATTTGATGACTTCATGTAGAAGAGATATTGTTCTGAAATTTGCACACTGGGAGGGATCTTTATTCGGTTTGGGGATTACGGAAATGTGAGCTCTTAGCGAATCAGCATGTGGCAGGCAACCAGAAACCATGTCGTTAAAAAAAGGCCAGCAAGTGCGGTGTTAAGTGATCTTGTAGTAACTTATAATAAGTCGTAGTAAAGCCATCTGGGCCAGGAGCCTTTCCTCGTTTAGAGGCTAGGATCGCCGTCAGTATTTCTTGGGATGTAAATGGTTGCTCGAGCGCCAAGATATCTGCAGCAGGTAGTTTGGGTAAATTGGCAATGCTTAGGTATTCTTTAATTTTAGGTATAAATGTTTTGGATGAGGTAAGGGGATAGTCTATTGCATATAAGGAGGCATAGAATCGCCTAAACGATTTGGCTATTTTATCAGAGGGCTGAGCGCTCACGTTCGAGGTGGAGTCGCCTATTCTCATGACAAACGTCCTCGCCCTCTGTTTCCTCAACGTCTTTGCTAATAATCTGCCCATTTTGTTGCCAAACTCATAGAATTGCCTATGACATTTCGTCAACCGACATTTGGCTCTCTTACTCAGCAGGTCATGGGGCACCTCCCTAGCTTTACAGAGGTACACTCCCAACTGTGCCCTGGGGACTTTCTTATGACTCGATTCCAGTACTCGCAAACGAGTAAGCAGAGTTGACATTTCAATGTCTCTATACCTCTTCAGCCTGGCCCCATGTTTTATGAGCAAACTCCGTATGACACACTTATGGGCTTCTCAGATTGTGATTGGGGAAGCGTCTGGGGTCAAATTTTCAGAGAAGTAATCTTTCAGAGTTTGAATCACCTCTTTGGAGGTGGTAGGATCTTCCAGCAGCGAATCATTTAGTCTCCATTGCCATTGTCTAAAAGACGGGATGGGAAGAGAGATAAGGATCGTGCAGAGGGCATGGTCTGAAAAGGTAATAGAGCCTATCTCCGCTTTAGCAAGTAGTGGTATGTCTTTATAGCTTATAAAAAAACAATCAAGTCTAGAATAAGAGCCGTGCACCTGCGAGCAAAAGGAGTAATCCCTCTCCGAGGGGTGGAGGAGCCTCCACGAGTCAATCAATTGATGTTCATGCAGAAGGCGTCTGAGTTTACTTAGTGCTGCCAACGAGTGGGAGTGACCACCCGAAGAAGTGTCAAAGTCAGGGTTCAAAGCAATGTTTAAATATTCTCCCAGAAGTAATGTACCTTCAGTAAATTCCCCAATCCGGTGTAGAAACTCCGTGAATACTGAAATTTGGTTCCAGTTCGGAAGGACAATGCCGCGAACGTGAATAGATGTGAGGCTATTCGGCCCTTTACCAAGACCATCCTCCCTCTTTGATCTGTGATCGAGTCCACAAATTCCCATGGGATGGAACGGGAAATTAGTATACTGATGCCCCACGACCTCGAGTCAGGAGACTCGATATGGTAGCCATCCGGGAACCAATAGTTTACAAGTTTGAAGGGTTTGAGTGCACTTAAATGGGCCTCTTGTAAGTACACTACTTGCACGTGTTCTCTTTGTAGGAGATTAGTGAGGATAGATCTCTTACCCGGGCTGTGTAGGCCTTTGACATTGATGGAGCCACATCGAAGGGTCGACGTGCTTGATGTTAACATAATGGAGCAATGGCCACCGGTCTCCACCTACAGAAAAATAAAAACAAGGAAAAGGGAAGGGGGAGAGGAGAGCAAGTAAGAGGAGGTGAAGAGGGTCAGTCAGATGGGAAAAGAGAAGAATAAGAAGAGGAAATATAGAACAGATAAGGAAGAGAGAGTTGAGTGTTGAGTCAAACCCTTATTGAAGAAAATATACGATCTACAGAAAAGAAGAAAACACGAAAGTATGAAAATCAAAAGAGGGTATACACCCCTGTAAAAATAACCCTTAAAAAATTCCGGAGGTTGTCTACACCCTACAACTGAGGGAGAGACGCAGGACAACGGTCCTGTCTGAGTGTGCGTAGAAAACTATAGGTTAGCTGTCTCACACATCCAGAGGAAAAATGTAAAACAGTTATTACTCAGAGCCACAGGACTGTTTTCCTATGTAATGAACTTAGAGAACAGGGCAAGTCAGAAAAATCCAGAGTGTCCAGAGGGTCGGTACCCAAGCAAAAAGTCCAGGTAGCACTAGATAAACAGTATGCAATACAACAAGACCCAACAAGACCCAGGAGAGTGAGGCAAGTAGGATCATTTCTGCGGCCTCCGCCAGAGGTGTGGCGATCTCTCAAGCTGAACCTCCTGCTGTCCCCCCCCCCCCTTGCTGAGAGACACGTCTTCTTTGATCATCAGGAAGTCGACTTGGGTTTGGAGGTCGATGGCCAGCCAATTGGAGATCGAGATGGGAGTTATATCCAGAAACTGGAACAGTTCCGGGAGCTCTTCTGGCCGTTTGAGGAAAAAATGTGTTTCGTCTTTCCTGACGATGAGCTGGAAGGGATGCCCCCATCTGTAAGTAGCCCCCACCTCCTTTATGCGTTGGATTAGAGGAGAAAGCATACGTCTCATGGCTAAAGAACGCGCCGAGAGGTCAGGGAATAGACGGACTTCAACATCATCCAGGAACAGTCTGCCGTACGACCATTACACTGATTTTCTCTATCAGTGTAATAATGCAGCCTACACAAGATATCACAGGGAGCCGATGTCTGGGATTTTGGCTGCCGTGTTACACTATGTACTCTATCAATCGTGAAAGCGGACTCCTGAGACTGCCGCATGACAATATTGGAAATCTCTGAAACCTTTCGTGAGAGGGCCCGGGTAGATATATCTTCTGGAACCCCTTTTAGGCGAATATTGTTCTGCCTGCCCCGGTTTTCCTGGTCATCCAGGAGTAGGGTCAAGTTTTGCATATGGTCTTGCGCAGTGAAGAGGTTTTTTTCTAGCTTGGCAACTTTGGCTGTTAAAGAGGTGGTGTTAGACTCCAAAGTGGTAGTGCGGGAATCAAGGAGGTCCAGATCCCCCCGAAACATGGAGAGGGCCCTTTCCTGAGAAGCCTCAAACCTGGCCATCATCAAGTGTAAGTCATTTTTAGTAGGAAGGGCTATAATTAGCTCATACAGATTGTGGGAGTGAAATGAAGTAGCATAGGAGCAGTCAGGATTAAACATGGTAGAGTTAGTAATGGTGCTTCCCTCCCCATTCCAGGCAGTCACCACCTCAGCCCCCTCTTCAGCATCCTGAGAGCGCAGGGGCATGCTGGAGTTAATAGAAAAGTCTCTGTGGGCCGTTATGGGGTTAATAATGTTCTCTCCCACTGCTTCATTGTGCCCTGTAGCAAGGCTGCCTTGTTGCAGCATCAAGGCTTGGGGAGTATGTCTCCAGTCTGCTGGGGAGCGACACTGGGAAGAAACCTTATGCTGGGGGTCCCATTAGCTTGCCTCCCTCTCACCTTTTCGCCTGCCACACTGTGTGTGGCGGTAGCAGTAGTAGGCTCTATTATGTGCGGGGCCAGACTTTGGTTTCCCGCTGGCGAGATACCGCTCCATTACTGCTCCCCGCTTCTCTGTGGGACCCGGCGGATGGCAGGAGGAGGCTCGCCTGCTTCTGGGCATAATGTGGCGGGTATAGATGTCCATAGCTCCGTGCGATGGTGCTGGATGCAGAGGAGCTCCTACTAGAAGTGTCTTCACGGTGCCATAGCTAAGCCACGCCCCCTCACAGGCATTTCTAAATGTTTTTGTGCAAACTTTAAACTCGGTTGAACATGCTTTTTGTTCAGCAATGCAATCTTGCATGGTGAGCGTGCATACAGACCATGGAGGTTAAGTGCATTACATATTCTTTTCTTTGCAACAATTTAATCTGCTCTATCCGGGTCTTTCTGTAACTATCCACAGATGGTCTGTGGCTCTTGGACAACTTTTCTGATAATTCTTTTCACTGCAGTGTGAAATCTTGCAGGGAGCACATGTCATGGATGGATTATGATAAAATGATGTTCTTTCCACTTCCAAATGATGGCACCAACAGAGCTCACTGGAACCAGTTTAGAAATTATTCTTTAACCAATGCCATCAGTATGTACTTTAACAATAAGGTTGCAAAGGTCTTGAGACAGCTCCCTTGTTTTACCTATCATGAGATGTTTCTTGTGTAACACCTTGGTAATGAGATATACAAACTGCCTTTTCAAAGAGGACTTGAACTCTTGTGCCACCTGTTGGAGGTAGCAGTCCTAAAAGTCAATATTGACACTTACTTTGCACTGATGAGGGGCAAATACCCCAAAACACTAAATATGCAAATTGAGAATATGATTTGGCTTATACCCTTGGTCATATAATAAGACTCATTAACACTAGAGACCCAGAGAGGGGTCATTTAATATTTCTACCTTTGGAACCCAGAGACGGGTCGAATGACCTGAAGGATTTTAGCTAACATCCTCTAATCGCCGTCTTTTGTTCTGTAATTAAGGCCATTACTGTCACACCACAGGAGGTTTTTGTTTTCCATTGAGTTTAGCCATTTAGTTTCTAGTTAGTTCTATTCAGTTTATTTGATAATATAAAGACTATACATATTGTATTTAGTTTAGTTTTATTTGAGCAAAAAAGCACTGAAACAATGAATCATTTTTTTATATATTTTAAATAGAGAATTAGAAATTTTAGAGCAAGGTACAGCTATGAGTAATGACCAGAAGCAGTTGTGTCTAAGGCCTCGAGCACACTAGCGAAAAAAAATCGCGGAAAGATCGCACAAGAGGACTGAAATTTCAGTGTGAAAAATATACAAAAGAACAACTGTTATTTGTTTCCATGCTTTTTATTTTGGTTATAAAAATAATACAAAAAATACAAGGAATAAAACAATTCCACGCATATTTACAATAGGCTGCAGTGGGGGCTGCCTGTGTGTGTGTGAGTGGCATGTCCTTCTTGTGTGACTAGCATTTCAGCACTCACTCAGCAGTCTGTCTGCACTGTCGGAACATACCTGGCACTGCCTGGGTATGTCCCTGGTACATTTACCACGTGTATTTGTAGCAGTCAATCTCTCAGTTGCACAATTGTTCGTGCATCGATGGTTGACATGACACTTCGCCCTTTTGCCAGGGCTGGGTGTGGAAGGTTGTTGCCGAAGGAGTTTCTCCTTGCGTGCCTTCTTTTCAGTCACATGAGAGCCACCTAACTCTTTTGCAAGCTCAACCAGGAAGTCCACCCGTCTCTCCTGCACCCCAGTGCATGCCTGATAAAGAACATGAGCATTCAGTGCTGCCATGTCAATCATGTTGTAGAACACGGCGACTGGCCATCTCCGTGTTCCTGCACGCACGCTGTACTCTTGCACCATTTGGTCCATTACATCCACACCACACTATGTGTGGTTGTATTGTGTGACCGTGTTTCGCTTCCTTTTGTTGGTATCCTCAGTCTGAACCACGCTGTGCATGCTGCTGAGAATGTAGATGGCCTTCTTTCGTTTGGGTGCATACACTGTCAGTGTGGCACCAGTGGTTAAAAACACCTGAGTGGTGAATTCAGTGCGGTCCATCTATCTAGCGGATTGAGGAATTTCCCGGCGACTCTTGTTGACTGTGTCGAGGATAGTGGTTTTCCGGCTAAGCAGTCGTTGTGCAAGTGACAATGATGTAAAGAAATTGTCCGTGATTACAGTTCTGCCCTTGTCCATGAATGGTTCCATGAGCCTCATCACTACAGTTTCTCTCCCCGCTGGGACGACTGGGGTCCTTGCCAAAATATGGGAGGACATTACAGATGTACTTTGATTTCAAGTCGCAAGCCACCCAAAACTTGATGCCAAACTTGTTTTGTTGCAATGTATTGCAGAAAACAGGAGCGAGTCTGACGGGAAAAGCTGTTCATCAATAGTGATGTGTCGACCAGGGTTGTAGGATGCGATGCAGTTGGTGACAAACGATCTCCACACATCGGAGATTGCAGCAAACTTATCGGTCACCACTCGCTCACTGCGTGTGAACATGTCATCAAAGCGTAGGTGTTGCATGATGTGTTGGAAGCGGTTTCGGGTCATAGTTGCAATGATCCTTGGGTTTGCCAGGTTTGCTGACCAGCTGTCACGTAGTGATGGAACCTTGTTCACCCCCCGCAAGATAATGACTGAAATAAATGCCATTTGTTCCGGGAGACCCATGAACCAATCCACCTGCTCCGTGTGACGTGTATGTTGAGTAGTCCATTCTTGCATGCTGCGAAGCATGTCAAGAGTGATAAAACAAAGGAAGCTCTGAAGGCAACTCCGGACACTTCGTCTGGCCTTAGCACTTGGCTCTCCATCTGTAGGGTACGGTGCTATTGGGGTGAAATGGAGACGTTTCCCCACTTGTACTTCACGCCACACTGTGCCATCTTTTGCGGTGTC
Organism: Allobates femoralis; assembly: GCA_033576535.1. Classification (NCBI taxonomy): domain Eukaryota; kingdom Metazoa; phylum Chordata; class Amphibia; order Anura; family Aromobatidae; genus Allobates; species Allobates femoralis. The sequence continues at coordinate 518,456,221 of JARQOC010000001.1, read as the reverse complement.
TGTTGGCTCACTCGCCAACCGAGCTCTCTTTTTTGGTAGAGGAGGAGTCTCCTCATCTGCAAGATAAATAATTTCAAATTAACATTTTGTTTTGGTTCTAAATAAGGCTAGGTTCACATTTGAGAAAAATTCAGTTCCCTGCAAATCCAGCAGGGAACTTAGAAATTTTCTCTGCCTCCGCATGTTCCCCACATGTGGGAGAGCGGGGAACGCGGTCCCTAGCAACCCGCTGTGTTTATTGGTTACAGCTACACAGCGGGCTGCGGGGAGTGCGAATTGCACTTTCGGGACTTCAGGGGGAGCTCAAAATTTCTGGGACTTCTAGTGTTAAAAGACCAATATTGACTTTTAGGATTGCTACTTCCAATAGGTGGCAATAGAGTTCAAGTCCTCTTTGAAGAGTCAATTTGCATATTACATTTTCCAGAGGAGCATGTAAGGCGTCTATGACTCCTCACACACTGACATGCCAGACCTAGAGTGTCGCTCTCCATAAGGAGAAATGTTATAGCTTAGAACTTTGGTAATGAGACACTTTTTTATAGGCCATCAGTTGAACCACCTGATATTATTTTCCACTAAGTGGCAAGATTGCTTTTTAATTACTGATAGATTTCAGGTCCTGTCATAACTTTCCATGGCATTTTGCATCTCTCCTTCTTCGTGTGTTCAATACTTTTTTATGGTTTGATTTCTTTGCCTGTGTGGACTGGATGAGTTGTTACAGATATCTCATGAGAAATTCATTTTAATAGCACCTTTAGCATTGTATTTACCATACTTAGGGTACCGTCACACACAGAGATATATTGCATGCAACTCACTGGTTACAGTGAAATCATGGACACTTTATTCCATTTTGTGGCTCTGTACAAATGTAACAATGTGTCCATGATTTCACTGCAACCAGTGAGTTGCATGCAATATATCTCTGTGTGTGTGACGGCACCCTTAGAAAATTGCTCATGTATTCAATATTAATTTCACCTGCTCAGGGGTGTAACTACAATAGGTGCAGGGGTTGCGATCACACCCGGGCCCTGCAGCCTGGGGGGGGCCCCCAAAAGTTCCTTTGGCCCATAGAAAAAGACTAATACTATTAAAGATTTGCAATAATTGGGGGCCCCGTTGGAGCTTTCGCATCGGGGCCCCAGGGCCTGAAGTTACGCCACTGCACCTGCTGTATACTAGAGCTGAATTACTAAAGCTAAGTTTTAGAAAGTGCAAATTTAGGCTCACATTATTTTAAGTTTTCAGAGTATCTTGTGCATGTTGATAAATCTTGCATATCTTTTAATCATTTGTTACCTGCCTTATTTTAATATATGAAGGCCAATACATTTCACTGAGGGCATTGGGGACAATTCCATCCCAGAGTCTATTAATCACATTTGTTGTCAAAAGCCTTTGGTTTCTTAACACATTCACACAATTTACAGATAGCAAGAATATCTTTTTGCAAAGATAATTTTGGAAAATGACTTTTTCCTCTTTCAAGACCAATTCTATATTCAGCAGGAAGGGACCGCAATAGGGAGAAAGGTAGTGCTCTCGTATGCCAACGTGTTTATGGCATATTTTGAAGAGCGGTTTATTCTGAAAATCCCTCTAGTGGTCTCCAACCCGTTGGTGTGGAGATGCTTTATTGACAATATTTTTATGATCTGGAGAGGAACGTTGAGTGATCTCCTTATCCTATTTGATTTCATGAACACCGAATTTCAGGGGCTAACATTCACCATACACAATGACCCCCACAAGATCAACTTTTTGGACACTCCGATCCTGTTGGCACCATTTCAGTAGACTTATACACAAAGCCCACTGACAAAAATAGTCTACTACACTATGATAGCTGCCACACCCAGACATGTGAAACAATCTCGGCATACCAGGGAAGAATGTATTGTTTCTGACCCCACTATACGAGCTCAGAGACATGACAAAATGAGTTCTAAGTTTACAGCTGGAGGATACCTCCACAATCTAGCAAAGCCAAGGACATCCCAGAGATCACAAAACAAAAGAGACATTACACAAGTTGCATTTTTAAGCACCTATCACCCCTTCCAACCCATCTTGAAAGGCATAATAAAACGACACTGGCCCATCCTAGGTAGATAATTTCTGAGTTCCAAAATTTCCTCCTGTTCTGTCATAAGAGAGCTGCAAACCTTAAGGATAAATCAATCCAGGCGGACAAAATCGCGACAGAGTTTCTTAGCAACCACTCGCCAGGGCATGTTTGGGTTGCATGCAGTGCTCTAACTTTGTTACGGGTAGTACTTTTTACACCCACAAACAGGTAAAGTGTTTTTCCCATTAAAGATTATTTTACATGTAAACTGTTCTTTTGTGGTATATCTGATCAAGTACCCCTGCGGTCTCGGATATGTTGGGGAAACCACCTAACATATCCGAGATAGGATAAGTAAGCATAACCATTAGATGCAAAAACACCTTACTATCTATACCCAATCATTTTATCTATATGAGCCACACCATGGCCCAGCTTAGGTACCAGGTAATTGAACATGTACCCTTAGCTCAGAGGCGAGGAGGCAGAGTATGTAAAGTTAAGGAGAGAGAAGCCTACTGGATAGACCAGCTTCAAATTTTAGAACCAAGTGGCGCAATCAGAGAATACAAGGTGTTCTATTAATTGATGTAGAATTTAAGCCCGCAAGGGCAGGGTCCTCTTCCCTCTGTACCAGTTTATCACTGTTGATTTGTTTACCGTACGCTATATATATAATTTTCTATATAACCCCTTTTCATGTACAGCACCATATAATTAATGCTATATAAAGTGCTATACAAATAAATAATAATAATAATATTGATGTACAGATTCACATTGAGGTAATGACCATATATATCGTTCAGATGTGTGTTATCCTGCAATTGTTTGCTGGCACAAACTTTGATCATTGTACCCTATGTAAATCTGTATGTATGTTTTACCTCATAACTGCTTGTATTGTCACCAATTCTTTTTTTTCTTCAATTTACAGATGCACTGCGCCTACGCGATCTGCGCCCACCACCACAACTTCCTGGGTTCCACTGCGTTGCACTGCTTCCTGAACACACTATAAGGTCCCTTTCACATCTGTGTTTTTGTCAGGATCCGACAGATCTGGACAGAAAACCACATCTGCTGCCTAATGGCCGATGTGAAAGGGGCCTAAGACCGGCATCCAGAACACACGCAACACAAAAACACTGTTTACAGCCCTCCAGTGTCAGTAGTAAGTACCCCTTCATATTTAGGATATAGGACAGTGCTCCTTTTTAGTAGTATATCTAATGTACTCTTACAATGATAGATTTCGGATTTATTTCCCATATATCCTGAAGGTATGACTATAAGATCTAGACCTTCACATAGAGATCAACACATATCTTCATCAGTGATACGTCTACTATACCTCTCATTTCTAGCAACCACCACTGCTTGCACATATGATAAATCACCCTACTAATCATAGTGTTCCACAAAACAAGGTAGCTTTTATAACATATGTTACACTTATCATGAGGTCTATCTTTGTACCATATAATTGTACAATTATTCTTTTCTTAGTAACCCTATCAATCTACCTTGGACACTTTATCCCTAGAGTGAGGTTTGCTGTATATTGAGGTAATTGTCACTTTGGTACTAAAGGCTTAGCAATACTTGTATATCAGTTTTTGATAGAGAATTATTTCTTCCTAAACCACTACAGATTTCACTCTACTTATTTTTCTCCCTTTACCATAACTATCACTTTGTTTTTCCTTGTTGTTTAGTTTTTTAATTACTTCCCCTTCCCCCTCCCTGTGTTCCTCTTATCCTCTTTCTCCTCTGTCCCACTTTCTCTACTCTGTAGTTCTTTTTGCCTATGATAGCTAAATAAATATATGTATTTGTTCCTTATTACTTGTTTCTTCTACTTTAGATACTTTAGACGCCACTATACACCACGGGTCACGTTTCCTCACCACCCACCCGTTCGCTCTAAGCTTAAACTAAACCGGTATATTCTTTCCACAGACTAGATATTGTTTGAAGTTTATCTTTACTACCTGACCAATAAGATATGACATTGTTTACAATGAATTAAATGTGCATTGTAACCAGTATGTAACACGCATGGTATTTTTGAACGACTCGTGGGAAGGCTCAGAAGACCTGAAACGTCTACACATTCGTAAACATCACTGGGTTGTACATGAAGCCTTGTCTCAATAATACTATAACAGCAATCATCTATCTTGGATTCCATCCCTTTTGTGTGCCGGAGTTTATCTATTATATTGACTACTGTTTTCTCTGAGCACCAATTTGCAGTTTGTGAGCCATGCTTACTCGATAAATTCTAAATTTTGGTGTGCAACCAAATTATTTAGTCCACTCCCCTTTTTCAACCCATTCCCGATAAGTTATTATTCTTGATGCACATGTCCAAAAAACAAACCAAACATGTCTACAACGTATAATAGATGTGGCGCAAAGTACTATTTTGCAGATCACATTTCAGCCCTGCTGTTTCCATCACTGTCTCACTGTCTATGAATTCATATTTATATCATTATCCTACAGACCAGTCACCATATTATAGGTCACTGTGTATGACAGTCTGTAATATTCCTGTAGAGTACACCTGATAGACTGTTAAACAAAATATTATTTAATTAAGTCTTTTTTTTCCGGCGTGAACTATTTTCATTGTTATCATATTTTAGACAATGCAGTTCTCAAATAGTAGTACTTAGTGTATGTATAAAAAAAATACTCAGCGATATGCTCAATCCTACCGTAGTGACAACGCTGCCTGGCTCAATAATATATATTTATATTGGATTAACATGGGGGATCTTGTGTCTTAAGAATGTGCGCTCTTCAAACCACAAAGTTGGAAGCATTCAATTGCCTAAAAGGTCATACCATATGGTAGCATTGAAGTAAATCTGTCAGCAGGATTTCACCTCCCAAACTATTTACAACCACATGTAGCTCTTTCAAAGACAAGTCCAGCAATACCTTTAGGGTGCTTACTCACTATCCGTATTTGCCGCATTTTGGAGGCAGTGTCTTGCAGCTGCATCCAAAATGCTGGGTAGTACTGTACAAGCATATTGGATGGGATTTGTAGAAATCCAATGCTCACCATGCTTCACCTGACCGCAGCGTGTTTTCAGCTGCATTGAGGGTTTCTGGACTTCCGCATCTATGCAGCATGTTTCATACTGTGGAGTCGGAAGCGGCCAACATCAGATGCACGCAGGAAAAAGCCACCCTGCACCCACCACAGATGGTGGTACAGGGCAGATGCAGTCTCCCTGCATGCACCCACAGGTTGCCACAGGTCCGGAAACACTGCATCCAAGACGCAGTGCCTCCAGATAGTGAGCATTTCTGAGAAATCAGTGTTTATATTGATATGCAATGAAGGTTAAAGAGCTATTTTTAGATCTAAAGCATCTGTCACTCCAGCTCTACTCACGGCCCAGCACCACCTCCTCCACTTGACCAACAGCTTCTTTGCAGGAGGAGATGAAGCTGAGCAGGGAATAGAGCTGGAGTGATAGAGGCTTCATATTTACAGGCTGATTTACATATACAGTTGTGGCCAAAAGTATGGACACCCCTGCAATTCTGTCAGATAATGCTCGGTTTCTTCCTGAAAATGATTGCAATCACAAATTCTTTGGTATTATTATCTTCATTTAATTAGTCTTCAATGAAAAAACACAAAAGAGAATGAAGTAAAAAGCAAAACATTGATCATTTCACACAAAATTCCAAAAATGGGCCAGGCAAAAGTATTGGCACCCTCAGCCTAATACTTGGTTGCACAACCTTTAGCCAAAATAACTGCGATCAACCGCTTACGGTGACCATCAATGAGTTTCTTACAATGCTCTGCTGGAATTTTAGACCATTCTTCTTTGGCAAACTGCTGGAAGACCCATGACCTCTGAGGGAGACAGAGCTTTCTCACACTGGGCCCTACATTACGCTGCAAAATTTGTTGGTAGTCTTCAGACTTCATAATGCCATGCACACGGTCAAGCAGTCCAGTGCCAGAGGCAGCAAAGCAACCCTAAAACATCAGGGAACCTCCGCCATGTTTGACTGTAGGGACCGTGTTCTTTTCTTTGAATGCCTCTTTTTTTCTCCTGTAAACTCTATGTTGATGCCTTTGCCCAAAAAGCTCTAATTTTGTCTCATCTGACCAGAGAACATTCTTCCAAAACGTTGTAGGCTTTCTCAGGTAAGTTTTGGCAAACTCCAGCCTGGCTTTTTTATGTCTCGGGGTAAGAAGTGGGGTCTTCCTGGGTATCCTACCATACAGTCCCTTTTCATTCAGATGCCGACAGATAGTACGGGTTGACACTGTTGTACCCTCGGACTGCAGGGCTGCTTGAACTTGTTTGGATGTTAGTCGAGGTTCTTTATCCACCATCCGCACAATCTTGCATTGAAATCTCTCGTCAATTTTTCCTTTTCGTCCACATCTAGGGAGGTTAGCCACAGTGCCATTGGCTTTAAACTTCTTGATGACACTGTGCACAGTAGACACAGGAACATTCAGGTCTTTGGAGATGGACTTGTAGCGTTGAGATTGCTCATGCTTCCTCACAATTTGGCTGCTCAAGTCCTCAGACAGTTCTTTGGTCTTCTTTCTTTTCTCCATGCTCAATGTGGTACACACAAGGACACAGGACAGAGGTTGAGTCAACTTTAATCCAAGTCAACTGGCTGCAAGTGTGATTTAGTTATTGCCAACACCTGTTAGGTGCCACAGGTAAGTTACAGGTGCTGTTAATTACACAAATTAGAGAAGCATCACATGATTTTTCTAACAGTGCCAATACTTTTGTCCAACCACTTTTTTATGTTTGGTGTGGAATGATATCCAATTTGGCTTTAGGACAATTCTTTTTGTGTTTTTTCATTGAAGACAAATTAAATGAAGATAATAATACCAAAGAATTTGTGATTGCAATCATTTTCAGGAAGAAACTGAGTATTATCTGACAGAATTGCAGGGGTGTCAATACTTTTGGCCAAAACTGTAAATTAACAATTAATGAAGGAATGTAGTGGCCATATAAAGATATTTTCTGACTTGTCTTTGAAAGACTTTCATACACATAGCAATAGTTTGGGGTGTGATATCCTGCTGTCAGATTCTCTTTAACCCCTTCACGACCTAGGACGTTGTACAACGTCCTGTGTTTCGGCCCGTTAGCGACCCAGGACGTTGCACAACGTCCTGGCGTGTTTGCGCTGGTACAGCTCCGGTGTTTTGTTTAGAATAAAAACACCGGAGCTGCACGTAGCCAGGGACCTGTAGATGACCCCTGGGAGGGTGCCTCCCCGCTCACCGCCCCCCCCCCCCCGATCTCATTGGTGCAAGCATCCATGTGACGCTTGCTGTCCAATGACATCTGAAGGGGCGATGTGACCTGTCTATGCCCTCCCTCCTCAGCCTCATCTTGTCCGAGGAGGCTGAAGAGGGAAGAGCACTTGCTACTGCCGCCCCTGACTGCCCGCCGCCGGTAAAAATAAAGATTTAACCCCCTGATCGCCGCCGCCGCCCCTGCCACCGCCGATTGTTCTGCGGCAGCAGCACTACCGCAGCTGCTGTTGCAGACCCCCTTCATCCCCAGTAACCCTCTCACCCCGCCGATCGCTGTACTGCAGCAGTAGCTGCTGCAGAACCTCACCTCCCCACCGCTGTCCCCCCCCTGACAACTTGTTCTGCAGCAGCACCACCGCTTGTTCTGTGCAGCTGCTGCAGAACCTCTCCACCCCATCTCTGCCCCCCCAACCACTTGTTCTGCAGCAGCACCACCACTTGTTCTGTGCAGCTGCTGCAGTACCTCTCCACCCCATCTCTGCCCCCCCAACCACTTGTTCTGCAGCAGCACCACCACTTGTTCTGTGCAGCTGCTGCAGAACCTCTCCACCCCATCTCTGCCCCCCCCAACAACTTGTTCTGCAGCAGCACCACCACTTGTTCTGTGCAGCTGCTGCAGAACCTCTCCACCCCATCTCTGCCCCCCCAACCACTTGTTCTGCAGCAGCACCACCGCTTGTTCTGTGCAGCTGCTGCAGAACCTCTCCACCCCATCTCTGTCCCCCCCAACCACTTGTTCTGCAGCAGCACCACCACTTGTTCTGTGCAGCTGCTGCAGAACCTCACCAACCTATCTCTGTCCCCTGCCTGATTCTCAGCCCCCATCTACTGCCCAGACCCCCCCAACCACTTGTTCTTCAGCAGCAGCAGCACTGCTGCTGCTGCTGCAGAACCTCACCGCTCCTACTGCCCCCATCTCTGCCCCTAACTGCGTCTCTCCCTCTACTGCCCGCTGACCCCCCACCGCTTGTTCTGAGCAGCAGCACCACTGCTGCTGCTGTAGAACCTCACCACCCCATCTCTGTTCCCTACCTGCGGCTCCCCCTCTACTGCCGGTTACCCCCCACCGCTTGCTCTGCAGAACATCGCCGCCGTCCCCGCTTCTTCTGCTGCAGCACCGCCGCCGCTGCAGGATCTAGCCACCCCCGCTCCTTTTACTGCAGCGCCGTTGCTGCAGAACCTTCTCTGCCGCCGTCGCCCCTGATCCTGCCGTAGCACCGCCGCTGCAGGATCTAGCCGCCCCCGCTCCTTTTACTGCAGTACCGTTGCAGCAGAACCTCCTTCCCCGCTCTTTGCCGCTGTCGCCCCTGCTCCTGCCGTAGCACCGCCGCAGGATCTAGCCGCCCCTGCTCCTTTCACTGCAGCGCCGTTGCAGCAGAACCTCCTCCTCCGCTCTCTGCCACCGTCGCCCCTGCTCTTGCCGTAGCACCGCCGCCGCAGGATCTAGCTGCCCCAGCTCCTCTTACTGCAGCGCCGTTGCAGCAGAACCTTCTTCCCCGCTCTCTGCCGCCGTCGCCCCTGCTCCTGCCGTAGCACCACCGCTGCATGATCTAGCCGCCCCGGCTCCTTTTACTGCAGCACCGTTGCAGCAGAACCTCCTTCCCTGCTCTCTGCCGCCATTGCCCCTGCTCCTGCTGTAGCACCGCCGCCGCAGGATCTAGCCGCCCCCGCTCCTTTTACTGCAGCACCGTTGCAGCAGAACCTCCTTCCCCGCTCTCTGCCGCCGTCGCCCCTGCTCCTGCCGTAGCACCGCCGAAGCAGGATCTAGCCGCCCCCGCTCCTTTTACTGCAGCGCCGTTGCTGCAGAACCTCCTCCCCCGCTCTCTGCTGCCGTTGCCCCCGCTCCTGCTGTAGACAGCCCCCGCACCAGGCAGCCCCCGCCTTATACCGCCCGCACCAGACAGCTCCCGCACCAGACAGCCCCTGCCATAATTCCCTTGCACGTGACAGCCCCCGCTTGAAAGTTACACCAATCACTTGCACATACACACGTACACACACACTATAATAAAATTTTATTTTTTGTACACGCGCACAAAGCACACAAAATGTCCCGCCGATCCCGCTCAACACGTTCAGAAAGGGTGTACACAGCTGAGGAGGCATATGATTTTGTTGCCTCCGAAGCCGATTGTGAGGAAGAGGACCCCACGTTCCTCTATTCCTCCGAATCTTTCTCCTCCAGTGACACCAAGTCGTCACCAAGAAGACGTCGGAGGACAAGACCTTGTCCGGAGCCAGAGGGAGAAGAGCCCTGGGAAGAGGAACTAGAGCATGGGGAAGAGGAGCCGGAGCATAGAGAAGAGGAGCCGGAGCATAGAGAAGAGGAGCCGGAGGCCATGGAGGAAGACCCACAGCCATATGTGAGTAACCCCCAACCTGGTGCTAGTCACTCCCAACCTAGCACTAGTGCCCCCGTTTGGACGCCCGTCCCTGAACACTACACTCCACAGATTCCTGATTTCATTCCCCAATCAGGAATCCAAATTGAGACGGCAAACTTCAGGGAAATAGACTTTTTCAAAATCTATTTCTCTGAGGCCATTGTCCGTCTCATGGTGGAGCAGACAAACATCTACGCCGAACAGTTTTTGGCCGCCAACCCAAATTCATCATTTTCATCTTGGAGTCCCGTGGACTCAGTAGAAATGATGAAATATTGGGGCCTGGTACTTCACATGGGGATTGTGAAGAAACCAAAAATCCGCCAATACTGGAGTACAGATATTTTATATCACACTCCAGTGTTTGCAATGGTGATGACCAGAAAGCGATTCGAGGTCATCCACAAGTTTCTGCATTTCAGGAACAACGCGGACAGCCTTCCCCGCGATGACCCGAATTTTGATAGGCTATTCAAAATTCAGCCAGTCATCGAACACTTCAGCAACAAGTTTGCTGAAGTGTACGTTCCCCAAAGGGAAATTTGTGTGGATGAATCCCTCGTCCACTACAAAGGTAGGCTTCTATTCCGGCAATACCTGCCCAGCAAGAGGGCGAGGTACGGAATAAAACTCTACAAGCTGTGTGAGAGTACCTCAGGGTACACTTACAGCTTTAGAGTGTACCAAGGAAAGGATTCGAGGATCCAGCCCCCAGATTGTCCACCTGCTCTGGGGGTTAGTGGAAAAATAGTGTGGGATCTGATCCACCCACTACTTGATAAAGGTTACCATCTATACATTGATAACTTTTATACAAGTATCCCACTATTTCAGTCCCTTTCTGCCAGAACTACCGCCGCTTGCGGTACTGTGCGCAGAAACCAGAGGGGTCTCCCTGTGACGCTAGTTGGGCAGCTGCTTCCAAAGGGTGAAAGCAGAGCCCAATGTAGCAGCAACATGGTTGCGGTCAAGTTCAAGGACAAAAGGGATGTCCTTTTCTTGACCACAATCCATGGTCCCACCACCACGGCCACCACCGTTAGAGGTACCCCCGCACAGGTCTACAAACCGGACTGTGCCCGGGGGTACAACAAGCACATGGGAGGAGTTGATCTTTCTGATCAAGTCCTTCAGCCCTACAGTGCCATGAGGAAGACCAGGGTGTGGTACAAAAAACTGGCCGTGCATATTGTTCAAACGGCACTGTATAATGCATACGTGCTATCACATGCAGGCCAGACCACCAACACCTTCCTTCAGTTTCAGGAGGCGGTGATAAGGGCCCTCCTGTTTGGAGAAGACGAAGCGGGCCCCAGCACCCCTGGAACTCAAGGTTCACGCATAGTACCAGGGCAACATTTTCCTGGTGAGGTGCCGCAAACAGCTAAGATAGCAAGATCACAAAAAAAGTGCCGGGTCTGCTACAAAAGGGGGATAAGAAAGGACACCCGTTTCCAATGTGAAACCTGTCCTGACAAATCTGAACTGTGCATGAAAGACTGCTTCAAAGTCTATCACACATCCATGGACTGAACACATCCTACATAACCCACACACTCCCGCCTGACATACACTACACCACACACACCAGCCTGACGCAGACACACACATCAACTTGACATACACTACACCACAAACACCAACCTGACCTACACTACACTAGTCTTGTAATGAGTGATGCCTTTTATGAAAAGTATAACATTACCGTTATACATACTAGATTGTTGATGGGGGGTTGATCCAGGGAACTAGTCTGATTGCCATATGTGCCATATTTTTCCCCCAATGTGGAGCTTATGTTGCCACATGGGTTTTTTTTGCCTTCCTCTGGATCAACATGTTAGGCTGTATGAGGAAGAGGACCCCACGTTCCTCTATTCCTTATACGTTCCACACACCAACCTGACTCACACTACACCAGACCAACCTGACGTACACTACATACTCTCCATATGCAACATGGTGTCCGCTAACAATTGGAATTGTTAGCGACACCATGTCGCGTATGGAGAGCCCCTGTGTGCCTCAACATTGGAGCTCCCCCACAAGTGACCCCATTTTCTAAACGAGACCACCCAAGGAACAAATCTAGATGCCTAATGAGTACTGTGAACCCCCAGGTGCTTCACAAATTGATCCGTAACAATAAAAAAATAAGATTTTTGTGGAAGAAAAATAATGTTTTCATTTTTACGGATCAATTTGTGAAGCAACCTGGGGGTTCAGAGTCCTCATGATGCATCTAGATTTGTCCCTTGGGGTGTCTAGTTTCCAAAATGTTGTCACTTGTGGGGGAGCTCTAATGTTTAGGCACACAGTGGCTCTCCATACGCGACATGGTGTCCGCTAACAATTGGAAATCTAGTTGCATAGTGAGCACTTTGAACCCCCAGGTGGTTCACAAATCAATCTGTAATGATGAAAAAAAAATGTTTTGTGGAAAAAAAAAGTACTTTTTCATTTTTACGGATCAATTTGTGAAGCACCTGGGGGTTCAAAGTGCTCACTCTGCATCTAGATTTGTTCCTTGGGGGGTTTAGTTTCCAAAATGGGGTCACTTGTGAGGGAGCTCCAGTGTTTAGGCACATAGAGGCTCTCCAAAACGCAACATGGTGTCTACTAACAATTTGAATAGAAAAAGAGCTCAAATTGTTAGCGGACACCATGTCATGTTTGGAGAGCCCCTGTGTGCCTAAACATTGGAGCTCCCCCACAAGTGACCCCTTTTTGGAAACTAGACCCCCCAAGGAACAAATGTAGATGCATAGTGAGCACGTTGATCCCCCGGTGCTTCACAAATCAATCCGTAATGATGAAAAAAAAAGTTTTTGTGGAAAAAAAAGTACTTTTTTCATTTTTACAGATCAATTTGTGAAGCACCTGGGGGTTCAAAGTGCTCACTCTGCTCTGGATTTGTTCCTTGGGGGGGTCTAGTTTCCAAAATGGGGTCACTTGTGGGGGAGCTACAATGTTTAGGCACATAGGGGCTTTCCAAACACAACATGGTGTCTACTAACAATTTGAATAGAAAAAGAGCTCAAATTGTTAGCGAACACCATGTCATATTTGGAGAGTCCCTGTGTGCCTAAACATTGGAGCTCCCCCACAAGTGACCCCATTTTGGAAACTAGACCCCCCAAGGAACAAATCTAGATGCATAGTGAGCACTTTGAACCCCAGTTTCTTTACAAATTGATCCGTAAAAATGAAAAAGTACTTTTTTTTTTCCACAAAAATATTTTTTTTCATAATTACGGATTGATTTGTGAAGTACCTGGGGGTTCAAAGTGCTCACTATGCATCTAGATTTGTTCCTTGGGGGGTCTAGTTTCCAAAATGGGGTCACTTGTGGGGGAGCTCCAATCTTTAGGCACACAGGAGCTCTCCAAACGCAATATGGTGTCTGCTAACAATTTGAATAGAAAAAGAGCTCAAATTGTTAGCGGACACCATGTTATGTTTGGAGAGCCCCTGTGTGCCTAAACATTGGAGCTTCCCCACAAGTGACCCCATTTTGGAAACTAGACTCACCAAGGAACAAATCTAAATGCATAGTGAGCACTTTGAACCCCCAGGTACTTCACAAATCAATCCGTAATGATGAAAAAAAATATTTTTGTGGAAAAAAAAGTACTTTTTCATTTTTACGGATCAATTTGTGAAGCACCTGGGGGTTCAGAGTGCTCACTATGCATCTAGATTTGTTCCTTGGGGGTTTAGTTTCCAAAATGGGGTCACTTGTGGGGGAGCTCCAATGTTTAGGCACACAGGGGCTCTCCAAACGCAACATGGTGTCTACTAACAATTTGAATAGAAAAAGCTCAAATTGTTAGTGGACACCATGTCATGTTTGGAGAGCCCCTGTACGCCTAAACATTGGAGCTCCCCCACAAGTGACCCCATTTTGGAAACTAGACCCCCCAAGGAACAAATCTAGATGCATAGTGAGCACTTTGAACTCCCAGGTGTTTCAAAAATTGATCCGCAAGTATGAAACAATAGGTTTTTTTCCACCAAAAAATTATTTAGCTTAATTTTTTTAATTTTCAAATGGACAACAGGATAAATTGTTTTCCTAAAATTTGTTGGGCAATTTCTCCTGAGTACCCTGATACCTCATATGTGGTCATAAACCACTGTTTGGGCGCACGGCAGGACTCAGAAGGGAAGGAGCACCATTTCACTTTTTGAATGGAAAATTAGCTTCAAAAGTCAGATTGCGCTCCTTCCCTTCTGAGCCCTGCCGTGCGCCCAAACAGTGGTTTATGACCACATATGAGGTATCGGTGTACTCAGGAGAAATTGCTCAACAAATTTTAGGATCCATTTTATCCTATTCTCCATGTGAAAATGAAAGAATTGTGGCAAAAAGAACATTTTTGTTAGAAAAATTAAAATGTCCATTTTTTCCTTCCACTTTGCTTTAGATCCTGTGAAGCACCTGAAGGGTTAATAATCTTCTTGAATGTAGTTTTGAGTAGCTTGAGGGGTGCAGTTTTTGGAATGGTGTCACTTTTGGGTGTTTTCTGTCATGTACACCCCTTAAAGGGACTTCAAATGTGATGTGGTCACAAAAAAAATGGTTTTGTAAATTTTGCTGGAAAAATGAGAAATTGCTGATGAACTTTGAACCCTTATAACGTCCTACCCCAAAAATTTATATTTTTCCAAAATTGCACTAATGTAAAGAAGACATGTGGGAAATGTTATTTATTAACTATTTTGTGTCACATAAGTCTCTGGTTTAGCAGAATAAAAATTCAAAATATGAAAATTGCTAAATTTTCAAAATTTTTGCCAAATTTTCAATTTTTTCATAAATAAACGCAAAAATTATCGACCTAAATGTCATACTAACATGAAGCCCAATATGTCACGAAAAAACAATCTCAGAATCACTCGGATCCAATGAAGCGTTCCAGAGTTATAACCTCATAAAGGGACACTGGTCAGAATTGACAAAAATGGCCTGGTCATTAGGGTCAAAATAGGCTGGGTCCTGAAGGGGTTAATATTACCCTTCACTGGAAGTAAAAGACAGATCCCAAATCCTGAAAATAGCTATGAAACATATCTTTCCTACATCAAATTTTATAATAGCCACTACAGACCCGATTTTTCATTTGTGTGGTTTTTAAAGTCCCTTTTCCTTTTGTGCCTTATTGTATTCGTTGACGTTTCTCTTGAAAATAGTGCACAAGGTTCTTGAATTGTCCGCAAAAATTAAAAATGTTCTTTACTTTTGCCCTTAACTTTTTTTTTTTGCACCTTTTCAGCATAAAAAGTCACATATTCCAGTAAAATGTTGTTAAACCTGAGCAACAGCGAAGACGAATGCACAAACATTTTGTAATTGACGAATCATCTGGTAACCCCAAGACTCGACCCAATGATGGGCAGTAAAAACATAACAAAAAACAAAACAAAACAGATGAACACATATAAAACAGAATCTAAAAAGAGGCACAAATTAAAAGAAGAACATGGTGGAAAACACCCCAGAATAGATAAATAGACTTTAAAATACAATAATGAATAGGGCCCCATTTTCCAAGAGGTTTCAATCTCTGTGACAGTCCACCAATCCCAGATTTGCCCATCAACGAATTTGCCACTCATATAGACCAGTGATTTGGTAATCTGAGATTTATATGACTCTGATCAGTCATAGGAACCTATTTTATGATGCTCCTGGCAGACTGTTCTTGTGCCTGGGGTAATTTGGAAGTCTGTAGTATGTGATCTAACAGAGGATAGTTGATTTTTAAGTTTCCACACATTTTGATAAATCCTGATTTGGATTAATGCACTTGTCAGAGAGTTGCCCATAATCTATTGGCTATTTACATAGTTGTCTTCAAGATAATCAAAATTTCATTGCAAGTCTGAATGTAATTTCTAGAAACTCACCTTGAATTTTAGGTCCTTTATAGATTGGGATGAGTCTGTCACATTCTGGCAACGGTTCGCTGACAGGTTCAAGTGTGGGTCGAAAAGAGGAAGCATGGTAGCAGCCATCTGAACGCCTATCTCCTTGGAGCTGAAGTAGCTGTGAGACCACTCATTAACGTAATACCTGTTGGAGTACTTGGTCAGTGGTCCTGCTGCTCTTATGGATGAATCATTGGTGTGAAATGTAGAATCAATAACCAGCTTTCCATCATATACCAGGCAGGCACTGTTAATTGCCCTAAATGCATCGTAGTCCACTTTCTTCTCCAAAAAATTGAAGAATGTCTAAAAGACAAAATAATGTAAAAGTAAAATGAATGTATACATAATAACTGATGGGAAAGACAAAGCTGATAGACCCTCATGTAAACCTTTGTATCATGAAATAACAAGTCTGAGGGATATTTTCTGTAAGTGCCATTCCTATCTTATTCATCCTGATAAATTATGAGATGAACAAATTTACAATGGGAATTACCAACCTTTTTGTCAAAAGGATGTCTCCCTACACAGTCTGATTGGCCATCTGAAAAGATATAGGACTAGGATTTTACATCATTAAGCATGCACCAAAATGAGAAAAATATTGACATGTCTAATGAATTAGCACTAATTTCTTAAACATATAACTACATATAGGTACAGGCGATGCAATTCCACGCAGGCCCTGGAGTCTATGGGGTCCCAAAAGTGACTTTGGCGTAGCCTTGGGTTTATAGCTACCATGCCACTGACTTCAACGGGTAAGGCCGGCTTAACACCGCGATTTTTCACCGTCAGGTTCTGTCCAGTGTTTTGCACGATGCATCGGACAGAACCTGACAGCCATGGACAAGCAGAACCAGAAAGCAAATCTGCCCTCTGATCCTGCTCTTTGCCGGCTTTATTGCTGGCCCTGTCCAGTGCTGAAATTTCAGTACCGCGGCTGCAGGGGAGCTGGTTGTGGTGCTGAAATTTCAGTTGTGGAGCTCTTAAGGTGCTGAAATTCAGTGGCGGCTGCTTTTAACAGCAGCCGTTTTTTCAGCACCAGGCATCTGGGAACCGGAACGATTTTCTGCCAGATCTGGCGCGATCCGGTGCCCATAGACTCCCATGCTATGGGCAACGGTTCCGGGAGGATCCAGGAAGATCCGGTTTTGTCATCAGACACAAAAAATACTGCAGACTCCGGTTTTGTGTCTGATGAAAAAAAATCGAACAAAACCGGATCCTCCCGGAAAACCCCCAAACCGGATGGCAAATAACAGCCATCCAGCCCCATGGGGAGACATGGGGAGCAAATTCGGATCCGGGGCTGTCCGGTTCATATCAGACAGATGCGGATCTGGAAAATCGTGGTGTGAAGCTGGCCTAAACCAACAATCTAATGTGTGTACAGTCAGCCCAATAGTCCACCACCTGAGGAAGACAGTAGAGTACTGTTGAAACATGTTGTGGCAGCACAAGGGGCCAATAAAGGTCTGATTTTAGTTGATGCTCTGCTTGTGATTCATTTAGCGCTCCACAAGCCGATAAAAAAAAAACCCTATTTTTTTCCTGTATGCTACCACTCCCTCTGGGAGTTCGGCAGGAGCTGCTCTAGTGGATCACAGCACCTAATAAGCTAAAGGACCTCTGGACATCACGCTGAGGAACTGCAGGACCGGCATAGGAGGACGCCGCCACCTGGGCACCACGACCAGAGGACATAAATTCCATAGGAGGCTTTATCCGGGGTTGTGCGGGGGCGCACAGCCCCCCAAGTGAGCGGCTTAACAGCCCCCCTTAATTTTATTTCCTGGAAGGTCCTTTCACAGGGAGTGCTCTCTTTTCACTTTTCTGTCTAATAGTCCACCAATGACAGACATGACAGGATAAAATAAAAAAAATCACGCTTGAATTTAAAAAAAGTCTTTTTTTTTTTTTTTCTCGCAATAAGCTACTGTACTGTAAAGTAGTCTAGTAGGATCTTATTCCGCTTTGGCTATTGAAGTAATCATGATAGATCTAATGCAAGCAGTTAATGTTCTCATATTTGTGTTTGCCCCCCACCCCTCTTGGAATGTTTGGCCTCCCATTGGCTTATAGTCACTGAAGGACCTGTTACTTGCCATAAATATGTAATTTTTTTGTGGTCTAAATGCCACTGTTCTCCTCATTCTGTTGTTTATTTTTCATTCCTGGATCTCTCTTTTCCGGTGACATGCCCCCCTCTTTGTATGGTAATTTAGTCTTATTAGCCACCTAAAATGTCTAAATGGTCTAAATTATAAACAGGGGTAAAAAAAATATACAGACAATATACAGAAATGTCAATATAAATGAAGTGATCCAAACAATTTATGGGTAAAATTCAAATCTTTATTAATTAGACATACCGGTAATTAAAACAAATAAAAAAAAAGTAGAAGAGATAGATAAAGAATTTTTTTCCAAGTGGTCTCTTAAGTAATAGAAATAATAATGTTGTGCCTCCCAACTGTGTACATAAATTAATCTAGAAAGAGGATATATAAATAACTTGGTAGCTAACCGAGGAAGCCATTGCGCGAAACGCGCATAAGGGTGTCTGATGGTAATTATCATGTGCATATCTTCTCTCCATTATGTGTTGACTGCTATCCTTAATACTATGTCACCTTAGCTTGCAGATTACATGTGCTTGCAATTGATTTTGTCTTCCCAATGTCCTAACATCGTATACATCTACCCCCACTAAGAGGTATATTGTTCTGATTCATTTTTTGCAAACTCAAGGAAAAGGTGTTAACTACCAAGTTATATATACTACTTGGTAGTTAACACCTTTTCCTTGAGTTTGCAAAAAATGAATCAGAACAATATACCTCTTAGTGGGGGTAGATGTATACGATGTTAGGACATTGGGAAGGCAAAATCAATTGCAAGCACATGTAATCTGCAAGCTAAGGTGACATAGTATTAAGGATAGCAGTCAACAGACACATAATGGAGAGAAGATATGCACATGATAATTACCATCAGACACCCTTATGCGCGTTTCGCTCAATGGCTTCCTCGGTTAGCTACCAAGTTATTTATATATCCTCTTTCTAGATTAATTTATGTACACAGTTGGGAGGCACAACATTATTATTTCTATTACTTAAGAGACCACTTGGAAAAAAAATCTTTATCTATCTCTTCTACTTTTTTTAATTTGTTTTAATTACCGGTATGTCTAATTAATAAAGATTTGAATTTTACCCCAAAATTGTTTGGATCACTTCATTTATATTGACTTTTCTGTATATTGTCTGTATATTTTTTTTACCCCTGTTTATAATTTAGACCATTTAGACATTTACACATATACACATATATATCTAATATATAAAGCTGAATGTGTGTATGTGTGTATGTATGTATGTGTGTTTATCCGGGATTGGCATCTACAACGTCGCAACTACAGCCACAAAATTTTGCACAGTCACACGTCTGGACCCCGAGAGCGTCATAGGCTATGTTGTGAGGTGAAATTTTAACCCTGCGCGTTCCAGTTCACCAAACAATTTTGCCCCTATCTACATAATGGAGAAAAAGTGAAAGGAAAAGTATTGGAGGAAAATTGACAGCTGCCAGCTACAGCCACAAAATTTTGCACATTCACACATCTGGACCCCGAGAGTGTCATAGGCTATGTTGTGAGGCGAAATTTTAACCCCGCGCTTTCCAATTCACCAAACAATTTTGCCCCTATCTACATAATGGGGAAAAAGTGACAGTTACCAGTTGACAGTTGTGAATGAGAGGGGCTTAATGACCGCGCCAAAGACTAACAGCATATTCCAGCATATAGTCACTAAGGTGGGGCCCTGACATGGAATATTCACCACACACGGGGACATGTATACACACCACACGCACACAGAGTAACTGCAAGTGATTAGTCACTAAGGTCCAGCCCCAACATTGGATACTCAGCACGCACCCGAACACACACACACCACAAAGAGACACACACAACACAGAGACACACACTCACACACCCCATGGGCACACACACACACACACACCCTATAGCGACACATGCACTCACCCCACAGGGACAAACACACACCACAAAGAGACACACACAACACAGAGACACACACACCACACAGATCCCCCCACAGGGACACACACACATACCCACCCTATAGGGACACATGCACTCACCACACAGGGACACACACACACACACACACCATAAACAGACACACACAACACAGAGACACACACACCACACAGACCCCCCACACAGGGACACACACACATACACACCCTATAGGGACACATGCACTCACCCCACAGGGACACACACACACACCACAAAGAGACACACACAACACAGAGACACACACACCACACAGATCCCCCCACAGGGACACACACACATACCCACCCTATAGGGACACATGCACTCACCACACAGGGACACACACACACACACCATAAACAGACACACACAACACAGAGACACACACACCACACAGACCCCCCCACACAGGGACACACACACATACACACCCTATAGGGACACATGCACTCACCCCACAGGGAACACACCCCCCAGGGACAAACACACCACACAGACAGACACAGATGTGCACAAATTGCCTCACACAACTCGCCTCATACTTGTGCTATCTTTAATTTCCATAAACATCTGATTAAAAACAGCCAATGTGCAACACATGTGCCATATAGGGAATTAAGGCAGATCACATGAGCTGTCTATTATGTGTATGTGTGAGGTAATATATACTGCCCGGCCGGGGGGAGGGTTCACTGTTGGCTGGAGATTTATCAGGCTGCTTATAGCAACCAATCACAGCTCAGCATCTGTTTTCCTACAGGTCATTAATATGACATGTTGAATTCTATTTTGTTATAACTAACAGCAGTTATTTATTAACCCGGGCGTAGCCGGGTACTACATCTAGTATATATATATATATACACTAGATATTGGCCCAATCCTAATGCATCGGGTATTCTAGAATATGTATGTAGTTTATTTCTGAAGATTTAAGAATAATGCAATGAATACACAGGATTTTCCGGGTAAAATATATACATTATCATTAAATGTTATTTCTTGCTCTGTAAGTGGGGGTTAAATTCTGCGCCAATATCGTGACGGCAATACTAGGCGGCCGCGACCAATCAGTAACGTGGCTTCGTTCAATATATCTGCACATGTGACACCTCACCAGTGATCAGTAAGGTACCGTCACACTTGGAGATGCTCCAGTGATACCTACAGGTCTTATCGTTGACGGGATCGCTGGAGCGTCGCCAAGTCTGACTGTACCTTACTGATCACAACGATCAGCAATCTCAGAGTGGGGACCTGGTTGCTGCTGCATGTCACACTGAGCGATATCGCTAGCATCGGTAAGGGTACTTCCGTTCCTAGCGCCGGTCATCTCCCGGCTGCGTCACTGCTGACCTCTGTGCGGCACACTTGGCGACGCTCCAGCGATACCTACAGGTCGTATTGTTGTTGAGATCTTTGGAGCGTCACCAAGTGTGACTGAGCTGCCGGGAGATGACTGGCTAGATGACCTTCGATGAGGGTGACGGTGAGCCCCTCAGTCACGCCTAGGCTCCGGCGTCGGCCTTGCTCCACAGCTCCGCCATTTTTTGCTGCCAGGGATTATTGGGCGGGGCCATCTGTGGCTAATTCGGTCTGACTCTCTATAATGGAAATCCCGCGTTGCTGATTGGTCGCGCCTGGCTGAAAAAAAGCCGGATAGGGCTGAAACGTTGCACCACTACACCTGATGGTCCAATAAAGGCAACATTTAAACCTCTATTAAGGAATGCTGCAATACTTTTTTTGGTTTGTTTCTGAAAGCAAATAAAAGTATTGCTTGAATTGATTTGCACCCAGTTGAACCAGCCGTGCCGCTCTCTTTTTCTACTATTTACATACATTTATATATACCGTATATATTTATATAAATAAATATATATATATATATATATATGTGTGTGACTTTATGTACACAGGTAGGAGGCACATTATTATTAATATTTATTTATTAAGAAGCCACTGAATTTTTTTTGTAGCTATCTTTCCTACTTTTTACTTTTTTATTATTAATTCTGATTAATAAAGATCCAAAAATTGTTAGGACGAGTTAATCTGTATTGGCTTTTCTTTATTAGTCAACTGGGCATGGTCCTTAAGAAGATGTCCAAAGAGAAGAGTTAAGGACCACACTCTCTAGATTTACATACAAAGAATATAGGGCTATATATTTTTAGCAATGGTGAGACACAGGAATAAAAGAAAAACAGCCCAAATTTCAAGAAAATTGTGGCATTTACACCAGGTACAAAAAAAGGTTAAAAAACATATTTATGGCAAGTGGCCTGTCAAAACAATGTTAAAGACAGACACGTAAATCCTTTACTTTCCCACCCATATCTCCTGATAGGAAGGTATGACGATGAAATAAAATTTGCGTCACATCTTTCATAAATATATACCTATATCTGTTTTATCTTTTTTGTAAATTCTTTATATATCTGTCATATCAATGATATATATTTACATATTTACATATATATTACATATATTGCTGTGCTGAGTTTCTTTGATTGATTGATTAACAAGTGTAATAGACCCAGATCTAAGTAGAAACTCACTATATATGTAGACCCAGCTAAGGGGTGCAATCATGCGGGGTCTTGCAATCATGCCAACTGCATAAGTGCCAACTGTAGAAGTGCAGTTACACCGGGCAGTTAAACGGGGCAGGAAACAGGTAAGTCATGCAAGACAAACAAACAGATATGCAATTTGTTCACTTGTACTGCAATTATGTATTCACTATGTAAACCCCAGACTGCTCATCACTACTGACCTCTCACCCACCACTACAGCTCTCCTTCCCGCTGCATCTGACCCACACTACTCCCATCCCCTGCTCACCATCCACAATGTATCCCCTCCTTTGCACTCTCACTCCCATCCTTCTCCACTTCCTGCTACCCCCGCTCATCCCTCCACCCAGCAACCAAGTACTTCTCTCACCCTCCATCCTACCTAACCACCTCACCCACTCCTCTGAACTATTCCTTCACTTTCAATCCTCCATCTCCAATCAGGCACGGCCACCACGTAAACTCTCATGCTCCCACCTGCTGACCCTCTCCCTGCTCCTCCTACTCGCTGCCGACATTTCCCCTAATCCCGGCCCCCCCGCCACATCCCCACAGTCACCTGCACCCCACCCCCACGTCCCATCACCAACTCTTATAACCCCACCATCACCCACCCTCGCAACCTGACCAACCTTAGACCCATCCCCCAGCCCCTGCGCCTCTAATCTCCCTGCCAGGCGCACTCTGGAACGCCCGCTCAGTCTGTAATAAGCTCACAGACATCCATGAACTCTTTATTTCTAATAAACTCTCATTCCTTGGCATCACAGAGACCTGGCTCACCCCTTCCAACACGGTCTCCCCTGCTGCACTATCCTATGGCGGATTCAATCTTTTCCACACATCGCGCCCCTCTGACAAACATGGCGGAGGTGTCGGCATACTTCTATCCGACACCTGCTCCTTTGCCCCTATTCCATTACCCCCCTCTGTTACTCTCCCATCTTTCGAAGCCCACTCTGTCCACATCTTCTCCCCCTGTAACCTCCCGCTAGCCGTCATCTACCGCCCCCCCTGGATCCATGCCCACCTTCCTCGACCACTTTACCACCTGGCTACTTCACTTCCTCTCTACTGACATCCCCACCATCATTATGGGCGATTTCAATATCCCCATTGACACACAAAGATGGCCACATGCTGGATCTCATCTTTACCCGTCTTTGCTCCCTTACTAATCTCACAAACTCAACCCTCACCCTGTCTGACCACAATCTGCTGACCTTCTCCTCCCTCACCTCCCCTACTACATCACCTCCTCTCCGCAAACTTTATCATCCCCGCAGAAACCTAAAACACATTGATCTACACTCACTCTCAGAATCCCTTCTCCCTCTCACCAACATAACATCTATATGTGACACAGACACTGCCACCACCCTCTACAACACCACATTAACCAAGGCACTCGACTTAGCCGCCCCCCTCACACACCACACTCCATGCACTAATAGGCAACCCTGGCACACCACCTTCACTAAAGACCTGAGACGGGCATCCAGGGTCGCCGAGAGGTGATGGAAAAAATGAGGTTCCACTGAGCATTTTGCGCTGTTCAAACAGTCCCTCATCGCCTTCAAGACTGCACTTGCCACCGCCAAACAAACCTTCTTCTTATCCCTAATAACCTCCCTGTCTCACAATCCCAAGCAACTTTTCAAAACCTTCAATTCCTTACTCCGCCCGCCTGCTCCCCCTCCCTCTCCCTTTATCTCTGCAGAAGACTTTGCCTCCTTCTTCAAAGAAAAGATTGACAGAATCAGAGACAGCTTTGATCCACTGTCCCCACAGCCTCCCCTTTCACCTACACTGCCCTCTACTTCCATCAACTGCTTCCCCCCCATAACTGAAGACCAGCTCTCCTCCCTCCTGTCAAAATCACACCTCACCACCAGCGCCCACGACCCGCTCCCATCCCACCTCATTCCCAACCTCACCTACGTTATCATCCCAGCCCTAACTCATCTTTTCAACCTATCACTCACCACCGGCACCTTCCCCTCAGCCTTCAAACACGCCTTGATCACACCCATCCTCAAAAAACCCTCCCTCGATTCCACAACTGTCTCCAACTACCGCCCTATATCTCTCCTCCCTTTCGCCTCTAAACTACTTGAACAGCATGTCCATTCTGAGCTGTCCTCTCACCTCTCCTCCTGCTCCCTCTTTGACCGCCTGCAATCTGGCTTCCGACCCCTCCACTCCACTGAAACAGCCCTGACCAAAGTCACAAATGACCTACTGACTGCCAAAAGCAAGTGCCACTACTCTGTTCTCCTCCTCCTCGACCTGTCAGCCGCCTTCGACACTGTTGACCACTCCCTTGTACTACAGATCCTGGAATCTCTTGGCATCACGGACCTTGCCCTCTCTTGGATCTCCTCATACTTAATGGACCGCACCTTCAGCGTCACCCACTCCCACACATCCTCCTCGCCCTACCCCCTATCTGTCGGGGTCCCCCAGGGCTCGGTTCTTGGACCATTACTGTTCTCAATCTACACTCTCGGTCTAGGGCAACTCATTGAGTCCCATGGCCTCCAATATCACCTCTACGCCGACGACACCCAAATCTACCTGTCTGGTCCTGACATCACCTCCCTTCTATCCAAAATTCCACACTGCCTGTCCGCCATCTCATCCTTCTTCTCTGCTCGCTTCCTTAAGCTGAACATGGACAAAACCGAGTTCATAGTCTTCCCCCCAAGACGCTCCCCCTCACTACCTGACCTATCCATCGTTGTCAACGACTGCTCTCTCTCTCCAGTCCCCCAAGCCAAGTGCCTCGGGGTTATCCTTGACTTCCCTCTCCTTCAAGCCCCACATCCAGGCCCTCGCCACCTCCTGCCGACTCCAGCTCAAAAACATCTATAGGATTCGCACTTTCGTTGACCACGACACTGCTAAAACCCTCATTCACGCTCTCATCATCTCCCGCCTCGATTACTGCAACCTCCTGCTCACCGGCCTCCCCAATACCTCCCTTGCACCTCTCCAATCTATCTTGAACTCCGCTGCCCGCCTAATCCATCTGTCTCCCCGCTACTCCCCTGTTTTCCCCCTCTGCCAAGCCCTTCACTGGCTCCCTACTTCCCAGAGATCCTGGTTTAAAACATTAACCATGACATACAAAGCCATCCACAACCCGTCCCCTCCATACATCTCTGACATGGTCTCCCGATACCTACCCTCACGCAACCTGTGATCCTCCCAAGAGCTTCTCCTCTACTCCCCCCTCATCTCCTCTTCGCACAACCGCATACAGACTTCACCCAGACTCTGGAACTCACTGCCCCAACACATCAGACATTCTCCTACCCTGGGAACCTTCAAAAGAAACCTGAAGACCCACCTGTTCCGCCAAGCCTACCACCTGCAATAAGACCCGGTCCACCACACCGCTTCACGACTGGAATTTCCTCCTCCCACTGTATCCCCACCCGCCCCTCGTAGACTCTGAGCCTTTGTGGACAGGATTTCTCCCCTCTTGTTTCTGTACAACCGAACTGTCAACATTTATTGTTACTTGTATTGTTACTATGTTACTTGTCCTTGTCTGCCCTTTTTAGCATGTAAAGCGCCATGGAATATAATGGCGCTATATAAATAATAATAATAATAATAACATATATCAGTACATTACTTATTATATAACCAGGTATGTTTTACTCACAATGCAGGATAGTTTCAGAGGTTTTGTATCAGTGGTAAATGACGCACAATCTATAGGATCTGGATCAGCACCGTCATTCCACTGCGCCAGTTTACAATTGTAGTATGTTGTCACGCCGGCCGCTGATAAGCCTTTATGTACAGCTTCTTCTATGGCATAATTGTTAAAGCAAGTGACATTTGATGTAAGTGGAGGCTGTACAAAATGAATTCGAGAGCCACACATTCCCAATGATATGAGAGTAGCAACTGTGGTGTAACTATCAAGTGTGTTCCCATATACAATCACATTTCCTAAAAAAGAAAAAACAAAAAGAATTATATATTCCATAGAATACTAAGAGCTTATTGGTGTAAGAGATTTTGGATGATACAGATTTGCTCTCTCTGACCCGATTATTTAAGTGATGCTAGAGGAGAAGAGCGTTGCCAGGCAACTCGAAACTCGAAAATTTACAGAGGAATCTGAACAAAACATCCCACAAAAGTAGAGTGTGCTTAGCTCAGATGAATAGCATTTGGCAATTTCAGAACTAATAAGAACTATCCTGCTTAAAAAGAACATAGATTTCCATGGATTGTGCAGAAGAAAAGAACATTTTAATAGGTTTGCTTGCATCTCTTTATGAGCACAACAAAACAAGAGTATAGAGATTACAATGGGGAACAGAACATGCACCTTACATTATTGCTCAGGTGCCCTGCATAATTATGTCACTTAGTCCAGAGCTTCTGCTGCTATTATTTTCTCGTGGTAAAAAATATGTAGTTAATAAATACCAGCAGAAATATAGGACATGAAATGAATCGCCATCTTGTTCTGAAGACTGCATACATGGCTACTTGCTTGTCAATGTCTACACTCAGCTACGATTGCCTGAAATATATATAAAATGACACTTGATTGAGATGCATACCTAAATATATACTCCTCCCTCCCAAAAAAAAATATAAAATCCTTCAGATTTCTGACAAATGTCCTCCTTTTATTTAAAGCACCACTCCAGCATTTCTTTATTGTACTGCTTTAAATCCAAGTCCTCTGATGTGTAACTTGAAGGTCATGGGCCCCAATGCAAAAGCTCCAAATGGGCCCCCAATTATTGCAAATCTATAATAGCATTATTCTTTTTCGATAGGTCAAAGGGACTTTTGGGGCCCCCCAGGCTCCAGGGTCTGGATGCAATTGCAACCCATGCACCTAATTGTAGTTACACCCCTGCCCCGACCCCGGTGGCTTTGTCTTCTATCATAGTCACTCAGGTCTGTCTTTTGTGATTTGTGAACAGTGTTTCATGGAGCAAGCTGGAGGTCACTCTTCAATACATCTCTATGGGAGCCTTGTTCTGGGCTCGTTTTGGCTCCCATAGAGATGCACTGAGACCTTGTGACGTAACTTTTGACTTCCGTCCGGTGAGAAGTTAAGGGCGCAAGATAACACTGCAGAACCAGGGTGGCGCCAAAAAATGAAGAACACACTCCATCGGAAGGTATATAACATGGGGAAGGGGACATATATTTAAGGTGCCACTCCAGCACTGGAAAAAAAAATAAACACTCATGTGATGCTTCAGTGGATAGTGGTAGTGTTACAGAAATGTACGTGGCACTGGAGTTATTCCACTTCCTTACTGAAGTGCAAACGTGGATATCTGGTAACTCTTAGGGAATGTTCACACAGTGCTTTTTTCCAGTGCCTTTTTTCCACATGGAAAATGCATAACTGACAGGAAAATTCTGTGTATATTAGGCACATTTTATGCCTTATTCATGCGTTATTTTTATGGATGTTTAATATATTCAATCAAATAAGTAAAAAGAAAAAAAACAGCAAAAACACAAAGAATTGACCTGCTATAGTTAAAAAAAACAAACAAAAAAGCTACAAAGCTCAAAAATGCAAAGAAAAAAACGCACCATGTGAATAAAATATTACAAATTACATTTATTTTCCTGCTACACACAAACATGCAGCACAAATGTCACTTGTGAACGAGCCCTTAAAGGGAACCTGTCTGTTGACGCATAGAGCTCAAAGCATGGGCAGCATGAACCAGACCCTGGCTGCACAGATCTGGCCAGGTATTGTATGTGTTTCTTTGAAAAGCCATGGTGTTTGAGATAAACCATAGTTCAGACATCCAGTTGAGGACTACAGTGAGAGATATGAATAGTCCAGCAACATCTCTGCCTGGCTTCTACCTGTGTCGTGCTGGGGGGTGACTGACAGGTATGTATATGGTCACAGGGTTACGTCACAGTAGTGGCCGTGGACCAGCTCCGTTGCCCTGGAGGGACTGCAATTAAAAGGGGAAAAATGTAAAAAGGGGTGAAAATAAAATTAAAGTTTGTTTGTCACTGTGACGACACCCGTGCTATGCGGCCAGATGTGACCGCTGTTGCTTGTCTCACCTCCGGGGGATGGTGATGTGACACAGCAAGGTGATGAGCCCTCCACGGGCAGGGCTGGTTTATCCCCGGGGCCGGTAATATTAGTCTATTGTGAGGTGACCGTGGTGATGCAGGAGTTAGCTCATAGAAGGATGTATGGACACAGTCACAATTTCTTTACATTTAAATGATGTAGTTCAGGTATTGCCGGGTACTGATTGAAGTTGTTTATGGAGCCTGGAGCTTGGAGGCAAATTAGGGCTTTCCACGCCAGGCAAGTCCTGAGGCTTTCCTATTGTAACGTGTTCGGTGGGCCCTGGCGGCATAGAGCTGAGCTGTGACCTTTTCTATTCTGGACTAGCCTTGTGACAGGCAGCGTAAACCCTTGGCAGCACGGTGGCTCAAGTGGTTAGCACTGTAGCCTTTGCAGCACTGGAGTATTGAGGTCCTGGGTTCAATTCCCACCAAGGACACTTAGGACAACATCTGCAAGGAGTTTGTATGTTCTCCCTGTGCTTGCGTGGGTTTCCTCCGGGCACTCCGGTTTCCTCCCACATTGTAAAGACATACTGATAGGATGTTTAGATTGTGAGCTCCAAGAGACAGCATTACTCATGTATGTAAAGTGCTATGGAATTAATAGCGCTATATAAATGAATAAATATTATTATATTATTATTATTCTTGTGGCTGTACCTTTCTTTATCTCTCCTGGGCTCTTTAGTGCGGCTGTATCTCTTCGGCTCTGTAGTGAACAGGGTGTATAAAATCACCCGCTCTCCAGATTTGGTCACCGGGTATGGAATCCCCGACGACCTCGGTCTCCGGTGACCGAACTTCGCTTGATCCTGGGAGAGTTGGCACTGATAACAATCCCCTGATCTTCTTCCTCTCCTCCTCAGTCCCTCACTATGGACTTATCACACCATCAGTTGCCTAGGACAGACCTGGCACGGTGCTGTCCCTAGGGTTGCCTCTCAGTCCTTTCCTGAATTCAATTGTCACTTGAGCTCTCCTGACTGGAACTGACTAGCTCCGCCCACTGCACCTGTATTTATAGTGGACCTCAACTGACGTCAGCAGCTAACCTGACATCAGCCTTTAAAGCTCCCCCTACAGGTGGAAGATGTTATATGTGTGTTTTACCTGGTGGATGCCTTGCCTCACCTCCAAGCTTGTAGTGTGATTACCGGACCCCGGGGCGCCACACTCCCCCTTGGTTAATTTCAGTACTCCCAGACTGAGAAAACAAATAAAAACATATCATGGCATAACAGGAATTAATAACAGTCTCAAAGAAAAAATTACAAAAACCAAGCAAAGTTAATGAAGAAGCAGAATTTCTGAAACAATTCCACTTCAATGGACCTTAATCAGTCAATACCTGCTCCAGGTAACCATGAGGCCTACAGAAGTGCATCGAAGGCTCGTGCAGCGGTTCTTGCTGTCTGGTCTTTCACGGGTATCACTACCAAGAATCGACAGTAGTGGTCCACGATCGTAAGGGCATACACAAATTGACTTGGGGTCAATTTCTCGTGATCCAAAGCTACCAATTCCAGGGGCTGCTTAGTGACAATAGGTTGCAGTGTGGCCCTCTGGCTATCACAGTATTTCTTGCGAAGACTACAAGGGCCACAGTTCCTGCACCAGGCCTCGATGGTTGGTCTCATACCAATCCAATAGAATCTTCCATGCAGCAGGGCCTCCAGCTACTTCCAGCCAAAGTGTCCAGCCGCCCCATCATGATAGGCTTCCAGAACCATCCGGGTGTCCTTTTTTGGGATCACTATCTTCCACACTAGTTCTTTAGTTCTGGGGTTGATATGCCTTCAGCATAGTTTACCAGCATAGATGAATAGCCTCCCTTTATCCTTCCAGAGTTGCAATGCCTCCTCCGGGGCATCTGGAGTCAGGTATGCCCCTGCCTGTTGCAGTAAGTCCTTGACCAGGTTCACAGCCGGGTGACCATCCTGCCGGCCCAGTTGTGATGAGGCAACGGGTCTATGGTAACTTCCTGCCTCCGGAGTCGCTGATCTCTCACTTCAAGGGAGCATTGGGACACATGCTTATAGTGGAAAATTCTACCTCTTCCAATTCGTCCAGGTCTTCTCCATCATCCTGGAGATGGGGCATCCTAGATAAGGCATCGGCATTAGCATTCTTTCGCCCGGCTCGATACTTGATGGTGAAGCTATAATTGGATAATCTGGCCATCCATCGTTGTTCCATTGCACCTAGCTTGCCATTTTCTAGGTGAGTCAGGGGATTGTTGTCAGTATAGACTGTGAACTTAGCAGCCGCCAGATAGTGCTTGAATCGTTCGGTCATGGCCCACACTACTGCTTACTGCTAGGACTTCAAGCTTAAATGAGCTGTAGTTAACGGAATTCCTCTCGATAGGTTATCTGCGACCCGGAGTCCAGTAGAGCGTTCATGGGGATCCCGTCTAATATGATATGCAGGATGGGTCGTCCCCCCACATACCGGCAACACCAGTTCGACGGGCCGGATAGGTCTACTCCCGGGGGCGGCCCCCTGCCCCTGGGGTTTCTCGTTTAAAGGACAGGATCGAGAAAGGTGTCCTGCTTCGTTGCATCGGCGACAGATAGGTCTTCCTGTAGAATCATAGCGGTCGGTGACTCTGCCTTGGCTGGTGGAACTCCTCCTCTGGCGCATCCAGGGGACATCATCTGGGCTTGAGGCTAGGCTGATTCTCCTTGACGATCTGGCTCCTTGCATATCTTTCACAGTCTTGGCCAAGTCGGCCATCCATTGGGTAAGCTGCTGCAGCTGAAGGCGTATGCTCTCAGGGGTAAGAGGTGCGAGAGTTTGTACGCTGGCCCCTGCAGAGGTTGGGGAAGAAGGCGTCGTCGCAGTAGAATAGGCTATTGCCAATTGTGGTGAGGGTACATGTCTGCGATCAGGGTCTTCCTTTAGCAATCGAAGAACCCGATCTTTGAAGGCTGTAAAGTCCTCATCGGGATGCTGTGAAGACAGGGTCCACATTGGAGTCCCGCAAACATTTGATGAACTGTTTCTTCAGCATTTGACTCTCATTTGGTGCACTATTAGGGTCAGCCTGTTTCATGGCCTTCAGGGCCTTCTGCAGGGTTAGAGCAGAACTGCGAATGGTGTCCTGCATCTCTTGCTTACATCCAAAGAACCGGACTTTCAGTTCAAAGGCTGTCTGGGTCTCAAAAGCCTCTTTCAGCTTAGCATAAATCAGTTTTAAAGTCGCTTTATCGTTATCAGACCAAGCTTTTGCTTCCCGCCGAGCTTCGCCTTCCAATAGGCCAATTAACAGTTACACGCTGAGCTTCCGTCATGGGATACAGTCTGAATACACCTTTCATCCGCTCACAGAAGTCACTAAGGGTACCGGGGCCCCCAGAATACTGTGGGAGCCACTTTGCACCAGAGACGTACGGCAGGTTGAACGGCATGGGAGCGGTGGTATCGCATTCTCTTGAATCTCCGACGACATCGCCGGGCCTCTCCTCCTCGGGGGCAGACTTTGTTTCCCCCTTGGTGAATCACAGCCCTCACTGAATTTCAATTAATATCAGTCCCTTGTTTGCGGCAAGGCCTTCCGGCACTGAGTTTCCAGTGTCGCTTAGTTGCGTCGCCCGACTGACGTAAGAGCAAGGGGCGGGGCTTATCTTCGCGCCTTTTACAACTGTCATGCCCCCTTTTCTCCTGGTCTCCGTGACGCAGCAAATTCAACTGTGTGACGCAGCAGAAATTAAGTCACGAGGCGCCAGAAGACAGCTTAATAAAGACAGTTATGAGGCACAGCAATGACGCAGTAATGGCGGCTCAATTGAACACGGTCTTTAGGTACACAATACCCGTGAATCACGTGTTGGTTCATCCTGTTCGTGATGCCAATTTTTGCATCGCCCACCAGAGCCATGGGTTACTCGGGACTGGTCCCTGCTTTTCTGGTCATAGGGGTATGTCACGGTAGTGGCCGTGGACCGCCTCCGTTGCCCTGGAGGGATTGCAATTAAAAGGGGAAAAATGTAAAAAGGGCAATAGGTGCAGAGGATGCGATCGCACCCGGGCCCTGAAGCCTAGGGGGGCCCCAAGAGTCCCTCTGTCCCATAGAAAAAGACTAATACTATTAAAGATCTGCAATAATTGGGGGCCCCGTCGGTGCTTTCACATCGGGGCCCCTGGGCCTGACGTTACGCCACTGCTCCTGTATCAATATTTTGTGAAAACATCTTTTGCTGCATTCACTGCTGTAAGTCTATTTGGTTAAGTGTTTACCTTCTTTGCACATCTGTAGCTTGAAATTTTTGCACATTGTTCATTGCAAAATAGATGTAGCTCAATGAGATTGAATAGAGAGCGTCTGTGAACATTAATTTTCAAGTGTTGCCACAGATTCTCACTAGGTTTTAGGTCTGATCTGGGCCATTCACTCACATGAATATGATTTGATCTAAACCATTCTATTGTAAATTTGGCAGTAACATTAGGGCTGTTGTCCTCCTGGAAGGTGAATTTACGCCACAGGTTCAAGTCTTTTACAGCCTCTATCAGGTTTTCCTCCAGGATTGCCCTCCATCCATCTTTACATCAACTCTGATTAGCTTCCCTGTCTCTGCTGAAGAAAAATCTCCCCACAGCAACATGATAGAAGAAGATGCTCTAATAAGTTGAGGCCACTGTAGAACATTTTGGGTTCCATTCAAAACACTATGTGTGGCAGAAAACTAATACTGCACATCACCTTGAAAACACCATCCCCACTGTCAAAAATGATGGTGGCAGCATCATGTTGTGGGGAGGCGTTTCTTCAGCAGAGACAGGGAAGCTGGTTAGAGCTGAAAGGGAGATGGATGGGGATAAAAAGGGGAAACTCTGGAGAAAAACATGTTAAAGGCAGCAAAAGACTGGAGAGAAGGTTCACCTTTCAACAGGACAATTACCTAAACACCCTGCTAGATCTGCAGTGGATGCTTGAGATCAAACCAGTGGTGTAATTTGAAGCTCAAGAGCCCTGATGTAAAAACTCCAATGGGGCCCCAATTTATTGGAAATCTTTAATAGCATTGGTCATTTTCTATAGGACATAGGGACTTTTGGGGCCCCTCAAGCTCCAGGCCCAGGTGCAATTGCAACCCCTACAACTATTGTAGTTACGCCCCTGGATCAAGCCATAATATTGTGTGTGAATGGCCCAGTCAGAGTCCAGGCCTAAATCCAATTAAGAATCTGTAGCAAGACACATAAATTTCTGTTCACAGACACTCTACAGCCAATCTCATGGAGCTAGAGCTAGTATGCAAATAAGAATGGGAAATAATTTCAGCCTATAGATGTGCAGTAATTGCAGCAAAAGGCAGTCCTACGAAGTATTAACTCAGGAGAGCTGAACACAAACACAGGACACAATTTTCTGATTTACAGTTTTAAAATATTTAGAAAACCACATATCATTTCATTTTCCCTTCACAAATACTTGCTACTTAGTGTTAATAAATCATATAAAATCCCAATGAAATACCGTACTTTAAAGCTTGTGGGTAGAACATGAAAAAATGGGGTATTAATACTTTTTTAACCCCTTATTGCCTGAATTAAAATCTACATATGCATACAAATGAATTGAACTGGTATGATGTGAATACGCAACAGTAGGCATTAAGGGATTAAGGCACTGTACATCCAGCTTCTAACATCTCGGGATAGTTGTGAGTTGCAGAGATGAACATTATAGCTAGAGATTAGCTAAAATATTCAAAGGGCTCCTATCCCTCACTTGTGGCGCCCCTGTGGTTTGGTCGCCACAGAGGTACTGAACCAAAGCCATAGGAGTGGTATCCCACTCCCAGGTAAGGAGGGGACACAAATCCAAGACACACAAACACCTGCACCCAACACCCATCCTAAACCCAGGCCATGGAATATTGGGAATACCTGAAGCAGGGTAGAAACCATCTTCTGGCTGGGGGAGGGAGTAGGTAGATGAGGGTGGGTGAGTGAGAAAGAGTTGAGTTGGAGTGGAGTGAGGAGTTGGAAAAGGAAGCAAGGAATGAGGAGAGAGGGAGTCCTAGGAGATACAGGAGTGGAGGATCTACCGGTGGGGCCCCGAATCTGGACCCGACCTGAGTCGGGTGGAGGGACTGGTTGTAAGAGGGGACTGGCCCTGATCTGGTGGGAACGCTTCATAGTTCCATCAGGAAAACCGCAGGCTACTGTACCAGCATAGGTAGTGGCTACAGCCGTGCATATTCTCCGAAACGGTGGCTAGACCTAGGACCAGGGGACAGGTTGCCCGTCGCCCGACAAGGCCCACAGCCATCTGTTTGGGACTCTGTGCATGAAGACACAGGACAGGAGAGGAGAGTAGCCAGCGTGGGAGAGTCAACCAGCAGAGGCTTACATAGGGGTGTTTCAGAGGAGTGGACCTAAGCTGCCTGGGAGTTGGCTGGATCTCAGACCCGGAGGACATGGTGTCCCTGCTGGGCTGGACTGCTCACTGTGAGTAAAAGCTGAGAACTGCAACCCCAGTGTCCTTCAGTTATTTCCCACACTCTCCTGCACTGAAGGACAGTTACCATCACCGTCCCAATAGACTGTTACACTAACCCTGGGGCCCCGCTCCACCTATGGGGAGCAAAACCATCTCAGCTGCCGTATCATCTGCCCCAGCGGCCTCAAATCTGCAGCGTCGGCCATGCCTGGCCAGATGCCACAGGTGGCGTCATGATTATCCCTTGTAAACACTCCCTTTGCTGCACGGCCAGGGCCATGGAGCACCACTGTGGATGTCATACAAGGATCCTGTGAATCTTTTTTGCTCAACTCTAATTATGACATGTGAGAATATTTCTTCTATATGATACTTAATATACAATTTTCTCTTTTTTTTTTCCAAAGAGTACGAGATTCTGTAGGACACTCTGCTTAGGGAGAAATTACAAATTAGAGACCACACAGATGAATAAATACTATAATTAATGCTACATACACAGTATAATTAAGCAGCTGTGAAATGAGTGCTAAACGCGAGCTAATATTATAATAAGTGGTACATATTTAGGAAAGCGCTTTCCTTCTAATACTGGCAGCCTTCCTGACAGCTGAAGACAAAAAGATTATTAACATTTTTAATCTCAAAATCTAGATAAAAATTACAGGTGTCACAAAGCATACTGGAGAATGGATTAATAAAAACACTTTTTATTACAGCCAGCAATCTACTTCCTAAGCAGTTAAGCAATGTGGAATCGTGGAAAATTACTAGGCAGCCTCTAATTAGAAAAATGGCCCTGATTTAATGCAATAAAGTAAAACTTTCACTTTTAAAATAAATTAAATAGAGATTATTGCAATTTAACTCTAAAAAATATTCAGTATTTCCTAACTACATTAATTATGTAAATAAATAAAATTGTATTATTTCATTATTTGTATGGCCAATGTAAAATGAAACATTTGAGATTATTTCAGATTAATAATGATTTATTAAAAGATTACTAATTATTTACCTTTGATATTGCATGTTATGGTGGGTTTACACACACCAATTTATCTGTTCAATATCTGAACCAATCTCTGGTTGCAGTGAAATCATGGATACATTGCTCCATGTTGTACACAGCCACAAAATGGAGCAATGTATCCATGATTTCACTGCAACCAGAGATTGGTTCAGATATTGAACAGATAAATTGGTGTGTGTAAACCCACCATTAGAGATACAAGATGAACCGAAACATCCAAACAATAAATGGATATACCGTACATATTGAGAGCATTCATTGCAAATATTTTTGGCAACTGACTAATCAGTCCAATATATATAAATAGGGTTGTATTTTCAGCATGTACATGGATTTAAGGAAACCCCATTTACATAAAAAGGACAAGCACTGAAATAAAAAAAAAATGCTGCTTTTACATTAAGGTCATGACTCCTCAAGCCAGGCAAATTTGGAGTTAAACGCTCCTGAATCATTAAAAACACTCTTAAAGGAGAACTGTCAGGTCAAAAATCCATATGTAACTGCTACCAGTTTCTAATTCCTCACTCTAAACTCTCTCTATTGATATATTTCTTTTATTTTACAATTCCTTCCTATCTTCTGTAAACTTCAAATAAAGAGATTCATTTGATCTGTCAATCACAGTGAGTGATCCACTTAGTTCTCTGCTATCCACTCCTCATATGTTGTTTATGCATGTCACATCACAGAACAGGAGATCAGTGGGGAGGGGGGCTGTATTCTCCTCTCTGCTCTGCTGCCAGGAAAGAGGTGAAATACCATACAGAAACTGTCACAGCAGGATGCCTGCTTACAGAAACAAATAGAGTCTAGCTAAGATAAGGCAGACCTTCAATCTCTTTCTCCCTGTGTCCTCAACAAAATAGATCTCCTAAAAGTGAAATCACACTGCCCGGAGAGCAGAGGGAGGAGGGAGGAGGGAAGAGGGAGGAGAGAGCTGCTGAGAGGGAGTGCATAATTAAATAACAGTTTAACACAGCCAGGATTCGTCTCTGCTTATAATTGGACAGGGACTAATGCAGCAGCTCTCTGCAGGGTCTGACAATGGAAACTACAAACAGTACAATATTGATTTTACATATTTCAAAAGATCTACTCAAGCACTATTCAAGGGTAACATTAGTATGATACTGAAAAATGACCTGACAGTGTCCTTTTAATGAATCAGGAGCATCTAACCAGTGGCGTAAGCCATGACGGAGATCTAAATCCAGTTGCTGACTGGAATAATATTTTGGGTGTAAGGAGCATCACAGCTCATCATTAATTAGGTTGTGGAATCAACCACCTCACCTATTTTGGTGGAGCTGGAGAAACTGTTGTGAAAATGCCAAATGTGCAAAATTTTAGTGCATCTCAGTGTTTCACTCAAAATTCATTACTTTTCAAAGGTCTGGGGAACTCGGTATCTACCTTATGGAGAGGGGTTTGCCTGCAACCATAAGGAGACAGTTAAGTAGATAAGATTTAAAGCTGCATCCCTCCTCTAGTAAATATGCTAATTTTCACTTCAGTGAGGAAGTGGACAAACTCTAGCTCCACCTTTTGGTAGCTCCTCAAAGTCATAGTCAACTTTCTGACAAGCCTATTAATATGACTAAGGATTTGTGCCAGATCAGAACCCCAAATTACAGACGCTGCGTTTCGGGGTAACTGACCCTGATCAGTGTAGTGTGTGGGATATTCTGATCTGGCTGTATGAGAGGCTATAGACAAGGTTTGGGGACTCGCTATCTACCTTAGGGAGAAGAATTTTCCTGCAACCATAAGGAGACAGTTAAGTAGATAAGGAGATTTAAAGCCGCATTCCTCCTCTAGGAGATATGCAAATTTTCACTTCAGTGAGGAAGTGGACGAACTCTACCGCCACCACTCTAGTGCTAGAGTTCGTCCACTTCCTCACTGAAGTGAAAATTTGCTTAGTTTTCAAAGCGATAAAAGAGAATCTGTCAGCAGGTTTTTGCTACTTCATCTGAGAGCAGCATGTTGTAGACCAGGGGTCTCAAACTCAGCTTGGAGGGCTGCATTCTTTGTAGAACTAAATTACATTTTTAGTACGGTAATACCATATTTTTTCTATATACCTTTTGATCAGTTTTTTTTTTAATTTTTTTTGCTTGATTTATTTCTTTTTTTTTAAATGCCATTTATTGGATGGGTTATGGTACTGTTTTTATAGCTTGGATTGTTATGGATGTGGTGATATCAAACATTTAGTTTTTTTTTTTTTTTTTGTTTATATATAAAACAGGATTTTAATTGGTAAAAAAAAATTAATGACTCCTTTTGATTTTTTTTTCCACTTTATCCCTTATTTGTAATATTGTCTTACACTTAGCACCATATAGTAATTTTAGCCAACAATGCGCAGTAATATCCCTATCCTGCTCTCCTTCTTGTTCTAATGTGCCCCATCTTGGTCACCTTCTTACAGTAATGTCTCCATCCTGGTCCTTTTCTTGTAGTATTGCCCCCATCCTATTTCCCATCTTGTAGTAATGACCCCATCTTGATCCTCTTCTTTTAGTAATGTCCCCATCATGATCACCATCTTGTAATAATGTCCCCACCCTGGTCCCCTTCTAGTAATGTGCCACATCCTGGTCCCCTTCTAGTAATGTGCCACATCCTGGTCCCCTTCTTGTAGTAATTCAAAATCCAAAGGAGTAGTAGTACTTAGATGATCTGCACTGCCGTCGGGATTAATGACCAGAAAGACAAGGCTTCTTAGAATGCTGCTGCTTTATTGCCTATGTGTTTCGATGCGGTCCCAGCCCCTTCCTCAGGGGTCATTCATCCTGACGGCAGCACGGATCATCTAAGCACTACTCCTTTGGATTTTGAATATGCCACCACTGTGCACGTGGAAGTGCGGATGCAGCAGCAGCGTCCAGGCGATCATACTGGTTGTGGGTTAGCACAACCTAGCCAGGTGAGCACATACACTCACAGATAAACAATCTTACTCAAACGATAAGACCCATTTGCACCTCTCTGTGTCTCTACTTATAGTTTCTTGTAGTAATGCCCCCCGTCCTAGTTCTCATCTTGTAGCAATGTCACCATCCTGGTCTTCATCTTGTAGTAATATTTCCATCTAGCTCCCCTTCTTATAGTTTACATCCCAATCCTGGTCCCCTTCTTGTAGTAATGTCCCTATCCCAGTCCCTTTCTTGAAGTAATATCCCTCTTCCTGGTCCTCATCTTGTATTGCAATGTCACCATCCTGGTTTTTATCTAGTAATGTTTCCATCCTGGTCCCCATATTGAAGTAATGTCCCCATCCTGGTCCCCATATTGTAGTATTGTCCTCATCCTCATCTCCCTCTTGTAGTAAATATCCCCATCCTGGTCCACATATTGTAATAATGTCCCCATCCTTGTCCCCATATTGTGGTTAATGTCCCCATATTGTAGTAAAGTCCCCATTCTGGTCCTCATATTGTAGTAATGACCCCTACCCTAGTCTCCTTTTGTAGTAATGTCTACATCCTATTCCTCATAATGTATTAATGTGGCCATCTTGCTCTCCTTTTTTGCATTTTGATCCTCATATTGTAGTAATGTCCCCATCCGGGTCTCCCTATTGTAGTACTGTCCCCATATTGTAGTAATGTCCTCTTACTGTAGTTATGTCCCCATTCTGGTCTTCATATTGTAGTAATGTCCCCTATCCTGGATTCCTTCTTGTAGTAATATCCCCATCCTGGTCCCCATATTGTAATAATGTTCCCATTCTGGTCCCCATATTGTAGTAATATTACCATCTTGTACTAATATCCCCATCCTGGTTCCCATATTGTAGTAATGTCCCCATCCTGGTCTCCTTCTTGTAGTACTATCCCCATCCTAGTCCTCATATTGTAGTAATATCCCCATTCTGGTCCTCATATTGTAAGAATGTCCCCTATCCTGGTCCCCATATTTTAGTACTGTCCCCATATTGTAGTACTGTTCCCATACCAGTCTCGCTTATGTAGTGATGTCCTCATTCTGGTTCCAATAATGTAGTAATGCCCCTCTATTGTAGCAATATTCCCTATCCTGTTCTCCCTTTTGTAGTAATGTCCCCACCCTGTTCCTCATAATGTAGTAATGTGGCCATCTAGCTCTCCTTTTTTGCAGTAATGTGCCCTATTGTGCTTTTTCACACTACACATCCACTCATAAACACACACACACCCATACATATATACACACACACACACCTCTCACCTGTCCTCCATTCCCTTGGCAGAGTCTTTTCGGCAGCCGACAGGCACCGTGGACAACTTGAGGATGACGCGGTCTGTGCTTTATTATGTGTTTACAGTACCATGCAGAGACAAACTATCTGACTCAGCTACATCAATAACAGCCGCCGGCCAATCAGAGGTCTGCAGGTGATGTTATGTACCAACATCAGCTGCTGGCCTCTGATTGGCCAGTGGCTACTAGTGATGTAGCCGAGTCAAGAAGCTTGTCTCTGTGTGGCACTGTGAATACATAATAAAGAGCGGACTGGTGTTATCAACTTGTCCACATGGTGCCTGCAGGCCGCACAATGAAGCCCCAAGGGCCGCATGCAGCCTATGGGCTGCATGTTTGAGACCCCTGTTGTAGACAAAGATTCTGAATTCAAGGTTATTTCACTTAGATTACTGGCTACACCCATTCTGGATCATCCAAAGCATTCACTTTTAGCAATGCAGCAGAGCTGGGAAAGCTTACCCCACCCACACCAGGCATTCAGTAGAGATTCTCTTTGTAAGGATAATGTCAATCAAGCAGGCAGTGTGTTGAACTGCCATGCGTGTGACAAAGTAATCCAGTAATGGCAATCACAAGGTAAATAATAGTACACAAACTGATAAGAGAGACACAGTAGAATATTGTTTTTAAATCCCTGCAGCATGCTGTCCTCATCTTACATAGCAAAAACCTGCTGATTGATTGCCTTTAACACCAGAATTCTGGGGATTGGGGACAAAATACTTTTTTTAAACATTGAGTTAAGTGCCTAATATTATAAAGGGTTGGTTAGGCAAGGAATCCAGTCATACAGATGTGAATGCTGCTGGGTTGGAGAGCATAGGTTACCTGAAAGGTTCCCTTTAATGAATCAAAAGTGTCTAACCAATGGCGAGTGTCATGCCAGAAATCTTACTTCAGTCTCCCACTGGAATAAGATTTCTGGCATAAGGAAGGCAACAGCTCATCATAAATTAGAACGGCTGTGGCATCACACCCCTGTTCCACCCCAGCTCCACCCATTTTGTTGGAGATGAGAGAAACTGTAGTAAAAACACCAAAAGTCTTTAAAATCAGTATATGCCAGAATCTGGCAATATTGCTTTACGAATCTGGGACCAAGCCTTTTTCAGATGGATTCTGTGCTGAAAACCAGCAAGTGTGATTTCAACCTAAACAATACAGATGGCTAAAAATTAGGAACCCAGTAGACAAAGTATAGGATGAAGGGCTGAATATAGGAAAGACATAAAGCAAAAATAACTAAGACATAATACAAGCAAAGAAAAAGATTGATAAAAAAATAAAAATAGAGAGATAAGTGAGGTGTAATAATCTGTCACATGAGGGAAGATGAAGTACAAGGGACAGGACATGAATAAAGGTTAAACAAAAACGGGGTTGAGAGGTCAAGGAGCTGAGAACATCGAAAAGAAAGCAATGAATGCAAAATAGAGAGAAAACAGATAACCGCTAATGGCAGTGATGTATGGTCTAATATTGCTGAAAGTTAATAACAGGCTCATCACATAGTAGTATCTAGACAAAACAGTGTAAAATCAGAATATGCAAAACATGTTTCAAAAGGCTTTTACACCAAAGCCAAGCAAAATATTTGTTAATTAATTAAAAATGTTCAAGTGGTTTGATTATGAGTATCCAATATGGAAAGTGTCAGGGTACCTGGAACAAATTCAGTGAATATAAAGTCATTACCATCAGTCATGTTTGGAATGTGCAGCATAATTACACAATGACAAGTCTCAAACTCATTAAAAATCAGCT
The DNA here is from genome assembly GCA_033576535.1 of Allobates femoralis. Lineage (NCBI taxonomy): Eukaryota > Metazoa > Chordata > Amphibia > Anura > Aromobatidae > Allobates > Allobates femoralis. The sequence continues at coordinate 518,414,215 of JARQOC010000001.1, read as the reverse complement.
CTAGGTATGTTTTATGTATGTATTGTGACGTAGCAATCACTAAGCGGGTCGGGGTACACTCGCTTAGCAGCGATAATTAACCATACAGCCATGCTTTTCCAAACTATAAGTCCATTTCTGGTTTATTACACAATCATAAACCATTGTATAGTACCCAGTTCATTTACATTACATCATCGGAACATTAGTGACATACCAGTCTGTTCCAATAGCGGGTGTGCCCACATGGCATATCACATCTAGTCCATTAAAGTGTCCACTGACCTCTTAGTTCATTACAGTGTCTCAGTGAAGGCAGCACGACCTCCACTCACTGACCTCTCAGTCCAGCAATCCTGAGAACAGAGAGATACTCCAGGCTCTCCACACATCCCTGGTCTCCTTATCACATGCCTTGCAGAATGCCAACCACTTCCAAGCATTCCATCCCAGGTGCCTTTCAGGATAATGGCTGTTCCAAGCACTGAGCGAGACCCAGTCTATCTAGGAACTGCCCAAGCTATCCTAAGCCCTGCACACAGGCATTCTTCACCAAGTGCTACAAACAGGAAACAGGACCTTTGCTGACATCACAGACCATGTGACCAGGAGGGAGTCAGCTTATGTCCGATGTGACACACCCATTGAGAGGTTTCAAGTTTGCCAGACACTCCCCTGGTTTTTCAAGCACTTGCAGTCTAGCATATGTAATGCATTACTTGAACTTGTGGAACCTCAAGTCCCAGCATAATACATTACTGAAACATGCTAAACTACAAGTCCCAGCATAGTTACTTGCAATGTAACAAGGTACTGCATCACATATCCTCCCCCTCATGTTCATGCCCACAGTATTGAACTAATGATATACACAAGCACATTACAACCCACAGGTTAAACAGGGCCCCAGCACTTGACGTTTGCACTGCTCAGCTCCTGGAACAGGAGTCATCAACAGCATCTCCTCCCTTAGGGACCTACAACCCATCAGCGTCACTGACTGTTTATTTGTGAACAACTCACTATCAGAAATCGCCATGTCACTTGTCCGAGTCATCACCTTGTCAGACCTCCCCCACCGCCAGCGGTCATTACTGTAGGTATAGTCATTTGCCTATGTATCTAGGGTCATGTCTGACTCTGTCCTGCCACGTACTCTATTGGGTCATTTGAGTGGGCCTCTCAAACTTGAGGTACTGGAGGATTCACTTCCTCCAACGGGACTACACCCACTATCTTCAGAATGTCTCTGGATGTTTCTCCGTTGGCGTCTTTCTTCATCGCCTGTTACAACTAGACAACCATTACACCATTTGTGTCATCTGGCTCTAGCTTCTGCTGTGGCCATTCCATTATTTGGAGGGCCCCTTCGTTGTCGGGTCTCACAATTTACCGATGGCTGCCACCTACTGCTGCTCAGATGACGCTGTCTCTCAACTCTCCGTCTTGAAAGATTCAGCTGCTCCACTTCTTGCAGGTAGGTCACACGGTACTCCATCAACATCCGTATGTATCCAAGATTTTCTTCCGCTCCCACAGCCAACAATGATACCATACCATCTTCATCAGGTATTCAGTCCTGGTGATCATGTGGTACGCTCACTTTCACGACACCAGACTTCTTTACCATCACTTGCATGGCTTGACCATTTCTCCCTATGAGCTTTCTCACCAGAGCATGACGCACCCGGATAACTTCTTCCCGTAGACTCTGAGCTTTCTTCAAAAGCTCCAGCTGTCTAGCAGATTCTTCAGTCTGGACAATCCGCTTTGTGCAAACACATCACCAGTGCACATGTTCAGCTTCTGAGGTCGAGTACAACTTACAGGCTCCCACAGCCTTTTTAAACTCTTCATGCGCTGACTCTCTGGTGCATTCTTCTCAAGTCATTGGGTACATCTATGAGGCACTTGTATAAAGATGCTTCTGCCTCACCGGTGGTCTCCATATGATCATCCAGCTCAGTTCTCAGGGTGAAGGAGCTGAAAGTCAGTTGGCCCTGTTTGACCTAGAGGGACACTTGTCGCTCGCCCTTCTCCAAGGTTACCTCGTTCATCAACTGGTACTGTGCCAGACGACCTTTGACCTCAGAGACTTTTTCCTCCAGCTCAGCTACTCGCCCCTCAGCAGCCCATCTCTGAAGCTATTTTTGTTTCAACTGCTCCTTTTCCAGCAGAGTTCTCTGAGACCTCTCTGTCTCCAATGCACCCACTCGACTCTCGACAGCCTGTCTCTGAAGCTTCTCTTGCTTCAAGTGGGCTTGTAGCATCTTCTTGAGCTTCCTTATCTCGGCTCTTACCTCCACCGAATCAGCTGAGCTCGCATTACCTTCCTTCTCCAGTGGCTTCTTCCACTTCTGCAACCTCGATCTTCACCTCGGTTCTCGCAGCATCACCTTTAACCCTCTCTTGGGTACTGGCAGCCTCACCTCCAACCCCCTCTTGGGTTTCATGGATGTCAGCTTCAGAAGGTTTCATGCCCTCCATCTCTTCAACCTTAGCGTCTCTGGAGTCTTCTGCCTTCTCGGCCATGGTGCCATGTACTTCTGTGAGGTTCTCTGCTTATAATCCATCAGCTACCTGTTCAGACACTGGAGATATGTGTTTATCATAATTACCAGTGTCCTCTCTGCTTACAGGCTGAGCTAAGCAGGGAGGACGCTGGTAACATCGCTTCCAGCGATGTGGGAGATGGCTTCCAGGTCCCTGATCGTTGGGGAGATCTGCCTGTTTGAAAGCTCCCCAGTGACCAGATAACAACGCTCCAGTGATCCCGGTAGGTCGTTATCGCTGACGGGAGCACTGGAGCATTGTTCTGTGTGACAGGACCTTTAAACAGAAGCGCTTAGCTGTAAGCCACAAGTTACACTGCAAACACAATGCCATTGCACCTAGTGGAAAGTGATCAATACTATTTCATAAAATGAGATTTACGTGCACTGTTTGAAAAAGCTAGTTGTTTGTGTTAGATCTTCGGAGAGATAGGTCACTCACTCCACTAGAGCCCTAATAGGCTTTCTTTCTTGTACATTGCTGTACAGATTTATGTAGGTGATGACCATTAGAGGATTACTTGACGAAAAGCAAAGAAATATACCAACAACAAAAAGGTTAAATGGATTAAAAAGAAATGTACACAGTCCTGGAGATTGCTGCTATCTGGCCGTCTACTTATGATACTCCCCAAATCTTATCCATCAATCAATAAAAGGTGAGCTACCCCATTTTCTACTGCAGGATTGTTAAATGATGTAAATTTAGAAGTCTATTTGATAATACTCTTCCTTCACACTATCCATAACCTACTGTAGCTACTGCTCCCTGATCCCATTTTGCATTGTAGAACATGTAAATCGAAATGATTCCAGAGTGTAGTCATAAAATACACAATCAGTGCACCACAATCTGTGGGAATACAGAAAGGGTTAATACATTTAGGAGCTAGATCAGCTAGAACACATCTGTATGTTACATTTGGAGTGACTAGCTAGGAAGGTCAGATACAATTTGCAAAAAAGGCAACTAAACCCCTATATTAGGCTGGTTTCACACTGCAATTTTTTCCCTGATCAGGTTCCATCCGGTTTGTGTGCCAAAATCAGGAGTGTCTCCAAAACTCAGAACAGGTTTAAGTCTTTCAATTTATAGCTTTTCTCAGCAAGTTCCTCTCCTGGTTTTGGCACACAAACCTGATGAAACCAGATCAGGGAGAAAACTACAGCGTGAAACCAGCCTAATATTAAAACCCCTTCATCCCCGGGCAATTTTCCAATTTCCGGATTTTGTTTTTCACTCCCTTTCTTCCAAGAGCCAAAACATTTTATTTTTCTGTCAATATAGACATATGAGGGCTTGTTTTTTGCAGGACGAGTTCCACTTTTGAATGAAATAATTTATTTTACCATATAGTCTAGAGGAAAATGGGAAAAAAGATTCTAAGTGCGGTGAATTTGCAGAAAAAGTGCAATTACACATTTGTTTTTTGGGGATTTAATTGATCATGTTAACTATATGGTAAAACTGATATGTTGGTATGATGCCTCGAGTTGGTACGAGTTTGTAGATACCAAACTTGAATACAGGGCCGCACCGTCCATTGGACAATGTGAGCCTTGAGGCTCAGGCAGCAAGGAGGCAGGGGGAGCTGCAGTACAGAAGGGGGCAGTGCCTGGAAAACACACACAGCGGCTCCTGCCAGGTACCCGCGGCCGGCACTTAACGCAACAACCACAACCCGCGGCTGCCAGTGATAGCACCCCTCTCGCCCACGGCCGCCACTGATAGAATTCGCCCCTCCGCTCCTCACCGAGGCTCAGGCGGCGGGGGGCCTTGATGCACCCCTGCATGTATACTTTTATTGTTATCTAAGTGATGAAAAAAGTTCTGAAGATTTTAAAGAAAAAGAATTCCACTTTTACCCTATTTTCTGCAACCAGTAGCGTTCTCATTTTTTTGGGATCTGGGGCTGTGTGGTGGCTTATTTTTTGCGGCTTGAGCTGCAATTGGTAATGATACAATTTTTGGGTAGATGCGATGTTTTGATCGCCTGTTATTGTATTTCATTGCAATGTTGCTGCGACCAAAAAAATTTAAATTTTGGTGTTTGGACTTTTTTATGGTTACGCAGTATACTGATCGGGTTAAGTGATTTTAAATTTTCATAAATCGGGCATTTCAGAACGCGGCAATACCAAATTTGTGTATTTTTTTAATAGTTTTATTTTCAATGGGGCTAACGGTAGTTGATTTGAAACTTTATGTTTTATTTTTTCCATATTTTTAAAAACTTTTTTATTTTTTCTTTATTTTACTTGGCCCCCTAGGGAGCCTCAGTGCTGCACAGACTGATCGCTTCTCCTGTGTACAGATGAGCTTCTACACATCTGAACACAGGAGAACTCATCACTTTCTGCCGGCGACGGAGCTCAGGGCTTGCAAGCAGGAAGTGATTGCAGACAGATTCCAGGGTCATCACAGGACATCGGGCTGTCATGGTAACAGTGGAGGTCCCGTGATCGCTTCATGGGACCTCCGATACTGGCAGGAAACAGCACAATACCCAGCAGTTATGCTTTTGATCGCGCTGTTAACTAAACATCTCAGCTGATTAGATCAGCAGAAATGTGTGGGGGAAGATGAAAGTTCAGTGTGTGACCTTTCATCAGGTGTATATATACCCCCTTGGTGGTGAAGAGGTTAAAACATATAATTTATTATGACTGTAACTCAATATAATGCACTGTATACCAAAAATGTGTGTTTTACTATAAATCCATTTATATCTCAATATACTATTGCTTCTGGTTCAGAGGTTGTCAGAGAAGAGGCACACTCACCGGACCTTAGTTCTCAGTGCTTTATTTTTTCATCTTAAAACATTACAAGCGGTGACAGAGGCTATATTAGGGGGGTGCAAAAGAGGTGTGGGGGGTCGTAACATTGTTACGACCCTCCACCCCTCCCTTGCACCCCCCTAATATAGCCTCTGTCACCGCTTGTAATGAGTGCTGCCTCTTCTCTGACAACCTCTGAACCGGAAGCAAAGCCTGTTACAGGAGGAAGTGCACCAGGGTATCCTTGGAGCAGTGCGCAGCCGGCGGTGCTGGCGGTGAGGACAGTGATGGCAAGCCCCTGCAGGACGGCGCAGAGGCGGTGCCTGGCTCTCTCATAGAAGTAAGTGCGTATCTCAATATACTAAATGCAACGTTCACATTCTGGTCGAATAATACTTGCCTGAGTATAGGGCCTATAAAGAATACGTATAAAATCAGAGGAAAAGTCTATGGAAAAGATGTGCTCAACTATTATTGTCCCTTCCATAGACAATAATTAAGTGACAGGGTGCATATGCAACAAGCTGCTATGCTGGTAAAAATAAGTGTATAAGTGTGGCAAGGAGGAGAAAAGGGTACAACAGTCTCCCATTCTGGAACCCAATGAAACTCCCATCAGTGGGACTCACAATGATCTAGCCATGATAACCTATCCATGGATAGTGGATAATTTTTGCCACCCAAGAGAAGAGAATAATGCATGTTGCCATTTTTTCACATGGACATTGGGACTGTGTAAAAAAACAGTCGTATGAATGGTCCCATTGAATAACATTGGTTCTAGTGCTGCCAATTTAAAAAATAACACTCGGGCCAATAATATGGTTATGTGAACATAACCTCACATTGGAAATCACAGGCGCACACATTGTACACTGATGCCATCTGTGTGCTGTTCTTTATTTTTACACACCTATAGACTTGTCTAAGTAATTTTGATCCATGACTGGAATCAAAAACAGTGATGTGTCTGTGCTTTTTAAGGAAACATGGTCTGCAAAAATACAGACATGTGAACAGCAGCATTAAATACTTTATTGGGTATGAGTTTTATCCATGAAAACCCAGGATAGAGAACATATGTGACTCAAGGACACTCGAATGAGGGCAAAGGACAACAGTCAACCTCTTTTATAAAATACGCTATATTATATATTACCAAGCTTGGACCCTTTGGTGCAGAATTAAGGCATCTTGTACCTTTTCAGCCACAAAATAGACATTCAATTATTTAGATGAGATAAAAGGCTGAAAATCCTAATTAAGCAGGTGACAAAAAAAGGCAATTAGAAGTAAACAATAAATTCGAAATGACTGTTTGTCCCTTATTAGTATAAATGACTCCAAGCCAAAAAAGACATTATAAAAATGATTTTAAATACTTAGGAAATGATTCTTAATTTAGGCATATTTTCCCCACCAGAGCTTTTTAGCGCTCATAATAATACATATTTTTTCCACATAATTGCAAAGCACACTTGTTAATCAAATTATTCTTTAATTAGTTAGTTAATGAGTTTAGCCATACATTGCTTTCAGAACTTTCATTTTTGTACAGTAATTACATATAATTAAACAGAAACCAGCCTGCCTTTCCTTTTACTATTTTCCTCTTACTACTCCCCTATTTAAAAAAAAACAAAAAAAAAACCACACACATAAAAAACAACATGATTTGAATGAAGCAAAAAAACAAGGCATGAAAAATGAAACATTTTGTTGCAATTAATTAGATGCTAATTATACACTGAAGAAGCAAAAAGAATGGCATTCATTGGAAATGTAGTGAAGAACATAATAGATTGGAGTTCTTTCTTACCTTTTTGGTTTATCACATTGTCTCTCAGCTGGTTCATCGCCTTGAAGCAGTCTTCATTATCATGTAGAGTCAATAAATTTGAAGGAATTTTCCCTGTATATTTCTGTTTGGAGCAGTCTGAGACATCTTTGTTAGTTAAAAGCTTACTAATATCAACTCCACTGGGGCATGGGACCTATATACAAGTATATAAAAAGAAGAAATTACACATATATATATATATATATATATATATATATATATATATATATAAATATTATTATTTATATATTTACTAGATGGTGGCCCGATTCCAACGCATCGGGTATTCTAGAGCATGTGTGTATTTTATTTATGAAGATTTAAGAATAATTAGACTGAACGCCGTCACAATATGGTTGACATAACTTTTAAAAATCAGTGAACTGCGTTACACTGTGAGTTGCTGTTAAATTCCACGTCAACATCGCCGATTGGTCGCCGCACTTCGCGGCGACCAATCAGCGCTCTTGGCGCCTGTTTTAAAACACGCTTCGCTGATTGGTCGCCGCGGCTGGTGGCAACCAATCAGTGAAGCGGCGTGCAGCTTAGAGGAGGTTTTGAATCCCGCACCGCTGATTGGTCGCCGTCAGCCACAGCGACCAATCGGCAAAGTGTATTTTAAAACTGGTCGCTGCGGCTCTTGGTGCCTATCAGAGAAGAGGCGCGCGGCTTGGCGGAGAATTTGAATCCCGGCCGCCATATCGGAATACCTATCCAATATGGTGGTCAGGGTACTGCCGCTGCGAGCAGCCGGTCATCTCCCGGCTGCCTTGCCGCGGACGTCTGTGCGACAGTAGATGACCTGCGGCTAGTGCTGCTGATCTCCCGAAGGTAGCGGTGGCATGCATGTTTCAAATGCCATACCAATTTGTGGCCAGACCTTGCCTGTCGCTGATTGGTCGCGGCCGTCTGGCCGCGATAAATCAGTGACGCGGAATTTCCGTTACAGAAAGAAACACGTAATAAGGCAATTATATAGTAGATATAGTCGTGGTGAAAAGTTGTGAGACTGACACAAATTTTTTAAGTCAATATACACTATAAGAGGAGTGAAAGCGCAATGGGTTCTTATCCTTATAACCTTATGCTGTGCAAAAGATTGTTGCTGATCACCTGGGGCAGTTGTGTAACCCTCAATCGGTATATAATGGTATGGTATGGCTGCTGCTGGATCCACTTGTAAACAATGGTGCCAAAGACAAATCAGAAAAGGACAGTGTTTCTATGAACCGCGCTGCACATATGGTGAAAGTTGGATGGAATGACTACAGTTGTCAAACAATGATGGTTTTTATTCCGATGCGTTTCAGAGCTAAACTCCCAGCTCCTTCCTCAGGGAACCAACATAATACATATTTATGTTGGTTCCCTGAGGAAGAAGCTAACCATGATTGTTTGACAACTGCGGTCATTACGTTCAACTTTCACTGTATGTGCAGCGCGGACCATAGAAACACTGTCCTTTTCTGATTTGTCTTCGACACAAATTTTGGCTTTCACAACAATTGCGGTGTTTTAGATCATTTAGCAGGAGCTTAATAGTGGAGAGGGGTAGGCTGGGTATTTTCCTTGGGTGCAGCCATCATGCCGGTGTGGTCGGACTGCCTGATGCAGCATTCTGAGGCAGCATCTTGCCATCCCCACAGGACTGGAATTCGGACATTTTCCAAGTCAGTTGTAAAATTGTTAGCGGGCTCAGAGAATATGTAAAAAGCTAGCTCTCTGAATTTAATTATACTCACATCTTTCAGGTGCGGGTACAATTAAAGACTGATCGTCAACACTTCCATGGTCAAGATAACGTCAGCAGCACAATCAAGTCATCTGACCATGCTGCTGATGTCATTTCTGTAGGGAAAATGGCAATAAGGTATGTACTCCAATGGACATGAGGGGCTTTATTGGTGAGGGGGGGGTGGCCTTGGGAAATCTTGTGATGGGACAGTATGGTGGGAGAAAGAAAAGTGGGGACACATTGGGGATGGGGGGGGGTGAGGAAAGTGAGGAGGCACGCTATATATACACCAGGTAGTGTGTGGGGGGAATGGTTTCAAGACTGGACAGTATAGTGAGAACACAGAGTGAAGAGACATTGTGAAGAAGGGGGTCCAGTATGAATGTAGCTAATCAAGGCACTGAGGCAGATATAGCTAATTAGAGAGGTTGGTGTGATGGTTACAACTGATAATGGGGGATCAATGGTGGATATAGTTCGTAAGGGCATTGTGAAGGCAATATGTTATAGAAAGGACATATGGAGGCTATACGATATATAAGGGACAATCAGGTGGTCATATTTTGTGCATGTTGCACAGTAAGGGGAACTTATGAATTCAGTGGCACGGCTTAGGGCAGATATTTTATTGAACAGCATTATAATGACACTGTGATTTTTAAAGACCCTGTGCTGGGATATGTTGCAGAAGACCACATAGGATGGAAGTCTTGAGAGATGAGCTATGGATGTGAAATGTCTTCATGGCTTCGGGACAAGACAGAGACGAAAAGAAAGATATCTCCAATCAGAGAAAAAGTCATCCATAAGGTACCTGCATGTAAATGTTTATTTGTGATACTGAGTATATCTCATCAGCACTATGTTTCCTGTATGGTCTACAGTTTTATGATGAATGTTCACAACAATTTCCAGTATTTCCTTACCACTGGTAATGACATACTAGGAGACATGAGAAGCAATTGTAAGTGGGCTGACCTGACATGCTAATTGATTGCTATACTAAGCTTGGTGCTGTATTCATGTAGTAATGATGGTTCTGATGATATATTCACGTACTCATGAAAATTCTAGTGATGTATTCTTATACTGATGTCACCTGTGATGCTGTATTTTTGTAATATTGGTGGTTCTGTTAATGTATTCATGTACTTATTTTGATAATGGATTCTTGTACTCATGGGGGGTTCTGGTTCATGTACTGATTAAGATTGTGATGATGTAGTCATGTAGTGATTCTGTTGATGCATTCCTGTACTAATTATGCTTCCAGTGATGAATTCCTGTACTGATGGTGGTTGTGATCAAGTATATTGGTACAGTTGTTGATTCTAGTGATCCTATATAAATGATTCTGATCCTATATAAATGTAATAATCCATGGTATGTCTGATTACATGATATGTAGCTAAGTAAATCAAGTATTGTGCTGTCTGACAAGTAAAGGATGACTTCATCTGTATTTATATTAGGAGCAATCATTAAAAATTTAGCACTCTAGCATGTCAAGTCCTTAGAGTATGTACACACTCTCAGGAGTGCCTGCATACTGGACACAGCGTGTTTTCTGTGTGTGGGAGAGCGTGCTATCAGTGCACACGATCATGATTACTGACAAAGCATAATTTTGCTGTGTTCTACCGCTCAGTACACTAGCATCACTTCCCATTGAGATATAATGGAGGACTTTGAGTTTCTAATTTACCGCTGTAAGTGAGGCGCTATTCTCATTGGTCGGCGCCAGCACACAGCGACCAATGAGAATAGCGCCTCACTTCCCATTGAGATATAATGGAGGACTTTGAGTTTCAAATTTAGCGCTGTAAGTGAGGCGCTATTCTCATTGGTAGGCGCCAGCACACAGCGACCAATGAGAATAGCGCCTCACTTCCCATTAAGATATAATGGAGGACTTTGAGTTTCAAATTTACCACTGTAAGTGAGGCGCTATTCTCATTGGTCGGTGCCAGCACACAGCGACCAATGAGAATAGCGCCTCACTTCTTATTGAGATATAATGGAGGACTTTGAGTTTCAAATTTAGCGCTGTAAGTGAGGCGCTATTCTCATTGGTCGGCGCCAGCACACAGCGACCAATGAGAATAGCGCCTCACTTCCCATTGAGATATAATGGAGGACTTTGAGTTTCACATTTACCGCTGTGAGGCGCTATTCTCATTGGTCGGCGCCAGCACACAGCGACCAATGAGAATAGCGCCTCACTTCCCATTGAGATATAATGGAGGACTTTGAGTTTCACATTTACTGCTGTAAGTGAGGCGCTATTCTCATTGGTCGGCGCCAGCACACAGCGACCAATTAGAATAGCGCCTCACTTCCCATTGAGATATAATGGAGGACTTTGAGTTTCAAATTTACCGCTGTAAGTGAGGCGCTATTCTCATTGGTCGGCGCCAGCACACAGCGACCAATGAGAATAGCGCCTCACTTCCCATTGAGATATAATGGAGGACTTTGAGTTTCAAATTTACCGCTGTAAGTGAGGCGCTATTCTCATTGGTCGGCGCCAGCACACAGCGACCAATGAGAATAGCGCCTCACTTCCCATTGAGATACATGGAGTACTTTGAGTTTCAAATTTACTCAAAGTCAAACTCAAAGTCCTCCATGTATCTCAATGGCCAGTGAGGCGCTTCTCTCATTGTACTCATGAAAGTAGCAACATTAACCCTTACATTCCGTTTTATCTGTAATTTCTATAACACAGTGTGTAGTTGTACTGCCACTGCGAAGTTAACCCCTTATATACCATTTCTGCCTTAACTCCATACTTTGTAGTCTCTATTACTACTGCCAGTAGGAACATTAACCCCTTATATTCCATTATTGTTGTTATTTCTATTACACAGTGTATAGTTGTAATGACACTGCGAAATTAACCCATTATATACCAGTTCAGCATTAACTGCATATTTGGTAGTGTTCATAACTACTGCCACTGGTACATTAACCCCTTGAACACCATTTTGGATATAATTTACAGCGCTGAGTCTGTTGTGGGAGTGCCTGTGGGACATTAACTCCTTCAATAACATTTTTTATATCATTATAAGTTCCTACTCTGTTATAGTCCTGTTAGTCGAACATTAACTCTTTCTACATCTCCACTATATAGCTACCCTCACAGTTCTGCCTACATCGTCTACTTAGTCATATATCTGGTGTTTAAGTCTATTATTTAAAACTCTTAAAAAAATTATATACAGATTCTAGACTCCCGATTCTTTAGAATCGGGCTCACAGCTAGTTCTGTATATGCCTTGATGTAGGACTTTGCATTTCTCCGTGTTATAAACTATTCTGTTAGTTGCTGTCCACTGTTCCAGTTTGTTTAAATCTTTTTGGATCCTCTCTCTTCTTTAGTATTAGATATCCTAGCTTTGTATCATTAGCAAATTTAATCAATTTACCCTCAATTTCTTCATTAAATCATTGATAAAGATGTTTACAAACACAGGGCCCAGGACAGAGCGCTTTAGTATCCCACTTGAAACATTCTTCCAAATGGATGTGAAGCCATTTAAGACCACTATTTGGGTTAGATCACTAAGGCTGGTTTCACACTCATGTTTTGTGGCATATGTGTGAATCCGGCCTAAACTGGATGCACCCGCATAAGTTTCCTGTTCCACTGACTTAAAATGGGGTCATTGAGAATTGAGGGAGAATCCAGTTGTGTATGGTTCGCCCTGAATCCGGGCGGGTGCAGGCATCCACAGATTTTTCACAGAGACAAAATCTGCATCTTGTTGTGAGTTTGGTCTCCGTGAAAAAAAAAGTGAATCCGTGCTTCCAACCGGATCCAGAATACTACGAGTTGAATCTGAATGGGGGTCTATGAAACATGTTTTTATCAAGACTCCAGATCACGGTGGATTCAGATTTCTGGTCTGTGTTTTATGAACTGCGCATGCGCAAAACCAACCCACCGGGTCCCTGTCAAATATGCAACCGGTTGCTCCAGCACAGGGTGCAGGTGCATCCAGTTTCATTATTGAAGTTGAATCCAGGGGCATGCAGGCTTTCCTGCATGCCCCAAAATTCCAAAATACACTAGTGTTAAACCAGCCTAAGCCAGTCATGAATCCACCTAACAGTTGCCTTGTCCATTCCATACTTGGACATTTTATCAATAAGGATGGTGTGAGATACTTTCTCTTATATGCTTTGCTAAAGTCAAGATGTACTAGATCTAATGGGTTTCCCTGATCCACCCAGTAAATAATTCTGTCATTGAAGGAATTTAAGTTAGTCTGACATGACCTATTAGTTGCAAATCCATGCTGGCTCTGGTGACTCAATTCATTCTCATCCAGGTACTTGCATACATGTTGTTTAATAATTTGTTCAAATATCTTTTCAGGTATAGAAGTCAGGCTCACAGGCCTATACTTACCTGGGTCCACATTCTTCTCCTTTTTAAAGATAGGGACAACATTTGCTCTTCACCAGTCAGCTGGGACTTCTCGTGTTCTCCAAAAATTTTGAAACAATATTGAGTTTGGTTCAAAAATTTAAATTTAAATTAAGTCTTGCAAGAGACATCAAAAGCACTAAAAAATGATTTGGGGGTATGTCAAAAGTAGAAGAAAAGTCAAAGATGCTTTAGGATTTTTAAAGAAAGAAAGTGATGAAGTGGTATTAAAAATGAGAAGATTGCATTTTTAAATTCATATTTTGCATCTGTTTTTTTCTCAGAAATTAAATGTAACACCAACTGATCTTCATTGTATCATTAAAGGAATAGAAGAATCCAGGCTATATATAAACAGAGGGATAGTGAGGGAATAATTAGATAACATAAATTAATTCATGTTTCCAGGTCCAGATGAATTACACCCCAGGTTACTAAAGGAGATAGCTGTGGAAATTTCCCCTACAGAGAACGGCATATTTAGCTCTGTTAACTGTATGAGCAATATTCGAGGAGAAGTCAATTTGTCCACCTAATCCTGAATAGATGCTAAAGTGGGTTCTGGATTTTTTTCCTCGTTCGGGCCTACAAGAAAGTCAATTCTGCTTTTAGCCTTAATTTTTTTGTTAGCTCTTCTAGCTAGCAATTTGCCTGCTCTCTCCCCCATTGCATAGTGACTAGACTTCATCTTCCGAAGATTATGCTCATATGATGACAACTGCTTCAATTTCCTTGGAGATGACAGTGGAAGGGTTACGTTTATTCTCATCTTCCAAATACTGGAGGTGGGCCAGAAGGGTTCATAAGTCCCTGTGCTTATTTTTCTTTGCTACAGCAGCAAGCTTAATGGCTCAGATCTCAACTTTATGGGCGGACTATAAAGTCTCTCCTGTGACCGAATTATTATATTTCATTTCAAAATACTCTGAAATACTTCTCCCAATTTCAGCAGCAGAGTTGGTGTTCTTCAATAATTGGGGATTCAATTTCCACTTCGGTGTAGCTAACAAGGAGAACTGATTTTGGAGAGACAAGCTTATGGGGGCATGGTCAGAGCAGGAGATCAAGCCCACAGAAGCGTCTAAACTAAATTCAGGGTTTTACTGTCAACTAGAAAAAAGTCAATTTTAGTGTAAGAAAGGTGTCTGGTGGAGAAAAAGGTAAAGTCTTTTTCAGTATTGTGTAAATACTTTCTCCTATGGCCCAGTCCGACACAGTCTTCTCTTTTCAAATAAATCTACTGTATGCAAGCAATGTTACATCGTGAATGTAGTAATTCCTTCCAGAGGGAAGACCTTTTCCACAGGAAATTAAGACCATTGGTATTAAGAGAAAATAACTGTAATGCCATTCAAAAAATCAAAAAACTGCAAACATGAGTCTCTGACCTGCAAGTAAAAGCATCTGGAAGAGGGGATGGGAGGGAATGGGGGGAGGGGATAAACCAAACAGCAAAAGTAAACAAAAGTCCAAAAGAAAAAGTAACTTGGTTGAAGGGGGTCCCTTGCTAACAGGGGACCAGGGGGAAGGGCTCCTGTACCCAACCAGTGGGGAATTGGTGGAAGGCATTTCCACTAAATGTGGTTGGAGCTGGTGGGGGGCTAATATAATAAGAATGAGGAGGTATACACAGTTCATTTCACTGATCACTCCGGGTCCAATTTTTTGGGATCCTGTCTTGGAGCTGCCCGGCTTGGAGAGGGAGGCGAGGGAAAGCTGAAGTAGTAGGTTAAGTTCCACCTGTGTAGCAGATTTTTAAGTTAGCGAATGTCGAGATTACCAGAGTAGGAAAAGATCAATTTTGTTTGGAGACCCCATGTATATTTGATGTTGTTTTTCCTTAGTATTTTCTTATATGGGGCAAATGCTCTCCTTTTGGCCATTGTCATTTTAGAAACGTCTGGATAAATTTCCAAGTGAGAGAAGGGATCCAAGAGGAGGGGAACTTCCTCACAGCACGGGGTAGGGCATTCTTAGTATGAAAATAATGAATTCTAGCCAGAGTGTCTCTGGGGACCTCAGAGGGAAGATGTTTAGGTTTGGAGATCCCGTGAATCTGATTTACCCAGAGGTCTCTAGGGTCAGTACCCAGCAGAAGGGCAGCTATAAATGTACCAAATATGGCAGCTAAATCCTAATCTGACACAGTCTCAGGGATCTCACGGATCCGCACATTGTTCCTGCAGGAACGATCCTCCAGGTCCCCTATTTTATCTCACATAAAGGGGACTTCTTCTTCTAAGGCTGCATTGGCATCAATTAAGTCATTATGAGAATTTGCGAATTCCTCCATCTTTTGCTCAATATGTAAAATGCGCTCCCCAATACTGTCAATATCCCTTCTTAATTCCACTAACATGGATTTAAGACCTTATTGGATACCTTAATGATCCAAGCAGAGCCTCCATAGTCTTCTTAGTCAGTGGAATATCCAGCCCTTTGGTGTCTCCAGAAGCTGATGCAGCCACAAAGCCTCTGTGGGAAGAGCGATGTGAGGAGATAGAGGATGCCAACTACGTGTTTCCTCCAGCCCTGGGGGTAGTTTCCTTTGAAAATAAGTCGGTGAGTTTAGCCGGAGGGCCACTTCTGCGGGACCTCTTAGCAGCCATCAAATGCTCACCGGCTTGCTGTATCAGGCAGACCCAGTCTGAGATCCCTTGGCTGCTGTAAAGCCGCTTATGAGCCTAATTCCCGCTGGAGCTCAGCACCGAACAACCAGAGTGTTCGGCATGCAGGCAACGACCCCCCTCCTATCCTCTTTCTGAGTTCCTCAAAATCTGCCTTCCTGAAATCCAACCTTGAACTCTGAGTCTTCACAGCTCTCCTCTAGTTATCCAAAATTCTATAACAGCATGGATCACTGCTCATAGGTTCCCAGTCACCCTTACCTTCTCAACCATTTCTGAGTTCCTCAAAATCTGCCTTCCTGAAATCCAACCTTGAACTCTGAGTCTTCACAGCTCTCCTCTAGTTATCCAAAATTCTATAACAGCATGGATCACTGCTCATAGGTTCCCAGTCACCCTTACCTTCTCAACCATTTCCCTGTTTATAAAATTTAGATTCAAGGTAGCAAACCCCTTGTTTTCTCCTCTACCTTTTGGAAGATAAAGTTGTTGTCAAGAGAGAATGAGAATTTGCTGGACCTGTTAGTTTTGCCTGAGAGAGATTACGAACAAATGTATGGATAGTTGAAATATCCCATGACCAATGAGTTTGAACTTATTTAATGCATATCAAAGGCTAACTGTATCAGGCTAAGTGACAGGTGAAAAAGAGTGATTAATTCCTTCAAAGATGAGAGGTATTCCTGAAACAATCAGATTTTCTTCTTAAGAGACCTAATGGCATAAGAGACAGAAAACTACATTTATTTTCTGATAACAAATATACAGTTATGGCCAAAAGTATTGACACCCTTGCAATTCTGTCAGATAATACTCAGTTTCTTCCTGAAAATGATTGCAATCACAAACTCTTTGGTATTATTATCTTCATTTAATTTGTCTTAAATGAAAAAAACACAAAAGAGAATGAAGCAAAAAGCAAAACATTGATCATTTCACACAAAACTCCAAAAATGGGCCAGACAAAAGTATTGGCACCCTCAGCCTAATACTTGGTTGCACAACCTTTAGCCAAAATAACTGCGATCAACCGCTTCCGGTAACCATCAATGAGTTTCGTACAATGCGCTGCTGGAATTTTAGACCATTCTTCTTTGGCAAACTGCTCCAGGTCCCTGATATTTGAAGGGTGCCTTCTCCAAACTGCCATTTTTAGATCTCTCCACAGGTGTTCTATGGGATTCAGGTCTGGACTCATTGCTGGCCACCTTAGAAGTCTCCAGTGCTTTCTCTCAAACCATTTTCTAGTGCTTTTTGAAGTGTGTTTTGGGTCATTGTCCTGCTGGAAGACCTATGACCTCTCAGGGAGACCCAGCTTTCTCACACTGGGCCCTACATTATGCTGCAAAATTTGTTGGTAGTCTTCAGACTTCATAATGCCATGCACACGGTCAAGTAGTCCAGTGCCTGAGGCAGCAAAGCAACCCCAAAACATCAGGGAACCTCCGCCATGTTTGACTGTAGGGACCATGTTCTTTTCTTTGAATGCCTCTTTTTTTCTCCTGTAAACTCTATGTTGATGCCTTTGCCCAAAAAGCTCTAATTTTGTCTCATCTGACCAGAGAACATTCTTCCAAAATGTTTTAGGCTTTCTCAGGTAAGTTTTGGCAAACTCCAGCCTGGCTTTTTTATGTCTTGGGGTAAGAAGTGGGGTCTTCCTGGGTATCCTACCATACAGTCCCTTTTCATTCAGACACCGACAGATAGTACGGGTTGACACTGTTGTACCCTCGGACTGTAGGGCAGCTTGAACTTGTTGAAAAACGCATGTAAAAAACGCACCCATAGGCCCCCCATGTTAAAAAACGCATGCCCTAATAGCAAAAACGCATGTGTGACAGTACCATGCGTTTTTGGTGCATTTCCAAAAAGCATGCGTTTTTTAATATGGGGCCCTATGGGAAACGCATGCAAAAACGCATGTACAATTAGTACCATACAAAAACGCATGCGTTTTCCATAGGAGCCCATGTTAAAAAAACGCAAGCGTTTTAGAAAACGCATGCGTTTTTTAACATGGGCTTCTATGGAAAACGCATGCGTTTTTGAATGGCACTAAATGATACTAATTGTACATGCGTTTTTGCATGCGTTTTCCATAGGGGCCCATGTTATAAAAACGCACCAAAAAATATTACATGCACTATTTTTGGGTGCGGATTTAAAAACGCAGCCAAAAACGCAGGGAGCCATCACACACCTTAAAAAACTCATGCTGACATGAAAAAACGCATGAGTTTTGTTAAATCACTAAAAAAACGCATAACAACTGTGACCCCAGCCTAACACAACACAATAAGAGGCACATTAAAGCAAATTATGGGGACCCTTATCTAACAGGGGACTTGCAAGAGACCTAATTTTTGTGAGCACTTTCTGTCAGTGATTTTTTATGTATGCAAAATATGGTACAAGTTTGGTCAGTGTTTTCATCGGAGGTTCATCAGAGTTTGGTCAGTGTCAGATTTTGCCATCAGAGTTTGGTTAGTCTTCCTATAAGTATAGTAGGTACAAGTTTTATTCATGAAAAATACGGACAGAATCCGCTTGAGAAAAGCTGACATCTGAATGAGGCCTAAGTCAGATGAAACATCCATCATTCCATTATCAGTTGAAAAAATCGCACATGGCTGACTTCATTTCATGACATAATGATCTGAGATTTGTTTGGCTAAAATCATAATTTTTTTTATCTGATGAACTATTGTTTTGGTGAAAATGATCTATTTTCATTAGCCAAAATTAATTAGCCACGGGCACCTTTAGGGAGAGATAACACTACCTCATTGTCTTTCCCCATGTCATGTATTTTGCTCATTTATTGATTTATCACTAGAGAAAAAACTTTAAAAACTTCCCAATGGAAAAGTTAGGGAGGGGGTACATGAGAAGTGGGAACAAGTATCAAAAGAAAGAAACACACTTTACTATACAATTGGGTATTAACTTGGGAAAATAGGGAGCGCAAGGTAGGTTTTTATACTATTCATTATTTAAAAAAAAAATAATTGAAAAACATTTTTGTAGATGAACAAACTAAGAACTCTAGGAAGATGGTAATTCTACAATCTATGAAATATAAAACCATAGAAATGCATCTATGGGAGCTCAAAAACAAGTAAACACTTGTAAAGGAGAGGAAGACAGAGAATGCAAACTGTTTTGTGTTGCCAGTACTTGGTGGCTACATTACGGACAGCGTGTTCCAGTAACGGTTGGGGCATCTAATGTGTAACATGCGGATACAGGGCTTGAATTCACAGCTATGCATTAAGTCAATTTAGGAGCAACATAACAAAAGCCGAAGCAAAAACAACAATCTTGAGAGCCACCGGTAGCGCTGTGACTGCACATGTTGTTATACAATTATTTATGTTATATTATGTGAAAAACATGCTTGTCGTTCCTTCCTCACAAAAGTCCAGATGTCTGCAGGCAGTAAAAGCCTACTGCAAACAAGATAATGGGTCAATAAGCTTGATATGTGCTATCAAAAACAATGTTTAAGCAACTTTGGTTGCTAGCAAACCATATCAGTGTTTATTCAATCTGCCACACCAGGTAAATCTATCTTTTTTTCCCCCTTCATTTATAGAATTATATGGTTTTTTAGACTAGTAGTGATGAATTTCATTTGCCTGTCCAGACATCAATCTTCACCAAGGCTAAGCGACAGGTGAAAAAGAGTGATTAATTCCTTCAAAGATGAGAGGTATTTCTGAAACAATCATTTTCTCTTCTTAAGAGACATAATGGCATAAGAGACAGAAAACTACATTTATTTTCTGATAACAAATATACTATGTATACTCAAGTATAAGAAGAGATTTTCAGCACATTATTTGTAATGAAAACCCCCCTGACTTATACTTGAGTCAGAGTCAGTGTTCAGTATTTAGTGTGATGGGTGACGGGGGCTGTAGCAGGCTGCAGAGGCAGCGGGTGGTCACCTGGGCCTGCTCATAAGTCTAATGTAATATTCACTGGATACCCCTGTCCATCATCTCAGCACTGAAAACGGTGTTTAGAGGTAGGTGGGCGCATATTATATGAGACTAAGTATACAATCCCCCCAATCCAGGTACATGGCCCCCATCCTGGTGCACACACAAAAAAAAATAAACAATTTAACTTATCTCTCCATCGCTCCCCTGGAGCACCTTGGTGTCCTCCGGTCTTCTTATCCTGGCATCCGATCATGTCAGCGGCGTAGCACAGTGATGTCATCGCAGCGTGCACCGCTCACATGATCAGATCTCGAGAAAAGAAGACCGGAGGATGGCATGGTGCTGCAGGGGAGCGATGGAGAGGTGAGTTAAATTGTTTATTTTTTTTGTGCGCCAGGATGGGGGCCATATACCGTGACGGGGAGGGAATGTACTAGGATGGGGGGCTATATACCAGGATGGGAGGCATCATATATACCATGGTATGTAAGATATACCATTATCAGGGGGCCATGTACCAGGATGGAGGATGAGGGTCATACACTAGGGTGCACTGAATGCCTGTGTTTGCTTGATTTAAACAGTCATTTTGTGCTGACAACTACCTTCAAATCTGTTGTCCATTTTCTACAAACCCTGTTTGTTAAATGGTTTGTGCTAAGTTAACTGATTAATCAGGATGCCTGATTTATTGGCACTCAGCAAATCGTTGAGGTTTTGGAGGATACTGGCAAGTGTACACATTGTTTTCAGGATGAACATTTACACATTTCTATTTTGCTCTAATACCAATTTACTGTCATTGTAATGTGTGGACATACTGGATTTCCAAGAATGAGTTTCCCTTTGGATTTGTACACCTTTCCAGGTTTGGGAATAAAGTATGTTTGATACATAGGATCATAGAGTAGTAAAGAATTTGCAAGAACACAAAATTATGGCATGTTCTATCACATACCAAATTATGGAGGTGGTTTGGCCTAAAAGCAGTCCTTCTAGGGGGAGATAAAACATCTGGTAGGAATAACAAATGATTTTTTTAAGAATCTACAATACAGAGCCATATGATCACTGGGAGTAGCTGGACATAATGTGTGTGCACAATTTTGTCATATGCATGAGGCTTTACACATTGAATCTTGCACTCTTAATAAAGATGGAAATGTTATGAAAAGGGAAATTATTAACATTTTCCATGTCCTCCTTCCCAGGGCCACACATTAAAACTACTTGGGTTCCAATGTAAAATATGTAGTAGGGCCTCTCACCAACTACCATGTGCCAGTTGTAATGATTTGGTCTAAATTAGTAGAGAGGACTTTGTTTTCCCCTAGACACCAGGACCAGGCGTGACTGATACTTCTTCATCCCCTATAATATTAATATACTAATAATTCCCTATAGCCTTGCCCCTGCTCCATGGTACTCTACTAAGACTTTTGCATCATGGCAATGGCACTGTTTAACAATTCTCATACTATATATTTCTGTTGGAGGAAATGCTGAGTAAATGTATTCTTTTCTTTTTTTCTAGGTTACCGTATGTGCATTTCAGTAGTATAATAAATACTCTTAACATGCCAGTGTTTTAAAATCTGCAAAGGCCACATACACATTAAACTTAGGTTGACAATTTCAGTGGTTTCATCATCTAAAAAGTATGAAAGCCTACGGAGGTCCGATCCTGACAAATCCAAGCACCAGAATTCTTCTGTTCCTCCAATAGATAAGAAACCGAGGAGTCTCGAAGTGGCTTTTTTCTCTCTCCACATTGAGAGGACTTAGCCGAAATGTAGCCTTTGAAGGAGTGTATGGCCTCTAATGGTGCAAAACTGAAATAAAACACGTAAATCCACCCAAACAGACATCAGCATAAGTTAACAAGTAAACAGCACATCCCAAGCAATTCTAAATACAGCACAATACTTGGCACCAGATAATGAGCAGGCATCCACTCACTACACCGATTTCACCAGCTATAATGCAAAATGTGAAAGGCTTTGTCTTATTACAGATAAATGTTTAGAAATGAAATACATTTTCAGATTAACAAAGTACATCAACATAATCAAATGCAATTGCTTACCTGGTACTGCTGCCCGGTGCAAAGAATTAGATGGTCATATGGTACTTTTCTATCATTGGAAACAATCACAAACTTGGCAGCTCTGTCTATGCCAGTCATTTTACCAACCACAACATTAACCCAGGATCGAAGTGACATCAGTGCATAATCTTTATCATTATAACAGTGGCTGGGAAAAGAAAAAAACCTGTAAGTGACATTTTAGCAGCTGACAGCAGGCATTAATTAGACATCTGGTGGGTTGGTGGAGATCCTCTAGTGGTTTAAGCCTGTTGTCTTGCAGTGAGCTTTCCAAAAGCCTATAGCGAGAGATTATTTATAATTCAGCACTCTGTTGAATAGCCGACATCCGCGAAACAAAACAGTACTTTACTACAGCGGCCAATACTTCAAAAGTGGAAGCAGCCAGTATTGGATCTAACACCTTATGGTTCTTTTGGGTTTTTACTGAGACAATAACAAAGCTGTTTTTATTATACAAATAGTGAAATTTGCCAAAATAAATACAAAAAAACAGAATAATTTTATGCCTACTGCAAACTCCAACAGACAGCAGCTTGGCACTGTGCAATGTGTTCTTCCATTGTAAGCATGGAATGCACCCTACTGCATGTGTCATGGACGTTCTATCAATGATGGTAGAGATTTGTTTTCTAGGATCCCTAAGGGCTGCTTCAGGGCCACGTCACACACACAGATATCTGTGCAGATATTGTTCACAGATCTCTGGCTGCAGTGAAATCATGGACACATTGTTACATTTGTACACAGCCACAAAATAGAACAATGTGTCCATGATTTCACTTTCACAGAGATCTGTGAACAATATCTGCACAGATATCTGTGTGTGTGACGTGGCCCTTACACACACCAACTTCTGTGTCCAACTTCTGAACAGATCTCTGGTTGCAGTGAAATCATGGGGACACATTGCTCCATTTTGTGGCTGTGTACAAATGGAACAATGTGTCCATGATTTCCCTGCAACCAGAGATCTGTTCAGAAGTTGGACACAGGAGTTGGTGTGTGTAAAGGGCCCTAAGGATGCGAGCTCCCCTTCAGTGAAAGGGCTTCAAAAAAAAGGCTGGACAGACATCTGTCTGGAATTATTTAGTGAATCCTGCTTTGAACATGGGATTGGACCAGATGACCCTGGAAGTCCCCTCCAACTCTACCAATCCTTGATTCTATGTGCAGACAGAGTTTTCTGAGGTGTTGAAATATGACGAATTGTCTACTAGCTTTGTGAAGTCTCCATCTTTAGGCTATGTGCATAGAATGTCTATTTCAGGTGGATTCCATCTGGAGCCCAACAAAAAAGCCATGACAAATAGTGATCACCCGGATGTCATCTGAGTGCAGTCCAATTTTTTTCATATGGACCCATTGACTTGCATGGCCGAGTGTGATCCTATTTATGGATGCAACACAGGCACTTTGCGATTTTTTCCTTGGACAAACTCAGTCCAGGGAAATAATTGGACTTGTGCACAGCCCCGCACAGCATGCCAGACCACAAATACAGTTGTCTGCACCTAGACTAATGCACAACAATGAAATAAAGACTTGCTGTGCATATGTTGTCCTTTTTTACTTCTTTTAATCGTTTCAGTGTTCAGAATCTGTGAAGTGGCTAAACGTGGCATGCTTATTCCTTGGGTGGTATCTGCTAGGGAGCAGCATACTATAGTTTAAAGTTTAAAAAAGATTACTTAGACCAGGTGTTTTTCAAAACTTGAAACAGAAAAAAATGCTAAAAGATCTCTACATGTTAAAAACAAAGTGGTTTTACAATAGAAATGAACAAGAATGGTCTTCTGAGTGTTTGAGGAAGCAATTTTTCAGGATTTTTTTGGAAGCGGATACACTACCAGAAACTACATGCACATTCTCTAAGGGTATGTGCAGACGATCCAGAGACACTATGTTCTGGGTGCAGTATCTCCAGACCTGTGTTGAAACCAGCGATCTACGCGGGTGACCACAGCTGCCCTGTGCCTACGGTCTGCGTTGGGGACAGGGCGGCTTTTTCCCGCATTCACCTGCCGAGATCGCCTCCGACTGCACAGCGCTAAATTGACATGTTGCGGAGAGGCGACTGTGCAGAAAACCGCCCCACTGGTCAGTTAACACTGTGGAGGAAAGAAGCAAAGTGGGTACTGGATTTTCGGAAATCCCATCCACTGTGTTTGTACTGCACAACGCAGTGTTATAGATGCAGCACAAACTCGCTGCATCCATAAAGCTGAAAACACTGATTGCATGCATGCAGCTTAAGGGACACACACACATCTTTTTCACGGGGATTCTGCCTAGAACCTGCCTCAAAAAGCTAGAAGAAAAAATGCTACAAAGAATGAATATAATGCACATCAATGTAAAAATTACTTGCTGTGCAGATGTTCTGCCTTTTGTCACTTCTTTTAACCACTTTAGGGTTCAAAAGCCAGGGCCTACTGTAGTTATAAGAAGTAACATGTTCATTGTTTGGACAACGTTTGCTATTTAAAATTGGGTACATGCATACATCTTTTTCTGGTTGATTCTGTCTGTTAACCCTGATGGCCACTTTACACGCGGCAACAGGAAGATAGAAAACGGCAGGTGTCGGAGACAATTGTACCTTTTACCTTCAAAACACCTTGCAGATACCTGAATTACACGCAGCCACTTCAAGGTGTTTTGAAGGTAAAAGGTACAATTGTCTCCGACACCTGCCGTTTTCTATCTTCCTGTTGCCACGTGTAAAGTGGCCATGACTGTTTTTTTTGAGAAGTTGTTTCTGCAGAAACTCCAACATTTACTGTCTTTTGCTCTACACTTGAAGTATGCACTTGGAAGCTGTCTAAAGAATGAGCATGTCACTTATTTTAAACGCTTCCTGGTTTGTGAACCCTGAAGCTGTTAAAAGAAGTGACATTAGACAGAATATGTGCACAGCAATGTCGTTTTGACACCGGTAAGCACTCCATGGAGAAGCTGAAGATTACATGTGTTATTACTTTGGATGAGAGGGCGAGGAGGGGAAGAATAGTGTTGCTGCAGATTATGGAGCAATTATGGGGGTGGATTTTGAAAGGGGCCATAGTATAGTGAAGAACAGAGGGGTGAGGGCTCTTTTATGCAGAGAGGCAGTGTGAGGGAGATATTATGGAGAATAGCAATTTGGAGAAATATTATGGACAGAGGCAGTGAGGGTGAATATTATGGAGAGGGATAGTGTGGAAGAGAAATATGGAGAAGAGCATTGTGTGTGGGGAAGATATTTTGTTCCTTCATAGCACCATGTAACATAGCCATGCCCACTCCACATAGCCACACTAACTCTACAGGGCCTGCTCTGGGACTAAATGGAAGGGCGGAGCTATGAAGAGGCAGACATATGTGAAGGCTGGGCTCCTGGGAGGGGTGGGGCTACTGGAGGGTAGAGCTATTGGAATGGGTGTAGCTACCAGATGGGGCAGAGCTATAAAGGGGTGGGCCATGTGGTGGAGCGGAGCTATGATACCTTCATATACACACATACATATATTAGCACATATGGGCATTATGTCCGACACTACAGCTATATATATGTATATATGTTTTGTTCTGTCAATGTTGCTGATTATGGCTTACAGTCAATGAAAACCCAAAAGTCATTATCTCAGAAAATTTGAATAATTAACACAAAAAACCTGCGAGAGGCGAACTGAGCATTTAAAATGGTCTCTTAGTCCACTTCAGTAGGCTACACACAATCATGGGGAAGACTGCTGACTTGACAGTTGTCCGGAAGGCAGTCACTGATACACTCCACAAGGACGTTAAGCCACAAAAGGATTGGAAATCAAAGTCCCAGAGTCTGGAGGAAGAGTGGGGAGGCCATAATCCAAACTGCTTAAGGTCTAGTGTGACGTTTCCACAATCAGTAATGGTTTGGAGAGCCATGTCATCTGCTGCTCTGGGTCCAATGTGTTTTGTCAAGCCCAAAGTCAGTACTGCTGTATACCAGGAAATTTTGGAGCCCGTCATGTTTCCCTCTGCTGACAAGCTTTTTGGAGATGAAAATTTCATTTTCCAGCAGGACTTTGCACCTGTCCACACAGCCAAAAGTACCAATACCTGGCGTAATAACCACAGTATCACTGTGCTTGATTGACCACCAAACTTGCCTGACTTGAACCCCATAGAGAATCTATTGAGTATTGTCAAGAGGAAGATGAGAGACACCTAATCCAACAATGCAGATGAGCTGAAGGCTGCTAGCAAAGCAACCTGGGCTTCCATAACACCTCAGCAGTGCCACAGGCTGATCGCCTCCATGCCACGCCGCATTGATGCAGTAATTCATGCAAAAGGTGCCCGACCAAGTATTGAGTTAAATATCATTTTTTCAGTTGGTCTCATATAATAGTCTAATTTTCTGAGATAATACATTTTGAGTTTTCATTAGCTGTAAGCCATAATCATCAATATTTACAGAAAAAAACTTGAAATAGATCACTCTGTAATGACTCTACTGTATATATGTGTTTCACTTTATGTACTGAATTACTGAAATAAATTATCTTTTTGATGATATACTAATTTATCTACATGCACCTGTATATCCTTGGACTGTATATTTTAGTAAGTTTATGACCCCTCTATAAGCAAGAACATTGAGAGGTTAACTAAATTTCTGGTACAGTTTTCATGTTTGAGCAAGAATGGGCAGCAACATTATATAACGTATACAAATGGACAAGGCTTTGTATGATCTTCCCCCACTCACGACTCCCTGTATTTGAGGGGAAGGGACTGTATTCCATCGTGTCGAGAAGCATTAATAGTCTATGATATTTCTATAATTAAACAGGATATCCAAGATTACAGAAACATGCTACAGACTCACACCTGTCCATGGGTGGTGTTAGGTATTGTAGCTAGTGATGAGCAAGTAGTGAAATATTCGTAGGCGCTATACTCGTAACGAGTACTTTGTAATACTCGCATACTCGTCCGAATAGCAAATGCAATGTTAGTCAATTAGTGATAGGCTCCGCCCACACACATCCAGCTATAAAACGAGTCTTTCCAGGAGAGGGCGGGAGGGTGCGCTTATTTGAGTTTTCATTGCATAAAACACCTTGCTGTGCCCCTGAGAGACCCTAACATTCAATTAAAATTACACACACAACCTGTGGATCTGAATGTAAGAAGACAAGCATTATCCCTTTTAAATTTAATTAATTAAATTAAATATATAAGACTTTCAAGTACCACTATTTGACTTACCTGCTTGCAAGAAATGATTGCTCCATACAACTATTATTTTCAGGAAGGCCGTGACTTGAAATCAAAGTTATATTGTTGAATTTTAGATGTGGGCTGTAAACAAAAATGGAGATTTATATCATGTTATTAAATTGCAATTTTAACAAGCAGCTGATATCAAGTCACATGGCTATTATATTTAGCAGTAACATTTTGAATGAATGAGTTATAAATATATATATACTAAAAAAAGGCTCAATGCTATTGCATCAGGAGTGCGGTGAAATGAATTTTGTGTATCCTTTGTCGTGCTAACAGGAGCAGTAAACATGATTGACACTATTTGCGCTTTTGAAAAAACCTGTTGTATGTGATGTGTTTGAATTTGGGTATTCTATACGTAGCTTGATTTGAGTAATTTTAAACACGAGCATTGTCTTTTGTTAGTTGTGTGTTGTATTTAGGTAAGTAGTGTGGTGTTTGTTGGCCGATGTGTATTATGTGTTGTATCTTGTGTTTGCAGTGTGTCTGTGTCTTTACATGACACAGTGTGTTGTAATCGAATGTGACTGTAAATGATTGTGGTATAGTGTTTTGTGTTTGGCTGCGTGGGTAGCACAGTGTACAGGCGGCTCTGTGGGTAGCAAAGTATACAGGCGGCTGCGTGGGTAGGAGAGTATACAGGCGGCTCTGTGGGTAGCAAAGTATACAGGTGGCTGCATGGGTAGGAGAGTATACAGGCGGCTGCGTGGATAGAAGAGGATAGAGGGGGCTCCGTGGGTAGCAGAATATACAGTTGTCTCTGTGGGTAGCAGAGTATACAGGCGGCTGCGTGGGTAGCAGAGTATATGTGGCGCCCCTGCGACCAGGAGGCCACAAAGGGAACTGCAGCCAGGAAGGTAGGAATGACAGTTGCACGCCAACACCCTCACAGATAGCCCACACAACCACTAGAAAGCAGCAGCACCCAACCCTGAGCCCGGGAACTCTAGGCGGGCAAGGGGTGGTGGGTTTAGAGACAGTGGGTGGGCCGACAAGCAGGTCAGGTGACAGAGGGTAGATATAGAGAAAGGAAGGAGGAAGGAGTCAGTAGGCCCATTGTGCCGAGCAGCCAAGACACAGACCAGCAGTAGGCTGAGAAGCACGGCACAGGCCGAAAGACAGCAGTATGCCGGTGTAGGCTGAGATGAAAAGACAGAAGCACATGTCCTGGAAGAGTGGGGTGGAAGGAACGCAGAATCTAGAGAGCCAGTGCGAGCCACAGAGAGAAAGCATATCCGGAGCCAGCACCCCAGGAGTGTGAGGGACGAGAGGACCAGTGATACTGGGTCCTAGGAACACGGCCGAGACTGCAGACTGCAGGCAGAGTAGCCCTCCTATTGAACCCGAAGACACGGTTAGAAGGAGCCTGGTAGAGCCTCACCCTGAGGACTATTGGAGGCTTGGCTAGCAGCAGAGTGTCGGCTCTGACGGGGACCGTTGATCCACCCGGTATCCCCAGACAACTGACGGGGAGCTCTAGTTTTACGTTAGGGTTCCCACGCCAAAGGACAGGTAGCTCAGTGGCGACCACAAGGGCCCACAGGGGTCCGAGCCACCGCCATACTGTCCGGAGACACGCACAACAAGCGAGAGAGAGAGAGAGAATCAGAGCCTGGAATGGATAGAGAACGAGTGAGGGGTCATAGAGAGGAACAACCTGGAGAGCCACAGCCTGTCAGCTTTGAAAGCTGAAGGAGGATTTCTGCAGCATCAGGACAGTAAGTGCACTGCACCCAGCACCAGCCAGCATCATACCCTACACTATAGACTTTATCATCACTGCCCCGGGGAACCTAGCTCTACCCGTGGAGAACTATTCTGTATTAGCTGCCATCACATCATCCCCGGAGGTTCTGCAGCAGCGGTGGTCCCACTACTGACAACATACCGTGGGTCCCCTGTAAATACCCGCTTTATTATTGCCAGGGCCCGGGACACGGTCCGGACGAGGACCACCCGTGACATCCCCAGTAGCAGACCTGGTCCGGTACCGGGTACCCCGTCCCAATGGGCTCGACATATACAGGCGGCTCTGTGGGTAGCAGAGTATACAGGCAGCTCTGTGGATAGCAGAGTATACAGGCGGCTGCGTGGGTAGCAGAGTATACAGGCGGCTCTGTGGGTAGCAGAGTATACAGGCGGCTCTGTGGGTAGCAGAGTATACAGGCGGCTCTGTGGGTAGCAGAGTATACAGGCGGCTCTGTGGGTAGCAGAGTATACAGGCGGCTCTGTGGGTAGCAGAGTATACAGGCGGCTCTGTGGGTAGCAGAGTATACAGGCGGCTCTGTGGGTAGCAGAGTATACAGGCGGCTCTGTGGGTAGCAGAGTATACAGGCGGCTCTGTGGGTAGCAGAGTATACAGGCAGCTCTGTGGGTAGCAGAGTATACAGGTGGCTGCGTGGGTAGCAGAGTATACAGGCGGCTCTGTGGGTAGCAGAGTATACAGGCGGCTCTGTGGGTATCACAGTATACAGGCGGCTCTGTGGGTAACAGTGGGTAGCAGAGTATACAGGCGGCTCTGTGGGTAGCAGAGTATACAGGCGGCTCTGTGGGTAGCAGAGTATACAGGCGGCTCTGTGGGTAGCAGAGTATACAGGCGGCTCTGTGGGTAGCAGAGTATACAGGCGGCTCTGTGGGTAGCAGAGTATACAGGCGGCTCTGTGGATAGCAGAGTATACAGGCAGCTCTGTGGGTAGCAGAGTATACAGGCAGCTGCCTGGGTAGCAGAGTATACAGGCGGCTGTGTGAGTAGCAGAGTATACAGGTGGCTCTGTTGGTATCACAGTATACAGACGGCTCTGTGGGTAGCAGAGTATACAGGCGGCTCTGTGGGTATCACAGTATACAGGCGGCTCTGTGGGTAGCAGAGTTTACAGGCGGCTCTGTGGGTAGCAGAGTATACAGGCGGCTCTGTGGGTAGCAGAGTATACAGGCGGCTCTGTGGGTAGCAGAGTATACAGGCGGCTCTGTGGGTAGCAGAGTATACAGGCGGCTCTGTGGGTAGCAGAGTATACAGGCGGCTCTGTGGGTAGCAGAGTATACAGGTGGTTCTGTGGGTAGCAGAGTATACATGCGGCTCTGTGGGTAACCGAGTATACAGAAGGCTCTGTGGGTAGCAGAGTATACAGGCGGCTCTGTGGGTAGCAGAGTATACAGGCGGCTCTGTGGGTAGCAGAGTATACAGGCAGCTCTGTGGGTAGCAGAGTATACAGGCAGCTGCCTGGGTAGCAGAGTATACAGGTGGCTGCGTGGGTAGCAGAGTATACAGGCGGCTCTGTGGGTAGCAGAGTATACAGGCGGCTCTGTGGTAGCAGAGTATACAGGTGGTTCTGTGGGTAGCAGAGTATACATGCGGCTCTGTGGGTAACCGAGTATACAGAAGGCTCTGTGGGTAGCAGAGTATACAGGCGGCTCTGTGGGTAGCAGAGTATACAGGCGGCTCTGTGAGTAGCAGACCCTGATCAAAAGTTCACATACCCTGGTGATTTTGGCCTGATAACATTCAAAGACGTTGACACAAATAGGTTTGAATGGCTAATAAAGGTAACATCCTCACCTGAGACCTGTTTGATTGTAATCAGTGAATGTGGATAAAAGCTGACTGATCCAGATAGACACTTGCATCTTTCATCCAGCCACTTACATTTCTGCATTGTGAGTTATGGGGAATGCAAAAAAAACTGCAATGGATCTAATGGAAAAGATAGTTGAACTGTATGAAACAGGAAAGTGAAACAAAAAAATATCCCAAGGAATTGCTAATGTCAGTGAGCAGTATTCAAACTGTGATTAACAAATGGAAAATCAGCGGCTCTATAAAAACCAAACCATGATCAGGTAGACCAACAAAAATTCCGCCACAACTGCCAGGAAAATTGTTCGGGATGCAAAGAAAAAACCCACAAATAAGATACAGGACTCACTGAAAACTAGCAGTGTGGCTGTTTCAGAGATGCACAATAAGGAACTTTTTGGCCACAACCATAAACATTACAATCGGAGAGGTGTCAACAAAGCCCATTCCTACTGTAATGCACGGAGGTGGGGATGTGTGAGCTACAAAGGTACAGGAATCTTGGTCAAAGTTAAAGGAAAGATGAATGCAGCACATTATCAGCAAATACTGAAGGCAAATTTGCAATCATCAGCCCAGAAGCTGTGCATGGGACATAATTGGACGTTCCAATATGACAACGACCCAAAACACAAGGCCATGTCGACCTGTCACTGGCTACAGTAGATCAAAGTGAAGGTTCTGGAGTAGCCATCTCAGTCTCCTGACCTCAATATCATTGAGCCACTCTGGGGAGAACTCAAGCGCACAGTTCATGCAAGAAAGCCCAGGAATTTACAGGAACTGGAGGCTTTTTACCAAGAAGAATGGGCAGCTTTACCATCTGAGAAAATAAAGAGCCTCATCCACAACTACCACAAAAGACTTCGCGTTATCATTGATATAAGAGGAGGCAATACATGGTACTAACAACTGGAGTATGTGAACTTTTGATCAGGTCATTTGGATGTTTTTGGTTTAAATTATAAATTTAAAAAGAGAAAACACAATACTTTGACAATAAATGGCTTCACCCAGCCAATAACAAGGAGTGGAAATAAAGTATTTGTGTTATCATTCACATTCTCTGAAAAAAAGGCAAAAAAATCAAAATATCTGCCGGGGTATGGAAACTTTGAGCACAACTGTAGATGAACAGATAGAGGATGAAATGATGCATCAAGTGGAAAAGGCAGGAAATATTAATAGGACTCTTAATATTGGGGATTTTAACTATCCAGATATGTAGTGGGACATAGAATCTTCTGGTTGTGCTACAGTCTGCAAGTTCTTATCTATAGTTTAAGACAATTACAGTTGCCTCCCATAAGATGAAAGGGTGGAAATTTGGGCTTGTTTATCTTAGAAAAAAAACATCTCAGAGGAGATATGTTATATATAAATACATGTGTGGTCAATACAAAAGACTGGCACATGACTTATTCCTTCCAAAGACTATGCAAAGGACCATGGGGCAATCGCTATGGCTGGAAGAAATGAGAATCAAGCAGCTAAATAGAAAAGGCTTCTTTACTGTTAGGGAATTCCAGAGTCTGACTCTTCTAACACAAAAGGTGGTAATAGCAGATACTACAGTATAACAGCTTTTAAAAAAAGACTGGATACTTCCTCAGCAAAAATGGCATTGTGGGGTATAGATTATTTAGTGAAGAAGAATGTTTTATAGTGAAGAAACGTTGAACTTGATGTACATACCGTAAGTCTTTTCAACCTATGTAACTATGCAACTATGTACGGTAATTGTGTTCTCAACTTAGAGCTGCTCTTAATGCAGCGCTATGCAGGAACTGCAACTCAGCCTCAACCTTATCAATCTGTAAAATTTAGTGTATTGTAGTCATATGTCACAACATTAGATACTGGGAAAATCCTTTTAAGAATTTGTCTTTATAGACTGGAAGAAATCTTTATTCAAACCAGGATGGAAGAAGGGTTTTAGCTTTAGGGGCTGCAAAGGTTACAGTTACAGCAGAACCCTGGTTCCTGAAAGGTACTAATGACCCATGTGCCACAAGAGATGAAACATGTATGATAGTCGGAGGGCCCTATTACAGACTTTGTATGGAGGCGATCCAGCTTTATTTCATGCTTTAGGCTACACACTTTAACACACTCGAGTAAACACTGAATACATTTCAGAGCAGGAGGACAACGTCAAACAGCACTTTATTTTAATATTTGCCCCATGAGAATTCCTTAATATCATAACACATGGTTTATTTATAGATTAATTTCATTATATTATTGCCTCTTCAACTGTGAAATTAACTGCAAAACGGAAGATTGCTCTGAGTCATGGACATAGACAAACCCTGTGAAAGAAAGCATTACTGTTTCAACATTATCCTTAGAAAAGTGGAACATTGACCCTGGGGATTCCAATGTTTTATTTGCCATACCATTATTTAACGTTACAGCCCACATGTCAACTTTTTTTAAACAATTTTAGGAATTTAAGTTGTTGTAAAATAATAACTTTATAGCAGATACAAGTCATGCCCCCAACAATGTCTGCCTGAGTGCCCACATTAATACTGGAGACCAAAGTTCAGGATTATCCAGACCCACAGAAAGCAACACATTTCTGCGTGTGTGGTGGGGGAGGTATGAGCCATCATCTTTGGGCCTTGAACATTATGGTTATGTAATTCTGTGATGCAGATGGGGAGGAGGGATACATGACTATATTGTGGAAAGGACTTTCATCATGATAGGTAGATAGGTAGGTGGAGAACTTGAGGGTAAGATCTAGGCAGGCTGTGAAAATAGTCAGACTTGCTGAAGTGGCATGACCCCTTTGAGTACACTGCCAAAGCCCTTTGACCATAATGAAAACTTCACAGAGATGTTTCCCACTAGGTGGGTCGTGATATTAGGGCCAAAAATTAATTATTTTATTATGGTACACTTTTAACAATATACCTGAGGAAGACATTTTTTACTGTCGAAACGCGTTGTATGTGCTTTTCTTGAGAAATAATAAAAACCCTTTATGACTTACAAGAAGTTTTGGATCATAGACCTCTGGGAGCGCAAATAGCCTCGTAAAAACCCTATTGGATATATACTCCTATGGTAACTCGGTCTGAGCTACATACTAGCTACCAGGGATTTGCAGCATACTGAATACTGAGGAAATCTACTCCTGAATACTTAATGGTCCCTAGTGACCGATACACAAGTTGACAAGACCTAAAAAAGGTGAGTGCCATCCACATCCACCTACGATCTGATTATACATTTACATTTAGATCGGTGCACTTTCTTCCTTTCCTTTCCTTCTACCAAAAATTAGTCATGAAACCCATTTTATTTATTTTTTTATAAATTGTAAATTACAGAAATTGTTTTAGTAGTTTCTAATATTTGAAAAACTATTTTTCCACCCATTTAAGTAGCTATTAGAGAAGGTTCGGTTTTGTTTGGGTCGCTGAACTTCCCTGTGTTCAGCAAACCTGTTCAGATCCGGAGTTTGGGTGCTTTATTTTCACAAAATACTGGAGCAAGCATTGCTGTGGTCAGGTACAGGTGGTGATTGGCCCAGTGCGAGCTGTGTGCAGTGTTTGACTGGTGCACTGGGCTTAACTGCACAGTTTTTGAGTGTAGCGTGTGTCCAAAATGAATTTAAAACACCCTCCCACCCCCAGAAGTGTTTTACTTATGGCGGGCTGTATGTGGGCAGATAGCTGAATTGCCAATCGGGGACTTTCATTGAGGTTAGGGTCACGTTCGGGGTCATGAACAGTGGTCTGGCAAAATTTATCAACAATCGTTTTAACACAGCCATTGTTAGTCTTGTTAACAATTTTTATTCAAAGGTCTCTAGGAATGATCTTTTGGTGAAGGAACATTCCTAGAAAGAGTACTTTGCCTTCGCTCAATGTCACCAATTACTGAATAAGGGCTCCTACACATAACTTACATGTATGATCATTATTAATTGATGATCGTTCTTAACCTTGACCATCCTTACCCAATGTGTGGTATCATATTTTTGTACTTTGAACCAGAAAGTTGTGTCTCCTAATCAATTCAAGAACTTCAAGCCCTGACCTTCCTCTCCAAAGATAACATGCATATTGCTTAAATTGGAATCACTTGTTTAATTGTGAATTATTTATTTTACATCTGTTCTGAAAAGCTCTAACAGTGTTTTATTAGATTTTACAGCAAATTAATTGTGTTTAATGTAAATTTAGTCCTAATACAGAAAAATGCAAAGACTGGATTACCCAATTAAAATAATTAGCTAATAGAGGATAGGTATATTAGGGAAATGAGTCAAGCATGTCTAATTAATTTTCCAGCTAGAATTAATCACGCTTCTTATTTATGTGTTGCTTCGGTAAAAAGGTTGAAGATATGAGCACAATGCCACGGAAACATTTAGCAAGTGCACCTGCATTTTAGCAGCACTGCCTAATTCCAACAGGGATTTTATGTTGCTGTGGATACAAAAAGGAGATCTGCTTAACAGGCTCTTTACAGCATGGAACGTATTAGGGTATCTAGGGAAATAAGTAAAAATATTGCTGAATTTCATAGCATGGCGCATCTGAAGGGGATGTACATAGTATAAGAACCAAATGCCACAACCCTTGAAATACAAAGAGTCATAGATGCTCTCTGCTTTTAATAAAATCAGGTGTATTTCTAACTTTTCCCTAACATTATTAACTGTTAAAGGGATTTACTCATGAACGCAACCCTGTCCATAAGCTTAATTAAAATATAATCTAAATATAATATAAATGTCAAAAAGGGCATCTCTCTACCACCCAACACAAAGACACATTGGCATAGAGCGGCTTCATATCTAGCAGGCCAGCCAAATATCACATGGTCGACTCTTCATTTCTATAGATAGCATGTAATGTCACAATTTAAGACATACAGTATATGAAAACTGCTAAGTGGTTGTGAATTATGCAGTATGGTGATCAGCTGATGGCCAGACCAGCAAGAGAGAGACAACTCTGTATATTATTAAAAACTATTATAAGGTGTTACTAATAAGATTTTAAAAAAGGACATCTCCATTCAAATTTGAAATGCCTATTTCCATTTCAAGGTGAGCGCCATGACTTTTTCAATCGGTGCGCTTCAATCTTTGTAACCCTTACTGATCATGGGAAGCAAATAGCCACGGCTCTACAGATGCCTTTACAGTGCTCTGGAGAAGGTAAGCAAAATGGCAAAACAATCTGTTATCTATGTGATATCTATCTATTTAATGCAGTGGACCAAAGAAAATAGTTCAAAAGATTACAATGCCTTTGAAGGCTATGTACACTTTTTTTACATCATTTTTTATTGTTAATTGCATTTACACAAATGCAAAGTAAAGGAGTCTCGAGGATAGATCATCAATACTAGATTGGTGAAGTTCTTGGAACCTGAAATCCCTACCGATCAGCTATTGTAGTTCTGGAGGCAGACAGTTATAAGCAGTGACTAGAGAAGAACAACTCAGCCCTGTTCAATGCATAGGAGCCCCTGCCAAGTACTGAAGATCAGCTTCTATTTTCTTAAGTTTAGATCAGCAGAACCCAAATGGAGCTGAGCTGTTCATCATTGTTTAGTGTTTACATCTGACCACTGGAACTGACTGCCGGGTGTCAACCATCCACCAATGGATAGTTTCTCAATATTATGTGCCCAGACCACCCCTTCAAGAGGTTATTCCCATAGTCATAGATGTTTTTTGCCAGATACTGCTTGTGACAGGAAGCAATTTTGCAATTTAATGCTTATTAAAATTTGCAGTTATTCTTGAGATATTAAACGACTTGTGCACTACTTGGACACCCCCTCTTCTCAATCACTGTGTTTGTCCCATTATTCTTACTATTATTATTATTATTATTATTATTTATTTATAGAGCACCATTGATTCCATGGCGCTGTACGTGAGAAAGGGATACATACAAACAAGTTAAAAATACAATGAACAAACTACAGTGACAGACTGCTACATAGGGAAGAGAGGACCCTGCCCTTGTGGGCTTACATTCTACAGAGCAATGGGGAGGGAAACAGTAGGTTGGGTCTTCTTGGATGGTGGTGGAGTGCCAGGTCCAATGGTGGTGGAGCACTGGGTCCAGTGGTGGTGGAGCGCCAGGTTCAGTGGTGGTGGAGCGCCGGGTCCAGTGGTGATGAGGTGGCACGGTGGTCATTGCAGGCTGTAGGCTGTTCTGAAGAGATGGGTTTTCAGG
This sequence comes from Allobates femoralis, assembly GCA_033576535.1. Lineage (NCBI taxonomy): Eukaryota > Metazoa > Chordata > Amphibia > Anura > Aromobatidae > Allobates > Allobates femoralis. The sequence goes on along the minus strand of JARQOC010000001.1, from coordinate 518,377,164 downwards.
TTCTGCTTGAAGACTCCAAGATTTCACCACTCACTATGTCCTGGACTAAGTGAGTGACAGATCAACCACCCAATAGATTTGGGGGAGTGCTGATCTGTCTGTATTGTGAGTGACAGCTCAACCACCCAATAGATTCAGGAGAGTTCTGCTCTGTTAGTAATGTGAGTGGCAGCTCAGGCATCCTTTCTGTGGCTGGGGCATCCTAAGTGACAGTCCAGTAGCCCAATCAGGGTAGGGGCATGCTGAGTTTTTTACAGGTATCTCCTGTTCTAAGCAATTACCTGAGTATTTAGATGGCTGACTGTGGTATGAGTATTTCCAGTCATAACTTTGGCTCAGTGTTTTGTGTGCCTTGATTCTAGTGCTTTGTTTTTTTGATCTTTTGTTGCCAACCTTGCCTTTGACAATCCATTTTGCCTAGCCCCTTTGAATTGATCCACCACCTTCCTGGAATTCCGACTTAGGACTGTGACCTGATTACTCTATTGTTTTAACCCTCTGTGAGGACCTCTTGACTCCTCTGCCTCATGGTTTGTCCATGAGTAGTGACTAGCATCACAGCATCAATAGAAAGTGAGCAACCAGCCGCAGCGCTGACTTCTTCTTAACGTTTGATTTATTTGGAAGTGGGGAAATTGGGTGTACGATTAGTTGAAAACCCCTTTAAGACTTTTTGCTTGCTTACAGCTCATTGCTTAGAAGACCGACCACTACTGCTGTCTTGCTTGTAAGCACTACCCTGAATCCAGCTGGCATTAGGAGATATCAGCACCCTCCAATTACCCTGATCAGTTTAAAAACAGTGCTTACAGTTCAATTAGAAAAGAACTTGTAAACCCTGCACATGTTCTGTTGTCTAGTCTCCAATCCAACATGCTGTAAACATAATTAGGTTAATATCTCAAGAAAGGCTTAATATTTTAAATAAGCAAGAAATTAAAAAATTGTTATATCAAGCACTATCCGATTATATTTATTTATGCAGATGAGAAATACCTTTCTAACTTTCTAGTCTTCATTAAAAATATTCAATCATTTGCTGCTGAGAATGTCCTTTAACTGAAGGCCAACAATATAGAAATCCATCAGAACTCTTGCACTCTGCTTTTCCCTCTACTCCATCAGTATAAGGGATCGCTCACACAAGCACATAACTCGGAGGAGTGCTATTTGATGTTTTGTTGGATAGACCTCAGCCTGATGCTATGCAATGGAGCAGTGCCGACCAGCGCTTTTTTTCTCATGCTGATTTGGCATGAGGAAAAATGTGCTGCATGCTGCAATGCCTATGCATATTGGATGGCGCACACTCACACAAATCATTAGTTGTGGGAAATCATAGCACTGAACTCAGATGACATCCCAGTGCAGTCTGATATAGGCCGACACAGACAAAGGAGAAAATACAGAAATTAAGCTCTCCATGTTTTCCGCACCTGTACTCTGATTCTGGCACGCGAGAGAATCGGATCACACTAAAATCACGATCTGATTAGTGTGTCATTAACATAATTGGCCAGATTCTCTTGCATGTGAGAATCTACTGTCATATGAGGCAGCCCTTAAAGAAAGCAGGAGGGTAGGGGTGTTACACATTCAGTTGTGTGAAAAATTGTTTACCCCCTTACAGATTTCTTGTTCTTTTGCATGTTTGTCACGCTTATATGTTTCAGATCACCAAACAAATTTAAATATTAGACAAGGATAACACAAGTAAACACATAATGCAGTTTATATATGAAGGTCTTTATTGTTAAGGGAAAAAGAAATCCAAACATACAGGGTCCTGTGTTAAAAAGTGATTTCCTGTTCCCCCTTAAAACATAAATTAGCTGTGCTTTATCACATCTTTAGGAAGTGGATTTCAATGTCCCTAGCCACACCCAGGCCTGATTACTGCCACACCTGCTCTCAATCAAGAAATCACTTGAACAGGACCTGCTGGACAAAGTGAAGAAGACCAATCATGCTGCGAACCAAAGAAATTCAGGAACAAATAAGAAACATAGTAATTGAGATCTATCAGTCTGGCAAAAGTTAGAAAACCATTTCTAAAGCTTTGGGACTCCAGCAAACCAGAGTGAAAAAACACAAATGGTGAAAACATGGAACAGGGGTGAACCTTCCTAGCTGTGGCCGGTCGACCAAAATTACCCAAGAGTGCAGCGATGTCTCATCCAAGACGTCACAAAAGACCCTACAATATCTAAAAAACTGCAGGTCTCACTTGCCTCAGCTAGGCTACGATCACACTCTGCGCATTTTTTTGCCCCTTTTTCTGCAGTTGCGCTTTTTTACGTGTGTACGTGGCAAAAAACGCAACTGCATACACATAGTGCGCTTTTCTGCACTTTTTCCTCACAGCTTTTCCCAAGCCCATTTAATCATGTAAAGAATTGTCATGTCTATTCTTTTAACGCACATGCTTTTGCAGTGAAAGCGTGTGCGTAAAAAAGCACGCAAAAGCACAATATGTGAACGCTATTCAGCAAAAACTCCTGAACTGCGTTTCCATAATTGCGTTTCACTGCATTTAAGCGCAGTAAAAAGCAGGAATATGCAGCAAAACTCTGCTGAGTGTAAACATAGCCTTAAGGTCAGTATTCATGACTCCACCATAAAAAAAAGAGTCTAGGCAAAAATGGCCTGCATGGCAGAGTTCCAAGACAGAAACTACTGCTGAGCAAAAGGAACATAAAGGATCATCTCAGTTTCACTAGAAACATCTTTATGATTCCCAAGACTTTTAGGAGCATACTCTGTGAACTTACGAGAGAAAGGTTGACGGTATGGCAAGGTGTATGTCCCATTACATCTGGCACTAAAGTAACACAGCATTTCAGAATATCTGCCAACACTAAAATTATGGTGGTGGTAATGTGATAGTCTGGGGCTGTTTTGCTGCTTCAGGACCTGGAAGACTTGCTGTATTACTTGGAACCATGAATTCTGCTGTCTACCAAAAATATTCCTGAAGGAGAATGTCCGGCAATCTATTCATGACCGCAAGCTGAAGCGCACTTGGGTTATGCAGCAGGACAATGATCCAAAACACACCAGCAAGTCCACCTCTTAATGGCTTAAGAAAAACAAAATTAAGACTTTGGAATGGCCTAGTCAAATAGTCAAAGACCTGACCTTAATCCAATTGAGATGCTATGGCATGACCTTAAAAAGCAAATTCATGCTTAGAAACCCTCCAGTATGGCTGAATTACAACAATTCTGCAAGGCTGAGTAGCCAAAATTCCTCCACAACGTTTGTAAAAGTCTCGTTGCCAGTTATCGTAAATGCTTGATTGCAGTTGTTGCTGCTAAGTGTGGTTCAACCAGGTTTAGGGGGCAATCACTTTTTCACACAGGCCGTGTAGGTTTGCATTTCTTTTTCCCTTAATAATATCTTCATTTATAAACTGTATTTTGTGTTTACCTGTGTTATCTTTGCCTAATACATAAATTTGCTTGGTCATCTGAAACATTTAAGTGTAACAAACATGCAAAAGAATAAGAAGTCAGGAACAGGGAAAAGTTTTCACATTACTGTATCTTCAGTGGTTAGGGAAGAAAGTATCTAAAACTAAGGGTTCATTCACTCTGGCGTATAAAAAATGGTCCCATTCTCACCTAGAAAAGTGAGACAAGTGAAATCCGTTTGGTATTCTGTATGTAATGTGAGAGGAATGCAAGTGTGCAAATGTTTCTCACGTAGCCTCCGTATGCCATCTGTATACAATGCGATTTTTTTGGGCAGTCATCATTCAACAATCATATTAAAGGGAACTTGTCACCTAGATAAAGCCCCCCCCAGACTATCACTACTTGTCCCTGCACCTTCCTATTACTACTCTAACTATCCCTTTCTATGTTAAATGTGTGTTGTGAGTGTGTAATAAAATGTATTTATACCTTAGTGGAGCGTATGTTAATGAACCGGGGGGCTACCGTTGCTAGCCCCCCTGGGTGTCCTCTCTGTGTACCTTCCCCACCTCCAGGAGTCTCTATCACGCCCCGATTCGCGTGATATTGAAATCAAATTTCGTGCTCCCAGCCTGGCTCTCTCTGCTCTGCTGTGCAGCCTTCCTGTAGTATGACGCCGAACGCGTCATTTCCATAACTGCAGGCCCCATAGCAACCCGCTGTTTATATTAGCAGTGCACAGCGCTGCTAAGCGGGGCCACATAGAAACTCGATGTCTATCTTAGCAGCGCTATGTGCTGCTATGTAGGGCCTAATAGCAAACCGATGTTTACCTTAGCAGCGCTGCCAAGGTAAACATCAGGTTGCTATGGGGCCTGCAGTTCAGGAAATGACGCGTTCAGCATAACACTACAGGAAGGCTGCACAGCAGAGCGGAACTAGCTAGGCTGGGGGCGCGAAATTTGATTTCAATATCATGCATAAGATTAACTTAACCAAAAAATAATATTTTTAGGAGGTAGCAAAATATAGTGTTTATCAAAACCAGGAAAATACCAACTTATTTATGATAAAATTATATCTTTTTATTCGTATCAAAAGTTAAAATTAAACGACCACAAATTAGACAGACATATACAAATATACCGTATATACTCGTGTATAAGCCGACCCGTGTATAAGCCGACCCCCTACTTTTGCCCCCAAAACCTGGGAAAATCTATTGACTCGTGTATAAGCCGAGGGTGGACCCCAGCACAGGTATACAGCCCCCAGCAGTGTGGTATACAGCAGCCCCAGAGGTATATACAGCAGCCCCAGTGGTAGTATACAGCAGCAGCCCCAGTGGTATATACAGCAGCAGCCCCAGTGGTATATACAGCCCCAGTGGTAGTATACACGCAGCCCCAGTAGTATATACAGCCCCAGTAGTATATACAGCCCCAGTGGTAGTATACACGCAGCCCCAGTGGTATATACAGCCCCAGTGGTAGTATACACGCAGCCCCAGTAGTATATACAGCCCCAGTGGTAGTATACACGCAGCCCCAGTAGTATATACAGCCCCAGTGGTATATACAGCCCCAGTGGTAGTATACACACAGCCCCAGTAGTATATACAGCCCCAGTGGTAGTATACACGCAGCCCCAGTAGTATATACAGCCCCAGTGGTATATACAGCCCCAGTGGTAGTATACACGCAGCCCCAGTAGTATATACAGCCCCAGTGGTAGTATACAGGGCCCCAGCAGGGCCCCCCTCATAGTTTGGCACCCCCACCTCACATGATGGCCCCCCCACATGCAGCGCTGTGCATATACATTACCAGGATATCAGCTGTCACCCTCTGGTGGCGGATCGCGGCTCCTGGGCTCCGGGCTCCATCTTCCTCTGTGTCTTCCTGCTTTGTGGCCGGGGCTCATCGCGATGACGTCATCGCGACGCCAGCCGGTCACGTGACAAGCAGGAAGACACAGAGGAAGATGGAGCCCGGAGCCCAGGAGCCGCGATCCGCCACCGGAGGGTGACAGCTGATATCCTGGTAATGTATATGCGCAGCTCTGCATGCGGGGGGGGCCATCATGTGAGGTGGGGGCGCCAAACTTTGAGGGGGGCCTGTATGACTCGCGTATAAGCCGAGGGGGGGACTTTTCAGCCCAATTTTTGGGCTGAAAAACTCGGCTTATACGCGAGTATATACGGTATACAAAAACGGGAACCTAGCACAGTTAATGTACATATATTTAACCAGAAATTAGATAGGTCACACTCTTTTTACCCAAGAGGATTCCAAGTGTGTCATCCTTGGTGGAATATCCAAGTACATACAGATAGATATATGCTAATGTACTCTACATATACATAGTAATGTAATGTGGTCATTTACTTTTAACTTTTTGATACGAATAAAAAGATATAATTTTATCAGAAATAAGTTGGTATTTTCCTGGTTTTGATAATTTCAATATCTTGCCCATCGGGGCGTGATAGAGACTCCTGGATGTGGCAAGAGGGACCAAAGAGGACACCCAGGGGGGCTAGCAATGGTAGCCCCCTGCTTCATTAACATACGCCCCACTAAGGTATAAATACATTTTATTACACACTCATAACACACATTTAGCATAGAAAGGGATAGTTAGAGTAGTAATAGGAAGGTGCAGAGACAGGTAGTGATAGTCTGGGGTTTTTTATCTAGGTGACAGGTTCCCTTTAACAGGACCATTTACATATTCTATGCTCCAGGATGGTAATATATTGGTAAAAATCGAATGCCACTAGGATGGTTCTCACACCCATAGACTTGAATAGGTACGTCTCGTCTGATTCACATGTCCACTCGCAGCACGCTGCGATTGTTTACCGAGACCAAATACAGGTGATTTAAAAAAACGCAGCTCTGCACTGCTTCATTAAATAACATTAGTCCGAGTGTAATCCCTTTTATTCTCGCATTACACTGGTCCAATTTATATGCCAGTGTAAGTGAGCCGTAATAGACATATTGGAAAGCACATGGAGAGGGAGTAAGTACAGTATTAGAGCCACATTCCTACATAGGCAGAGAGCTGGATATGGATACACACAGAGCACAAAATCCAGCCTATATTCCTGGGAGAAATATTCCTAAAAGAGAAAATCTAAAACTTCTATTAGAAGAAATGCTGATTACAGACCAAAACTTAGTGCAAATGTATTAACCTAGATTGCTAGGTGTCCGTAGCATTTAAAGCTATCTGTGTTGTTTGCCCTATATGTGCTGAACACAACATTGGTCTCATAACTGTTCCTGGGACAGCTCCCGTAATTGAAACCTGTATTTGAAAGGTAAGAGAATTTAATGCACCTGAAGCTTTAAACAACAAGACTCTCATAATTGATTTCATTTATAACAACAGACTACAGTTGTATAGTATAGTATCAGTGAACTATTCATCACGTAGTTCCCTAATAAAGTAGCTACAAATGGAAGATTTACTGTAGCAAGTCTGTGTTTTTTAATACATTTTCATGAGTTTATAAAAATGACAAATACATGGAATTGTGCCATTATAATACATTGTAAAACTGATTATTTCTATAATGTGTTCTGTCCATGAAACAAAGCTAAATACCACACTGAGAATGAAGACTTTCATGTGTGGTAATGCAATCAGACTAGTCCCCGCCATTTAGTACCAATGCAATCAGACCAAAGCCAATCATCAGTCTTGCGTTACTTTATGCAGTGTTGATCAATACAAAGCAAGAAAATTCATCTACTTAACATAGCAGTCTATAAAAGCAAGCAAATTAGTTTATGAATTCATGTCCTGAATCACCATTGTACTTTTTCCATGATAATAAAACCACTGCCATAAAGTAGACAAATACAGATGGCGGTGGAAAATTCATAGGGCAGTGGAAAAGATAAATGAGCCCGAATCACATGACATCGTCATCAAAATAATATCATATAGCAAACTCCAAGCAGCTAGACTTGTGAGAAATGCAAAAAAATGTGCCTTCTTGGATACTTTTTTGGTTGTTTTATGTTTATAGGTGTCAAAAAAAAGTTAGAATCATGGGTTGCATCTTTTAACAGGAGTTGCATCATAAAGGACATATACAATCTAGCAACCATCTAATCACCAAGCCGAGACCCTACTGATCACTATTTTTGTCAGCCCCAAACATATTAAATGGAGCAGCAGGGCCCATATGTTTGCACTACTCCATTCAAACTCTTATGCTGCAGTCATAAATTGATTGAGATGGCATGGGGGATTAATGGGGACGTCACACACGTCAATATCGCTTGCAATATTGCTGCTCCACATTATGTTGCAGCAATATTGACGTGTGTGACAAGGCGCATCAACCAGCAATAAATCGCTGGTTGATGGTCACCAGGTTTTAGAACCTGCTCTAAAACCTGGCGATGGTCGCCCGATGGACATGCAGCATCGCTGCGTGTGACACCGGGAGATGAGCGAGAATTCAGCTCCCAGCGCCACTCAGCAAGCGCAGGGAGCTGGTATCCATGGTAAACAGCGGGTAACTAAGTGCCGCACAGTGCTTAGTTACCCGCTTGTTTACATGTGTGGCGCCCCGCAACGAGTGCGTCACAGGAGGGTATTGCAGCCATAAATTCAGCGCAATATTCTCCGACCCAGCAGTCATATGGTTAACTTAGAGATCCAAACCCTGCATGCATCACTTAACATAGAGGGCCAATCCAAGGTCCTGGTGGGCGGAGTGCAAGGGTAGTGTTAGGAGTAGGAGTAGGAGAAGAGTAGGAGTCGGGTCTAGACAAGAGAGAGACACAGACTTGAACTTGGAGTAGGAGCAGGGGCTCTGCACCCCCGTGCAGCCCCTGGGCCGTCACCGGTCGGGTGTTAGCACCTGAGGCCTCAACAACCGGGATCGGGCATCATCAACCACGGGTTCCAAAAGACTCCCGTCCCCAATTTACAGCCGGTTCACTGGTACCGAAGCTGGCAGCAGTTCACCTCTGCTACGCGAACCAGAAACGTGGAGGAGCAGCTTCACAGGAGCACCCCACCACCCGCCAAATTCCAGTCGTCTAACCAGCGGTGTACCCACCGAGGGACCCAAGGCTCCCCAGAACATCCATAACGTACATCTTGGATAGGGATTGAAGCAGCCTCCCCGTACCCGACCTGGTATTCCTGGGCGACAATGGCAAATACTTAGCTAGAATGGAGGATCACTACGGATCTCTGAGGGACACCTATCACTGCTGAGTCCGCCCGGTCTACTACCCGTTAACTGTATACCATGTACTGCCTGCTGGTTACAGTAAAGATCCGTTACAGAGACTTTCAGTGTCCGTGCTTCCTTATGATTGCATCCGTCCGCACACAAGGTAACCGCAGCTGCCGCACAACATCTTAAGCAGCTCCAGCCTCCGGAGATCACCGCTCAGCCTGTGGGGAGAGTTCCATCTTGCTGCTATCCATCCCCCGGAGGTTCCGCAGCGTCGGTAGGATTGACCGAACTACTCATAGGTGGCGTCACGAATAAATTAACCCCTTTAATCTGTGCCTACAAGACGTCTTCGACTTTTGATCTGCACTCAACCGGGCCTCACTACCGGCAGGCGCGGCCCACCCGTGACAAGGAGGAAGGAGCTACAGCCTGTCTAAACCGGAGTCCCCGGCCACGGTGAGTCACATGGTTACCAGTGTTCTTGCTGGTACTGATCGCTGGTGAGTCTGTCTGTGTGACAGCTCACCACCGATCAGCCTTCAATGTCGCCAGCGATGAGATCGCTGGCGACATTGACACGTGAGACATCCCCAAAAGTCTCCTATTCTATAAATCAATGGAGGTTCTCATCTGTGGGACCCCAGTCAACAGACATTTATCACCTATAATGTGGATGAAAAATGTTCTGTGTGACACAACCTGTTTAATCTGATCAAAAGCAAAATCTGCATGGAGGTTGGATAGTCCCAATGTGTTTGTGTGGGTGATAAGCTGTGTTGGTTTTGAACCTAATGTATTGTGTACCTAAGTAGCCTAGATGTTCAATTTTGGTCTCGGCTGACCACAGCACCTTCCTCCAGACATTTGGAGAATCTCCCACATGTCTTATGGCAAAATCAAAACAAGCCTGTCTATGAAGTGTACAGCTTATTGTGGTCATATGGACATGTATTCCAGTTTCTGCTTGTGGAAGCTGCAGCTCCTTCCGGGTCACCTTCAGATTCTGTGTTGCTGTCAATACATACTGGAGGTTGCGGAAACAGTAGTGCTTCATAGGATGAACGCAACATATTTCTTGAGTAACAACCAATTGAATACATTATGAATTTTAAGGGCTTGAGGTAACTTAATGCAGAAAGCCACAGGGTTAATGATGGCAATAACTTTGTATGGACCAATGAACTTAGGACTCAATTTCCGAGAAAGATCTTTAATCCTAATATCTCTAGTAGATAACCGCATATAGTCATTCAGACACAGGCCTGGACCTGCCCAACATTTTTTAGTACCCATGCATTTCAAACATATGAGAGACTCAGAAGAGTATGCAGCACATAAATACGCACAGAAATTGCAGGACAGGCAACGAGGATGTCCTGTGAACTTTGGCAGCAGAGGCATCACCCCCGAACCTTGACACCTCACCATTAGGATCAGGACACACAATGCAAATGACCACCCCTTTTACAAAATATCTACAATGACATCAGAACTTTTTCTCCCGGGGAAACGTTAGGAGACAACCTCTGTGATACAGTTAAAGATTTACCAGGGCCCATCTAGATACCTGAAGATGACACCAAATGCCCCAAATATTGCACCTGCTGTACTGCAATGACACATTTTTCAAGTTTAGCATACTGTTCATTAGTGTGTAATAACTGTAATACCTTCCTTACATATGCCTGATTTGACTCAAAATCTGCAAGTAAATCAAAATATCGAAAAGATAAAGCACTATAAACCTGCCCACCAAATGGCAAAAAATGTAATTAACGATATGTTGCAAAAAGGCAGGAGCATTGTTCAGAGCAAATGGCATGACCAGATTTTCATAAACCCCTTCAGGAGTATCAAAAGCCGTTTTCCACTCATCACCTTCCCTGATTCTGATCAGATTACAAGAACCCATAAGGAATCATTTATCATCAACAATCTGATTAAATTAATCACTAATGAATGGCAGAGGGAAAGGGTCCCGGATGGTAATTCCATCATGTTTGTGTTCCATCTGCCTTCATAATTATGTTCCATGGTCCTGATGTCTTGGTGAACCAAAATCCTTTTTTTTTAGAATTATTTATTTATTTCTTTTTATGACCATAACAAAACAGAATAAATCATGTCGTAAACTCGTAATCACCAAATACCACCAAATACCCATCACATTATAACTACTCACATGTATCTAGAAAGAAAAATAACTCAGAGCTAAATGAGCATCAGGAATAGGAATATCCAACCCCAAGATTTAACTCTGCCAACAGAGTTGCATCTAACTAAGCATTTTCCGACCCTAGATAGCTTTTGTAAGTATCTGTCTCTTGAAACTGGAGCCAGTTAAACCACGTATGTCGGAATCTCGTATAGGAGTCATGGAGTGCTGACGTCCGGTTCTTCATATGCATAAGGTCATTCACCTTCTGGATCCATGTCGCGATCGAGGGACATGTCATTGTCTTCCACAAGAGTGGGATACATGCTCGAGCCGCCATCACCAAAAATCTCAATAAGGAACGCTTGTATCGGTTGATTGGAATCTCGCAATGGTGAAGAATGTATAATTCAGGTCTCAGATCCCCATAGTAGTTCGTAACTACTTGGATGATCTCACTTACTTTGGACCAAAAAGGTCTGAGGGTACTGCACTCCCAAAAAATGTGTAGAAGAGAGCCCTCCAACACAGCGGGTCAGTAGAGGGGAACATTTTATGCAAATGCAGGAGAACCCTGTACCACCTGGTGAGTAACTTACAGTTTGCCTCTTGAAACCGCGAACTAATCGATGTGGTATGTGCCAGTGTATAAATTCTAGTCCTCTGTTCCGAGGTCAGTTCTACATTTAAGTCCACCTCCCAATGTAACATGAACGTTGGCATAGACAGTTCCAGGGGAGAGATCAAGAAGGCATATGTCCTAGAGAGGGCATGTCTACAGGGTCCCGAGCCTTGACATAACAACTCAAAAGCAGTTTTGGTTATACGAAATTCCACCCTCAGAGTGAGACTGCAAAAGTAGTGATTGAATTGTAGGCATCTCCAGAATCCCAGAGAGCCAGGAGCCGAAATAGAGCTCAGGGTCTCGAGTGATGGCCATCACCACCCCCTCTCCAACTCTCCACTCTGTCCACCCCAGTCTTAATCCATGAGCCAAACACTGGATCATTAACACCTGGCTTAAAATTGGGATGGCTAAGTATCGGCACTAAGGTTGAATGGGCAGGAATCATTGTTTTGTGGATCAATCCCCTATTACAGACAAACAGCGTGGATCCTATAGTCGGGTGGGTATGCAGGCCTTCCCCTGTCCCTGATGTTACCCAGGGCAATGTGTGTAATTGGAACCGAGTAAAACTCTGTTCAATCTGTAACCCAGGTTTTGTCATCCTTGTTTCTACACCAGTCTATTACTCGCGCTAGATGACTCGCCATGTGATATAATCTGACATCTGGTAATCCCACTCCACCCTCCTTTTTAGATCTAAACAGTATAGATTTCACCAATCTGGCACTCTTATTATTCCATATAAAAGTTGTTTGGATTTGGGCGATCGATTTAAAAAAAGGAGGATGGAATCCTAATGGGAAGAGCTTGCAGCTAGTACAAAATCTTAGGCAAAACAGTCATTTTAAAAAGATGGCATATGCCCAGCCATGTGAAGGTTAGCTTCAACCATCTATCGCAATCTGATCTGATAGCACTTAAAAGCTTAGGAAAGTTAGCCTAATATAAATAATGAACATCTGCTGTAATCTGTAAGCCTAAGTAATTTATGGCTTTCTGTGACCAATGGAATCCAAATGCACTTTTCAATCTGTCCACAAGCCGGGGGGGAGAGAGTGACATTGAGGGCTTCAGATTTGGATTGATTAATTTTGAAATTGGAGAGATACGAATAGGCCTCCAACTCCTTCAAAAGGTCAGGTAGTGCCACTTCAGCGTTTGACAAGAAAAATAGGAGATCATCTGCATATGCCTCAATTTTGTGTGTAGACAAATTCACCTTCACCCTGATATATTGGGGATTCGCCCTTATGTGTCTCAATAAAGGTTCAAGAGTCAATATAAAAATTAAAGGCGATAATGGGCAACCCTGATGGGTGCCATTCGCAATGTCAAATGACTCAGATATGACACCGTTCACCCGGACCCCAGCAGATGGTCTCGAGTACAGGGACAACACCCACCGTAGCATCCTGGTTCCCAAGCCAATATAGGTCAGGGTTTCTCTCAGGAATATCCAATTAACTCTATGAAATGCATTCTCTGCATCCGTTGATAAAAGCATCAGCAGAGTGCCTGACATTTTAGCCTTATAGATTAAATTTATCTCCTTGGCAGTGTTGTCCAACGCCTCTCGCCCCATCACAAAACCCGCCTGATCTGGGTGGACGACGCCCCCCATCAAAGCGGATAATCTACCCTGCAGGATTTTGGTGAATAATTTGGCATCCACATTCAACAGTGAAATTGGGCGATAACTCGAGCATTGTACTGGATCCTTCCCCGGCTTGTGGATAACTGCTATTGTAGCCCTCAATGTGTCCCTTGGAGGAGCCTCCATCTCAGTCATAGCATTAAAATAAACTCTCATATGAGGGATCAGCTTATCTCCCAATTTCTTGTAGTAGAGGACGTTAAACCCATCAGAGCCCGGTGCTTTTCCTGATTTGGTAGAATAGATCGCATCTCTAATCTTCTGCTCCGATATCGGCTTTTCCAGCAAGGGGAGAGCCCCGATGTTCTAATATATTCTCGTATATGAGACCTGAATCGAGGAAGTTCCAGTGTTGGCATTGTCTACACTGTACAGCGAGGCAAAGTACGTTCAGATTGCCTCAGCTATATCCAATGGGAGCGTAACCCGATTTGACTCTGCAGGATGGGCAATCTCAGGAACATAGGTAGCTGATTGTTGTAAACGAGCAGCCTTAGCCAGGGATTTACCAGCTTTATTTCCATGCTCGCAATAATGCTGGCGATTTCGGGCAAGGATCCCTTTCTCTTTTTTAATCAGTAGGGTACATAACACTTCTCTAGTTTCCAGTAAATCCTGTCGCAACTCGTCTGAGGTCGAAGATTTGTGTTGGGTGTCAAGGGATTTCAAACATGTCAGTAAAGTCGCGATCTCCATCTCCCTCACTTTGTTTAGCCTAGCTCTGTGTTTTTTCAGGGCCCCTCTGACGACACACTTATGAGCCTCCCATATAGATACTGGAGAGGGACCGTCAGAGTTGTTGATACCGAAATAGTCATTTATTATCTTAATTATATCTCAGAGCGCCTCAGGATTATCCAGCAAGGAGTTCAATTTCCATTGCCATTGTCTAAGGATTGGGGCAGTAAGAGAGATTGATACCGAGATCAGAGCGTGGTCCGAGAATGTGATGGATTCTATTTTTACGTCTTGTACACTAGCTAGATCCGAGTGGCGCAGAAAAAAATCATCTATTCTAGAATACGTGTCGTGGGCTGTGGAAAAGAACGAGTAATACCTGTCTCAGGGGTGGAGAAGACGCCATGTATCTATCAATTGACGGTCATGAAAGGTCTTCCGCAGACGTTGTTGGGCTAGATTAGAGTTGATCTCCCCTTAGAGGTATCATAGGGTCCATAGTTATGTTAAAATCACGCCCAAGGACAAGAACCCCCTCAGACAATTCCTCAAACTGCTCCAGAAATCTCAGCAGGTTGGAAATCTGACCCATGTTTGGAAGGTATAGGGAGGCGAAGGGTTACACTTGGGAAGCAATTTTACCTTTCACCATTAAGATTCTGCCTGATTCACCACTCCGAGAGTCCAGTAGTTCCCATGGCAACGACTTCGTCACCGCTATGCTAGTACCAGACGAGTTCACATCTGCAGAGAGACTGTGGTAGACTGTAGGGAACCAATAACTGGAATGTTTGAATGGCTTGGCAGCGCATAAGTGAGTCTTCTGTAAGAAAGCAACATGGATCCTGTTAGATTTTAAATATCGAAACATGATGGACCTTTTACCTGGGTCATGTAGGCCTTTCACATTTAAGAAACCAACTTTCAGTTCCGTTAGGCAAGTTTGTGACATGTTTCTCTGTTAGGTAGGGGCTGAGTATAGAAGGAGGGGGGAGGTGGGGAAGAGGGAGTAAAATAGCAGTAGTGTAAGAAAGAAAAAAGGAACAAAAAAAGAGAACACTAAGATGGAAAGGAGATTAGAAGTATGAATAGATAAAAAAAAAAGAGACTTAAGCCGTCCAATCAGGGCTATGCCGGAATACAGAATCCCCACAGAAAAAGTAGGAGGATCCTAGGGGTCGTAGACAACCTAGTAATAGCCAATAACAGACCCGGGGCACATCAAGAACAGCCCATGGTAAACTGAAAAGTAAACATTCTTGAACTTTCAAATTAGTCCCAGCAAGGACTACATAACTACCCACTCCCTTCATCCATCTCCCTCCCCTCTCCCCCCTGACCCCCACAAAGGCAAACAGTACCAGTTCAGTAAACGTAGTTCAAAAACATTTTAAAAGCCGGGTTGTCTATGGAAAGGAGGACCAAAATGCTGGCCTCAGGGAGTCCACCTGGGGGGAAGGGGAAATGCAGCAGCACATCCAGCCAGCATGCGTCTTCCCTCCACCGTATGATGGAATCTTGACCTAGGAAGAAAAGGAAAAACAGAGCAACCCCACAGCAAGCCAGGAGTCAATCAAGTCTTGGGGGCTTTTCACGATCCCCTCCTCTTACGCCGTGGGCTGGCCATTGAAGAATTACTGTCATGGTAGTCCGCTCCTGCACAACCTGACGTCATGTATCTCATGAATCCATCCAGCGACAGCCAGTCCGGGACAGGGAACGGTGCGATATCCAGTAAGGCAAACAGGCCAGCCAGGTCCACTTTCATCCACAAATAGTACATTTTGCCATCTTGTTGCACAATCAGATAAAAAGGATGGCCCCATCGGTACGTCGCCCCTTTTTCTTTAATCTTCGCAAGGAGAGGGCCTAATTGCCTTCTCACGTACAGTGTGCGTCCAGAAACATCTGGGAAAAGGCGTATCTGGGTGTCCTCATAGGAAATTTTGCCATAAGACCACGCCGCTCGGACAATATAATCTTTATCCATAAAATTATACAGCCTGCAGAGGACATCACGCGGGTTAGCATTATCTATGGGGCCGGGGAACTCTATGGATCCTGTCGATCTTGTACAAGGCATCTGGAGACCTCTGTGCGACAGTATTAAGGATTTCTAAGGTTTTTTGCTTTAAAGTCTCTGTAGTAATAGATTCAGGGATGCCTTTAAGATGGACATTATTACGTCTCTCCCTGTTCTCCTGGTCATCAGATTGCAGTATTATGGAGACAATATGGGAGTGTGAGTGGTGGACCTCCCTCTCCAGACTACTCACCCTCTGTTCTATGGAGGAAATGGCCTCCTCAGTAGCAGCTGCTTGCTCCTTAATAGTGTCTAAATCCTCCCTCATGGAGCTTAGTGCCCTCTCCTGAGAGGCCTCCAGCCATGCCACTATAGCATCCAGATCTTGTTTAGATGGCAAGGCCTGGATGAGATCCCTAATGGCCTGCAGCTCTGTCTGGGAGCTGTATGTCTGGGGGGGGAGAGGAAGTCTGCATGTCTGCTGCAGCTGTGTGGGTCTCTGCAGTGGACTCACCGTAGCCTCCTGTAGATCTCTTCTCTGTTCTCAGCCGTTGTGGGTCCCCAGGGGTTAATTCAGCCTCCTCCACTCTCTCCCTCCCCCAGTGGCAGTGTTGTGCAGCCACCTTGGGTGTTTGTGGATGGCTTCTCAAGTTTCCCTGCTGCTGCGGTGAGGCCCCATGCGGTGTCTTCTGAGAAGAGCCAGGCGCCATGACAGGAGAGCGCAGGCTCTTCTCACTGGCAGCTCCAAACAGCTTGGAGAGGCTGGATCCGCTCCTCACCGGTCCCAAAGATGACGGGCGGTTCACAGACTGATCGGGCTTTTTCCTCCTCGACATTACTAGGCGATATAAGCGGGGTGTGGAGTCTGTGGAGCCAGTGCAAAGCACGTCTTTACAGTTCCATGGTCAGGCCACGCCCCAAAAATCATTTTTATGAGAGATAAATTTGCTGTGACTTGTAAGCCTCTTGAACAACTGAATGATGACATCAGTTTTCATGCTGCTTATACAGCCATAAAATTCAGATGTTGGCAGATTTTAACTACTTATCAAGCAGTCTTCCTATTAGTTATACCAATTGCATATTCAGAATATATAAATAGCATAATTCAAATTATATACAATCTTATGGTATTACACAGAGTATGTGCACACATTGAATATTTGGTTGCAGAAATTTCTGCATCAAATCTGCATCTTTTGGAAAAATGCACCAAAAACGCTATTCGTTTTTGACACGTTTTCTGTGTTTTTGATGTGTTTTTGCAATGTGTATTTAATGCATTCTGGAGTGGAAAAACATTGCAAAAATGCTGAAAGGATTGACATGCTGTAGATTTATTTCTGCATAAAATCTTCAAAGGAAAAAAAGCAACACATGCAAAAAGCCTCAGGACTCTCATTGACTTTGCTGGCATCAGGATTTGATTGCAGTTTGATGCATTTTTGAGCGCAGTTTTTTCAACAAACAACGCGATAAAAACACACCGCATGCACAGGGACAATGAGTTCCTTAGTAAAAAGAAAAAAAAAATGAACATGACTGGAGGAAATGGATGTGATTTTTGGATTCAGCAGACTAAATTTCATTGGGATCACATGTTATCTTGTAGTCAGCAAAATTGATGTAGAGGAGTGTAGCGAATGTGAAACCGATGTCAAGACTAAAAGTGAATTTACAGCCAACATTGTCGTGTTAAATTACCATAAATTTCACTGATCAGTGGTTGCTTAAATGCTTGTTTGAACACACCATGGTTCAGGTCATCGAAATGTTGTGGCTGGACAAATCCCTTAATAAACAATTCTAATAATACATTCACAATAATTGCAAAAATAAATGAATCACTCTAATAAATCAGTGGAACCTTTCCAAATTCGGTAATAAATATTGCTTCTCTTAGTAGCAGAAATGTTCTGCTAATAGAGCTGGCATACAAATATTATCACCAGTGGCGAAAATACAAGTAATTGAGCCTCATTGCAAAATTCCTATTTGAGCCCAACCCCCAAGATAAAAAAAAAATATGTTATATATACTCATTGGAGTAGATGGGTGTCATGGTACATATGTGTAGTCACAGAAGGATTTGCCTCCTACATTTTACAGACAGGGAAGCAACATGTATTGCTGAACTTACACAGTAATTTTTCCTTTAGTGTTCTCACCCACTATAAAAACCCTTTCATGGCACTCATAGGAGTATGATACCAACAAAAATGCTTCCCACTCATCGCATGATACCTCCACAGAGTAAAAGGGTTCTCACAGTCCAACACGGCACCTTTTTTCACAATTTCACCTTTTCCATTTAGTTGTCATCCAAGTGAAGTCTAATGTTTTATGTACCCATAGACTTGAATGTGAGTGGCATCTGATTTGTGTGGCAAGTTGCAGTGCATTGCAAATTTTTTTCACTGCCACATTTTGTCAGTGAATAAAATAGTTATCAGCTCTGTTTCTCTAATGCCACAGTGGCACATACGTATGTGTCCTGGCATTAGTGAGGATGCCTTTATAAAATGAGCAGGTGGTGAAGTTGTATGTACTTGAATATGTACATATGCTGATGGTCAGTTCAGGGGGTATAGGGAGAAGGGCACTCGTATATCTGAACACTTAAAATATAAGGACTAATTAAGGTATAAATGTACCATATGTTTCAGACTGTAAGACGCACCGGATCATAAGATGCACCTAAATTTTAGATTAGGAAAAAATTTTGAAACAAAAATTGTGGCCATGACTGTTATGGAGGATCTGCTGCTGACACTGTTATGGGATAATGTCCCCCAATTCTGTACTAATGTTCCCCATCTTGGGCCTGTTCCAGGTGTATGTGGCCCCCATCCTGGTGTATATATCCCCCATCCTGGCATATATGCTCCCCATCCTATGATATATGTCCATAATACTGGTATATATGTTCCCCATCATGAGTCCCATCCTGGTATATATGCTTCCCATTATGTAGCACACATAAAAAGCTTTCTTTCCAGTGTGCCGATGGGGGCGCTGACGCCATTTGAGTCCCTGATGCTCCCTACCGAGGGTCCCTCTCACGTGGTTTCGGTGCTCTACGGCCTGGTCTTGAATTCACTTCCCCCTACCACGCTTGGATTTATGGAGGCTTGGGAGAGGGACCTGGGGATCACCTTTTCTGAGGCGGATAGTTTGAAAATCTTTACTCTTGCACATAAGATGACAATGTCCAGTCAGGCGCAGGAGAGGAATTATAAATTACTGACACGCTGGTACAGGTGTCCCACCCTTCTCCACAGGATTAACCCGGAGATCTCGGATGCCTGCTGGAGATGTGGCTCTGCCACGGGCTCTATGCTTCATATTTGGTGGTCCTGCGGTCCCCTGCAACCCTTCTGGAACTCAGTTTTCGATGCCTTTCACTTGATGACTGGGGTCCGTCATGAACCATCTCCCCAAATGGCCCTACTGTCCCTGATACCCAGTTCGATAGTTTCCGTCAGGAAGGGGATTCTGAGATTCTGCCTAATAGCTGCCAGAGCAGTTATTCCCCGGCATTGGAGGTCCAATGAGGTCCCCTCCACGGTGGAATGGATAGCTGAAATGGATAGATTACATCGTCTGGAGACACTGGTGGCGGGTGATGGTGATGCCGCACATGAACAGGGACGCACCTGGTTCCTCTGGCAGTCCTTCAAAGAGAGCACAAGGTTCCTTACTTGGCTGCGTACATATTCGTGATTGTCAACTCGTGGGCGTTTAAATTGCTGGGTCTCCCTTACCCCCCCTCCTTCCTTACTCCCCTTCTCCCCTACCCCTTTATTCTCTCTTTCTCTTTCTCTCTTCTCTTATTTCCACAATTGTCTTTTCATAGGTTCTGTATTCTTTATATAAGGTCCTTGTCTAGAGGTATTTCTTAAGATGGGAAACATGTACCCTTTAGGTGCTAGTGTCCTTATTGGACTACTCCTGTGCTGATCTCTTCGGGACACAATGTATCTTTGTATTAAGTCCTGGACATTGTACTGGTTCTTTCTATTGTTTTTACTGTTGAAAATTTCAATAAATATATTTACTGAAAAAAAAATGTAGCACACATAAACAATAAACAATTATACTCACCTTCTCTCCTTTTCCCCGGTGAGCGGTGTCCTCTTCTGATGCTGGTAACTTACTGTAGCTTGTAAGAGGGACAGAGCATAATGTCCCTGCCATGTGACCCGGGTCACACACTGACATCAGCTGCCAGCTAAGTCAAAGTGTAAGTTCACTGCTCCTCACCTCTAGGACTATAGGCATGGTGAGCAGTGAATATTAATGTTCTTTAATAGCAGATAGACGATCGACCCAGTCACAGGAGGAAGCGGTATGCGCGCTAAGAAAACCAATATTCACTGCTTCCCACCTTCATAGTCCTGCCCACCCTGACACCACTAGGAATCTTGAGAATGGAGCTGTGGTGTCCTGTCATGGGTCAGGTTAGGCACAAAAAGCCCTATCCTCCTCATCAGGAGGTGAGGGAGGTGGTCTTGGCACAAACATCACACTGTGTTTAGCAAGATTTATAGCTGACAAATTTAGAGGGGTCAAGATTAGGACCAGACAGAATCCTCAGTGAACTGCCGGTGTGCTGACCGTATGGGTCACAGTGATCTCACAGTTGACTCACTGATGATGCTTCTATTGAACATCTGGAGCCCGTTCGGCCATCGATCAGGACACATCACTAGTACAGGCTCAGCCAGAAATCCACTTTTGCTTGTGCTCTATCAGAGACTCACCACAAAACTGCTTCTATGACTTAGTGATGAATGGTAAGAAAACTGCAGCAGGGCAGCAAAGTGGGATTTGTTGATAGAAATTCACACCCTCCTGCGGCTCCCTTGCCGACACTGTCTCAGGCCACCGGTTATAATGGCTCTCCTTCTCACTACTCCCTTCACAGACCACTCCAATTTGAAATTTGCACTCTGTGTTCACAGCATAAAATTTAGAAGGGAGATCCTAGCAGCGGGTCTCCCAGCTCACCGGCCCCATTACAGGCGCATGGTCTCACATGTGTAATGTATACTCCTTTTCTATATCCTTAATATGACCAAAATCAGTTTTAAGGAGGTTAACATTAAATTAAAATTGAGTCCCCGCAGGCTAATTTTACTTTGGAACTCATTCAATCCGGAGAAACTCAGTTGTTAAAAACACTCGTCATTTACACGGTCATTGATTTTATTCTCATTGATTTTAATTTCATGAAAGAACATTATACATTAAACATCTCCTAAGGATACTGTAATTAAAAAAGTTCTTATAAGAAAATGAATGATACTTCTCCAGTGTAACTATATGAGATTATTGACCTCAGCTGCGGGGAAAATCAATGTGATCCAGTCAATGTAATAAAGGACATAACTAATGAGAGATGACACTGAAGAGAAGTAATGATGAGTAATAAGTAATGTAATGACATAAACACTACAGTATATTCAACAGAATTCTTAGGGCGGCTTCACACTGCGGTGTGATCCGGTCCGGAGGGAAAATTAGCCCTCCAGTTCTGTGTGTTGATCCAGTCTGGGGCTGTCAAGTTCATCCCTGACAGCCCCGGACCGGATCACACCGCAGTGTGGAGCCGCCCTTAGACAGGATCAATTTAGAACAGCATGGACCAGGGAATATACAGCTGAAACCAGAAGTTTACATACACTGTATAAAAAGACACATATGTATGTTTTTCTCACTATCTGACATGAAATCAGGATAAACCTTTACCGTTTTAGGTCAATTAGGATTACCATAATTATTTATATTTGCTAATTGCCAGAATAATGTGAGACGGAATGTTTTTTAGCCATTTTTATTACTTCCTGCAAAGTCAAAAGTTTACATACACTAAGATTACTATGCCTTTAAACAATTTTGGACAAACCATATGATGATGTCATGTGTTTGGAAGCTTCTTATAGGTAGACAACATCTGAGTTAATTAGAGACACACCTGTGGATGAATTTGAATGTACTCCTGAAACACACTGCTTCATTGTGTAGCATCATGGGAAAGTCTAAAGAATTCAGTCTAGTTCATCCTTGGTTGCAATTTCCAGATACCTGAAGCTGCCTTATTCATCTGTACAAACAATTATACGCAAGTACAAACAAGATGGGAATGTCCAGCCATCATACTGCTCAGAAAGGAGACAAATTCTGTGTCCCAGAGATGAACATGCTTTGGTCTGACAAGTGCATATCAACCCAAGAACAAAAGCTGGTAAGATTGTGTCACTATCCACAGTGAAATGAGTACTGTATCAACATAGGTTGAAATGCCACTCTGCCAGGAAGAAGTCGTTAGTCCAAAAGAAACATATAAAAGCCAGACTAATTTTTTGCAATGCGCACAGGAACAAAGACCTAAATGTTTGGAGACATATCCTGTGGTCTGACAAAACTAAAATTGAACTGTTTGGCCATAACTACGATTGTTACATTTTGAGGAAAAAGGGAGAAGCTTAGAAGCCTAAGAACACCAGCAGCATCATGTTCTGGGGTTGTTTTGCTACAGGAGGGACTGGTGCACTTCATAAAATAGATGGCATCATGAGGGAAGAAGGTTATGTGGCAATACTGCAGCAACATCTCAAGAAAATAGCCAGGAAGTTAAAGCTTGGGCGGAAATTGGTCTTCCAAATGGACAATGACGTGAAGCATACTGCCAAACTGTTTACAAAGTGGCTTAAGGATAACAAAGTCAATGTTTTGGAGTGGCCATCACAAAGCCTGGATCTCAATCCAATGAAAATTTATGGGCAAAGTTGAAAAGGCAGGTGCGAGCAAGGCGATCTACAAACATGGCTCAGTTATACCAGTTCTGTCAGGAGGAATGGGCCCAAATTCCTAACAACTATTGTGAGATGCTAATGGAAGGATATCCAAAATGTTTGACCCAAGTCATATATTATAAGGGAAATGGTACCAAACACTAAGGAAATGTATGTAAATGTTTAACTTTTCAGAAAGTAATAAAATGCCTTAAAACATACTCTTTCTGTCATTATTCCAGCAATTGGCAAATATAAATAATTAAAGTAATCCTAATTGACTTAAAACGGGAAAGGTTTATTCCGATTTCATGTCTGATAGTGAGAAAAACATGCATATGTGTCTTTTTATATAGTCTATGTAAACTTGTGGTTTCAACTGTTCATGGATAGAAAAGGTCTACACACAAACTTTCTGGTAAGAAATAGTATCAAGAAGAATCATTTAAGAACTTTTTCCACTTTTACTGTCACCTACTGTATAATCTGTACAAATCCATTGAGTAACAAACTGAAAATAAACATAAAACTAACATAATGTAGTTGCATACTGTATGTGTCAGCACCCTCTTGTATTTGGCTGTGTTCAGAGTTAGGCAATCACATTGAAACCCATTTTAAATTGAATCTGTCAACATGTTTTTCCTTTTTATCCATTAGTGATTGAGCCAATGTTGACATTAAAGAGAATCTGTCAGCAGGTTTTTGCTATCACATCTCAAAGCAACACAATGTAGGCAAGGAGATTCTGAATCCAATGATGTATCACGTAGATTACTGGCTGCAGTCATTCTGAAACAATCAAAGCATTTAGAATGAGGCCAGTTTCACACCACGGCACGATTCGATCCGGGGCTGTCAGGGGTAAACCTGATAGCCTCAGATCAGATTTCGGCCCCATAGGATGCTACGGGGCCGGATGGAGCCGGATGGCAGCTATCTGCCATCCGGTTTCCATCTGTCCGGGAGGATCCGGGTGTATTTGGATTTTTCGCCCGGACACAAAAATGCTCCCCAAATTGGATTCTCCCGGATTCTCCCAGATCCAGGGCAATCCGGCACTCCCTAATATGGAAGTCTATGGGGCTGGATTGCCCTGATCCAGGAGAATCCAGGAACCGGACGTCGGCTGCTGAAGTTCAGCGTGAGTGACGCTGAACTTCAGCACCAGGGAGCTGTCCACTGTGAAGCAGTTCATCACCATTTCGCAGGGGACAGCTGAGCTCGGCTGAATCTGGCTACAAACAGGACCGGAGGGCATATTAGCCCTCCGGTTCTGTTTGCAAATCTGGTCCAGGGCTGTCAGGTTCACCCCTGACAGCTCCAGTTCGGATTTAACCATGGTGTGAAGCCAGCCTAAGGGACATGTAGAGCTGAGATAGCTGCCCCAGCCCCCACCAGGCTCTCAATACAGATTGTGAATTGACTGTGAAGTGTCAATCACAGCACGGGTCGTGTCAACCAGATGTGCCTGTGAGTTTCTAGTCCTGTAATGATAACCACAGGGTAATACACCCTTTAATTTGCATAAACAATTGCGCCAACACAGATCAAGAGAAGTAATGTTGCTTTTTAACTCTTACAGCATGCTGTTCTCAGTTTAGGCTGCTTTCACATCTGCAATTATTGCAGTTCGCGGCAGATCCAGCAGATGTCGGGAATTTCGCGACAATAAATCGCCTCTCGGCCGTCGACTGATTCCTGACCACTGCTCTGAAATCATCTGCAATCATGAAGGCAATATTTCCAGGTTGTGGCGTGTGATAGGGCGATAGTGATGGAAACAGCGTTGCCTATGATTTCCTGTAGGCGTGCTTCAGCGTGCTGGAGTCCGCGCCCCGTCTGAAATGATTGGTGTGGGCTACTGTGTACCCATTGGCTATCACTTGACACCGTGCCATATTTGAAGTGCTGTCAGTTCACCACCAAACAATGGCAATGGCATCATGTATTAGCCAGCCTTCCAGAGCAGGCTGCCCAATCGTAACACTGTTGCGTTGTCCATTGAGCGCGTATTGGGCGCGGTGTAAACCCCTGTGGCACACCTATCTCCTCGCCGTACTCAACAAGTACGCCCACATTGCCTTTGGAATTACGGCGTGTGAAGCGGCGATGGAATTCGGCAGGATTGCTTCCGCTGTGGGTGAGACGATTTCCGGAGCGACATATTGCCTTACTTTCAGGGCGAGATTGCGGTGTGTAATGCCGCCAACGGCGATCTGAGGAGACCATGAAAAACGTGCACGCGCACGTTAGATCGCCTCATATCGCCAGGCGAGATTGTGGCGTGTGAAGGTACCCTGAAACACTTCAATGAATCCCAGTGATTCTGAAATAGTTTTTTTCATGACACATTGTATTTTATGTTATTAGTAAATTTAGGTTGATTTTTTTTACATTTGAAAATATCAGAATTTTGGCAAAATTTTTGAAAATGTTACATTTTTAAAACTTTCAATTTTTATTTCTTTGAACTAATTAGTCATGCTGTAAAAAAAAAAAATAATAAATAGCATTTCCCATATGTCTAATTTATATCTGCATTATTTTTCAAACATCTTTTTATTTTGTTAGGATTTTAGAAAGGTTAAAATTTTAGTAACAATTCCTTATTTTTTCAAGAAATTTACAAAACCTATTTCTTTAGAGACCTATTCAGACTTAAATTAACTTTGCGGGGCCTACATATAGGAAACTCCCCATAAGCAATACTGTGGTGAATCGTGACCTGAACCTGGCAGCTCCACAGCGCCTCCTGTTAAACCCAGGTCAGTCAGAGAACTGCCTGAGGATAAAGAAGGGCCGCAGCTGCCTTGCCTGTGCTGGTTTATTAAGGCACCCCTCAGTGAGTGTGGTATATGTCTTCTAGCCCGCAGCCAGAAGCACATATAATCTCTTCCACCCCGTCACTGCCAGAGGCCCTGAATAACCCCAAGCACAAATGCTGCCACCAGCTCCTCTTTAATATAAGTCCGGTCCGTGGTCGGGCTTATATTGGGTCAGGAACCAACCCAGGTAGCGTTATATGAGCACACGGACGTGGGGAATCGTGATCAAGATAAAAAGAGCAACTCAAGATTAAATTTATATATTTAATCACCCTAATGGTACACTATATTTAATATTTACAGTTATTATTCAGATGTTACAAATATTACAGTCAGATATGCCAATAAAAGGAGGAATGGAATACACAGAATTACATACACGTGAGCAGTTACCTTAGTGCTGATGGCTCCACAAGGGCGGCGTGGTGCTCATCTGTTCCTGGGTAATCTCTGGCCTTGATGGAAAAATGCCCATTCAGAAGAAATACAAGGTGGAGATGGGGCAGATGATTTTTATACACTATGGGTTGCCCCTGTCTCCACCCATCTCACACCTCTGGGATGTCTCACAACTCCCACCCCTCTGAGGGGAGATATGGACACCCGAATTCTATGATGTTCCCTAGCCGGGTCCATGGGCATCGCAGACAGAAGATAATACTTTCATATTTTTAGTTATGATTTTATCTTCGTCTGGATATGAAACACGCCTGCCTTGAGAACACCCTACCAGCCAATATCCTGTTTACATGGCTTCCAGTCACCCTACATTCATGTGAATACCAGCTCTATTTCCGTCTAGATGTGTGGAATTCATTTTTATATTCGATAGCATCACAGGGTGGACGGCTTATGAGATATTAAGGTTATAGTCACGGTGCCTTCCAGTCTGCGCCTGAAAAGGAATTTCCTCTCTTCTGCCATTTGGAAAGTGTCACCTAGTTTTACATCTCCTCAGAAGTCCAAGACACCTGGCTAAAATACCTTCCTAGCTGATTGCATATCAAAGTTGAGGATGGGTCCTGCTGTGTGGACAGTCAGCTTTCATCTACATACTAATTACTCTACCATTTGCCAGTGCAAGGGTGGGGGGCTTCTCTCCTTGTGAGTGAGATGTGTCTTCAATTTGCTTCCTGGATGTAATATGGGGATATGAAACAATATTCATCACACCTCCCCCTCTTAGACGGCGCTAGGGGGTAGCACATTCCTGTGTTCCCCCGCACGCCCGTCCGCTACCTCCCCTCGCCGGGATAACCCATCAGCGTTACCGTGGTCCCGGCCCCTCCTGTGGCGAATGGTGAAGTCGTATTGCTGGAGCGCAAGGCTCCAGCGCAGCAACCTCCCATTTGTCCCAGAGACCGAGTGTAACCAGCTGAGGGGGTTGTGGTCCGTCTCCACGATGAAGTGGCGTCCGTACAAGTATGGCTGCAGACGCTGCAGGGCCCACACAATTGCCAGACATTCCTTTTCCATCGTGGAGTAGGCCACCTCTCTCGGCAATAGCTTCTTGCTCAGGTACAAAACAGGATGTTCCTGACCTGTGGTGTCAACCTGGCTGAGCACCGCCCCGAGGCCAAAGTCGCTGGCGTCGGTCTGTACCACAAACGGCCATGCAAAGTCGGCAGCTTGTAGTACCGGGGAGTTGGAGAGGGCAGCCTTGAGTGCGTGGAAGGCCGCCTCGCAATCAGCGGTCCAGTTGACCGCAGATGGCAGCTTTGCCCTGGTGAGGTCCGTCAGGGGCTTCGCTAGGGCACTATAGTGTGGAACGAACCTCCTATAGTACCCAGCAGTCCCAAGGAACGACATCACTTGCTTTTTGGTCCTTGGGGTGGGCCAGGAGGTGATGGCTTCCACCTTCCCAGGCTCTGGCTTCACTGTCCCCCTGCCTATCCGGTGACCCAGGTAAAGGACCTCACTCATGCCCAGCTGGCACTTCTCTGGCTTGATGGTCAATCCTGCCTGGTGGATCCGCCTAAGCACCTGCGCCAGATGCTCCAGGTGATCCTCCCAGGTGGGGCTGAAGACGGCAATGTCGTCCAGGTACGCGGCCGCGTACCCTTGGAGTCCCTGGAGCAGGATATCGACCATCCGCTGAAAAGTGGCAGGGGCATTCTTCATGCCGAATGGCATGACCGTGGACTCGTACAGTCCGAAAGGGGTGATAAAGGCAGAGCGTTCCCGTGCCTGGCGGGTCAGGGGAATCTGCCAATACCCCCGGCTCAGATCCATTATGGTCAGGTACCTTGCCCCGGCCAGCCGGTCGAGCAGATCGTCGATGCGTGGCATAGGGTACGCATCGGTGACTGTGACAGCGTTGAGCCCACGGTAGTCCACGCAGAACCGGGTAGTTCGGTCCTTCTTAGGGACGAGGACTACGGGTGAGGCCCACGCGCTGTTGGATGCCTGGATCACCTCCAGCTTCAGCATCTCGTCGATCTCCTGGCGCATTTGCTGCTGCACCTCGGGAGCGGTCCGATAGGCTGAACGCCGGATCGGGGGGTGATCCCCAGTGTCCACATGATGGACGGCAGACTGAGTCCTTCCGGGCAGGCTGCTGAACAGCTCCCGGAAGGGGTGAAGTGTGGCCCACAGCTGGGACCGTTGGTCCTCCGAAAGCTGTCGGCCAAGCTCCACATCCTCAATGGACCCTCCCGCCTTAACCTGGGCGAGCATGTCCAGGAGGGTGTCTGCCTCCCCCTCCTCGGGCAGGTTGCACACTGGGTGGGCGCAGGCCTCCCGCTCATGATGAGCCTTCATCATGTTCACGTGAAAGGCCTTACGCCTCCCACGGGCCTGGTCCAGGGTGACCAGGTACGTCACAGGGTTGAGCTGCTGGTGCACGAGATATGGGCCTTCCCAGGCTGCCTGAAGCTTGTTCTGCAGTACAGGGACCAGTACCCACACCTTTTGACCCACCTGATAGGTCCTCTCACAAGCGTTCTGGTCGTACCACCGCTTCTGGTCGGCCTGGGCTTGCTCCATGTTGTCGTGTACCAGCTGCGTCAAGGCCTGCATTTTGTCCCGGAAGCGCATGACATATTCAACAACCGACACTCCGGGGGCAGCCAAGTCCCCTTCCCAAGCTTCTTTCACTAAGGCCAGGGGCCCCCGCACACGTCGTCCATACAGGAGCTCAAAGGGTGAGAACCCTGTTGAGGCCTGGGGGACCTCCCGGTAGGCAAACAGCAGGTGCGGCAGATACCGCTCCCAATCATTCCCATGGGAGTCGACCAGCATCCTCAGCATCTGCTTCAGAGTGCCATTGAACCGTTCGCACAGACCATTCGTCTGTGGATGATAAGGACTGGCCTTGAGCTGTTGCACCTGTGTTTGCCGACAGAGGGACTCCATCAGCTGCGACATGAATTGGGTCCCCCGGTCAGTGAGCATTTCTTGGGGAAAACCCACTCGGGAGAAAATCTCCAGCAAAGCGGTGGCCACCTTGTCAGCCCGGATGGATGACAAGGCTACCGCTTCTGGGTACCGTGTGGCATAGTCCACTACCGTTAGGATGAAGCGTTTCCCAGAGCGGCTGGTAGTGGACACCGGTCCAATCAGATCTACCGCCACCCTCCGGAAAGGCTCGTCAATGATTGGCAGGTTGACCAGGGGCGCTTTTGGGTGCCGCCCCACCTTACCCACTCGTTGACAGGTATCACACGAACGGCAGTAGGCGGCCACGTCGGTCCCCAACTTAGGCCAGTAGAAATGCTGAGAGAGCCTGGACCTGGTCTTGGCGATCCCCAGGTGTCCGGCCATCGGAATCTCATGCGCAACCCGCAACAACTCCGCCCTGAATGGGTAGGGTACCACTAGCTGTCGGTCCCTGGGCCACGCCTCCGGTGAGCCCTGCTGGACCGTTTCTCGGTACAGCCGTCCCTGGTCCAAGACCACCCGCTCGCGGTCGGACTCCAGGGGAGGCTGTGCCGCCTGTTCCTTAAGAGCTTTCAGGCTGTCATCTGCTTCCAACGCAGCCTGAAACTCCTGACTTGACATGGCCAGAGTGGATGGGACCACCCCGTCCGTAGTCAGTTCCCCAGGACCTGTCTCCTGGCCTCCGTCTGACTCCGCAGCCGCTTGGTCTGAAGGAGGGAAGCCGTCGGACCTCTGCGAGGTCCCCTGGGCTCTGGCACCCCCACTCCTGGTGACAGCAGCTATGGCTGCTGTAACCATGGGCAATGCCTGCTTCCCCTCCGCTCCTGACCAAGTCGCCGGTTCAGGCGGACTATCCTGGCCTCCTGACATCCCGGTGGTGGGGGGTTCCTGCCCTGGGATCTCACCTGGTGGCTTCACTTCTCCTGTGACAGCCCCATACTCCCCGACATGTTCCACCCCTTGCAGCTCCTCAGAGCGCAGCGTCTGGGCCTTACCTGGCAGCACCACATTCCCTGTGGGTACTCCGACCTCGACCGCTGACTCCCTGGCTACAATACCTGGCTGATTACAGCAGAGAGCAGTGTCACAGCCATCTGTGTCTGCTCCTTCTGCAGCTCTCAGCCCCCTCAGCCCCCTCTGTCTCCCCTCTGAGAACAAAAGGTGAGCTGGCTGATCCTGGCCTAAGGCCATTCTACAATTCTCTTTATGTTCCTCCCCCCTCCCTGTCACTGTCAGCCCTTTGTGTTCTGTGTTGTGTGGAGTGTCACTGCAAACATCATCAACATCGTCATTAATAACATCATCATTAATAACATCATCCCCATCAACACCCCCAAAATTGGACTGTACACATTCTGGTGGATCAGAACTGGGGAGGTCAGTGGCCACATACTTGGACACTAGCCGCCCCAAGTCTGACCCAAGCAATACATTTGCCGGAATATTAGCAGAGACCCCCACCTCCCTCACTCCCCTCCCCGCACCCCAGTCCAGATAAACCCTGGCAACAGGCAATGCGGGTTCCACGCCTCCAATTCCGGAGACGGCGAGGGACTTTCCGGGGATCAAGTCCTGGGGGGAGACCATCTCTGGTCGCACCAAAGTCATCTCTGCGCCGGTGTCCCGCAGTCCCATGGCCACTGAGCAGCCTATGGTGACGGGTTGGAAATTGTCAAGGGACCTACCACCACCCCCACCCACACACAAAACAGTGGCCGTTTTTGGGGACGGTGTCTTATGGCGCTGAGGACACATGGCCTTGAAGTGTCCTGGTTGGTTGCAGAGGTGACACCGTCTGGGTTCTGCTGCCAACCTGGAGAGGGGAACATGGGGTAATAGAGGGGCTGCCCCCTGCATTCTGGGGGCTGGGGTCACGGGTGCAGGGTTGATCTTACCCCCTCTCCAGGTGCTGCTGCTGGTCCTCCTGGTCTCAGGTACTCGGTTGTTGGTGTACTCGTCTGCCAGGACCGCTGTCTCACAGGCCCCCTTCGGTTTCCGGTCGCGGATGAACTGTTGAAGGTCCTCGGGACAGTTCCACAGGAATTGCTCCATCACGAACAACTCCTGGATCTCCTGGGCTGTGCTGCGCTCCAAACCTTTGATCCAGTGGTCAGCTGCTCTCAGGAGGGCCCGCATGTGGTCGGTCCAGGTTTCCTTTGGACCCCTCTGCAGGTTCCGGAACTTCTTGCGGTAGGACTCCGGGGTGAGGTTGAACTGTCGGATCAGGGCCTTCTTGATGCTCGCATAATCCTGCAGCTCCCCGGCAGGGAAGTCCTCCAAGGCTTTCATGGCGTCACCCCTCAGACGGGGGGTCAGGTACTGGGCCCACTGGCCTGAGTCCAGGTTGTACTGCCTGCAGGTCTGCTCAAAGGCCAGCAGAAAAGAATCCAGGTCTCCGCCTGCCTCCAGAAGGGGAAAGTTCTCAGCTCGGACCTTCGGTGGCTTGGGCTCCTGGTTGGCTGGAACGGGCTGCGAGATCCCGAGCTGAGCCAAGCGGAGCTGGTGCTGGCGCTCTGCAGCCTCACGTCGCTCTGCAGCTTCACGCTCTGCAAGTCGCTCTGCAGCTTCGCGCTCCGCAGCCTCACGTCGCTCTGCAGCTTCACGCTCTGCATGTCGTTCCGCAGCTTCACGCTCCACAGCCTCACGTCGCTCTGCAGCTGTCATGAGGGTCTCGTAGGCGCTCTGGTCTCCAGCTACAAGTCGAGCCAGGGCAGCTTGAAAAAGGGCATCCGAGCCCATCTGGCTGGAGCGACCAGCAGGTGGTGATCTGCCCACTGCGGGGCTGAGGACAGGGGGTATTGGCCCCACTGCAGAGTCGATCACTGAAGATTGGCTTCTTGAGGTCCCGTGCATGGGATCCTCCTCGCCTAGACCAACAGTGTCCTCCACCACCTCTTCCATATCAGCCACAGCAAGTGCCCTCTGCAGCGCTTGGCTCCTGGTACCCTGGGCCAGTTTAGCACCTCCTGGTCACTGACACACAGCTGCAACCTGATGCACCCACACACCTTATATTTGCACTCTGACTGTCTAGTGTTGAGTTGATCTTAGGACCCTGACAGCAAAAGCTACTGCCAGCAGTCCTTAGCGTTAGGGAGTTGGGTCCACAACACTATTATCTTGATCCCACCGCTGCCACCACTTGTGGTGAATCATGACCTGAACCTGGCAGCTCCACAGCGCCTCCTGTTAAACCCAGGTCAGTCAGAGAACTGCCTGAGGATAAAGAAGGGCCGCAGCTGCCTTGCCTGTGCTGGTTTATTAAGGCACCCCTCAGTGAGTGTGGTATATGTCTTCTAGCCCGCAGCCAGAAGCACATATAATCTCTTCCACCCCGTCACTGCCAGAGGCCCTGAATAACCCAAGCACAAATGCTGCCACCAGCTCCTCTTTAATATAAGTCCGGTCCGTGGTCGGGCTTATATTGGGTCAGGAACCAACCCAGGTAGCGTTATATGAGCACACGGACGTGGGGAATCGTGATCAAGATAAAAAGAGCAACTCAAGATTAAATTTATATATTTAATCACCCTAATGGTACACTATATTTAATATTTACAGTTATTATTCAGATGTTACAAATATTACAGTCAGATATGCCAATAAAAGGAGGAATGGAATACACAGAATTACATACACGTGAGCAGTTACCTTAGTGCTGATGGCTCCACAAGGGCGGCGTGGTGCTCATCTGTTCCTGGGTAATCTCTGGCCTTGATGGAAAAATGCCCATTCAGAAGAAATACAAGGTGGAGATGGGGCAGATGATTTTTATACACTATGGGTTGCCCCTGTCTCCACCCATCTCACACCTCTGGGATGTCTCACAACTCCCACCCCTCTGAGGGGAGATATGGACACCCGAATTCTATGATGTTCCCTAGCCGGGTCCATGGGCATCGCAGACAGAAGATAATACTTTCATATTTTTAGTTATGATTTTATCTTCGTCTGGATATGAAACACGCCTGCCTTGAGAACACCCTACCAGCCAATATCCTGTTTACATGGCTTCCAGTCACCCTACATTCATGTGAATACCAGCTCTATTTCCGTCTAGATGTGTGGAATTCATTTTTATATTCGATAGCATCACAGGGTGGACGGCTTATGAGATATTAAGGTTATAGTCACGGTGCCTTCCAGTCTGCGCCTGAAAAGGAATTTCCTCTCTTCTGCCATTTGGAAAGTGTCACCTAGTTTTACATCTCCTCAGAAGTCCAAGACACCTGGCTAAAATACCTTCCTAGCTGATTGCATATCAAAGTTGAGGATGGGTCCTGCTGTGTGGACAGTCAGCTTTCATCTACATACTAATTACTCTACCATTTGCCAGTGCAAGGGTGGGGGCTTCTCTCCTTGTGAGTGAGATGTGTCTTCAATTTGCTTCCTGGATGTAATATGGGGATATGAAACAATATTCATCACAAATACCATTTTAAAAACTGCAGCCCTCAAATACTTCAAAACTGCTGTCAAGAATTGTTTTAACAAATTTGGTGCTGCACAGTAATTAATGCAACATGTAATGAAGGAAAACATAATAATTTCTCTGCTAAAATATGGCTTTACCCCCAATTTTTTTCAATTTTACAAGGAATAGAAAGAAAAAATAGACACCACAATTTGGTACCGAGATTCTTCTGAGCACGCTAAAATCTCACGTGTGCTCAGAAACCTCAGTTTGGTCTTTCAAAATATAATTGATACCTTTTATACTGTATAATGATCTGATGAGCCAATCATTAGTCTAGCTCTAATGAAAGATTAGGGCTAGTTCTCTTGTGTTTCTGGCACATTTACCACAGAAATTAAAGTGTCAGCATCTCATCTCAGCCAGGTATATCTTTTGTAGATATATCTGAGATATGTGAACATATTACAAAGGTTCTTTCCTTATTATTCTCACTTGGGGTTAGGAATCTTTACTTAAAGAGGACCTGTCACCTTGCCGTTTGGCCACCTGCCCCTCAGGGGGTGTGGCCAAACGGCAAGTTCTGAAAGAAAGAAAAAACCTCTGTTTAATGCTGCTGAAGAGGGAGAGAATGATTGGCAGCTGTGGGCAGATTAAACATGCAGGGGGTGTGAATCTGCCCTTCGGCTCCTGCCCCTAGCCACTTCCTTAATGGCTGCAGCAGGTAAGTTTTCTAAGTGTATTATCTCGGGGTACAGGGCTGCTCAAGTGCTGGGGGACCCCTTGCCTGGATGCTGCAGACATGCTGCAGTGCTGTAATTAGATCACCATGCATGGTTTGGTGCAGGTCCTCTTTAAGGAATCATAGGAAGGTAGAGTTGGAAGTGACCTCGCAGGTCATGTGGTCCCTCGTCCTGCTCAAGGCAGGATTCACTAAATCATCCCAGACTGATGTCTTCCCAGCCTCTGTGTGTAGACTTCCATTGAAGGGGAACTCACCACCTGTCATGGCAGTCTGTTCCACTCATAGCACAGTGTGCATTAACTTTCTTCGATTATTACATTGGGATCCTAGACCAATACCTTCATTTGCATTTCCATAATTCACTACATCTGAGTGCACACCAATTACTAAATATATGTTCCGTGCATTGATCACCCTCACTGGCCAAAACTTTTCTGTAATATCCAATCTGTCTCTCCTCTCATTCAGTTTCATCACATTGTTTCTAGTCTTTCCTTGTGAATATGGGAATAAAGCTGATACCTCCAAAGTGTGACATTCCTTGAGATATTTGTAGACAGCTATTAAGTCTCCTCTCAGTATTCTTTTTTGCAAGCTAAGCATTTCCAAATCCTGCAACCATCCCTCATAGAACATGGTTTGCAGACCGGTCACCATTCTGGTTGCTCTTCTCTGAATTTGCTCCAATTTGTTGATGTCTTTTTTAAAATGTGATGCCCAGAACTGGACACAGTATTTAAGATGAGGTCTGACCAAAGAGGAGTAGATAATGACTTGACGTGATCTAGACTATATGCTTCTGTTAATACATCCCAGAATTGTGTTTTTCTTTTTTACTGCTGTATCACACTGATGACTCATGTTCAGTCTGTATCTATTAGTATACCCAAGTGCTTTTCACACGTGCTGTTGCTTAGCCCTATTTTTATCATTCTGTGTATGCTGTTTTCATTTTTTTGCCCAGATATAGGACTTTGCATTTTTCCCTGTTATAAACCCTTCTGTTAGTTGCTGCCCACTGTTCCAGTTTGTTTAGATCTTTTTGAATCCTCTCTCTCTTCTCTAGTATTAGCAATTCCTCTTAGCTTTGCATCATCAGCAGATTTAATCAGTTTACCCTCAATTCCTTCATCTAAATCATTGATAAAAATGTTGAACACTGGGGTCCAGAACAGAGCCTTTTGGTACCCCACGAGAGATTATCCCAACTGGATGTGCAGCCATTTATGACCACTCTTTGGGTCCGATCACTAAGCCACTCATGAATCCTCCTACCTCCTAACAGTTGCCATGTCCACACTTGTTAATTTTTTCAATAAGGAGGGTATGAGATACTTTGCCAAATACTTTATAATCATTCTACTCTTGTAGTAATAGCAATCAGCTCTCTGTGCAGGGACATGTATTAATGAACAGCTGCCAATAAGATGAGACAGAATTGCAGGGCTAGGAAGAAAAGAGAAGCCAGACCCAATCAGGAGATAGGAGTTGTGTTTTAGACAACCCCAGGCTCCTTGTAGTCAGTGTCATCACAGATCACAACTCTGCCTAAGGCTGGCTTCACATTTGCGCATGATGCACGGCGTATCTGAGCGCAGCAAAACGCAGGCGCTATGCGCTCCTATGTTTAACATGGGAACGCATAGTGCCTGTTTGTGGCTGTGTTCAGCTGCGTTTGCGTTTGGCTGCGCATAATTTATGAGCAGCCGAACACAAAATGTTGGATTTTTTGTGCGTAGCTGTGTGCTTGCTTTATACACAAGCAGACAGCTGCGCACAGAAAATGAATGGGATTCAATCTGTGCGCATTGCCATCTGCTGGCAAGCGCACAAACGCTGCGGAAGATGACCTCCTCCGAGGTTATCTGCATGTGAATCCTGTCTCGCAGTTCTCTTCTTTTTCTTTCTTCTTCTTTCTTCTACTTTCTCTTCTTCTTCTTCTTTCTTCTTCTTCTCTCTCCCTGCCGCCGCTGCTGGTTCATTTAGAATAGCCGGCAGGAAAGCCGGGCGGTGAAGTTGGCTTTCCCGCCCCGCTATTTCAAATGAACAGCTGATGAAGTTAGCTGTTCATCAGCTGTTCATTTGAAATAGCGGGGCGGGAAAGCCGACTTCACCGCCGGCTTTCCTGCCGGCTATTCTAAATGAACCAGCGGCGGCAGGGAGATCAGTGGCGGCGGCCGGGAGGAAGACATCAGCGACGGCTGCCTGGATCTCCACCGCTGATCTCCGCCTCCCGGCCGCAGCCTCTGATTGGGTGGCCGGGCCGCCTCACTAACATTTTCATGTGAACGCATGCGTTCACATGAAAATGTTTGCGTTCGGCACTGCGCATGCATATGTGCTGCATACGCTGCAGTGCCAAACACAAATGTGAACCCGACCTTAGTGTAGAGGTGATAGAAAAGAATCAAACAGCAAGCACATAATAATTCCCTTTGGTGATGATTTATATGCAGTACTGTATGTCAGCTTTAATAAGAATGTCTGTCATCATGATAAGAATATTACCTTATATATCATAATATTGAAACTTCCATACTTGTGGATTTTCTTTTTTTAGTCATACTGGTTAAAGCTTTATACTGTAGGGTTAGTATTCCTTTAATGCAATCTCCTGCATGCACTGTTTAGTTGCTATGAATAATTCAAGAAAAGAGACCTCTTAACATTTGTCATCTGTTACTTGCCCACAGACACTGGGGTTGAGTCACAACAACCATGGGGTTAGTACAGTAATACATGACTCACTGTAAGTGAAATTATAATGATGTAGTGCTGGATTTTACATTTTAACTGTTATGTTGCAATAGAACATTTATTAAAAATATGGATGCAAATAAAATAAGGTAGTGAGGTACTGTTCATCTCACATATAATATTAGGAATTATGTACTAGACAGAAGATAACACTAAAACTCCTAATATCCTAATAACAGACAAGTAATACTCTATCTGCATTGTGTTATTGACTCATCGGCCATGAATAATGTGGATAAAGGTCACATACATTGAATAGGTGAAACAGCAGAGACAGCACTACTCATGTACAGAGGACAGTATGAATAGTTCTGCCCTGTGCTAACAATGATTTCTGAATATCTGCATATCAATATAATATAATAAATGTAATATGCAAAGATATATTTCTTATTCAAGATATTTTTATTGGGCTTTCATAAGGTTGGGGTGGGGGAAAGGTAAAGTAAAGTTGGGTGTCAAACCTGGAAAAAAAAGGGATCAAGGTGGGGTGCTGGTCTCTGCATACCGGGTATTATGACTCCACACACAGTGCACTGTGCTCTGTTGCTGGCTAGTTACTGTTGATCTGAGCCAGAGACAGAGTGTGCTGTCATTGTGCACATTGCATGGTGCACAGCATGCTTGGACTAGCCCAGCCCCTGAAACTAGCATCACGGATTCGTTTCAAGCAGGCGGCAGAAACTTTGATAGTGACCACAGCCTCTGCCCCCTTATGAAACTTTTTTTTAAGACTTCCTAGTGATGTATCTAATTTCTGCTGTATCCAATCTGACTGTGTGCCCCTCATGTATTTTGATGGTATGACATATTCTCCCATCTGCTTTGTACCTTAAAAATATGCATCTTCTCTCCTCCTGCCCTTGTCTCTGTCTCCTGCTGATCCTGACCCAAATTTTCCTCTTAGCAGTAATTTGTTAATTGTCCCCTAGTGTGGTATATCCTTTCTCCTCTGACTCATCCCCTCTACATACCTGGCATATTGTCTGTTGTTCACAAGAGCTATAAGTAGCAAGGTCTAAGGCCTCTGTGCCTTGGCATCTGTGTCACTTCAAAGTGGCATTTCTAAGTGGACTTCAGAGATATACCAGAGATGTGCCAGAGGTAACCAGAAGGTAACTACTCTACCCATCTACTAACTTTCATTATTTTACTTAGTCCATTACATCAAAATGTCCTTCAGTTCAATGCTTTTATATCTATGTGCGTTAGTCATCCACTTTTACCGCCTCATTCCCCCTCCATCACCCTTTATCCACATCAGCCCCTCTCTACTTCCCTTTACTATGTCCTGCTCCCATACTCTCTTCACCCTACTCAATAAGCTAAGCCCGTCATATTCCAGGGTCTTGCATCAACAAAAACAATGTCATAGAGCCAAGAATTACTCCCTCCTTCTCTTTCTACTACTGCTCATGTCAGGCGATATTTCTCCCAATCCTGGGCCACCCTATTCCAACTTCAAATCCCCCACACCTCACATAGAAATCCCACTAACCTTATTAGCATTACCTGCACAATTTCATCTTCCTCTTTTAAATGTGCAACAAACTTCCCTGTATCCACAACTACTTTCTCACTAACTCTCTTAACCTTTTGGCCCTCACTGAAACCTGGATCCAGGACTCAGACACTGCTTCCCCTGCTGCCATCTCCTATGGTGGTTTACACTTCTCTCATTCCCCGAGACCTGGAAACAGACGTGGTGGTGGAGTTGGCTTACTCCTGTCCCCACAATGTACTTTCCAGGTCATCCCCCCCGGCTCCATCACTCTCATTCCCTTCTTTTGAGGTTCACACCATTAGGCTGTTCCATCCCCTCCCCCTCATACCACCCTAATCTCCTCACTAGCCAACAACTCAAATAAACTCTGACACCTTTCACTCTCTCCTCAGTCCGAAAGTGCAGGCCCCTATCACTGACCTCTGTCCTGATGATCTGGCCTCTTACTTCACAGAAAAAATAGAAAACATCCGTCAGGAAATCAGCTCCCAACCTTCAAGTGTTTCTACTCCCATCTGTCCCTACATCCCCTCAGGCTCACTCTCCATTTTTGACCCAGTCACAGAAGAAGAAGTCTGCAGGCTCTTCTCGTCCTCACGTCCCACTACATGCACCACTGACCCCATTCCCTCATTCCCTCACACCTACTACAGACCCTCTCTCCAGTGTTCACCACTCACTTAACCACGATCTTCAATCTCTCCCTCTCTACTGGCATCTTCCACTCCTCCTTCAAACAATCTATTATTACTCCACTACTAAAGAAAACATCCCTTGACCCATCCTGCACAAATAACTACAGACCTGTCTCCAATCTCCCCTTCATCTCAAAACTCCTGGAGCACCTGGTCTACACCCGCCTCACCCATTACCTCGCCACTCACTCGCTTTTAGATCCATTGCAGTCTGGCTTCCGCCCCTTACACTCTACAGAAACCGCCCTTATCAAAGTGACCAATAAACTTCAGACAGCAAAACATGATGGTTACCACTCTCTCCTTATCCTTTTTGATATCTCTGCAGCTTTTGACACTGTTGACCACTATCTCCTACTCTCTATGCTGCACTCCATTGGCATCAAGGACACGGCTCTCTCCTGGTTCTCTTCCTATCTTTCTGAACGCTCTTTCAGTGTATCATTTTCTGGCTCCACTTCCTCCCCTCTTCCTCTCACTATTGGGGTCCCTCAGGGTTCAGTCCTTGGACCTCTTCTCTTCTCTCTCTACACAGCCCCGATCGGACAAACCATCAGCAGATTTGGCTTCCAGTACCACCTCTATGCTGATGACACACAACTATACACTTCCTCCCCTGACCTTACTCCTGCTCTAATACAGAACACCAATGACTGTCTAACCACAGTCTCCAATATCATGTCCGCTCTCTATCTGAAACTCAACCTTTCCAAAACTGAACTTCTTCTGCTCCCACCCTCTGCCAACCTCCCTAAACCTGACATCTCTCTGTGTGCGGCACCATGATAACGCCCAGTCAGCAGGCTCGCTGTCTCGGTGTTATGATGGACACTGATCTCTCCTTCACCCCATATATACAATTTATCACCCGCTCCTGTTGCTTGCACCTGAAATATATCTCCAGAATTCGCCCTTTCCTCACCATGGAAACAACTAAAACCCTCACCGTGGCCCTGATTCATTCCCGCCTTGACTACTGTAATTCTTTATTAGCTGGCCTCCCCCGCAGTAAGCTTTCCCCTCTCCAGTCTATCCTCAATGCAGCAGCCAGGATCACCTATCTAGCAAACCGTTACTCAGATGTTTCTGCACATTAAGCAACTGAAGATCGCTCTATGCAGCTGCTACATCACAGGATACCTGGAGAATGGGGTTACATTTAACCTCAAGATATCTTGGCAAGCAAGTCAAAGGAGGTCCAACTTTTTACAACTTTTTTGTCACAATCATTGTAGCTTGTTTTGCCACAATGTGGCAGCAACATTGAGCAATCTTTGGCTGCACAACCTGTTTCAACAAAGTCATCACGTAGCCCTAGCCTTATACTACTGGGAACTTCTTATCTTCCACAAGAGCTTTTGGGTTCCTCAAAAACCAGAGCTTGACTGTAAAACATCTGCATAGCTAGCTGCTATACCCCTGCACCATTAATATTCCAATTTTCAAAGCAATACTGAATATGGACCATCACAAAGTAGAAATTGGTGCAGAGTTGTCAAACCTGTCGATATTGAGTAATCTGTGGTCTTACAGCAGTTTCCTGACTCTCGGCAAACACATCAAGGGGGTAAAAGAATGTAGCGTATGTTAAACTTCAATGCCCATTCTTTTTGCCCTCAGGGACATAAGCCAAAGCTTTATATACGAGAATATTTTTTTCCTTTTCCAAGCTGAAAATATAAGTGCTCTAGGCTGATCTGATGAGGAGTGGTGGGGAAGATGGGATTCATTTACAAGTAATAAAAGTGTACAGGCACTTTAAAGGGAACTTGTAACATTAACTGCGATAAAATTGGTGGTCAGAATGTTATACATTAGGAGAAACAGACAGGTTAATGTATACTGTAGTTCATCAACAAGTTATATGCCACATGGGTGACATGGTGGCTCAGTAGTTAGCACTGCAGCATTGCAGAGCTGAGGTCCTGAGGTCCTGGATTCAATTCCCACCAAGGACAACATCTGAATGGAGTTTGTATGTTCTCCCCATGATTGCGTGGGTTTCCTCCCAAATTACAAAGACATACTGATAGGATATTTAGATTGTGAGCCTCAATGGGGACAGTATTACTGATGTATGTAGAGTGCTATGGAATTAATAGCGCTATATAAATTAATAGCACTATAAAAATTATCTATTCAATAAAGGGCAGCTATGTGTATGCACACTTATACAAAGAAGGCTGTCAATCATTAAATGGACCGCCCACCAGATTCCTAAACCCAAAATAAGCATATATTTAAATAATGAGTTACAAATTATATTGAATCTTCTCACAACAATCTACATTTGCACTCAAAATTATTCAACCCCATCTGCAAATTACGTTTATTAGTAAAATTTACAAACTTTTTTCTGTTAACCAATCAAATAAGAACATCTTAAAATAAACAACTTAATGAATAAAAAAAAAACTGGTTACGCTTTACTATGGCAGCGGTGAGCTCACCACTTACTATACAGCAGGTCTCAGCCCAGTCATAGCGCTGCAGTATAGTAAGCAGTGAGGTCACCGATATCATAGTAACTGCTAATACCTCACCGCATAGTATATAACAGTGCTAAGACCTGCGCTATTGTATCGCCCTCAGGGCTGTGGGTTACTCGGGACTGGTACCCGCTGTCTGTTCACAGGGGGAATGTCATGGTAATGGCCGTGGACTAGTTCCGTGGCCCTGGAGGGACTGCAAATAAGAAGGGGAAAAATAAATAAAAATGAATGTCACTGTGACGCCACCTGCGGTATGCGGCCAGATGTGACCACCGCTGCTTGCTTCACCTCAAGGGTATGATTATGGGACGCAGCAAGGTGATAAGCCCTCCACAGATAGGGCTAGGTTGATCCCTGGGCCGGTGGTAATAGTTGTTACTGGTGAAGTTGTTGTGAGGTGATGTTGGGGATGTACTTTATACTGACCGGTGCCCTTTAGATCTCCCAAGATCGACCTTTCCTCAGATGCTGGTCTCCACAGCCATGGACCTTCAATAAATACTCTCACACTTGTTTCTGGTTTAACCTGGTACTTTACTCACTGCTCTTAGTTCACACAGTGAGCTTTTACAGTGAGCGTACCGGTAGCCGGTAAGCAGCTGGTCTGGTTCACCAAAGCACCCCCTTTCTTTTGCCTTTCTGGGTCTCTCTCCTCAGGACCGCTCACATCCTCAGGGCCAACAGTCGCGGACTTCCCAAGGGGGTCCTCTCCCTAACCCCCAAGTCCTATGTCAGGCTTTTCCTAGGTGTGACGGTCTGTTCGGTTTCGCGCATAGAGACCCTTCACCTCACCGGTTAATCTGTGGCAAGGGCTTGAAGCTGCCAACCACTTTTACAGGGCCAGTACCCTATGACGGCAGGTTGGTTGCCATCCTCGTCTACATTGAGGAAATGCAGTTTGTCTGCAAAAGCCAATCACAGAGGTTCTCACAGAGTCTGAGCATCTGTGATTTGTTGTGGACGGTCAGTGTAGTGAATATGCATGAAACTTAATAGACAAGCGGGACACTGGTAAGCCTGATGAGAGATAGAGAGACAGAGGGAGAGATAGAGATAGACCGCAGACATGTTCTGGGCATGTGCACAGTGAAATCAAGATCAGTATCGTCCTTTCAAGGACGGATGCACCACAATTGTAAAGCTTCTATGGTTTTTACGCTGTGAGATGCATCAGGATGCATGAGGATTTTTCATGCTCACTGAAATCGCAATATGCTGCGTTCAGGGAGAACATGAAAGAAATACAGACAGACGGATGCGCCTAGAAACTGATACCTACTCATGTCCATTCATCCCCATGTTAAATATAGGGGTGCATGATTGATCGTATGCATACAAATTTGGACAGATAGCTTCGCTAATTACAAAAATGCTGGTGTGAAACCAGCCTTAGAGACCTTGTGAATGACATCAGTACTGGTTTTAAGCAATATTAAACAGAAGCAATAGTAGTAGAGAATGATAATACAGAGAGCGTTTCTTATAAACCAAACAGTAGGAAGAGATAGATTTACAGTGTTCTTGAATGTTTACATATGCGAAGATCAATAGAAAGAAGGTTTAACTAATATAAAATTGTTATCTGCCATTGATAGCATCCATCACTATTAACAACAGAGAAAATTCCTCCAATCAATCTTTACAAATGATGTGTGCTCTATTCACTTGTGTCAAAAGACGCCAATAACTCTAGAGTGATGAGAGATTAATGGCACCGCAGAACAAATGCTGAACCGCAACAATATCATCTTCCCTCCAGCTTCCTTCACTGCAACAATATAATTCACACTACAGGGAAAAGCTCGTTCTTATCAGCCGGCAACAAGGTGACAGATAGTGTGGAAAAATACAAGCCCCCAAAAAGTATTTATTACAGGTACAATCTGTGATCAGAAAGTAAGCGCTAACTATTTAATTAGCACACTAATTAGTGACAGGCAGTGTTGGAAGGCTTCAGATATCCTCAGACGAACGTAAAGATAAAATGCCTAATTAAACCGCAAGTGTTGGGCTAGTGAATGCCAGGAAGGACAGATGTGCAGGATATTGGGTATTGTGCCGCCAGATAGCAGAAGTTATCACAATCCTGTCATTATGTCAGCTCTGCTTGCAGGCGATCTGTAAACATTCAATGCAGATATGAAGGCCGCTTTACACGTTGCGATATCGCAACGCAACATCGATAAAAAGTCACGTGGTGTGGACGTTGCAGTTGATATCGTTTGTGCGTTGTGTCGTGTAAATGGGCAATGCGACGCAAAAACAACCTAACTACAATATTGCAAGAAGATTGTGCAAGCCCTTCAACCGTACGATATTGTATAGGCGATGTGGCAGGATCGTACTATGTGACAGCACAACTGCGATTTAGAGCGCAACTTCCCCTATTCACCCCAATGTTAAATGGTCGTTCTCTGGGTTGCTCATACTCAGTGTGGGAAAGGGGCGTACAACATCGTAGTTGCGTTGCCTGCCGATATCTCCCTGTGTGACATCTACTATGCGATCTTGGACAAGTGCCAAAAACGTGCGCGCTCCCGTGAGATCGTATGCAATATCGGAATGATATTGCGTTGTGTAAAGCGGCCCTTAGTTTATATTACTACAAGTGGGACTGCCATCTTTATGTTCTTTATGTGGGAGGAAAAAAAAACAAAAAAGACAAAGATAAACCTTTGTTATGTTGTCTTTTGAGACCAGCTGATAATTTTGATGGCTCGCTCACACTAGTGTATAACTCAGAGGAGTGCAATGGGATTACATTCAAACCAATGTTATTCAATGAGGCAGTTCTGTGATTTTTTTGAGGAAAAAAATCTCGGCAAGCTGTGGGTGGACGCATAAGTGAGTGGACGGATAAGACTCAACTATTTAAGTCTATGGGTGTGAGAAAAGAATTAGATGCCACAGGGACCATACTAGTAACATCTGTTTTTTTGTGGATACATTGTCATTTTGTAGCATAGGACACTGTAAATGGTTCTGTGTAAATTATTGTAAATGAATAATGGTTGAGAAAAAAACGGATTGCCACACAAATGACGTGAAAAAATTCCTACACTTTTAGATGAAAATTGCAC
Organism: Allobates femoralis; assembly: GCA_033576535.1. NCBI lineage: Eukaryota > Metazoa > Chordata > Amphibia > Anura > Aromobatidae > Allobates > Allobates femoralis. The sequence goes on along the minus strand of JARQOC010000001.1, from coordinate 518,332,708 downwards.
TGATTTTTTTATACACTGATGTGAATATACCCTGAAACTGAGAGCAGGAAGAGGAATCCCCGCTGATCGTATCCTCCCAGTCCAGAGGCACCGCTTTAGGGTTGAAGCAGTAGCCGATTTTCCCAGCAGACAGAACACTAAACTGTAGTGTAATTGCAGAAAATTCAGGCCAACGGGCAGAACCTACCACACCCCAATGTGGAAGAGGGGATAATGGCAACAAGATAAAAAATGTATACAATTCTGTATTTGTGTGCACCTCAGATTAATGGTCAGACAATATTTATGAAAAAATGAAAATAATTTAATAAAAATGCAACGCGTTTTGGGGAAGGACTTTCTCCATCAGTTATACTAAACAATAGTCATTGACCACTTTTTATACAGCTTTAGTAGAGAGATAATTATCAAATAATTACGTAAACTTATAAGGCAGCTGGTAGGCAGTTTGAACAAAACCTAAAAAAAAGGGAAAAAAAAGAGGGGGACATGTAGGGAGTATGATAACATTAAAACATGCATATAGGGAATATTATAAAAAGTAAAATTAAAAAAAATCAAAAAAATTATTTAGGATGGTTCCCCTGAACATAATATATCCTATATACGGTATATAATTTTATTAATCATTAAAAGGTATTCTCTATGCTGATATTCAGACCTTCTGGCTGAGTTTATAAATCCAGAAGCATTCCCAATTAATTAATTTATGGCATCTATTATGGCAACTATCATGGATCTGTTTAACGATTATTAATGTTAATCAAGTGGGGTCTTTTTAGTGTTCTAAAAGGTGTTGTTTGGATACACTATGGTTGGTGAAACCGTGTACTATATTATTCCAATGTTTGTTGAGTCTGCAGTGCAAGGACTGAATGGTTCTGCCCACGTACTGCAACCCACATCTACATACCAACAGATAAACAACATAGGAGGTGCTGCAAGTCAGATTTTGTATTATCTCAAAAACCTCTCCTGTTTTTCGAGTAGAAAAGCTGGATGCACCTTGCTGTATGGTCCCACAACACAGACATTTTTTACTCCCACTTCTAAAACTACCCAACATTTTTATCCTAGATATTCCCAACTGTGATGTTCTTAAATATTTTAGTTTTTCAGACTCTGATTACGTCTGAAAATCACTTGCAGTAATGAAGGGAGATGTTCACCAATTATTGGGTCAATTTTGAGGATAAATCAATATTTCCTCATTAGAGATTTAATCTGACTGTGGGAATTACTGAAGGTGGTAACTAAATTCAATCTGAATTTATTTTTTTTTTGAATGCTGAGCATTAACTATATTGCTACATGTGTTCTGAATTTTTATTAAACAATCCCTCGGTGAGAGGGTGCTGGCCTTTTTTAACGCATCTTTCTGGAGTTTATTGGGGTATTTTTTCTGCCTAAATGTCTTGACAACATAGCTTTAATATACAGTTTTTTGTTAGTCTCCCCATGGTGTATATATAATCTCATATATGTGTCCCTGCTATGTACTGTGTAATGGCCATGTCTGACCATACAGGGACATGGTCTCATCATGCCACATCTTCTGGGAAGGGAGCAAGTATACAAACAATACAGCACATGATCACAGCTGATTCTTCTTGTGAGGTAAAACATTTCTCTGCTTGTATTTAAAAAAAAAATTACCTCAAAGAAAGAATTATTTTGGTTCCCATGTCCCTGTATGGTCAGACACATCCATTACACAGTACATAGCAGGGACACATATATAAGATTATGCTCAGTACACTAAAATCAGGTCCGGGAACCAATCCGATGTTTTCCCGGACCCGTGATCCATAGGCCCCCATGTTAATTGCTGCAGACCGGGTCGGATCCGATTCGGTTTAATTTGGTCCGCTGTGTCAAAAATTGGAACAGTCTCCGATTTCGGGTACAACAAAAAATCAGACAGAATTGGATTCTACACAAATTGGACGGCAATAGAGCACCAATCCGTGGTCATAGCGATACATGGGTCCAAACAACGCAATGTGAAACCAGCCTTAGTGGTAAATTTAGGTCAATATTTTTGTGTTTATTCTGAAAAAAAACCCAGAAATTTGGTGAAAGTTTTCAATTTTCAAACTTTCAATTTTTATACCATTAAACCAGAGAGTTATGTCACACAAAGTAGTTAATAAATAACATTTCCCACATGTCTACTTTACATCAGCACAATTTTGGAAACAATTTTTTTTTGTTAGGAAGTTAGAAGGGTTCAAAGTTCATCAGCAATTTCTCATATTTACATGAAAATTTACAAAACCACTGTTTAGGGATCACATCACATTTGAATTCACTTGGCAGGGCCTATATGACTGCAAACACCCAAAAGTGACACCATTCCAAAAACTGCACACCTAAAGGTGCTCAAAACCACATTCAAGAAGATTATTAACCCTTCAGCTGCGTCACAAGAACTTAAGCAATGTGTAAGGAGAAAATTAACATTTTACTTTTTTCCTCAAAAAATGTTATTTTAGTACCAAAATTTTCTTTTTCACAAGGGTAACGGCAAAAAATGGACCCCATAATATGTAGTGAAATTTCTCCTGAGTACACCAATACCTCATATGTGCTGGAAAACTACTGTTTGGGTGCACGGCAGGGCTCGGAAGGTAGGGAGTTACATTTGACTTTTCACGCAGAAAACTGGCCATTTCAGAAACTAGACCTTCCCAAGGAACATTTGTAGATGAGTAGTGAGCACCTAGATCCCCCAGGTGCTTTGTAGTTTGACTGTGAAAATAAAAAATTACATTTTCTCCACAAAAATGTTCTTTCAGCTGAAATTTTTTATTTCCACAATGGTAACAGGTAAGAATGGACCCTAAATTTGTATTGCAGTTTCTCCTGAGCACGTCGATACCTCACATGTGTTGGAAAACCACTATTTTGGGCACAAGGCAGGGCTCAGAAGAAAGGGAGCACTATTTGACTTTTCAAGCAGAAAATTGGATGAAATTATTATCGGATGCCACATCGTGTTTGGTGAACCCCTGATGTGCCTAAACAGTGAAAAACCCCCACAAGTGACTCCATTTTGGAAACTAGACCCCTCAAGGAACTTTTCTACATGTGTGATGAGCACCTTGAACCCCCAGGTGAGTCACAAAATTTTAGAATGTTGAGCCATGAAACTAAAAAATCATATTCTCTCCACAAAAATTTTGTTTGCGCTTAAGCTTTTTTATTTTTACAAGGTATAAAGGAGAAAATGGATGCCAAATTTTGTTGCGCAATTTCTCCTGAGTACACCGATACCCCACAAGTGGTGCAAAACTACTGTTTGGATGCACGGCAGGGCTCAGTAGGGAGGGAGTTTCATTTGACTTTTCAAGCGGAAAATTGTCTGGAATAGTTAGCTGATGCCGTGTCATGTTTGGAGAGGCCCTGATGTGCCTAAAGAGTGGAAAGCCCCCAAAACAGACCCCATTTTGGAAACTAGATGCCTCAAGGAACTTTTCTAGATGTGTGGTCAGCACCTTGAACTCCCAGGTGCTTCACAGTTTGGCTGTGAACATAAAAAAAAAAAATCACATTTTTTCCACCAAAATTTTCTTTCAGCTGAAATGTTTTTATTTTCACAAGGGTAACAGGAAAAAGTGGACCCCAGAGTCTGTAGGGCAATGTCTCCTGAATACGTCGATACCCCATACGTGGCAGAAAAACACTGTTTAAACGCATGGCAGGGTTTGGAAGGGAAGGATTGCCATTCGAATTAAAATTTGGCTGGAATCATTGGCAGACACCATGTTGCATTTGGAGAATCCCTAATGTGCCTAAAAAGTGCAAACCCCCACAAATGACACCATTTTGGAAATTACATCCTTCAATGAACTTATCTAGATGTGTGGTGAGCACTTTGAACCTCCAGGTGCTTCACAGAATTTTACAACACTGAGCCGTGAAAATAAAAAAAACACATTTTTCCCCAGATAAATATTTTAGCCCCAAATTTTGTATGTTCACAAATGCAACAGGAGAAAATGCACCATGCAGTTTGTTGTGCAAAATCTCTTGAGTATATTGATACCTCATATGTAATTGAAAACGACTTTTGAGGAACTATGCAAAGCTAAGAAAGGAAGGAGCGCCATATTGGATTTCAGATTTAGCTGAAATGGTTTGGGGTTGCCATGTCCGCTAACAGAATCTGGACCTTGGTGGAGACCTGTGTTTTTGTGGGTTGAGTTGAATGCTATTGGTGGCAATTTGGGTAAAGAACATTTTGGATTAGTCCACATTTATCCTGTGCTCTAAGCTGAGCACTTACATTTGAGTTTCCAGCTACATCTCTAAAATACAGGATTCAGGTGAAGCCCCCAATGAATCCATTCACTAATGAGCCATCAGAGTTACTCTGGACTATGTTTGACCTCTGTTCAGTGCTGCTCTTCTTTTTAAAGCGCACAAAATTGTGATTGTCCGCATTTTTGCGCACGCCTAAAAAAAGACACAGAAAAAGATGGACACTGCAGGATCACAGGTCAGATGGGAGATCAAAGTGACTTTATCAACCTCATTGCAGTGAATTTTCCTTTGTGAATTTTGTCTGAATCACATATTTCAGAGATGTACACATAATCACTGGCGTAGAGCGCAGGATAAACGTACTGCAATCTTTGGGAAGCAGAATATACAAATCAACATCTTCTATGGCTTACATCAGAGGTCCCCAACTCCAGGCCTCAAGGCCCACCAACAGTGCAGGTTTTCAGGATTTCCTTAGTATTGCACAGGTGCTAATGTGATCATATGCAAAGGTCATGATTCCAAGCCCTGTGCAATACTAAGGAGATCCTGAAAACCTGCACTGTTGGTGGGCCTTGAGGCCTGGAGTTGGGGACCTCTGGCTTACATGGCTTTACTATTATTTTTACACCTTTGTAGTATAAGTGATTAGGTGGCTTTATTCGTTAGATCGGTACGATCACAGTGCCACCAGATTTATATAGTATTTTTTTAGGTTTGGCTACTGTCGCGCTAAAAATGCTTTTTTACATAATAATGTTTTTTTGCTTCACTAAATTTTTAAGGCGGCAGTCTTTCTTTATTTTTCTGCCGACAGCCATGTGAGGGTTTGTGTATTGTGGGATGAATTGGAGGTTTTATTGGTATCACTTTGGGCCACATAATGTTTTTTGATTGCTTTCTATTCCGCTTTTTATGAGGCAGAATCAAGAAGAAACAGAAATTCAGGATTTTTTTTTTTACGCTGGTCACCGTATCATGAAAGTGGTCACAGCTTTATTCTCCAGGTTAGTACAAACACAGCGATAAATCATTTATATATATTTTTTTGGTTTTGCGGCTTTTACACTAATAAAACAATTTTATGGAAAAAATAATTGTTTTTGCTTCTCCGTATTCTGAGAGCTGTGTATTTATTTATTTTTTTTCTGCCGAAACTATGTGGCAACTTGTTTTTTTGCAGGGCAAAATGACGTTTCCAGTGATACAATTTTTACTTACATGCAACTTTTTTATCACGTTTTATTCCCCTTTTTAGGTGGTATAATGAAAAAGCATAGTGTTTTTGAAGTGTTTGTTCATGCAGATTTTGAAAAAAAAGAAAGGGTTTCAAGATGGCATAATGTGGCATGTGACTCGGATGTCATTTTGGACACCAACACACGTACAGCAGGCAGGTATAGGCTGCCACCAAAACCCAGCTGCCTAGTTTTACCTGGCTGGTAATCAAAATAAAGCGGAGCCCTTTTTTTTCAATTGTGAAATAACTTAAAAAAAATTACGTGGGGCTTCCCCGTATTCAGCGTGCAGAGGTCCAAGCCTTCTGGGTCCTCACACTGCAAATTGTATCTTGCAGCCGCCCCAGAAAATGGCGCATTCATACAAGCGCCATTTTCTGGTGCTGTACCCAACTCTCCCAGCTGCCATGTAGCAGTGGCAGACTGGTTAATACAAGGTTAATGCCAGCTATGTATTACTATCTGGCACTAAGCCTGAGGTTAATACTGTCAGACCAATATTAGACCCAGCCAGTATGTACCTCTAAGTAATAATAAATAATACACACACAAACAGAAAAATAATTTATTTAGAAAAAGAACAGGATCACAGCCCTCTTCTGCCATCTTTATCCCCTGTAGTAACCCTCCACGATCCTCTTCAACGATCTGATCACATACAATCCAGTACAGTGCATCAGCACTGTACTGGATTGTATGTGTATCAGAGCTGCGTGCGTGAGGTTTTCCATAGTAAGGTGACACGGGTGTCTTCACGGTGACCCTGGGTCACCATGGCAGAGATCGGGTCCCCGTAATTGCATCACGGGGACCCGATGGTTCAGGAGAGGAGTACGATATCTCTCTCTGCCTCCTAGATGCTGCAATCGCATTGATCACAGAATTTAGGGAGTTAAAACTGCCAGGCATCACTTCTGGCAGTGAGAGATGGGTCTCAGCTCTAAGATAAGCTGCAGACCCAGTGGTGAACATGCGGGCACAGCCGTGGTGCCCGAAAGATTGCCATGACGTACTAGATATGTCCAGTGTCAGGAAGGCATAGGTTTCCTGGATGTATCCAGTGTCACAAAGAGGTTAATATGTCACTTACATCACATAGACAATGGCAAAAAAAAAGAAAACCATAAGATGGCAAAAAAATTACACTTTTCACTTATGGCCTTATGCTGCACTTTAGTTTCTTCACCCTGCTGTTCTGTTCCGTCAAAAATTACCGAATTTAAAATTTTTGATTTCCTTTTTCATTTGTTTATGAACAACCATGTTCACATACAATATAATAATGCAACAGGTGTTAAAAAAAAACACTTAAATTAGCTAAAAATCAAGACTTTAATAGGTTGGGTCAAAAATTACCGGAAGATTATGAGTGTATAGTAAACCCGAACAGAACAGTAGGATTAAAGATGTTTCTGGGGTCAAAATGGCAACTTCACCCCAGTAAGCGGCTTGACAAACTTAGTTTCCAATGTAGGTTCACTTCCTGGGTGTTCGTCTTTACCTCAGGGGCTCTACAGATGCAATATGGTGACAGAAAACCATTATGGCAAAACTTGCACACAAAAGCCAAAAGGCCCTGATTTCATTTTGAGCTGTGTTATATGCCCAAACAATTGTGAATGAGCACATATAGGGTACTCAGCTTAAACTGGGTAACAAATTGTGGAATGCTTTTTCTCCTATTAGTCCTTGGGAAAATCACACTTTAAGCCACTAATTTCAATTTCTATGCCATTTTGTTTATAAAAATGTCACTTTTATGCAAAATTGCCTAAAGGTGCCTGCGTGTGTAAAGTGCTGAGTGGCATTTTAACAATGTGACAGGCATGTAGTTTAAAAATAAATATATAGGTAATGGGGGTTTCATATCAACTTTTTAATGTGTAATTTAGCTTTTATTTGTTCACGTCAACAGTGTACAGGGAACTGCAAGACCAGTAGACGGAACGGTGCACTTAGTCTCTTGGCTACTGCAAGGGAGCCCCGAACACACTAATTAGTATGTTTGGTTAAACTGAAATTTCTCTACAACGGAAGCAGCAATAATGTGACTAAGCCCATGTGCACATTTTGAATATTTGATGAGTTTTTTTACCTTTATTTGTAAGACAAAACCAGGAGTTAGTAAGAGGGAGAGGGAAAGGGTAATAGCTCACCGGTGTGTTGTTCTATCCGTTCCGAGTGGAGGCAGACAGCTCAGAGGTCCTGGGTCGAGGTAATCAGGAAAAGAACATGACCGAGTGCTTTGAATGCTCTCCAAATTCAAACTTTTGGTACCAAGACAATGACCGTTGTGTCAAAATGTGTCGATTTAGTACACTGGTTGCCAAAGATGTGAAGCTGTTTTAATTTATTAAATAAAAGTTTGAATTTGGAGAGCATTCAAAGCACTGGATCGTCTTCTTCTTCCACAAAACCAAGAGTGGGTGATAAATACAGAAGTGGTGACGTTTCTATTAGACTTTTCCTCTGATTGTTTCACTCACGGTTTTGGCTTTTTTTCTCTGTTCTGTGTTGTACCAATACACACAAAGGAAATAAATTTGTGTATAACAAAACGTGTAATTGCAACAATTTTCTACAAGAAATACTTCATTTTCTGGAACAATTTCAAGGGTTCCAACACTTTTGGCATGACTGTCTATCTAGCAACTATAACAATAGACATCACCTACAGTATATGGTTACTTACGATAAGTAGATACTTTTGTGTATGCACTGTCATTCTAGTCAGTGAGAAAGGATATTATTTTATTGTTTGTCACAGAACAAATATTTTAAGAATATGACGTACTAGCCAAAACAATAGCACCCTTAGGGGGTTGTCTCAGAACAATACTGATGACATATCAACTGCATAGATAATTCTTCATTTTGTTTCCTGTCAGCTGTCTCAAAAAGCAGTGTTTATCTCCGACCCCACAACTGATTGCTTTCTGACAAGTTGTGAAGGAAATAATGTCTGATGAAATACATTATTAACCTTTACTAAGATGTTTAAACTGACATGTGCAAAAAACTACTAGAAAATAAGCAGCATCAAAAAACCTTACCATCTATGACAAAAACAGAAACCAAATGCACTTACAGGATGCAGTCAGAGCCCAAATGTGAAGCAAGCCCAGGTGCAGGCTAATAAATCACCTTTAACCAGCTAGGTGTGGGAGGCGACTTGCCATGCATACAATGGGCCTGCATAGAGCACCATTCACACTGATACATATGATGCAGAGTGTCTGAAAGCTACCCAACCGCTCTGCTGCCTGAGCATTGGGCTGCACAGTACGATGCTTTTGCACCACTAGATGAATGGCGCCCCTAGGGGCCCAACTGCACCCTGGATGGATAAAAAAGTGCAAAAAGTTTTTTATATGATAAACAAAAAACTTTTATAAATGGGATATTGGTTTTATTGGGCTTGCTTCACATTTGGGCTCTGACTGCATCCTGTAAGTGCATTTGGTTTCTGTTTTTGGCATGCATGGTAAGGTAAACTGACATGTGGCAAAGATGGCGACTATATCTAAAGGCCCAGTTACACACACAGATAATTGTGCAGATATTGTTCGCAGATCTCTGGTTGCAGTGAAATCATGGACACATTGTTTCATTTTGTGGCCGTGTACAAATGGAACAATGTGTCCATGATTTCACTGCAACCAGAGATCTGCGAACCATCTCTGCACAATTATCTGTGTGTGTAACTGGGCCTTAAGACTAAACCTTAAAACTGACATGTGGCAAGGGTGGCAATTATTTCTATGACTTCATCTTGTTGTACAATGAATATCCTGGAAGAAGCTGAAGTCTATAGGAGGACTAACCAATCACAGAATGACAAGTCGTTTGGAGACGCCTGATCGAGACCACGTCCATGGACAAGACAATATAATGCTGCGTAACCTGTAATAAAGCAGAACTGCACCTCCTACTCTGATCTGTCTTTTTTCTACGCATGTACTTGATCTGCTTTGATTAGGCCAAAGGCAGGCAATTAGGGTCACCTTACAGACCACCCCAACACAGTGTACACAGAAGGCTGCCAATCAGTGTAGTGGGTGGGGTTATATAGGGCTCAGCATTTAGAAAACTGCTAGATATTCAACAGAGAAAACAAATATTATTTCAAAATGAGAGCATGCAGAGCATCAAGTGACACATCTGAATCTGCATCTCTGCCACTACATAAAGCTATCAGATTAGCAGAAAGCTAGTGACAGGTTCTCTTTAAAGCACCACTTAAGTGTATTGTTTAGTTTTTCAGCTCTGGACAAGCACTTTAAATGTTATCCCCCGTTCCAAGTCATAGAATCACCTTCTCTTGCCTTCACCACTCTGGTCTTAAAGCGCCATCTTGTGCCCATAACTTTTGTATGGCCAGAAATCAGAAGTTACATCACAAGAGCTCAGAGCATCAATATGGAATCCAGAATGAAGTTCTCATAGAGATGTTTTTATTTATGACCTCTGGCGTACTCCAAGAAACACTGGAACTGTCAGCAGGTCACAAACCCACGCGGACCAAGAACTGAGAAGTCGTAGATGTGAAGGTAAAAAAAAGCAGTTTTATAAACTTTACAAATACCCATTTTTGACCCAAAGGGATGCCTACAATGCTATACTGGTGGTGCAGGGACAGGTATAAATAGACTGGGGGCTGAATTTTAGGGGTCAGGTTCCCTTTAGAGTTAAAGCACCACTCCAGCGGTGCAATAAAAAAATGCTGGAGTGGTGCTTTAATGTACGTCTATGGGAGCTTGTTCTGAGTGTCATAGACTTACATTGGGACAGTGATTTCTAGCCTACACAGAAACGCTGTGTGGAGTCAGATGATCAGAACTGCGTACATATGATCTAGGAGAGGACAGACACGGTGCTGGAAACAGCAGTAGATAGCGACTGACAAATATTTTAATGCACGAACTGACCGCTAATAAATTCTGAAAATTAACAAAACACTGAAGCAAAAGGGGAGACTGGACTGCTCTGTGAGCGCTGTATGCCAGCAGAGATCTGCATCGGGCAACTACTTGCCTGTTAGTACTTAGATGCATAATAAAAAAAAGAATACAATAGTCCCAGACAAGCTCTTTAAGTTCAATTTAAAAAAGAAAAAATCTGGAAAGTTTTCTTCATTAATTTCAGCTAATTATTTGGTGATTTAGCCACAAATAAAATGATAACGGATCAAAAAGAATATAATAGGGACACAGTAAAAGCACAATGATCAAATGTATAAGGCAGACTAATATTTAAATGTATCTGTCAAAGAGACATGGTCTCATTTCAACGATATCAGCAGACTGCAGTGCAAATAATCCCCTGTGCATATGAATAGGAAATCAGATTCCATAATCCATAGACAGACACGTCACTTTATTACATTTCTGTTCTGGGTTTATGTAATTTCCCTTATCTCTGTAGTATTTACATTACATTTCTCCATCTCTTTGAAACTTACTTTCAGTACCGGACGGATTAAAAAGATATTTTCAATCATGGATTACAAAGGATATTTACCCTTATCAAGAAGCAATTACATTACTTCCACCTGTATACAAAGGGAAGGATTAAAACCCACTGCTAAAGGGAGGCCGAGACAAGATACTGCAGAGTCAAAAGGATTTGAGCGGTTGTTAAGAACATCACTCCAATTAGCTGAGGTCATTTCAGAATTGTGGCATATGAAATGTCACATCCAAAATGGATTTCAGAGATGGCTTTTCTTAGCACACAATTCATTGTGTCTACATGTCTGAGTAGAGCTCTCATGTGGCGGTATGCAGCAAAGAATAACAGTAGATAAAATGTGCTGTAAAAAAAGAAAAACAACAAAGAAAACAACATTTGAGGTATTTAAAGGTAATCTGTCATCAGGTTTTGGCCTCATAATCTGAGAGCAGCATAATGTAGAAACAGAGTCAATAATTCCAGAGATACATAATTTACTAGGCTGCTTGCTGTACATTTTGATAATCTCCTGCTAATAAAACAGTGATTTTATCATTAACAAAGAAGTAAACCTGCTGCTATGTTGATGAGCCTTGTATAACCCCACCCACACAGTTTTCTGCCTATGCACAGTGCGATGAACTGCACCTCGCAGCCTCGCCCCAAGTCTCTGATATGTCAGAGCTACACAGTTTTGTTTCGCCACTTCTGCCGTCATGTGATGTTCTACAACCCCTGGAAGTACATAATGGCAGCTTGGCACAATTTTACACAGACACCCCCTATCCACACGGTCCACATGGGCACACGGAGGCACGGGGAGTGAGAGAAGGTAATTTACACAACCTCCAGTGTGACACCACATTCGCTCACAATCCTGACAGACTGGGAGACCCCATTCCCTAGCCCTAGTGAAACAGAGTCCTGCCAGCCAAACAGAGTTACCACCAGATTCTCGATAGATGTAAACCCAGTCCATTAACGGGTTGGATCGGGCCAAAAGCTAGCTCCGGAAGTATGAATATTAAATGGAGAATAATGATGTTTAGATTTGTGGATCGATATAAAAGAGCATCCCAGGATTAAGTTATATATAATAACCTTATGGGCACACTAGATAAAAACACTATTTACATGGTGGATACACAGATATGATAGTTGGATATGAAAATACAGATGGTGATACAAAAGGTATAAGCAGACATACAGTTAGGGCCAGAAATATTTGGACAGTGACACAATTTTCGCGAGTTGGGCTCTGCATGCCATCACATTGGATTTGAAATGAAACCTCTACAACAGAATTCAAGTGCAGATTGTAACGTTTAATTTGAAGGGTTGAACAAAAATATCTGATAGAAAATGTAGGAATTGTACACATTTCTTCACAAACACTCCACATTTTAGGAGGTCAAAAGTAATTGGACAAATAAACATAACCCAAACAAAATATTTTTATTTTCAATATTTTGTTGCGAATCCTTTGGAGGCAATCACTGCCTTAAGTCTGGAACCCATGGACATCACCAAACGCTGGGTTTCCTCCTTCTTAATGCTTTGCCAGGCCTTTACAGCCGCAGCCTTCAGGTCTTGCTTGTTTGTGGGTCTTTCTGTCTTAAGTCTGGATTTGAGCAAGTGAAATGCATGCTCAATTGGGTTAAGATCTGGTGATTGACTTGGCCATTGCAGAATGTTCCACTTTTTTGCACTCATGAACTCCTGGGTAGCTTTGGCTGTATGCTTGGGGTCATTGTCCATCTGTACTATGAAGCGCCGTCCAATCAATTTTGCAGCATTTGGCTGAATCTGGGCTGAAAGTATATCCTGGTACACTTCAGGATTCATCCGGCTACTCTTGTCTGCTGTTATGTCATCAATAAACACAAGTGACCCAGTGCCATTGAAAGCCATGCATGCCCATGCCATCACGTTGCCTCCACCATGTTTTACAGAGGATGTGGTGTGCCTTGGATCATGTGCCGTTCCCTTTCTTCTCCAAACTTTTTTCTTCCCATCATTCTGGTACAGGTTGATCTTTGTCTCATCTGTCCATAGAATACTTTTCCAGAACTGAGCTGGCTTCTTGAGGTGTTTTTCAGCAAATTTAACTCTGGCCTGTCTATTTTTGGAATTGATGAATGGTTTGCATCTAGATGTGAACCCTTTGTATTTACTGTCATGGAGTCTTCTCTTTACTGTTGACTTAGAGACAGATACACCTACTTCACTGAGAGTGTTCTGGACTTCAGTTGATGTTGTGAACGGGTTCTTCTTCACCAAATAAAGTATGCGGCGATCATCCACCACTGTTGTCATCCGTGGACGCCCAGGCCTTTTAGAGTTCCCAAGCTCACCAGTCAATTCCTTTTTTCTCAGAATGTACCCAACTGTTGATTTTGCTACTCCAAGCATGTCTGCTATCTCTCTGATGGATTTTTTCTTTTTTTTCAGCCTCAGGATGTTCTGCTTCACTTCAATTGAGAGTTCCTTTGACCGCATGTTGTCTGGTCACAGCAACAGCTTCCAAATGCAAAACCACACACCTGGAATCCACCCCTGACCTTTTAACTACTTCATTGATTACAGGTTAACGAGGGAGACGCCTTCAGAGTTAATTGCAGCCCTTAGAGTCCATTGTCCAATTACTTTTGGTCCCTTGAAAAAGAGGAGGCTATGCATTACAGAGCTATGATTCCTAAACCCTTTCTCCGATTTGGATGTGGAAACTCTCATATTGCAGCTGGGAGTGTGCACTTTCAGCCCATATTATATATATAATTGTATTTCTGAACATGTTTTTGTAAACAGCTAAAATAACAAAACTTGTGTCACTGTCCAAATATTTCTGGCCCTAACTGTACGTAAGTTACCCATTTCCTTGTTGGGCCTTGGTTGCTGACCCTCATTGGAGGTGATGTAGAGCCAGGGGTTTCTGAACTTCCAGCACGTTACATAACAACGTGCCCTCTCCACAGAAGAATGAGTAAGAAATATGGACGATACCTTTTATCCCCTCATTTGACCAAACCCTTTATTAACTCACGTGGGAGATTTCTGCGGGATGGGCTCAGAGCTACAGAGAATTATGAAATCCCAGCTTTTTGCATATCTTCGTCTCTAGGTGTGCCACGCAAGAGATATTACCGCTATGTTTCCTATTATAAATTTACCTGTTCATAGGTAGGAAACATGATGTGTGTACTGTATTCCAGCTGCTAGATATTAATTTGGAGCTGATAGTTACATCTCCCAGTAAGGCTGCGTTCACACTGGCGTTCCCCTCCGCAGCGTTTTGCGGAGGGGAAGCCCCATGTGTGCGCAGCCAGCACAAGCCCCTATCTTTATAATGGGAGTGCACGGTGCTGCGCTTGACTGCGCATGACCGTGCGCTCCCATTCACTCCCATATGTGATTTGTATGCAGGCGGACGCCTGCACACAAATCACACACTCTCCTCCGCACCATAAATGCAACATGTCGCGTCCCTGGTGCGGACGAGAGCGTGTGATTTGTGCGCAGGCGTAAGCCTGCGTACAAGTCACATATGGGAGTGAATGGGAGCGCACGGTCATGCGCAGTCAAGCGCAGCACCGTGCGCTCCCATTATAAAGATAGGGGCTTGTGCTGGCTGCGCACACATGCGCTTCCCCTCCGCAGAACGCTGCGGAGGGTGAACGCCAATGTGAAGGCAGCCTAAGTAAGTAAAATATGTATTACATGCGTCTTAATATCCTGATGATGAAAATATAACTGCCTTATTTGTGGGAACTACACACACCCCAATATTTATAATTTTCCGTGAAGTCTGTCTGTCTGCTGATCTTTTTTGGTCCATTCCTTGTAACCTTTCTTGCCCATCCCCTGCGTACACATAGTCTAGTCTTCCTGTCTGTTTGAGGACAATCCTTTACTGCTTAATTTGCAGGGGATCACTATCTACCATGAACCTTTAATTAGCTTTGTCACCTTATCATTTGTTAGTGCTTTGAGGCATCACGTTTCTGCTATGAATAGTATGACTTAGGCTGGTTTCACATAACGATTTTGTGCCTGTCCATGGGATCCGACTTTGAAGGGGCATCCCACGGACAGGCACGAATCCATACGGATCCCTGCAATCGGATGGCAAATAGCCATCCGATCTGCAGGGTCCGTGTGGATCCTGCAGTGGTCCCCTGTCTCTCCCTACTCCTGCCTCCTCCATCTTCTTCCCTCTCCTATTCTATATGCTGTGCCCCCGCTATTCTATCTGTGTCCCCCGCTTCTCTATCCTCATCTATCCCTATCCTGTCCCCTGTCCTCTCCCTGGGTGTAAAAAAATAAAAAAAACTCCTCCGGGAGTATACATTACCTGTCACCGCTCCCACGCTGCAGCACGATCAGGGCAGAAGAGCCTGTGATGATGTAAGAGACCCGGTCACATGACCCGTCAGCTGACCGGGTCATGTGACTCTGATAGATGAGGATAGAGGAGCGGGGACACAGATAGAATAGCGGGGCACAGCATATAGAATAGGAGAGGGAAGAAGATGGAGGAGCAGAGCAGGGAAAGACAGGGAGATACGGAGCCGACATCGGATCCGAGGTGAACTCAATCGGATGACCGAAAATCGTTATGTGAAAGCAGCCTAAGGTAAAGGATGTAGAAATACCTGTGGGATTTGTGATTTTTCATGACAGTTTTTCATGACACAAAGCACACACAGAAAGCTGTCAATCAACGATGTGGGTCGCGTTACACACAGCTCAGCATTCAGACAATTGGTAGATCCACAGCTGACAAAACACTGATTTTATTAAAAAAAAAAAAATGCAGGAAGTAGCCCAGTAAGAATACATCAACAAAATCAGGGTATCTAGCCTTCCATCCCTCTGTTCTCAGACACAGAGTAGGAAGAACCTAGTGAAAGATTTCCAGTAGGGGAAGATTAAGATACATGGGTGAATGGATATTTACCTACATAAATAGTGGTTACCCTATAATAACATATTCTACGTTATTAACATAATCTCTCATTTGAATTTATACCCAGTAACTTATCATATGGTTCCCTCAATAAATATGGGCTTTAGGCTCATAGACACGCGCCTAATGCAGTCTTGAATAGGGGATGTTTTTCCCACTGCAAGATAATGAGTGGCATCAAAGTAGCCTCAGTACCTGTGAGCTAGATGGATGCAACAATCTTTCCTCTCAACATGATGGCCAAGTCAAATACTGATATGCGCAGTAGTAAACTAGGGACGCTATCTTACACTTCATTCACACGTGTGTGTTTAAACAGGTAAGTGAAAACAATGGCACTGTTGTCATCCAGAGTTTTGGATCAATGTTAGGCTGCTTTCACATCAGCGTTTTTTTTAAATCGCGGCAGATGCGGTGAAAAAACCGCATCTGCCGCATAACCGCTGCACTTGCGGCACACTTGCGGCAAGCTCCATGCAATGTCTGTGGGGCTTGCGGTAAGTGTGCGGCAGGTGCGGCAAGTGTGGTTTCGGCACTTACAACAGGTGCGGCCGTGAAAAAAAACCGCGGTCAGCCGCGTTTTTTTTGTGGCCGCACCTGCCGCAAGTGCTGTTACCGCACTTGCCGCACCTGCCACAAGCGCGCATAGACATTCTATGGGGCTTGCCGCAAGTGCAGCGGTTATGCGGTAATCGCGGCAGATGCGGTGAAAAAACCGCATCTGCCGCGATTTAAAAAAAACGCTGATGTGAAAGTACCCTAAAATCCGTGTGTCCATTTTTACCGTCAAGTCATCAGTGTTTTTCACAGATGGTTTAAGAACTAAATAAATTACAAAGCTTGTTCTGTTGTTTGTAATGTTAAATAAGAACACCACATGGATGCCACCCGTGTGCTCTCACCATTTCTCACGGACCCATAGACTTGTATTGGCCCTATTCATCTGTGACGCCAGGCTTAAATGGACATGTCTCTTTCATTTTTGCACTAACAAACGGTCCGTGAAAAAACACATTTAAAAAGCACCTCAGATAATAATGGGTATGTGTTGTATCTGTGAAAAAAAACGGATGTGTGAATGAGGCCTTAGATGCTCCTTATCATTTTAAGGGCTCATTCAACTCTATTACCGGGTGAGTAATCTCTACAATAATTTTTGCACATGTCTTATTAT
This sequence comes from Allobates femoralis, assembly GCA_033576535.1. Lineage (NCBI taxonomy): Eukaryota > Metazoa > Chordata > Amphibia > Anura > Aromobatidae > Allobates > Allobates femoralis. Next base: position 518,315,613 of record JARQOC010000001.1, on the reverse strand, counting down.
ACTATGTACTGTATATTATATGCAAAAAGAATCACTTTATGGATTAAGAAATAGCACAGTATCTTGTAGCTATGCATGCATTATGCACTCACCACAATTGTTTATTGTACTTGTATGATGGTTCTTGAATAATGGGCACTAACAATATTATAATTATATATTTGATTGACATTTATTCATAAATTCAAATTGTACTTTTACTTACTTGAAAAAGGTTCTGTAATGAGCCTGAAACATCGTCACATGGTCTAATAAAAGTCCACTTTTTTGCATAACCTATTTGACTGCTGCCTCTCTATTTTTATTGTATTGTAGGGGACATATTTGGTATATGTCCAAGAAGCTTTAGTGCCTATTGTTGCCTAATTTTTCATTTTTAATTTATGTATATACAGCTCTGGCAAAAATTAAGAGGCCACTGCAAAATGTTCAGTTTCTCAGATTTTTTACTTTATAGATATATTCTTGAGTAAAATGCTCAGCTCCGTGTGTCAGAGGAGAGGAGGTGAAGGGATGAAAGCTTCCTGCTGCTGATCTCGCCCCTCCTCTCCTCTGATCTGCTGCCGGCTCCCTGCCCTGCACTGTGCGCTCCACTAGGGAGCCTGAGGCGGTAGTATTAAACCCTCCCCCTTCCCCAACACCTCAGCCGCGGCCAGCAGCACCCCCCTGCTCCTTACACATGGGGGCCGATGCATTCATTGCCCGGTCCAAATCTAAATATCGCACCGGGGCCCGCCAAACTCTGGTTACGCCACTGGTGGCTTGTATGCCTCTCCAGGTCTTCATCTAAGCATTAGCCAACCAGGTGTTGGGCAAAGCTGAACATTAGACTCATCAGAGAAGATTACCTTACTGCAGTCCTCTATGGTCCAATCCTTATAGTCTTTGGAAAACTTCAGCTTGGCTCTCCTTTGCTTCTCAGTTATGACCTCACTCATGACTTTTCTTTTCAAGTCCTTTGGCACGGTTAAAAGTTATTTTTTCATTCCAATTACTTTTGGACTATTCCTAGCACTTGTTTTGCCATCCAGCTTGTCCTAGTGCAAGAGGATTGGGAAGACCACAGTAGTTTTTTTTTATACTTTCCCTCGTTAAATAAGATTTGTTTCAGGTGATTACCTAATCCAAAAGCACATTAAGTAGAATGAGGTGTACTTTGGTTGGAATTCAACTGACACTGGAATTAAATGGCTGTCAGATATGTAGAGATAATTTTGCAGTGCCCTCTTAATTTTTGCCAGAGCTGTATACGGTACATACATACATACAGACTAGGTGAAGACACATAAATATGTCTCTAAAGTTGCTGTTGGCATGGAATTTCACTAGATGTCTGTAACAACCCATCCAGTTCACATGGGCAAAAAAATTAAACCAAAGGTGTCCATAAATCATGGCATTTAAGACTAAGGGCTCAAGGGCCAGAAACGTGTCACCTGTCTTCATGTTTTCTCTCCAAAATGTCTTAATGTGCCTACCGACCTAATGATTTTACAATGACAATTTTTCTAATAAATCTATGGAATTTTCCTGGAGTGTTCCTAGAGCCATTTTTACCTGGATTCTCTTCTGTTTGACTGCTGTGTGCCATGCACGCATCAGGTGAGCTTAATGTATTATTTTTGTTGTCTGCTTTGCACTATTTAAGTGGGATAGCAATGCTGATATCAGACTAATCAGGACTAACCATGTTTGTGGAGCAGAAGATGGTACACACATCCCACATTGAGGCCAACTCATTGATCGTGAAGTGGTGTTATTCCGCACAGTGACTCACATGTGCATACTGCAGCTGAAACTACACTATCCCCAGCTGCTGCTCACACAGTTTCTCCAGCGTATGCAAAGTTGAGTTTTACTTCGTGGATACATCTCATAAGGTGGTGAGTGGAAAGGCATAAGAAACGCTGCAGAGCAGACAGGCGAGCAGCAGAGGGTGAGAAAGCCATAATCGCACATAGATGTCCTACACTTCCTGCAGTAGCTTTGACATCTTGAGGTAATTTTTCAACAACCTTTGCACCACCAAATTCAGCACATGCGCCAGGCAAAGGATATGTGTCAAACCAGCTAGGCGAAGAGTTGGTACGAGACTTCAAACATTATTGCACATCACCAGACCAAGCTTGAGGTTCAGCGGCACCAATCATTCATCGGTCTGTTGTTGGATCCCTGTCCACAGCTTTTATGTGGTCTGGGATTTTTCCCGCAAACAGATGAGTTTCAGAACAGCCTGGTGTCATTTCCACCTGGCTGTGCAGAAGTTGGTCATGCAGGTGTTATGCTGACTAAATGAGGATGAAGCTGAGGAGGTGGCAACACCGACAGAGAAATGTCTAGTGATCCTTGGTGGTGAAAGAACATGTGTCAAAATGCTTTCCGCCTCAGGCCCAGATGCCACTACATTTATCCAGTTAGCAAGATATAACATCCCTGCTCTGCAAACTTGTCCACATATCGGTGGTTACATCGACCTTGCCACTGATGGTGTTGCGCAGTGCATACCTGATTTTCTCCACACCTTGTTTGTTTGTGCAGGGATGGCCCACCTGGAAAAGAAGTAGTGGCTGGGAACCATGTACTGTGGGACTGCTACAGCCATTGGTTTTTTAAAAGTGTCTGTCTCAACCAGCCAGAATTGCAGCATTTAAAAGACGAGGAATTTGAAAATGCTGTCCTTTAAGTCCAGGTGGGTAGGCGGGTACTTCCTCTTTCTTTCCAGTGTTTGGGGAATGAACAGCTGAATGCTTTCATGGGAGGGTGTAGAGATGCTCGGTGACACTGCTGGTGGTGCGGTCAAATTCTCTCTTTGTTGGGAGCCAACTGGCCCTGATGCTCGGGAATGGATGAAGAGCACGAGATTGCAGCACAGGAGGAGCCTCAGATCTGTCCTGCTTTTTCAGTTGTGTACAGGTCCATGGCCCATGGAACTCCAACCAGGGGAGTCATCAAAAAGCAGAAGTGATTGCTGCATGACTTGGGTCTCAGTCTGCTTGCCTAATTTGCTAGGGGGTGAGGTGGAACAGAGATGCCCATGGACAACAGGTGCAAACTCTGCGCCTTCAGCAAGGAACCAGATGGAAGACAAAGTGAAGGAACTGGAAGCATTCTCAGACATCCAATCTAGAACCGCCTTTACTTGTTCTGGCCTCACCATTCCGCGCAGCAGTACTAGGATCTAATAAATTATGCAAAAAGTCTTGTCACCTGCATGCACAAAAGGAAGTTCTTTTATTTGGGCATTTAACAGACACAGTTCAACCATGTCCTCTCCCTGTAGTAGCTCCTCCAACAGCAGCAGCACCATTGCCACGTCCCCTATTTGATGCTTTACTCATTCTTTGCACTCCAAAATGTGCAGAGTATTTCACTGCCTTTATACAGAGAGAGATTGCCCAATAGATTATTACAACACCTGCAATCCCATTTTTAAGCGTAGCACCACAGACCCATTTTTAAGAGTAACACCACAGACCCTTTTTTAAGATTACCACCAAAGAGCCTGGTGCAGAGTGGCATCACAGAGCCTTTATTTAAGAGTTCCACCATAAACCCATTTTTAAAACTAACTTCACAGACCCTTTTTTAAAAGTACCTCCACAGACTCTTTTGTAAGAGTAACCCTACAGACCATTTTTTAAGAGTAACACTACAGAGCATGGTGAAGACAGACCACAAAGAGGCTTTTTTAAGACTACACCCACAATGCCTGGCACAGAGTGCACACACAGAGTCTGTTTTATGAATATACAGAGAGAGGTATAACCTAACACTGTCCCTAAATTGAGTGGAATCATGTCCCAGGGATAGATGAAGCAAAATCCATCGGTTATTCAGGCTGGGTCATGTGGTGTGGTGCGCTGCCCATTCAAAGCTATGCCAATACTCAGCATGACTGTGATGTCTGCGGAAGTGTCCACAGCTGAAGAACTTGTTGATTGGTTGCACTGCAGCCTTTCAACAAACTTTATTCAGCATCGAACAACGAACTAGAATATGGACTTCCATGAGAAGTCCGTGTTCGTATTTGAGCAACGGAACATTACATTGTGGGTTTGCTCATCCCTAGGCAGAAGTGCTCAGCTAACGATTTGCCTGAGAACTCCACCAATTAGCAGGGCTTCTAAGAGGCTGCAGCATATCAAAACATTTTTAAAAGTTTAGTGAAACACTTTTAAAAAGAAAAGGCAGCAATGTACTTAAAAGAACTGACAGCAAGCTGAGAAGTAGAAAGTGGTTTTACTGGTATTCTGTATATACACATTGCTATTTTTTTTTACAGATACGTAACTCCTTGCCGACATCAGTTGTAAATGTAGAGCGGATGAGCAAACTAACTGTATGAAGCTGGTTTAGGAGAAAAACCCACTCTAGACAGTTTGGGTGCTGGCTTCACTGCTTAGCCGACCCTGGGAGTAATTGCTACAACAGTTTAACTTGTTAGATGTTGCTGAAAATGAGCATAGCAGCATTTAGGAGATAAAGATGAATAACTCCAGTATTATTGAATTGGGCCCCATGTATCTATCGATCCCGTGATTTGCAAAAATGTAGGCATTTTCTTTCTTGATTTTAATGTCGAGTGAGTGTATTACATGAATCAGGACCAAAAATATCACTAAGAAGTTGATCAATCCGTTCTGCCATCTGCCATGTGGTATTTCCTGTATACTGCAGTGGACATTGATCACAGTGGATGATGAACATAGCGAATGGTGTTCTGTATTTAAATTTGTTCATGGAATATTGTAGTCTCGATTGTATGGATTTCAACAGGAGCATTTTTTACAGAGTTTCAAAAATTACAATTTGTCACCCACTTTTATATTATCTTTCATTATTTAATCATGTACAAGATGATATTTTGTTCTCCACAATTTTTTTCTTTATTTTTGGGTGAAAGCAGTTTTTTGTAAGTATTGCCTTTTACACACTGAGTAGGAACACAAGTAAAATAGAAGATCCAGCAGAACATGCATGATGAGTCTGTATTTATTAGAAAACTTTTTCTTTAAATTACAGGCAGTGCCAGACAAGACTATGCATTTTGTCGAATAGCCTATCTCACAGTCTAGCCCAAAGGTGGGAAACTTCAGGCCTCAAGGGCCACACCCAATGCAGGTTTTCAAGATTCCCTTAATATTTCACAGTTGGTAATTTAATCTTCTGCACAGGAGATAATTCCAAGTGTCAAATGCTAAGGAAATCCTGAAAACATGAACTGTTTGTGGCCCTTTAGGACTGGAGTTGCCTACCCCTGGTCTAGACTGTGAGGAAGGCTTTTTGCCAAAACGCATAGTCTCGTCTGGCACTGCCTGTATTAACGATATGCCTATTGTCTGTACCATCTTAAAGAAAAAGTTTTCTAATAAATACAGACTTTTTAATCATGAATGTTCTGCTGGTTCTTCTACTGCACTTTGCTCGTGTCTTCTACGTTTAATAAGGGTTGACCTCACACTATCCATGCCGTAACTCCTCCTTTGGAAGCAGGATCCTGACCTATGTCTGACTGGGTAAGCTGGATTGACTTAAGGCCCCTTTCACATCAGCGGTTTTTTGAAATCGCGGCAGATGCGGTGAAAAAACCGCATCTGCCGCGATTACCGCATAACCGCGACACTTGCGGCACAGTTGTGGCAAGCCCCATGCAATGTCTATTGGGCTTGCGGTAAGTGTGCGGCAGGTGCGGCAAGTGCGGTTTCGGACTTGCGGCAGGTGCGGCCGCGAAAAAAACCGCGGTCAGCTGCGTTTTTTTTGCGGCCGCACCTGCCACAAGTGCCAATACCGCACTTGCCGCACTTACCGCAAGCCCGCATAGACATTCTATGGGGCTTGCCGCAACTGTGCCGCAAGTGTCGCGGTTATGCGGTAATCGCGGCAGATGCGTTTTTTTCACCGCATCTGCCGCAATTTAAAAAAACCGCTGGTGTGAAAGGGGCCTAATATTTCTATATTTTTGAGTTGGAACAGTGGCAAAAAAATGTCTCTTCTAGCTCTAGTTGAGAATAAAACGTCATTATTGAGTACCAGTTAAGAGCTATAAATGCTATTGTCTACAGTTGGATTGCACTTAGACATTAGGACATTAGACTTTAGGCTGATTTAGCTGAGAACTTGTAGAGTCCAACTCTGACATTTAAATATGGTTATAAAAAGAAAAAAATAGTGTTGCGCCACCTGTGGATCTCTCCTGCCTTAAAAGCGGTTGTATTAAGAATAAACTAACCTTTGAAGGTTGTGCCAGATCCGCACAACCAGATTGTGAGTGTAGTTTATGGCTCAGGCTGCCAGCCTTGGATCTGTAGTGCTCCTGTATCCTCAATCACCTCTGCTCCTGGTCTCGTGTAGTCCACGCTCTCACTCCAGGGTTGGGTTAGGAAACTCCAGGTTGATCCATTAATCCTATCCCGCCTGCAGCTCTGTCACCACTTTCCCCAAGGGAATTTGTATGATAGAATTCAGATAGAACATGCGGTTCTATAGTAGAGCGCAGGGATAATACGGGATACTTTAATCTTAATCTCCGTAACTTTATTCATAAAAAGCTCCAGACCACAACGCGTTTCGACGTACAGACGTCTTCCTCAAGCGCTTGAGGAAGACGTCTGTATGTCGAAACGCGTTTCGGAGATTAAGATTAAAGTATCCCGTATTATCCCTGCGCTCTACTTTAGAACCGCATGTTCTATCTGAATTCTATCATTTAAACATCGTTGGCTGAGTGAGCAGATATTGTTCTACGGAGAGCAGCAGAATAACTCACTTCTGTACTTCTGTGTTATAGCGCCTTATGACTTTCAGGAACAAAGGATCATGCATCATGAAATAAGGCAATGAAAATCCTTCTTTCTTCTTCCTGACAAAATCTTCAGTCGAAACAGTCCAGAGAACTTCAAATTAAATAGTATGGTCCTTAAATCTGTGGTTTTGCTGACAACGTTTGTCTAATATTTATGTGCAGCTATAGCAAATTGTCGCTGTTATTATGCTAGCAATACCATTTTACCTATTAAGGATTACAGTATATCATTGCAATTGCATAAACATACATGGAAAATGTTCAACTATTGACAGCTCAAACCACACTGATAAGCCTGATCTCAATGGTCCAAAACTATCTATCCACTCTCACTAAACAGAAAAGGGACATGTATTGGAACTATATTTTAATACAGCTTTATACTGTTAGAAAACACTATAAATGCATTTTCTTATTTCTCCTATTGACATAAGACAATTTAAAATACATATTAAAAACATATCCACATCGATCACAGAAATCAAAAACATAAAAATAACGGGGACGGAGTTAAGCCGGCAATGTGAGCGGTCGCATCGCAGAGCTCTCCCGTCTGAGACTTGGTGTATAGACTGCAGCCGCCGGCTTTCTGGCAAAGAAAACTATCCGGGTGCTCACCGGAGGATCCCTGGACCCCGAGGGCGACTTTCTGAGAGAGAGGAGACGAGGAGATGCCGCGCAGGAGGCAGGGGACGCTGTGAACACGGAGGGCAGCGGCTCCCAAGATGGCGCCGTAACAGTGAAGGAGGCGGAGAGGGAGAACGCTGCGTGCATGACCAAGATGGCAGCGGCTGCAAAACTTGCAAGATATGCCAGGTTGGAGGGGAAAGGGGAGCAGGGGAAAATGGAGGATGCATGGGGGCCGAGGAAACAGATGAGGATCAGGAGCAATCTCAACAGAGTGAAGGGCTGGGAGGCACAGCAGGGCCTGGAGCACGCAGGAGGCGCAGGGTGAGGGCAGTGCTGGACAAAATGTGTGTGATGCAGAGCCCACCCTAAAGGACATATTTCTTGCTGTTACCTATTGCAAGGATACTCTGACCACCCTGACTAAACAAGTGCATGGTATACAGGACGAGATTGGTAACATGAAACGGGCCATGCAGAAAGCAGACATCAGAACAGGTGCTGTGGAGGACAGGGTTAATACAGCGGAGGAGGACATAGTGAAGCTGCAGAAAGGCCATAAGCAATTTACAAGCAACTGGAGGAAGTCATAGCCAAAAAGACGATCTGGAAAACCGCTCAAGGCGGAACAACATAAAGATTGTCGGGGATCTCGCCCACCGAGTTTATTGAGAATTGGCTGTTGCAAAAGATCGGGGCCGACAACCTCTCCAAGGTATTCGTAGTGGAGAGAGCCCACAGAATGCCCTTGCGTCCAGTGGCCCCTGGAGCAGCTCCCCGAGCAATGCTGGCTAAAATTAGGAACTATAGAGACCGGGATGTCATATTACGAAGAGCTAGAACTGTTAATGACATGACATGACTGTCAAGACATATCCATTTATTCTGACTATTCCCCAGCTGTACAAAAGCTTCGCATGAGGTTTGGAGACGTAAAACGTAGCTGAGGGACCTAGGAGTGCGGTACTCTATGCTGTACCTGGCCAAACTGCGGGGGTTGAGGCGTGGAACAAGGTCTAGTTTTTTCAGTCCCGGAGGAGGTGGATGAATGGATGGAGCGCAATAACAGGAAACTGAGGGAAAGTGGAGACGGTTGAAAATCCTGTGCCTATACGGGTTCTCAATGTGCTGGGACAATCCGGATCCTGTTAGATTTTTTGAAGGGGAGATTGTTTTTCACTTTTCTCCTATATTGTTTTCTATTTTTATGAGGGGTTTAGTACCCCATGAGTAACTCAGAATGTGAATCTGTTATGCTTTTCTGTTTTGTTTTTTCCTCAGGAAATATTTTTACGGGGCTGAGTTGAAGTATATGGCCGGGTAGGGGGACCTGGGGTGGTGGAGGAGGGTGAGGCAGCTGGGGTTGCTGCTGGTCTATAAAGTAGTTGAGTAGATTGTTACAAAAAGGCGGGAGAGCAATGGGGGATAGTTGGTGAGATGCCAGAGGAGTGCGGTTGGTGGGAGGTGGGAGGCTGGAGACTCCGCTTTGCCCATTCTCTGTGGAGATTAACAAAGAGGGGAGGAGGAGGGGGTATACGGGAGGGGGGGAGGGGTGCAAGGGAGGGGTGTTTATCTTTGGGGACAGCTCTGGATGGTTGGAGGGAAAAGTTGTTTGGTTTGAGAGGATTGAGGAGGAAAAAGTGCATTATGCACGGCTATGGCTTCTAGACTTAAGGTGATTAGCTGGAATGTGAGGGGTCTGGCTGACAGGGGAAGAGGGCATTAGTATTTCGCCATATATTGTCTTTTAAGCCCTCGATTATCTGCCTGCTAGAGAACACAAGGACAAGGTGGGACGCTGGCTCGGTCGTAGACATTCGTATCATGCCACGTACTCAGAATATGCTAGGGGAGTGTCGGTGTTGGTGCATACCTCGGTACTGTACAAGGAAATTGAAGTGAAAGTGGATCGGGATGGACAGTATGTGTTTGTGGTGTGTAAGGTTTATGGCTGTATGTTGTGCCTGGTGGCGGTGTACTTCCTCCCTCCATATTCAGACAAGAAACTACAGGACGTTATGGACTTGGCCGGACGCAGGGTGGGGATCCCGCTGTTGGTAATGGGAGACATGAATAATGTGCTAAACTGGGACCTGGATCGTGAAGGTAGGGGCCAGTTAGGGTCTAGGAGGAGGGGGGAGACGGCCTTCGCTAGACATATCCGGGAATTGGCATTAATTGATCTGTGGAGGGTGCGGAACCCCGAGACGAAGTGTTTCTCGTGCTTCTCCGCCACATACGGGTCGATGTCACGGATAGACTTGGTGCTAGGAAATGCAAGTTTGAATAAACTGATCGGTAAAATTGATTATCTGCCAAGGGTTGTCTCAGACCACAAACCAGTAGAATTAGTATTTGCATGAAAGATAGGAATGTGGGACACTCTATGGAGTGGAGGTTACATCCTGCCTGGTTGAAATCAATTGACATGGAAGGAATTGGGAAAGAATTAGAAACCTTCTTTGGTGAGAATGAAGGGAGCGCCACAGTTGGGGTGGTGTGGGATGCTATGAAAGCCTTCCTACGGGGACTGCTGATTAGAGAAATCTCCAAATGTAAAACAAAGACATGCCTGGAGGAACAGTTGGCTGTAGAGGAGGTGAGAAGGGCAGAGGGTGAAGCGATGAGACTGCTCACGCCGGAGTCACAGAAAGCTCAGAGGAAGGCCCAAGAAACTGTAGACAGAGTACATACACGCCTGGCGGAAAAAAAGCAGGAGTTCCAGAGGATCTCCTTCTTCGATGAAGGGGAGAAGGTTGGACATTTGTTGTCAGTGGTGGCAGCGGCCCAGAGGGATTCTTCATATGTGTATGCGGTGGAGGATGAGGAAGGTAGATTGGTTGATGAAACGGCAGATATACTGGCTGTGTTCAGGGGATTTTACTTGGACCTGTATACTTCTCGTTTGGGGGTGTCAGTGGACGACATAAAAAATTACTTGGCAGAAACAGAAATGAGGAAGGACGGAATAGATGGAAGGGACTCTTTGGAAAAAACCTCTCAAGAGTTGGAGAAGGCGTTGGCTGCAATGCCAAATGGCAAGGCCCCTGGTGGTGACGGGCTACCGGTGGAGGTATATAAACAATTAAAGGACGTATTGTTGCCCAGGTTATTATCGGTGTTCCAGGTGGTGCTTGTAGAAGGGCGGCTACCAGAGTCCATGAGGGAAGCTACTATTGTGGTGCTACCTAAGGAAGATAAAGACAGGACGAAGGCTGAATCATATAGGCCCATTTCACTGCTGTCAGTGGATGCCAAGTTGTTGGCTAAGGTACTGGCAAATAGACTCTCGGGAGTGGTAACGGATGTGATTCATCCGGATCAGTATGGATTTATGCCAGGCAGATCGACTGCTGTCAATCTGAGACGATTATATCTAAACTTGCAGCTACCGGTGGATAACGCGGGTTGTAGGGCGGTGGTCTCCCTAGATTCCAGAAAAGCTTTTGACAGCGTGGAGTGGGACTACCGTGTTTCCCCGAAAGTAAGACAGGGTCTTACATTCTTTTTGTGGCCAAAAGTGGCCCCCTGTCTTACTTTCGGGGGGGGGGCCTTACATTGGAGGCCCCACCATCCATCCATCCATCCACACACTCCCACACATACAGACAGACACATGCATACACATATATACATATATATACACACCATACACACCACACACACCACACACACCAATAGCACCCCTTCTTACCGGGTCCGGTGTGGGGTCCCCGATGGTCCTGTGCCGTCCTCTGTGCTCCGGTCCGGTCCCCGAGATGATCCGCTGCCGTCCGCCGTGTTCCGGTGCCGGTCCTAGGCTCCATGGTCCCTGCTCTTCCGGAGTTCAGGCCTAGCTCCGCCCAGGTCATAGTGTGGGCCAATCAGCATAGCGGCGCTCAAGCAAGCGTCATCGGGCGCTTGCCTCTGACGTCAGCGCCGCTATGCTGATTGGCCCACACTATGACCTGGGCGGAGCTAGGCCTGAACTCCGGAAGAGCAGGGACCATGGAGCCTAGGACCGGCACCGGAACACGGCGGACGGCAGCGGATCATCTCGGGGACCGGACCGGAGCACAGAGGACGGCACAGGACCATCGGGGACCCCACACCGGACCCGGTAAGAAGCGGTGCTAGTGTGTGTGTGTGTGGTGTGTATGGTGTGTATATATGTGTATGCATGTGTCTGTATGTGTGTATGTATGCATGTAAACCTTCCCCCCCGTGTTTCCCCGATAGTAAGACCCCCTCCCCCTACCCGGCCTTATAATCGGGGGAGGCCTTACATTAGCAGGCCCCCCCTTTACCCCTAGGCGGCCTTACAATCGGGGGGGCCTTACTTTCGGGGAAACACGGTATCTATGGCTGGTAATGGAGAGATTTGGGATTGGTTGGTCTTTCATTGCTTGGACACAGTTGTTGTACTCTTCACCGGTGGCTCGGGTGAGGGTGAACGGAGGAAGGTCGGAAAGGTTTGCTTTGACCAGGGTGACCCGTCAGGGTTGTCCTCTGTCGCCCCTATTGTTCGCCCTCGCGATTGAGCCTCTTGCAATACGTGTGAGAAGTGCCGGGGGGGTTAAGGGGTTTAGGATTGGCTGTATGGAAGAGAAGATTGCGTTGTACGCAGACGACATCCTCCTTTTTCTTCAGGACCCGGTGGACTCATTGGGACAGGCAGTTACTTTGATAGAAAGATTCGGGGATATGTCCAGTCTGCGGATAAATTGGGACAAGTCTAGTCTGATGAGGGTGGATGCGGGGAGTGTGGAGTCACTTGGGCCATTGGGCTGTACGAAATTGAAAATAGTTCAACAATTTAAATATCTGGGCCTCTGTATTGCTCTGCCTGTCACAGATTTCATTAAGCTGAATATGGAACCATTGATGGTACACCTTAAAGACAAAGCCAGAACTTGGAGCAGACTGCGACTGTCGGTGGTGGGCAGGGCAAATTTAACAAAAATGATACTCATGCCGAAACTTCTATACCTGCTACATAACTCGCCGGTGTGGCTTTGAGGGGTGTATTCAGAAGGATTAACTCCCTGTTTAGAGACTTGGTCTGGGGGAGCGGTCAGCCTAGGATAAAGTTGGAGATCTTACAACGGCCAATGACGGAGGGTGGGATTGCTCTGCCCAACCCTGGGTATACTTTCTGGCGTCACAGAGTCAGCACCTGAAGGGATGGGGCGGACGGGGAGAATGGGTCCAGGGGAAAGAGGATTTTGGAGGTCCTAATGGGCAAGGCCCCTATTGTAAGAGGGTTGGAGGCTGGAGACGTAGGCCGATTATGCGGAGGACTCGCCACTCTGAGTCTGGTCCAAAAGGTATGGGCCAGAGTTACGCAAATAAGAGCCTTACTGGAGTGACGGAGTACACGTCCATGTGGATGAATAGAGAGTTGCCTGAATTTTACAAGCTGGGGGAGCAAAAGAGATGGATGCATGAAGGAATTGAATGTGTTGGTCATTTGGTTGTGAATGGTGTGTTGAGGTCTTTTGCTGACCTGAAAGGGAATTCCGGATCCCTGAGATGGACGATTATTTGTATCTCAGAGTGCAACATGCCTTCAGGACGCCAGAAGCGCACTAAAGAGTTGATAGTGCAAAAAGACATAGTAGTGAATTTCATCTGTATGGAGGGCAGCACGGAGAAGTCATATCAACGATATATAGGAACCTATTACATACCTGGCTGCTGAAATACCCTATAAGAGCTAGACGTAGGTGGGAGGAGGAGATTGGGGAGATGGAAGACGATACGTGGGAGCAGATCTTGGAATATATTCCTAAACTGTCGTTGAGTGAGCCAGCCAGATTATCGCAGTTATTTTTGATACATAGAGCCTATAGGACCCCGGAGTTTCTGAACAGGATAGGTGTGAGGCCCAAGGTGTGGACACGAGGGGAAGGGATTGCTGCACATGGTGTGGAATGTCGAGGTTACAGGGCTTTTGGTTGGTGGTTATTAATCTAATTGAAGTGCGGTACGGATGTAGGTTAACAAGGAGTCCACTGGTATTTGTGTTGGGGTATGTGGAGGGAGTTGAGGTTCCTAATGCCCAAAAGGTTGCAGTGGCAAGGCTCCTATATATTGCTCGGAAGATGATAGCCAAGAGGTGGATTAAGCCGGACCCACCATTAGAATAAATATATACAGCAAGTCGGGTATATTATCCGTACCGAGGAAAGTATTTATCGGAGGCGTGGGGCTATTAAGACCTTCGAGGTATTGTGGGAACCATGGATGCGGGCAAACTAAATGCGGGTATGAGAAAGGTTTGGTAACTGGGGTATGTGGCTGACATTGTTATTGGTGGTTGGTGGGTATGTAGTTCTCTTTTTATGTCTTCCATGCCATGCTCGGCCCTTGGACTGGGTGGGACCAATCCATTCCAGCACTAAAGATATTGACAGAAGCTGATACTGTTTGTTTTGCAATACATCTTTTACGAAAGGCAATTACATATTTAGACTGTCCCGGGGGGAGGGGGGTTGGGGAGGGAGGGCTAGAGGGATGTTGGGTAATTGAATGGGGGGGGGGAAACTGATTTAAAAAATGTGAATTGATGTTGTTGTGATGATTGATGGATTGTTTATAATAAAAACATTTGATTTAAAAAAAAACAAAAAACATAAAAATAACATTAATAATGTAACAACATAGTTATAGCCATCAACTCTATGGTCAAAAAAACCTGTATGCCATAAAAAAAGGGCCACGCTTCATAATCCGTGATTGGCTCCAATTTAAAACGGTTGTGCCCTTTCTGAAAACAATGGGTGGTAGTTATTACAAAACTGAGGACAACTGACCCTCCTCCACAGGTCAATCACCGGTTGTCTGCAACAGCCCCAACATTTTCTGTTTTACCTGCAGTACTGCAAATGACATGTCGACAGAGCTGCAGCCAATCTCAGGACCTTTGAGCTCTGAGTATTATTGTCTGCAGCGCCGTTGATTGTTGATGTGATGTCGGTGCTACAGACAAACAACAGAGACCGGGACAGCAGTAGAAAGTTGACACCGGACAAGTAGAGGGTAAGTAATATTCAATTTGTTCAAGAGTGAATAAGCAGTACAAGAAACAGTCACTGAAAATTGGGGCAAATGAGGATCTAACTCAACTAGATTGGTTTCAGAGTTTCTAAGTACAGTACATTTATGACAAAAATGTAGTTACTTCCTATGGGAATATTTAGAGACTCAAACATAAATTTTGTGATATCATAAACTATAAGATACCATATGTCCTTTTTTAACCTTGCTACTTAAAACAGTTTTTACACAAACTAAGACAGGGGAACCATAGCTCCCAACACACGTTTTCATAAGCTAGCTTTAATAAACAAATACATTTATCCTTATGATTCATCGTAGAGTTTACATTTTCATTACTACTTAAAAGTCATTGTCAGGGACTTTAACATTGATGAGTAAGCTTTAGCATAGGTTATCAATGTCTAATTGGTGGAACTGCGACAATTGGCAACCCCGCCAATTAGCTGTTCCTGATGCCACCAGCCATAGCTACTCAGTTGTCAGTTGTAGAGCTGCACAGCTCTGCCGCAGTCAGGTACTGCACATCCACCCTCTATTGATTTGTATTGGTCAGAAACAGAGAAGCCAGCCATGGCCACAATAAAGTTGATGGAGTTGTGCTGTGAAACTCCGTAACTAAATAGTTCCGGTCGGCGGTGGTGGCATTGGGAACAGTTGATCGGTAGGTGTGCCGATCAGACAATGATTACCTATTCTAAGTATACGTCATCAATGTTAAAGGCCCAAACAAGCCCTCTAATAAAAATGAAAAGGATTCTTACCAAAACACAAGCGTTTCAAGGAAAGATACTCCAACATCTGATGCACCCACTACCACAATTCGGGCATTAATGGTTATTTTGGGCTCCAAGGTAAGCTTCCGATTAATGTGGTACAAAGCATAAGGTGGCTGTAGAAGAAAAAAAGCACTAGTTATAATGTACAAATGTATTATATATTATAAGCAATGACCAAGCAGTGCATGAGTTATTTGACATTTATTTATCTCATTTTTATGTTTTGGTAGTATGTAAGAGTGTTAAGGGGTTAATTTTCTTCTTCCCTTAAGGAACAACAGGAGAATATATTATGTGTCCTTGTATATAATAATCAATGTGTTGAATTATGTGTGTGCAGCCCTCTAGCGGCCAATGTGAAGACTGCTTCCCGGTCTCCTTTATATTAGGTATTTGGAAAGGTTTATCATAGAATGGTGATTGTCTATAAAAGGGGTTTGTGGTGCAGTTTTAGCCAGGAGAGTCCCATGTAGAAGAAGCCTATCAAGAACTAATCTCCCTGATAATTGTATTGGACCCTCTCGGGTCACCCCAGGATTTGAGCCTAGGATCTGGAATTTGGGTGAAAACATGAGCGCTCCTCCGGTATTGGTGCTTGTTTCCCAGAAAGAGGTGCTTCCCCCTTCAGTGCTGGATTGGTGGGTCCCCAGCAAAGACTCAGGTGAACAGGTCGCAACTGTGCAAGCAGGTAAGGAACTCTGTCTGGCAGTGCCCTATCGGACTTCTGGATGTTTCCCCCGCGAGTGAGGTAGAGTTGAAGCTGTAAAAGATACTATGAATTCACGGTGGGTCACTGTGATGTTGGGAGACAGGAGTCAGGAAGTACTGGGACGAGGGGAGCAGCTAGCAATAAATTGTGCTACTTTGAATAACCCTACCCTTGCAATGTTCAAGTATTTCATCCGTGTTTCACGAGACTGTTCAAGTAATCATTTTTTAAAGACTTTGATTGACTCTGTAAATACCTTAGCCCTCACCAAGGGCACTTCAGAACTAAACTATTTCACTGGACTGGCCAGGGCTGTGCTGCAGCCTTGGCCCTTCCTCGCCATCAACTACAAAGGCCCCGCGCTGCTGGCCCCTTAACAAGTATCTTCATATATAACACGAAATAGGGGAGGGTGATTTATTTAAACTAGTAAATCATTGCAATGGAGCTTCAATCTTTCCATAGCACAAAGTGTGCCACATTCATTAGCAGGACAAGTGGTGGTAGGATCTGCCTTTGTTTAAATTTTTTGTAATCAGAAAAGCAGCAGACAAAACTGTATCTTTCAACATTTTTATGCCAAAAAAATTGTGATAAATATTCTGATAAATTTATCACATAGATTCTAATGAAAGGTTTCACAATAACGTGCAAGTGATTTTCAAATACAAAACTACTACCGTATATACTCTGTATAAGCCGAGTTTTTCAGCACAAAAAATGTGCTGAAAAGTCCCCCCTCGGCTTATACACGAGTCATACAGCGGTACCCAGTGGTACACAGCCCCCCTTCCCGTGGTATACAGGGCCCCCCCTTGCTTGTGGCAACCTGTAAAGGAAGACATCATTATACTTATCGTGTCGCTGCCGCCGCGCTCTGTCACCGCCACACGCATTCCGGGTCTTCATGCTTCCTTCTCCTGGCGCACAGGAAATGACGTCATTGTCTGTGCGCCGGAGAAGGAAGCTGAAGACCCGGAATAGCGCGGTGGCGGTGACAGAGTGGCGGCGGCGGCAGCGACACGATAAGTATAATGATGTCTTCCTTTACAGGTTGCCACAAGCAAGGGGGGCCCTGTACTGATACCACACTGGGACTGCTGTATACAGCTGGGGCCCTGTATACCACTGGGGCTTCTGTATACAGCTGGGGCTGCTGTATACACAGCTGGGGCCCTGTATACCACTGGGGCTTCTGTATACAGCTGGGGCTGCTGTATACACAGCTGGGGCCCTGTATACCACTGGGGCTTCTGTATACAGCTGGGTGCTGTCTGTATACACAGCTGGGGCCCTGTATACCACTGGGGCTTCTGTATACAGCTGGGGCTTCTGTATACACAGCTGGGGCCCTGTATACCACTGGGGCTTCTGTATACAGCTGGGGCTGCTGTATACCACTGGGGCCCTGTATATCAGCTGATGGGTGGGGGGCCTATATACACTGTGGTGGGGATATATCACTGGGTGCTGTATATACCACTGAGGAGGCTGATTTATACCACTGGGGCTGCTGTATATACTGCTGGGGCCTGTATATATCACTGGGGAGGCTGCTGTAATACTGCTGGGGCCTGTATATACCACTGGGGAAAGCTGCTGTAATACTGCTGGGGCCTGTATATACCACTGGGGAGGCTGCTGTAATACTGCTAAGGCCTGTATACTACCACTGGGGAGGCTGCTATATACTACCACTGGGGAGGCTGCTGTATACTACCACTGGGGAGGCCTGTATACCACTGGGGGGGCCTGTATACCACACTGCTGGGGGCTGTATACCTGTGCTGGGGTCCACCCTCGGCTTATACACAAGTCAATAGGTTTTTCCAGGTTTTGGGGGCAAAAGTAGGGGGGTCGGCTTATACACGGGTCGGCTTATAACGAGTATATACGGTATGTTATTTACCGAAAAAAGAAACAAAATTGATATTATGGGAAATGTCATTTCAGAAAGTGGTCGGCACAATCAGTTGGTTCTTCAAACACTTCATACAAATAAATGATTTACTCAAATTATGATATATTGTTGATTTTAAATAGTATGAAATATTTCAAGGACGCAATGTTAAAAACATTTTAAAAATGGTTTATTAAGAAAAAAAACTATAATAAAAAAGAGTATTCAGTGTAAGTCATTGTCAACAAAGTCAAGAAAATTGTAAAATGCCAATTAAAATAACTGTAAAGATGACTTCACATTGGCTAATTGATGATTAAATCAAATTCTTATCTAATCATATTTCCTGTTATTGAATTTTTGCATCTACACCAAATTTTAGAAACGTGAGCCAAATTGTATTACCCTTCTTTTCTCCATTTCAATGAACACATGTCCTGCTTAATCCAAGCTTTGGATAGAAGAATTATGACATCCAGTGGCCACACAAGGTACCATTAAACTGGGTTATAGAAAAAAAAACACAAAAATAATAATAATAAAAATAAAAACAGAATATGCTGTGAGTCAAGTGCATTGGTCAGCTTGGGTATGCTGGTAGCCCCCTTTTCAAGACACATATGACAAAAGAAATGATAATGAATTTCAGAATTAATGCCATATCTGAGTCGACGTTCACATGAACCAATAACTATGGTAGTTCCATATAAACTGGATTAAGGTAAAAGCACTATTTTAGTTTCCAATAACATAATTTGATATAAAACTTGATGCACTAGAAAATAGAAAAAAAACTCCAAGTTCAGAAAAATTCTGTATAAAAATGCAATATCGCCATGGATGTTTGCGTTTTCTTTTTTGTACAGTGTTCATTCTTTAGTAAAAATGTCTATAAATTACAATTTTCCAGGTCAGTATGATTATGGCGATGCCAAACTGGCATAGACTTTTTTTTTTCAGTTTCAGTGTCTAAAAACAACTTCATTGATTTAACTTTGTTTCCTATGGAAATCGTTGACTCGGTTTTCGTCGGCTTCGATTTTTGCCAATGTCTTTGGATGGATTATCGACTAAAACTGAGGTATCACTGTATTTAGTGAGTTTCATAACCCATTCACAACTTATGACATACGGGATCATCATAGGTCGTGTCCCTCACTTAGGCTGCTTTCACATCAGTGGTTGTCGCCAGGGCCGGCCTTATGTTGAATGGTGCCCTGTGCGAATTTGCCTTATGGCGCCCCCACGCCATTACTTACTCAGAACACATGAGCATACATGTTTGTACATGATCTATTCATGGTCTTCAAGGAGAGCAGGAGGGGCGTTGCTATGCTAGGGTCAGAAAAAATCAGGGACCCAAGACCTATATCCTCTCCCACCTGTCATTACCAACCCTCCCATTTATAGAGGTGTTACCTGTCATCTTACAGGAGGAGGAGGTGAGCTGTGATATCACCTATTGTGAATGGTGGATCCTGTGTTATCTACTGTATATAGAGGAGTTATCAGTCATTGTACAGGAGGAGGTGAGCTGTGATATCATCTATTGTGAATGGTGGATCCTGTGTTATCTACTGTATATAGAGGAGTTATCAGTCATTGTACAGGAGGAGGTGAGCTGTGATATCATCTATTGTGAATGGTGGATCCTGTGTTATCTACTGTATACAGAGGTGTTATCAGTCATTGTACAGGAGGAGGTGAGCTGTGATATCACCTATTGTGAATGGTGGATCCTGTGTTATCTACTGTATACAGAGGTGTTATCAGTCATTGTACAGGAGGAGGTGAGCTGTGATATCACCTATTGTGAATGGTGGATCCTGTGTTATCTACTGTATATACAGGTGTTATCAGTCATTGTACAGGAGGAGGTGACCTGTGATATCATCTATTGTGAATGGTGGATCCTGTGTTATCTACTGTATATAGAGGTGTTATCAGTCATTGTACAGGAGGAGGTGAGCTGTGATATCACCTATTGTGAATGGTGGATCCTGTGTTATCTACTGTATATAGAGGTGTTATCAGTCATTGTACAGGAGGAGGTGAGCTGTGATATCACCTATTGTGAAAGGTGGATCCTGTGTTATCTACTGTATATAGAGGTGTTATCAGTCATTGTACAGGAGGAGGTGAGCTGTGATATCACCTATTGTGAATTGGTGGATCCTGTGTTATCTACTGTATATAGAGGTGTTATCAGTCATTGTACAGGAGGAGGTGAGCTGTGATATCACCTATTGTGAATGGTGGATCCTGTGTTATCTACTGTATATAGAGGTGTTATCAGTCATTGTACAGGAGGAGGAGGTGAGCTGTGACATCATCTATTGTGAATGGTGGATCCTGTTTTATCTGCTGTATATAGAGGTGTTGACTCTTAAATAATGCAGCATTTCAAATAAGAACATACTCCAAAAGCTTCTGGGACCGAGACAGATAGGAGAGTAGCAAGAAAGGCTAGTCCCTGGTGAATTCACCCCATTTGCGTGTATACGGAGAGACCAGTCCCTCAAGGCAGTCAGCAGGGAGAAGCCTTCAGGGAACAGACTTTCTGACTAGTCTCCAGCAAGATTTGATCCCTGACAGAACCCCCCCCATAGTATTCCACATAGTATATTGCACCCCCAAATTCCTCCATATATTATGCACCCCAATAGACCTCCATATAATATAATGCACCCCCATAGTCCTCAATATAGAATAATGCACCACCACAGTCCTACATATAGTATACTAGATGGCGGCCCGATTCTAAAGAATCGGGTAGTCTAGAATCCATATATAGTTCAATAATCAAAAAAAGTCCGTTCACTGGGCACTGCTAAGTTAGGAGAAGTGCTTATTTTTTCATATGGGTATATGCGAGGTGGGGCATTGCTGGCCGCCTCTGGGTGCCCGCTATATATCACATCAATAATAGCATAAAAAGAAAAAAGATAGCGGCACTCACCGGGCGTGTTTCAAAGGTGCTTTATTTGGGTACCCTCATTCCAGGGTCCCACTCAGGAGGGAGGGGGTGCAGAGACAACAGAGATGACGGATCTCCGTTTCGGGGCTCCTACCCCTTCGAGACATTGAGGTCCGTGGAAGGGGTAGGAGCCCCGAAACGGAGATCCGTCATCTCTGCTGCCTCTGCACCCCCTCCCTCCTGAGTGGGACCCTGGAATGAGGGTATCCAAATAAAGCACCTTTGAAACACGCCCGGTGAGTGCCGCTATCTTTTTTCTTTTTATGCTATCCATATATAGTTTATTTACTAATAGTTAGGGGAGTGCGGTGAAATGAATTGTGTGTATACAGGTGGCTCAGTGGGTAGCAGAGTATACGGTTGCTCAGTGGTTAGCACTGCGCGGTGGCTCAGTGGTTAGCACTGCGCGGTGGCTCAGTGGTTAGCACTGCGCGGTGGCTCAGTTGTTAGCACTGCGCGGTGGCTCAGTGGTTAGCACTGGGTGGTGGCTCAGTGGTTAGCACTGCGCGGTGGCTGAGTGGTTAGCAGTGAGTGCGGTGGCTCAGTGGTTAGCAGTGAGTGCGTGGGCAGAGTGGTCAGCGCAGCCCCGTGGGCAGAGAGGTCAGCACAGCGCCGTGGGCAGAGTGGTCAGCACAGCGCCGTGGGCAGAGTGGGCAGCGCAGTGCCGTGGGCAGGGTGGTCAGCGCAGCGCCGTGGGCAGGGTGGTCAGCGGTGGGGGGGACGGACACACACACACAGACACACACTCCGATATATTTACCACCGTCCCTGCTTCTTCCCTGCCACCTGCGTCTTCCTGAGTCCTCTGTTCTGCCAACATGTCGCCGCACCCAGGACTGGATCCAATATTGCGTCCGGGAACTTTCGGTGGCCCGATTCTAACGCATCGGGTATTTTAGAATATAGAAATAGAGATTGCATGGGGAAGGCGGTGAGGGCTGAATTGGGAGGAACTTTGAAGAAGGAGCGGCCGGTGAAGAACGGAGTGGCAAAGGGGAGGAGGGAGAACAGAACAGCGGGGGGGGAGGAGGATGGAGGACAGAGGAGGTAGCGGCGGGGTGTGGGAGGATGTAGCAGCACAGGCAGGGAGAGGAAGGAACGGCAGGGGGAGGAGGACGGAGGATGAAGCGGCGGGGTGGGGGAGGATGGAGCAGCACAGGCAGGGGGAGGACAGAGGATGGAGTGGCAGAGGGGAGGAGGACAAAGGAAGGAGGAGGAAGCGTTGCGGTGGGGGAGGATGGAGCGGCACAGGCAGGGGGAGGATGAAGCACAGAGCGGGCGGGGGGGGTGGAGGACAGGATGAAGCGGCGGGGTGGGAGAGAACGGAGCAGCATAGGCAGGGGGAGGACGGAGGATAGAGTGGCGGAGGTGAGGAAGGCAAAGGAAGGAGGAGGAAGCGGTGGGGTGGGGGAGGATGGAGTGGCACAGGCAGGGGGAGGACGAAGAGGCATGGGGAGGACTAAGCACAGAGTGGCGAGAGGGAGGAGGGTGTAGGATGAAGCAGCGAGGTGGGGGAGGACGAAGCAGCACGGGCAGGGGGAGGACGGGGGATGGAGTGGCGGAGGTGAAGAGGACAAAGGAAGGAGGAGGAAGCGGTGGGGGAGGATGGAGCGGCACAGGCAGGGGGAGGATGAAGCACAGAGCGGCGGGGGGGGTGGAGGACAGGATGAAGCGGCGGGGTGGGAGAGAACGGAGCAGCATAGGCAGGGGGAGGACGGAGGATAGAGTGGCGGAGGTGAGGAAGGCAAAGGAAGGAGGAGGAAGCGGTGGGGTGGGGGAGGATGGAGTGGCACAGGCAGGGGGAGGACGAAGAGGCATGGGAGAGGACTAAGCACAGAGTGGCGGGAGGGAGGAGGGTGTAGGATGAAGCAGCGAGGTGGGGGAGGACGAAGCAGCACGGGCAGGGGGGGGACGGGGGATGGAGTGGCGGAGGTGAAGAGGACAAAGGAAGGAGGAGGAAGCGGTGGGGGAGGATGGAGCGGCACAGGCAGGGGGAGGACGGAACGACAGGGGGAGGACAGAGCGGCAGGGGGAGAACAGAGCGGCAGGAGGAGGACAGAGGACGAAGCGGTGGGGTGGAGGAGGATGGAGCAGCCCAGGCAGGGGGAGGATGGAGTGGTGGAGAGGAGGCGGACAAAGGAAGGAGGAGGAAGCGATGGAGGAGGATGGAATGGTACAGGCAGGGGGAGGACGGAGCACAGAGCGGTGGGAGGAGGATGATGGAGGACAAAGCGGCGGGGTGCGGGAGGATGGAGCACTGTAAGGCAGCTTAGTGGTTAGCAGTGCGCGGTGGCTCAATGGTTAGCAGTGCGCGGTGGCTCAGTGGTTAGCACTGCGCGGTGTCTCAGTGGTTAGCACTGCGCGGTGGCTCAGTGGTTAGCACTGGGCTGTGGCTCAGTGGTTAGCACTGCGCGGTGGCTCAGTGGTTAGCAGCGAGTGTGGTGGGCAGAGTGGTCAGCGCAGCGGCGCTGTGTGGGCAGGGTGGTCAGTGCAGCGGTGCTGTGTGGGCAGGGTGGTTAGCGCAGCGGCGCTGTATGGGCAGGGTGGTCAGCACAGTGGCGCTGTGTGGGCAGGGTGGTCAGCGCAGCAGCGCGGTGGGCAGGGTGGTCAGTGCAGCGGGGCTGTGTGGGCAGGGTGGTGAGCGCAGCGGCGCTGTGTGGGCAGGGTGGTCAGCGCAGCGACGCTGTGTGGGCAGAGTGGTCAGCGCAGCGGCGCTGTGTGGGCAGAGTGGTCAGCGCAGGGCAGAGTGGTCAGCGCAGGGCAGAGTGGTCAGCGCAGGGCAGAGTGGTCAGCGGTGGGCAGAGTGGTCAGCGGTGGGGCGGACGGACACACACTCCGATATACTTACCACCGTCCCTGCTTCCTCCCTGGCGCCTGCGTCTTCCTGAGTCCCGACATGTCGCTGCACCCAGGACTGGATCCAATATGGCGTCCGGGAACTCTCGCGAGACTTCCCGGACGCCATCTTGGAGAAAGTATGTCGCCACCCCTGGAGCTATGGATCCAATATGGCGTCCGGGAAGTCTCGCGAGACTTCCCGGACGCCGTATTGGATCCAGTTCTCCAGGGGCGGCGACATGTCGGCGGTGGAGAAGACGGAGGAGAGGTGGTAAGTATAGGCGACTGTGTGTGCGTGTGTTGTGTGTGTGGTGTGTGTGTGGTGTGTGTGTGTGGTGTGTGTATGTGTTAGGGGCTGCCATAAGCGTAGCGGGGTCTGAGTCCCGGCTCCCGCTTACGGCCGCCATCTTGGCTCACCCTGAGCGGGTGTAGCTCTGCCGGACGTTGGGACAAAGTGACGGATGTGAGGTCACAAAATCCTTCCGGCTTTTATATACAAGATTGCACACCCACAGACCTCCATATAGAATAATGCACCCACACATTTCTCCATATAGAATAATGCACCCACACAGTTCTCTATCTAGAATGCACACCCAAAGTCCTCCATTCAGTATAATGCACGCCACAGTCCTCCGTATAGTATATTGCACACTTAAAGCATGACATATAGTACAATACACCCCCACATTCCTCCATATAGTATAATGCTCCGCTCCGTACACCTCGTACACACACGGCTCTGCTTGGTACACCTCGTACACACTTGGCTCCACTCCATACACCTCGTACACATTCGGCTCCGCTCCGCACACTTCGTACACACGCGGCTCTGCTCCATACACCTCGTACACACTCGGCTCCACTCCATACACCTCGTACACACTCGGCTCCACTCCATACACCTCGTACACATTCGGCTCCGCTCCATACACCTCGTACACATTCGGCTCCGCTCCGTACACCTCGTACACACACGGCTCCGCTCCGTACACCTCGTACACACGTGGCTCCGCTCCATACACCTCGTACACACACGGCTCTGCTTGGTACACCTCGTACAAACTTGGCTCCACTCTGGAAACACACGGCTCCGCACACCTCGTACACGTGGCTCAGCTCCATACACACGTTACTCTGCTCAGTACACCTCATACACACTCAGCTCCGCTCCGTACACACTCGGCTCCGCTCTGTACACCTTGTGCACACTTGGCTCCGCTCCGTACACCTCGTACACACTGTGCTCCGCTCCGTACACCTCGTACACACTCGGCTCTGCTCCGTACACCTCGTACACACTCGGCTCTGCTCCGTACACCTCGTACACACTCGGCTCTGCTCCGTACACCTCGTACACACTCGGCTCTGCTCCGTACACCTCGTACACACTCGGCTCTGCTCCGTACACCTCGTAACACACTCGGCTCTGCTCCGTACACCTCGTACACACTCGGCTCTGCTCCGTACACCTCGTACACACTCGGCTCTGCTCCGTACACCTCGTACACACTCGGCTCCGCTCCGTACACCTCGTACACACTCGGCTCCACTCTGGAAACACACGGCTCCGCACATAACATACACGTGGCTCAGCTCCGTACACACATTACTCTGCTCAGTACACCTCATACACACTCAGCTCCACTCTGTACACACGCGGCTCCGCTCCATACACCTCGTACACATGCGGCTCCACTCCGTACACCTCCTACACACACGGCACTGCTCCATACACCTCGTACACACTCGGCTCCACTCCGTACACCTCCTACACACACGGCACTGCTCCGTACACCTCGTACACACGCGGCATTGCTCCGTACACCTCGTGCACATGCGGCATTGCTCGTACACCTCGTACACACTCGGCTCTGCTCCGTACACCTCGTACACACTCGGCTCTGCTCCGTACACCTCGTACACACTCGGCTCTGCTCCGTACACCTCGTACACACTCGGCTCTGCTCCGTACACCTCGTACACACTCGGCTCTGCTCCGTACACCTCGTACACACTCGGCTCCGCTCCGTACACCTCGTACACACTCGGCTCACTCTGGAAACACACGGCTCCGCACATAACATACACGTGGCTCAGCTCCGTACACACATTACCTCTGCTCAGTACACCTCATACACACTCAGCTCCACTCTGTACACACGCGGCTCCGCTCCATACACCTCGTACACATTTCGGCTCCACTCCGTACACCTCCTACACACACGGCACTGCTCCATACACCTCGTACACACTCGGCTCCACTCCGTACACCTACTACACACGGCACTGCTCCGTACACCTCGTACACACGCGCATTGCTCCGTACACCTCGTGCACATGCGGCATTGCTCGTACACCTCGTACACACTCGGCTCCGCTCCGTACACCTCGTACACACTCGGCTCAGCTCCGTACACCTAGTCCACACTGGGCTCAGCTCCGTACACCTAGTACACACTGGGCTCCGCTCTGTACACCTCATACACACGTCTCCGCTCCGTACACCACGTACACACGCGGCTCTGCTCCGTACACACCCGTACACACACGTCTCCGCTCCGTACACCTCATACACACGCGGCTCTGCTCCGTACACCACGTACACACGCGGCTCTGCTCCGTACACCTCGTACACACGCGGCTCCGCTCCGTACACCTCGTACACACGCGGCTCAGCTCCGTACACCTCGTACACACTTGGCTCAGCTCCGTACACCTCGTACACACTCGGCTCAGCTCCGTACACCTCGTACACACTCGGCTCAGCTCCGTACACCTAGTACACACTGGGCTCAGCTCCGTACACCTAGTACACACTGGGCTCCGCTCTGTACACCTCGTACACATGTCTCCGCTCCGTACACCTCGTACACACTCGGCTCAGCTCCGTACACCTCGTACACACTCGGCTCAGCTCCGTACACCTAGTACACACTGGCTCAGCTCCGTACACCTAGTACACACTGGGCTCCGCTCTGTACACCTCGTACACACGTCTCCGCTCCGTACACCACGTACACACGCGGCTCTGCTCCGTACACACGCGGCTCCGCTCCGTACACCCGTACACACACGTCTCCGCTCCGTACACCTCATACACACGCGGCTCCGCTCCGTACACCACGTACACACGCGTCTCTGCTCTGTACACCTCATACACACTCGGCTCCGCTCCGTACACCTCGTACACACTCGGCTCAGCTCCGTACACCTCGTACACACTCGGCTCAGCTCCGTACACCTCGAACACACTGGCTCAGCTCCGTACACCTAGTACACACTCGGCTCAGCTCCGTACACCTAGTACACACTGGGCTCAGCTCCGTACACCTAGTACACACTGGGCTCAGCTCCGTACACCTAGTACACACTGGGCTCCGCTCTGTACACTTCGTACACACGTCTCCGCTCCGTACACCACGTACACACGCGGCTCTGCTCCGTACACCTCGTACACACTCGGCTCTGCTCCGTACACCTCGTACACACTCGGCTCAGCTCCGTAACCTCGTACACACTCGGCTCAGCTCCGTACACCTAGTACACACTGGGCTCAGCTCCGTACACCTAGTACACACTGGGCTCAGCTCCGTACACCTAGTACACACTGGGCTCCGCTCTGTACACTTCGTACACACGTCTCCGCTCCGTACACCACGTACACACGCGGCTCTGCTCCGTACACCTCGTACACACTCGGCTCTGCTCCGTACACCTCGTACACACTCGGCTCAGCTCCGTACACCTCGTACACACTCGGCTCAGCTCCGTACACCTAGTACACACTCGGCTCAGCTCCGTACACCTAGTACACACTGAGCTCCGCTCTGTACACCTCGTACACACGTCTCCGCTCCGTACACCACGTACACACGCGGCTCTGCTCCGTACACACGCGGCTCCGCTCCGTACACCACATACACACACGTCTCCGCTCCGTACACCTCATAAACACTCGGCTCCGCTCCGTACACCTCGTGCACACGCGACTCCGCTTCATACACCTCATACACACTCGGCTCTGCTCCGAACACCTCATACACACTCAGCTCCATACACCTTGTACACACTCGGCTCCACTCCTTACACCTCATACACACGCAGCTCTGCTACATTCACACTATACATCCCTCTTGATCCATCACAAACTCACCTCATCCATTTCTTCACCTCTTCACTTCCTGCTTGGTGGAAGCTGCCCTGCATACTCGGAGATGCTGATCATGTGATCCCTGACTCCTCCCCCTTCATTGACATCATCACAGGTCCTGTAAGCACAGGCCTGTGCAGCTCCACAGGTGGGCTCACACTGCAGGGTGGGGGGGGATAACGCGGCGGCAGCGGCCAGGACTATAGTAGAGAGAGTGGCATCAGCAGGGAGCCCGCGCTACCACCGGGCGCCCCTGCGGATGCCGTCTTCTGTCTACTAGCAGCCGCACAGATCTAGCAAAGCCCCTGGGAGCGGGAGCAGGGGAGCAAATAACAATGACAGCTGTCTCCCTGCGGCGCCCCCTGGAGCGTGGCGCCCTGTGCGGCCGCACGACTCGCACATGCCAAGGGCCGGCCCTGGTTGTCGCTGATCGCGGCAGTTGCGCTGAAAAAACTACAACTGCCGCGATTACCACATAATGGCCGCACTTGCGATTCACTTGCGGCAAGCCCCATACAATGTCTATGGGGCTTGTGGCAGGGGCGGCAAGTGCGTTTTTGGTACTTGCGGCAGGTGCGGCCGCAAAAAAAACGCGGCATACCGCGTTTTTTTCACGGCCGCACCTGCCGCAAATCTTGAAAGCGTACTTGCCGCACCTGCTGCACACTTACCGTAAGCCCCATAGACATTATATGGAGCTTGCCGCAAGTGAACCGCAAGTGCGGCATTATGCGGTAATCGCAGCAGTTGCGTTTTTTTCACCGCAACTGCCGCTATCAGCGAAAACCGCTGATGTGAAAGGTGCCTTAGATGTGCGGAGCTCACATCATTCCCCCAACATCTCAGCTGATTTCATCAGCTGTGACTGACAGCGCAATCCCAAAGCACTACGATGCGGCTCACGCCATTCCCTGTTGTGATCAGAGATCCTGCGATTTTATCGCGGGATCTCTGTATGTCACCTGATAGCCCGGGGTCCTGCAGTGACCCCGGATGCTATCAGGGATCACTTTCTGTGGATGGTTCCTGTATGAACTACAGACCAGGACATATGAAATAAATGCTTTTCATGCACATCTGGCGTTACATGGATCTCTCACGATCAATACCCCCCAGATCTACCACTTCTTGCTTCCAGGGAAGAAAATCCCTATTGAGAAGAGATTACCTACTAAATGCAACTGTCGTGATAAAGGCCTTAGGCCGAAATGCGTTGACATTCAAAGGTTGACCTTTTGTTTGCACAAAATAAAAAAAAACATTTAATCATTCAAAAAGGAGTGTGCACTTGACACTTAATTTACATAGGCAACAACTGAAGTTGACTAAACTGGAGGCCTGGCAAAGCATCACATAAGAGGAAACCCAGCGTTTTGTGACTGCCATGGCTTCCAGACATCAACAGACACCAGTCACTGCATGCAGAGTGTTCTCCATAAAGTATTAGAAATTAACATTATATTTATGGAAAAGTAAACATGTCCAATTAAATTTGAGTCTCTGAAAAGATCGAGCTTTGTATAAAAATGGTTCCTAAATGTTTCACAGGATAATTTTGTTTAACCCTTTTAATTTAACATGATAGTCTACACTTCAATTGCATCTCAGTTGTTCCATTTTAAATTAAAAAAATATTGGTATACAGATCACGAAAATTCGCTCACAGTCCAAATATTTCTGGACATAAAAGTACTGTCTCACATAACGACGCTCCAGCGATCCCTACAACAATATGACCTGGCAAGGATCGCTGGCGCGTCGCTACGTGGTCGCAGGTGAGATGTCAAACAGTCAGATCTCACCAGCGATGCAGCAACGATACGGCGGTCGTTGGGACCCTGTCACTTTAGGGCGTAGTATTGAGGTCGTTGTCCCCGTCAAACACACTGATGCATGCTGTCCAGCGGGGACCCAACGAACAAAAAATGGTCCAGGCCATTCCGACATGATCAGCAATCTCAAAGCAGGGGCCTGGTCGCTGCTGCGTGTCACACTGAGCGAGATCACTGGCGAGGTCGCTGTTGCGTCACAAAACCTGTGATGCAACAGTGACCTCGCTCAGTGTGACTGGGCTTTACTGTATATACAGAGATAAGCATAAATGAGTACTTTGAAAAGTAAGATTTTAATCAATATTTCACTGAATACGATAACAATTTCCAAAACTCTGACAATACCAAGTTTCATATAACAAAAGTTTAACCCATAACATGAAAGGAAGGTTAATAATATATATAACATTCACAGCAAAATCTTCCCCTTAACTCAAACCACTTGAAGCAAAAAAAAAAAAAGCTTCCCGACACTGCCACTCTGCTACCACAATGTTTCACTGTAGGCGCCATGCATTTAGAAAAACAAATTTACAAAATGTTTTTGGAAATTGTTCTTGTGTCCAGTGAGATATTGATTACAAACTTCATTTTCAAAGGGGGTGTACTCATTTATGTGGAGCACATGTATACACTGTGTGCAGAATTATTAGACAAATGAGTGTTTTGATCACATGATACTTTTATACATGTTGTCCTACTCCAAGTTGTATAGGCTTGATAGCCAACTACTAATTAAGTAAATCAGGTGATGTGCATCTCTGCAATGAGGAGGTGTGTGGTGTAATGACATCAACACCCTATATAAGGTGTGCTTAATTATTAGGCAAATGCCTTTCCTTAGGCAAAATGGGTCAGAAGGGAGATTTGACAGGAGATCTGAAATGTCCAAAATTGTGAGATGTCTTGCAGAGGGATGCAGGAGTCTTGAAATTGCCAAACCTTTGAAGCATGATCACCGAACAATCAAGCGTTTCATGGCAAATTGCAAACAGGGTCGCAAGAAGCGGGTTGGGCAAAAAAGGCGCAAAATAACTGCTCATGAATTGAGGAAAATCAAGCGTGAAGCTGCCAAGATGCCATTTGCCACCAGTTTTGCCATATTTCAGAGCTGCAACGTTACTTGAGTATCAAAAAGCACAAGGTGTGCTATACTCAGGAACATGGCCATGGTAAGGAAGGCTGAAAAACGACCACCTTTGAACAAGAAACATAGGATAAAACGTCAAGACTGGGTCAATAAATATCTTAAGACTGATTTTTCAAAGGTTTTATGGACTGATGAAATGAGAGTGACTCTTGATGGGCCAGATGGTTAGGCCAGAGGCTGGATCAGTAAAAGGGCAGAGACCTCCACTCTGACATAGAAGCCAGCAAGGTGGAGGTGGGGTACTGGTATGGGCTACTATCATCAAAGATTAACTTGTGGGACCTTTTCAGACTGAGGATGGAGTGAAGCTCAACTCCCGGACCTACTGCCAGTTTCTGGAAGACAACTTCTTCAAGCAGTGGTACAGGAAGAAGAAAAACATGATTTTTATGCAGGACAATGCTCCATCACATGCATCCAACTACTCCACAGCATGGCTGGCCAGTAAAGGTCTAAAAGAAGATAAAATAATGACATGGCCCCCTTGTTTATCTGATCTGAACCCCATAGAGAACTTGTGGTCCCTCCTAAATTGTGAGATCTATAGGGAGGGAAAATAGTACAGCTCTCGGAACAATACCGGGGAGGCTGTGGTGACTGCTGCACGCAATGTTGATTGTAAACAGATCAAGCAACTGACAGAATCTATGGATGGAAGGCTGTTGAGTGTCATCATATAGAAAGGTGGCTATATTGGTCACTAATTTTTTTTGTGTTTTGTTTTTGCATGTCAGAAATGTTTTTTTCTAAATTGTGTGCAGTTATATTAGTTTACTGGTGAAAATAAACAAGTGAGATGGGAATATATTTGGTTTTTATTACGTTGCCTAACAATTCTGCACAAACTGATATCCTCCTAAAGTAGCCAAATCTAAAACAACCCCATTTCAACTTCCAAAAATATTAAGCTTTGATATTTATGAGACTTTTGGGTTGATTGAGAACATAGTTGTTGATCAATAATAAAAATAATCCTCTACAATACAACTTGCCTAATAATTCTGCACACAGTGTATGTATACACTGTAAAATCGCTTTTAAAGGTCACTCAAATAGAAGATATTAACGTGTAATAACTTTCAAGAGACAATCCATATCTCAGCATACTGCAAACCTTGCACCAATATATTCCAAAATCTAAACCACAAAGAAACAAATATCTATTTTTTATTTTACAAGTCTAGAGCATAGGCTTCAAATCAGTTGCTCAATTATTATAAATTAAGTAAATTCTGAAAAAAATGTCAGCCATTTTTAAAGTGATAGTCCTATCTTATAGAATATTGGCATCGTTAGGATATGCCATCACTTTACTATTGTTGCAAGCAAACCTTTGGGACCACGGATAGAAAATATCCTAGCGATAACATTATTTTATAAGATAGGACTACAACTTTTAAAAAAGGCTGATAGTCCTGAAATGAAGAGACTGTAGAGCTCAGGGGCGGACCTACCACGGTGTAGCTGGTTCAGCTGCACCAGGGCCCCGACCTGCTAGGGGGCCCCTCAGTCACCTGTAAGGGGGCCCCTCCACCTCCCTGCAGAGGGGCCTGGAGACCGCGATAGTGTGTCAGAGGAGAGGTGAAGCCGCGGGAAGCTTCCTGTTTCCCACGGCAGATCCCGCCCCTCCTCTCCTCCCTGTTTATGCAGAAGATGCAGGTGGCAGCCCGTACTCACCAGCACCAGAAACCCCTCCCCCGCTCCTCACCTGGGACTGCAACAAGCGCCCCCCCACCCAGCTCCTCGGCCTGGAACTGCAACAAACCCCTCTCTCCGCTCCCCACCTGGGACCGCAAACCCCCTCCCAAGTGGGATGGAACCAGTTGCACCGGGGCCCACACAGCTCCAGGTCCGCCACTGGTAGAGCTAGTTTAGCACTATCTCCCCTTTACTGCCTTTTCCCACTAGGCTGATGTGCCACTGTGCAGGGAATACTTAGTAATGGATACTATGACTTCTATATTCTCAGGATTGGTGGAGATCCCAGAGGCCAGACTCCCCTCTATAATATATAAAGCTTTGGCAAATTCTAGCAAAGTATCATCACTTTAGATGAAAAAAATTGTGTTTAACTAGCAATTTAATTTTTGCCGACTTAGGTCCAGCCTTTATGATTTTTCTATAGTTCTATATTTTTAAGTAAATTAATATATTGAATTGACTTATCTATTTGCTATATTCACATGTATGGTAGACGTGTGCGTTCTCTGCATTCCTAAATACAATGAAACGCTAGCCCTTAGCCCTGCTTTTGCTTCCTTCAATGTAGATATTGCTAGTGGAGAGAATATCTCAGGGACCTTTGTTAATAAATAAATGAGCAACATTTTTTTATAATGAAGAATCATTTATCTCACTGATGTCTGTAAGGTCTTAGAGGTTTTTGCATATATTATCCATGGGGGGAATTCTATGGTTTCCAGCTAAACAATATGTATGGCAGCAATTTCTAGAGTAACAGTTGGGTATATGAACCGGTAACACAGTCAGGGTTTAAGATGATAATAGACTCCTATGACATGCACATAGCAACAGATTTTCTTTCATCGGACCTAGAAACAGGATCCCTGATAAGTATATTGATGTAAAAGCGGACATTATACAATTTCACCACACATTAGTCAGAAAACATATGGCATGCGAGTTATCAATCATGATATGAAGATATCTGTTGGTAATGCTTAACGGGTAATTAAGCAAAAAGGCATAACGTGGAGGTATTTATCAGATGTTGTCTGGGCCTGTTTTCCATGCCACAAGGCCCAACGCCATGTCAACTCATCAATTTGTATCAGCCTTGAACAAATGTTCCACATGGACTACAGAATGAACTACAGATGCCTTTCAGTACAATGTAAATAGCTTAGGGGTCCAAACAGAAGGAAATCAGTAATTGTTCACCATTACACTGGTACTGCAGTGTAGTTATTATGAACAGCACTAAAGAGCTGTATGAATATGCAGAACTTCAATTTAATTAGATCATCTAACCCATTTTAAGCACTGAAGATGGACATTCTTAAAAATCTATTAAAAGCACCCCATTTACCTTAGACTAGTTTCTGCAAAAAAAGCAGATATCAAAGGGGTTCCTGAAACAGTCCAATGCATATAGGGGACGCAGACAGATGAAGTCTATGGAAATAAGAATCTGGCGTCTCTGATTTTGTCACTCCTGTGACTTGCCGATCAGTGCTTCCCCTACCACCCTACTCACTAGGGTCACTGCTGTTCTCTTCCCAGCCTTGTTTTGTCTGTGAACTGCTTCCTGTAGCCTTTTCAAATCTGCTGCATCCTCCTGTGTTGCTGATGAGTTCCACCTGGTTATAGGGAGGCACAGCCAGATTATACAGGAATTTAACCCTGCTGTGTCCTGCAGAGATTAGGTTCCCTGACCAATCCTGTACCAGCTGGGTCTATTTCAGTCAGCTCCTCCCACCACTCCTTGCCCAAATGTTGGTTCCTATTAGTTCATATGGTAGTGTCCTTTTCATGTGTTTGTTGTATTGATTATCCAGTTATTGACCTGGCTTGTATACCTGTCCTGTCTGACCTCTCCCCTTCTGACCTTGGCTTTGTACTCTGATCATGTGCTGCCTGCCCGAGCTTGGACCATCTGACAATGCCTCTGTCTGGGGTGGACTCAAAGCAATGGCGTGGCTAAGTGTCTACTGGGCCTTCATTGGGGCCTATATTGGTGAGGTTAGGCTTGCTGACAGGAGATACCAGTAACCATTCCAGGGCAGTCTCATTCCAGGCAGTCTCAGAGACATGGGAACAAGATAAAGGTGAGTGAGACAGAGGTGACGTCTGACAGTACGTGGTAAGGGCAGATGGCAGAAGATCAGAACACAAAGACAAGGTCAGGAGCGGAAAAGTCAGACAGGACAGGTATACAAGCCGGGTCAATAATGGGAGAATCAATACAAAGAAACACACAAACAGGAAACTAGCAGGTAAATCTCCTATGATTAACAGCACGCTATTATGGCACCAAGACACGTAAGGTGCTAGTCAGCTTCTTCTATGATTTTAAGATGATCCAATAAAGTCATTTTTTTCTATTCTGTCTTGGACTGGATGTGCCATTTACAGCTTTTTTTCCTACTTATTTCTTGGATTTGTCCCATCAGCGACTTGTCCAGCCCTCCTGTTCTGTGGCTTTCTGGCTTCATGTTCATGAGCGGTGAGCTCCTTTTTTTTTTCTATGTACAGCTTAGTAAGTCTTAGTTTGATACAGGCTAGCTTGCCAAGACTGCATCTTTCTCAGCAGAGGATGGCTGAATTATTCAGTCATTATCTGCCTCTAACAGCGACAGGTGGAGAAGAGCCCAGCCCACGGCTGTTAACATGTGAAGTGCTATTGTCAATATGTGACAGTGGCATTTTAGGGGCAACAGCAGCAGGGCACATAATTTCACGCACCCATCAGTGTGACGTGATGTGATTGTGGTGTGATGTTGGGTTGCTATAACAACGAGGAATCTGATGAATACCCCCATATTTGCCATGATGGTTTTCCTATGAAAGCCAGTTTTTAGCTGTGATTTTTGCTAGACATAGTACAAGTGATCGGATGATAGTTGGTTCAGTTCCCTAAGGGGATTAATATATATGGTTAAAAGTGGAAGAAAGTGTTTGAAATATGAAAAGGAAAAAAATATATATATATATATATATATATATATATATATATATATATATATATAAATTATTTTTTTAATGTGCTAATAATGATAGTGATGATAATAGATGATAATAATAATTAGCTTTAATGCTACATGTGTGTACAGTCATCGCCAAAAGTTTTGAGAATGGATACAAATATTAATTTTAACAAAGTCTACTGATTCAGTTTTTGTAATGGCAATTTGCATATACTCCAGAATGTCATAAAGAGTGATCAGCTTAACAGCAATTACTTGCTAAGTCAATATTTGCCTAGAAAATGAACTTTAACCCCCAAAACACTTTTCAACATCATTGCAGTCCTGCCTTAAAAGGAGCAGCTAACATCGTTTTAGTGATTGTTCCATTAACACAGGTGTGGGTGTTGATGAGGACAAGGCTGGCGAACAATCAGTCCTGATTAAGTAAGAATGACACCACTGGACAATTTAAAAGGAGGCTGGTGCTTGGTATCATTGTTTCTCTTCAGTTAACCATGGTTATCTCTAAAGAAACATGTGCAGCCATCATTGCACTGCACAAAAATAGCCTAACTGGGAAGAGTATCGCAGCTAGAAAGATTGCACCTCTGTCAACAATCTATCGCATCATCAAGAACTTCAAGGAGAGAGCTTACATTGTTGTCAAAAAGGCTCCAGGGCGCCCAAGAAAGACCAGCAAGTGCCAGGACCGTATCTTAAAACTGTTTCAGCTGCGGGATAGGACTACCAGCAGTGCCGAGCTTGCTTAGGAATGGCAGCAGGCTGGTGTGAGTGCTTCTGCACGCACTGTGAGGCGCAGACTCTTTGAGCAAGGCCTGGTTTTAAGGAGGGCAGCAAAGAAGCCACTTCTCTCCAGAAAAAACATCAGGGACCGACTGATATTCTGAAAAAGGTACAGGGAATGGACTGCTGAGGACTGGGGTAAAGTCATTTTCTCTGATGAATCCCCTTTTCGATTGTTTGGGACATCTGGAAAACAGCTTATTTGGAGAAGAAAAGATGAGCGCTACCACCAGTCTTGTCTCATGCCAACTGTAAAGCATCCTGAAACCATTCATGTGTGGGGTTGCTTCTCAGCCAAGAGAATTGGCTCACACACAGTCTTGCCTAAAAACACAGCCATGAATAAAGAATGGTACCAGAATGTCCTCCAAGAGCAACTTCTCCCAACCGTCCAAGAGCAGTTTGGCGCCCAACAATGCCTTTTCCAGCATGATGGAGCACCTTGCCATAAAGCAAAGGTGATAACTAAATGGCTCAGGGAACAAAACATACAGATTTTGGGTCCATGGTCTGGAAACTCCCCAGATCTTAATCCCATTGAGAACTTGTGGTCAATCATCAAGAGACGGGTGGACAAACAAAAACCAACAAATTCTGGCAAAATGCAAGCATTGATTATGCAAGAATGGATGACTGCTATCAGTCAGGATTTGGTCCAGAAGTTGATTGAGAGCATGCCAGGGAGAATTGCAGGGGTCCTGAAGAAGAAGGGTCAACACTGCAAATATTGACTTGCTGCATTAACTCATTCTAACTGTCAATATAACCTTTTGGTACTCATAATATGATTGCAATTATATTTCTGTATGTGATATAAACATCAGACAAACACAAATAAAAACAAGAGGGCAGCAGATCATGTGAAAATATAATTTTGGTGTCATTCTCAAAACGTTTGGCCATGACTGTATGTATGTGTGTGTATGTATATCCGGGATTGGCATCTACACCGTTGCAACTACAGCCACAAAATTTTGCACAGTCACACATCTGGACCCCAAGAGCATCATAGGCTATGTTGTGAGGCGAAATTTTAACCCTGCACGTTCCAGTTCACCAAACAATTTTGCCCCTATCTACATAATGGGGAAAAAGTGACAGTTACCAGTTGACAGTTGTGAATGAGAGGGGCTTAATGATAGCACCAAAGACTAACAGCACATACCAGCATATAGTCACCAAGGTGGGACCCCAACATGAGATATTCACCACACACAGGGACATGTATATACACCACACGCACACAAAGAGTAACAGCAAGTGTATAGTCGCTAAAGTGCAGCACCAACATTGGATACTCACCATGCACCCGAACAAACACACACCACAAAGAGACACACACAACACAGAGACACACACACACACCCAAGGGGACACACACACACTCTATAGCGATACATGCACTCACCCCACAGGGACACACACACCACAAAGAGACACACATAACACAGACACACACCACACAGACCCCCCCACAGGAACACACACACACACAGCCACCCTATAGGGACATATGCACTCACCCCACAAGGACACCAACACACACACACCACAAAGAGACACACACACCACACAGACCCCCCCCCACAGGGACACACACACATACACACCCTATAGGGACACATGTACTCACTGCACAGGGACACACACACACCACAAAGAGACACACACAACACAGATACACACACACCACACAGACCCCCCCACAAGGACACACACATACACACCCTATAGGGAGACATGCACTCACCTCACAGGGACACACACATACACACACCCCAGGGACACACACACACCACACAGACAGACACAGATGTGCACAAATCACCTCACACAACTCACCTCATACGTGTGCTATCTTTAATTTCCAAACATAAACATCTGATTAAAAACAGCCAATGTGCAACACATGTGCCATATAGGGAATTAAGGCAGATGTCAGTCACATGAGCTGTCAATTATGTGTATGTGTTAGGTAACATATACTGCCCGGCCAGGGGGAGGGTTTACTATTAGCTGGAGATTTATTAGGCTGCTATAGCAATCAATCACAGCTCAGCTTCTATTTTCTTACAGGTCATTAATATGACATATTCAAATTCTATTTTGTTATAGCTAACATCAGTTATTCATTAACCTGGGTGTAGCCGGGTACTACACTAGTATATATATATATATATATATATATATATATATAATATATATATATATATAAAATAAAGATGTAGAAATTCATGCAGCATTCAAAGAATGCAGTGAAAAAAGGACTTTAATGAGCCCATGTGGCGCAACATTTCAGTGTGGAGTTACACTCGGATCCTTCATACGGAACCTGAAACCACACGTCTTCAGGAAAGCTTGGCCTGCAATGACCATGCTGATGCCTCACCACCACGAAAGCTGCTGCACCCTCGGCCTACTGTCTCCTCCCCATTGTCCTGTAGACTGTAAGCCCGCAAGGGCAAGGTCCTCTTTTCTCTTTACCGATCTGCCATTGTTAATTTGTTTACTACTGTAAACTAGATATATAATTTTGTATGAAACCCCTTCTCATGTGCAGCACCATTGAATTAGTGGTGCTATATAAATAAAATAATAATAATATAGTGAGAAAGAGTATTCACATGTGGAACAATTTTCGCACAGGATATGAACTCCAAGGTCAGACTTTGCAATGTTTAGAGAAACTGCAAAAAAAAAAGAGCTACAGCTCAGACTCTAAAGGCCTCATGTAGCATGTGAAATGTTGAAGTTCATAACAGTACAATTAGAAAAACACTGTTTGACATGATGACAGAAGAAAGCGACTTCTATCTTAAAAGAATATGGCAGCATGGCTGGAATTTGCAAAGTTAACCATAAGATTTCTGGAACATCCTTTAGACAGATAAGACCAGAAGTGGAGATGTTTGGCTATAAATGGAGAAATGCTTTTAAGGGATTATTTGATTCAAACAATACCTTCCTGACAATAAACAGATTTCAGGTAGCCTCAGTCTGTGCCTCAGCTATTATCTGTAAGAACCTTTCAGCAAGCGTTCACTTACCCTTTAACCACAGAGACATCTAAGCTCAACACGGTTAATGTTAGACATAAAGTGCTGTACAAGTAATGCACAAACACGCTGGAACGTATCGAGCGAGAGGTGGGTTTTACAGCCACTCTCCACTAATAGATGGAGGACCTGAACAGGAGAATCCCTATATTAACTTAGAAGGTCCTACAGGAAAATTCAGTAATGGATTTTATGAACCAGAAACACCCTTCTATAGAAGCATATTAAAGTGTCTGTTCATGATACAGAAACACCAGCTTTTCACTGCCAGAGGTAGACCTTTTCCTTAGCACTGAAATTTTTCTTCTCTGATTATACCTTTTTTGACCATTTAGATCATATCAGAAAACATTCAGCATGTTTCTTTGAATCCTATTCACCAGGAAGAAAAATAATTCTAAAATGTGACCTTAGCCAGGCTGGGGCCAGTATAGGTAACAATGTCATAAACTGGCGGACGACAATTTGGCAGAAATGATATGTCACATTATGAAATGTCAAAAGTCATTAACCCCAAAAAGCTCTTGGGTAGTGATGGGCGAACCTGAACTGTAAAGTTTGGGGTCCGTACCGAACACCTAGTGTTCGGGCACAGATCTTGAACAGAGACTTCCCTGGGACGTTCGTGTTACAGTTCAGGTTTGGGTTAGGGTTCAGGGGTGGGGAGATGTAAAAAAAATATATATGTCAATATAGAAGAAAAAGCTGGGCGGCACTCACCATAATTCAATGATCCTTTATTCAAACGTCATATGGAGACAATAGATTCAGCGACAAGCGGGAGTGAGGATCAGCGGACGTCAGCTGCCGTTTCGCGGGGCTGTACTGCTTCAACGGGTCCTGTCCGCTGATCCTCACACCCTCTCCCCGCTGAATCTATCGTCTCCATATAACATTTGAATAAAGGATCATTGAATTATGGTGAGTGCCACCCAGCTTTTTCTTCTATATTGACTTGTGTCTGGAAGGCGTGCAACTCCTGTCACCGAGGGGCTTATGTTTACTGCAGCAGTTAGCGATTACCTGAGTTGCTCCAGCCCAGCGGAAGGTGCCCGGTACCTCTACATAACAAAAAAATATATATATTAAACAGCATTATACTTACTGGGTCCCACCGTCCTGCCACATCTACTTCAGATACTGCTCATCAACTTTCGGTATATTCACTGCAGGGGGACCCAACAACCAACCAGCCTGAAACCAGCCCATACATTCTAGAATCTACCCTGCTAGAATGTATGGGCTGATTCCAGATTACTCCAACAGCCAATCACAGACGCCCATTCTTTGTGACAACGTCTGTGATTGGTTGTTGGGTCACTCTGCAGTAAATATCCCAGATGTTAATGAGTGGCCCCAGAAGTAGATTTGGCAGGATGATGGGATCCAGTAAGCATAATGCTGTTTAATCACTTATCTTCTTTATCTTACAGTCCCTCACCCCATCCCATAATATTAACCCCTTAACGACCTAGGACGTTGTGCAACGTCCTGTGTTTCTGCCTGTTAACGACCCAGGACGTTGCACAACGTCCTGGCAGATTTGAGCTGCTGCAGCTCCTGTGAGTGGGGTCGCTCAGGTGTCACAGATGCTGCTGCTCTGTGACAACCTGTAGATGACCCCACAGGGGGTGGATTAACCCCCCCATGCCCAGGACCCCCTCCGATCGGCAGTGTAAAAGTGAAACTGCCGATCGGAGGAAATCATAGGGATTCACCCCTCCAGATCTGATTGGAGCTCTCCAATCAGATCTGGAGGGGTGGATCGGCAAGTGCCTACCCCTCCTCAGCCCCCTCCAGCTCCAGGACTGTCCAGGGGGCCCCCCCGTTCCCCCCAGCCCGCCCGCCCCCCTCTATTATAATGTATCTGCCGGCGGGCTGCACCCACGTGCGCCCGCCGGCAACACAGCCTGGTCCCCTGCTCCAGTGCTCCCCCCCAGGCTGCCCCCACCTCCGGGCCCTGTGCCTGGCCCCCCCTCACCTCCTGCGGCGGGCTGCACACTTCGGTGCACCCGCCGCTGTGGCCGCCCTGCCGCCGCCGCTGCTGCAGCTCCTCCTTCTCTGCCCGGCCCGCCGGTCTGTGGCCCCGCCTCCTCTCCCGGCCTCCTCCTGCTCATCGGTGGAACGAGGGAGGTAGTATTTTATGTAGATGTATGTGTATGTATGCATGTATTATTATGTATGTATGTATGCATGTATGTATCTATGCATGTATGTATGTATGTGTGTGTATGTATCTATGTATGTATGTGTGTATGTTATGTATGTATCTATGTATGTATGTGTATGTGTCTATGTATGTATGTATGTATGTATGTGTATGTATCTATTTTATGTTATGTATGTATGTATGTATGTTTGTATGTATGTATGTTGTGTATGTATGTATGTAGTGTATGTATTATGTATGTTGTATGTATGTTATGTTTGTATGTATGTATGTGTGTATGTATGTATGTTATGTATTATGTATGTATGAATGAATGAATTGATGGTGGGTGAATGGATAGGGGGTGCATGCGTGGACGTGAGCGTACATGAGCGTGCGTGGACGTGAGTGTGCGTAGACGTGTGCGTGCGTAGACGTGTGCGTGTGTGGACATGTGTGTGGACGTGTGCGTGCATAGATGTGTGTGTGCATAGACGTGTGCGTGCGTGGATGTGTGCATAGATGGATGTGTGCGTAGACGTGTGCGTGTGTGGACATGTGTGTGGACGTGTGCGTGCATAGATGTGTGTGTGCATAGACGTGTGTGTGCATAGACGTGTGCGTGGATGATGGGTGCATAGGTGGATGGATGGGTGCAACAAGGGATCAGGTGTCCTCTTGTTGTAGTCTCTGGGATCATAGTCATGGTGCACTGTATGACAGGTCATTTTCGTACAGTGCACCATAACTCTGACCCCAGAGACTGTAGGAAGAGGACACTTCATCCCTTGCTGCAGTCTCTGGATTGACCAGA
Source organism: Allobates femoralis (assembly GCA_033576535.1). Classification (NCBI taxonomy): domain Eukaryota; kingdom Metazoa; phylum Chordata; class Amphibia; order Anura; family Aromobatidae; genus Allobates; species Allobates femoralis. The sequence goes on along the minus strand of JARQOC010000001.1, from coordinate 518,273,336 downwards.
GGCGATCGAGCGTCGTGGGACCTTCGTTGTGGACTACGTCGGAGGCGATCGAGCGTCGTGGGACCTTCGTTGTGGACTACGTCGGATCTTTATAATGAAGATGGAGTCCGAATTTTGTTTGTGTTTTTTTTTCAAATAAAAAGATTTTTCTCTGTGTGTATTTTCTGACTATTTACCAGAGATTCCTAATGGCGGGTCTAACATTGGCCCTATATTATGAATCTCGGGCTTAGTGCCAGCTGACAATAAAAAGCTGGCATTAACCCCTTTATTACCCAGTTTGCCACCGGCACCAGGGCAACTGGAAGAGCATGGGTACAGCGCCAGAAAATGGCGCTTCAATGAATGCGCCATTTTCTGGGGCGGCTGCGGGCTGCAATTCGCAGCATGGGGGGCCCAGAACACTTGGGCCTCTCCATGCTGCGGATTCCAGCCCCCAGCTGCCTAGTTGTACCTGGCTGGACCAAAAATATGGCGGAGCCCCATGTCATTTTTTTTTCTAGAATTAGTTCTAGAAGAAAAAAAAAGGGCTTTGCTGTATTTTTGGTGGCTAGCCAGGTACAACGAGGCAGCTGGGGGTTGGTGGCAGTCTGTAGCTGCCAAGTTGTACCTGGCTGGACCAAAAATATGGCGGAGCCCCACGCCATTTTTTTCTATAATTAGTCCTAGAAAAAAAAATAAAAATGGGCTTTGCTCTATTTTTGGTTGCAGCCAGGTACAATGAGGCAGCTGGGGGTTGCTGGCAGTCCGTAGCTGCCAAGTTGTACCTGGCTGGACCAAAAATATGGCGGAGCCCTACGCCATTTTTTTTCTGGAATTAGTCCTAGAAAAAAAATAAAAATGGGCGTCGCTGTATTTAGATGCATAGTGAACACTTTGAACCCCCAGGTGCTTCACAAATTGATCCGTAAAAATGAAAAAAGAAAATTTGTGTGAAAACAAATGTACTTTTTCCTTATTACGAATCAATTTGTGAAGCACCTTGGGGTTCAAAGTGTTCACTATGCATCTAGATGCATTCCTTGGGGGGTCTAGTTTCCAAAATGGGGTCACTTGTGCGGGAGCTCCAATGTTTAGGCACACAGGGGCTCTCCATACACGACATGGTGTCCACTAACGATTCCAATAGTTAGCGGACACCATGTTGCGTATGGAGAGCCCCTGTGTGCCTAAATATTGGAGCTCCCCCACAAGTGACCCCATTTTGGAAACTAGACCCCCAAGGAACATATCTAGATGCATAGTGAGCACTTTGAACCCCCAGGTGCTTCACAAATTGATCCGTAATAATGAAAAAAGATAATTTGTGTGAAAACAAATGTACTTTTTCCTTCTTACGGATCAATTTGTGAAGCACCTGGGGGTTCAAAGTGCTCACTATGCATCTAGATGCATTCCTTGGGGGGTCTAGTTTCCAAAATGGGGTCACTTGTGGGGGAGCTCCAATGTTTAGGCACACAGGGGCTTTCCAAACGCGACATTGTGTCCGCTAACAATTGAAGCTAATTTTTCAGTCAAATTGTTAGCGGACACCATGTCGCATTTGGAGAGCCCCTGTGTGCCTAAACATTGGAGCTCCCTCACAAGTGACCCCATTTTGGAAACTAGACCCCCCAGGGAACCTATCTAGATAGGTGGTGAGCATTTTGAACCCCCAGGTGCTTGACAAATTCATCCGTAAAAATGAAAAAACACTTTTTTTTCCATAAAAATTTTCTTTTTTCATTTTTACAGATTAATTTGTGAAGCACTGGGGCATTCAAAATGCTCACCACCCATCTAGATAAGTTCCCTGGGGGGTCTAGTGTCCAAAATGGGGTGACTTGTGGGGGAGCTCCAATGTTTAGGCACACAGGGGCTCTCCAAGCGCAACATGGTGTCCGCTAACAATTTGACTGAAAAATCAGCTCAAATTGTTAGCGGACACCATGTCGCGTTTGGAGAGCCCCTGTGTGCCTACACATTGGAGCTCCCCCACACGTGACCCCATTTTGGAAACTAGACCCCCCAGGGAACTTATCTAGATGGGTGGTGAGCATTTTAAACCCCCAGGTGCTTCAAAAATTCATCCGTAAAAATGAAAAAGTACTTTTATTTCCATAAAAATTTTCTTTCTTCATTTTTACAGATTAATTTGTGAAGCACTGGGGTATCCAAAATGCTCACCACCCATCTAGATAAGTTCCCTGGGGGGTCTAGTTTCCAAAATGGGGTTACTTGTGGGGGAGCTCCAATGTTTAGGCACACAGGGCTCTCCAAATGCAACATGGTGTCCGCTAACAATTTGACTGAAAAATCAGCTCAAATTGTTAGCGGACACCATGTCGCGTTTGGAGAGCCCCTGTGTGCCTACACATTGGAGCTCCCCCATAAGTGACCCCATTTTGGAAACTAGACCCCCCAGGGAATTTATCTAGATGGGTGGTGAGCATTTTGAACCCCCAGGTGCTTCACAAATTCATCCGTAAAAATGAAAAAGTACTTTTTTTTCTACAAAAATTTTCTTTTAGCCTACATTTTTTCATTTTCACATGGGGAACAGGATAAAATGAATCCTAAAAATTGTTGGGCAATTTCTCCTGAGTACATCGATATCTCTTATGTGGTCATAAACCACTCTTTGGGCGCACGGCAGGGCTCAGAAGGGAAGGAGCGCCATTTCACTTTTTGAATGGAAAATTAGCTCCAAAAGTCAAATTGCGCTCCCTCCCTTCTGAGCCCTGCCGTGCGCCCAAAGAGTGGCTTATGACCACATATGAGATATCGATGTACTCAGGAGAAATTGCCCAACAATTTTTAGGATCCATTTTATCCTGTTCCCCATGTGAAAATGAAAGGATTGAGGCTAAAAGAACATTTTTGTTGGAAAAATTAAAATGACCATTTTTTCCTTCCACTTTGCTTTAGTTCCCGTGAAGCACCTGAAGGGTTAATAATCTTCTTGAAGGTAGTTTTGAGTAGCTTGAGGGGTGCAGTTTTTGGAATGGTGCCACTTTTGGGTGTTTTCTGTCATGTACACCCCTCAAAGGGACTTCAAATGTGATGTGGTCACTAAAAAAAATGACTTTGTAAATTTTGCTGGAAAAATGAAAAATTGTTGATGAACTTTGAACCCTTATAACGTCCGAACAAAAATTTTTTTTTTCTCCAAAATTGTGCTGATGTAAAGTAGACATGTGGGAAATGTTATTTATTAACTATTTTGTGTCACATACCTCTCTGGTTTAGCAGAATAAAAATTCATAATTTGAAAATTGCTAAATTTTCAAAACGTTTGCCAAATTTTTAATTTTTTCACAAATAATCGCAAAAATTATCAACCTAAATTTAATACTAACATGAAGCCCAATATGTCACGAAAAAACAATCTCATAATCGCTAGGATCGGTTGAAGCGTTCCAGAGATATTACCTCATAAAGGGACACTGGTCAGAATTGACAAAAATGGCCTGGTCATTAAGGTCAAAATAGGCCGGGGGCTGAAGGGGTTAAAGTCCAAGTTCAGGGTTCAGACTCAAGTTCGAGTCATGTTCAGCCCCAGACCTGAACTTTAAGAAAAGTCCAGGCGAGTCCGCAGAACCCGAACATCGGCGGGTTCGCCCATCACTACTCTTGGGTCTCATTCATTATTGCATTTGCACCTGTTTTTTTTGTTGACTTTTTTGGTGTTTTTCTACTTTTTTGCACCAAATTCACTTTTCCATTTTTGAAGTCAATTTATATGATTTATATATAAATTGTCTCTCATACCATTGTAAATTTTGATTCTTCTCATTACCAGCAGGTCAGATCTGGCATGCCTCTCTCCACCAGGAGAAAAGCCTACCCCTATGATTTATATGTGCTCGCCTGTTGTTTTTTTAATTCACCACTATGAGCAAAGTTTAGGGTTTCCAGATGTTTTCATCAAAGTCTTCATTCGCCTCTTTTCAAAAATCGAAACATCTTTCGCAAATGTAATCCTGTCCTACTCTGGCATGATTACATGCAAGTCCTAAATTTTTCCGAAATGCTTACAATATTTTACCAAACGTGCAAATTCTTGCACAAAAGAGTCGCAAAAACACTTAAAAAGAGCCTGTCATCAAGATCAAGCAAGATAAACAAAAGGGATGGTCATAAAGGTGCTGTTTTGTTAATTGCTTTTTCTAGTGTTGACGTCCACCACCCGGTTATTCTTTATCACTATTAGAAGCTTTAGTGCAATGATCATGCATCAAGGTGGGACTGTGGGGAGATGGGGGAAGCACTGTAGGTAGGGCCGTCATCCATTCAATGAGTGAGGGAAGGGGAGGAAGTTCCTCAGTATACTCACTGGACTCAGACACCGGTATGGTGGTTGACGTCAATCCACCAGTACACTTCTTTATTCTAATTCATGTCTGCCATGGCCCCTCAGCTGCCTCTGATGTAAGTATCTTCATGCTGTGTAAAATTCCACGCCAGCGTCGTCCTTAGCTGTGGGCTAAGATCTGATTGCAGGCTTCAGTAAAATAACACCGTTGTTGCCAAATATAAGCCCCCGGCAGGCTTCAGGAAAATGGTGCTGGGAGGTTAATGTGCGTATGTGCCTACAATGGCACCATTATACTGAAACCTGCAACCAGATCGATCTGCGCAAGCACAGCCCACAGCTAAGTATGGCACATGATTTTAAACAGCATTAAGATATTCACACCACAGGCATTTGAGGTAGAGTGAATGAGATGAAGACCCTACCCACAGCCAGTCCCACCATTCCGCACCAATGCATGAACAGCTCAATGAACTAGTGATATTACTAATTAGTCTACTGGTGATTAAAGAATAATCAGGCTGTGGATTTCTACAATGAAGGTACAGTGCCTTTAAGCCCATACATTTAGTTTATCATGCCGGATACTGATGATAGGTTGTCTTTAAAGAAGATCCTTTTCTACTTTTGTGCAGAATTCATGAAACACATGAGCCTTGCTGATACATTTAGCACAAAAAAATCAGTAAATAGTAAAAGTCTAAGAAAGAATAGCGATTTAAAAAAATATGCAAATGAAGAATTGGGACCCTAGCGTATTTATATACGAATGCTCCATTGAGTCTTTTTTTTTTTTAGGTCATATTGCTTTGATATTTCTTGAAGTTTCCCAATTTCGACTGTTAGTATTTATATTCAGTAGGCTATTAAAATACCAGACTTGGAACCATGTTACTGATTAAAGAGCTGAATGCTTGTACTAAGATCCAGGGTTCACTGCACTTTTACCAAGTCAAACCAGTCAATTGATGGCTCAGATCTCCACTGTAAACACATTACATGGAAAGTGCTGGCTGACGGCGAATTTCCTTAGAGTAAAAGTCAGCAGGTTTTCTGTGTTTTTCCCATTACATCTCATTTGAGAGCTTGACTATTGCCCAATCTTGGCAGGCAGCAGATGGCATTGTTAGCAGGAATGTCCCCAATGTTTGTCACTTCTGCACATTTGCGAAATTAAAAGGAAGATGACCTACCTTGTCTTGAAAGCAAGATGTCAGCAGCATACAGGTGTTAATGGCATTTATGGAAAGGCTGAATGATCATTGTGTAGAGAGAACAAGACCGTCTTTTCAGCTGTCTCAGACTAGTTAACAAGTAGCTATCTGAATACAGAAGAAGAAAGAGCTGTAGTTCTATAATAAAGGACAGCACGAGGCCTTAATGAGGATAAAATGTAACTGCAAAATAAGCAGATGAGCGCGAGACGTCTCTGATCACAATTAAAAAGGCCATCAAGCTGCAGCTCAGCAGTTGAAGTATTCTGTTGTGTGTTACAATGATTAGCACATAATATTACAATATAAAAGGTTTTTTAGTCTACGGCAATGCCCTAAGAGAACGTGTCACCACGTCTTCCCAATTAAATAAAAATGATGGGGTGTACACGTGCTCTAGACAGAGCTAAATGCTATCTCTAAGCATTTTAAACTCTGTTGTGCTTAAAACTAGCCCCAAAATCTTGCTTATTAGTCTGATAAAAAACATAACAAGACACATATTGACATTTTTTTTTGAGCTGAGGATGCTTACGTGGATCTTATATTGGCTCATAGATATCCTGTTCTTTGGGAATCCAATAAGATCTCTCAGGTCTTGTGAAACATCAAAGAGGAAGGGCTATAATCATAAAAGCAGGGAATGCATCTGCAGCCTGACATGGAAGATCAGAAGTGCCACCGCTCCCCTTATATACTATGATGGTGGGAGTCCCAGGACTTTGGTTGGCTGTCTATACCATACTGCTGCATCCAGGCTCCCATGATTATCCTTTCATAAAGTGCTACTGCTACATCACTGGAGCAGTGAGGAGGTGCACTGGGAGGAGAGCGTGTGGTATCATATGTGAGGCAGCAGCTTTTAATAGCCAGGATAGTGAGGTAGTGACCCAACCATACCAACAATCTTTATTTTTCAAAACACACACTTTAACAGACTTGGATTTCTGGAGCGCAGCCAGTTCACAAATGTACCGTTCTGTATGAAGTAAGTTTGACACCTGCACCGCTATAGGAATCTTAGGTGCAGGGTCTAGCTTACAGTGTCCAGGTCTCTAGTACTGGTCTGTGATAAGGTACCGTTACACGGCACAAAATTGAAACGATATCACTAACGATCTCGGGGGAGCGCGATCGTTAGGACATCGTTTTGACATCGTTGGTGAGCTGTCACAAGTATAAATATCGTGAATGATGCACCAACAATCCAGCGAAACAGGTATCATTCGCACAACCCAGCGAACGATAATTGTTCACTGATGTGAATGGGCGAAGTCGTGAATGACATCGTTATCACGGTGTCACACAGAACGATCCAGCAGGTTGGCTGATCGTGGATCGTCTGATTTGAGAACATGTTCTCAAATCTGCGATCAACGATCCAATGATTTATTGTAATCATATCTCGATGTTATACGCAACGACATCCTAACGATGTTGTTTGAACAACTCCAAACCCGTGACGTTTGAGCGATATCATTAAGAATATTGTGCCGTGTAAGGGGGCACTTAGGCTCACACACAACCTGCTGCTATGCAACCTAAATTGCAGTTGAGACCAACCCTGCCCTTTCCTGTAGAATTAAATAATAATCATGGCCATGGGTTGTTTTCAAGGCCCGGGCTGGAGGGAGAGATCCGTATCACTAACATCCTACAGATTTATCCAAAAATAAAAGCCCAAATCAGGTTTTCCTTAATAAATTGGTCAAATAGCTTCACAGTTACTTTTATTTTGTAATGCACTCACAGCAGTAGCTGTGAATACAACACACTCCAGTGGGTTTAGTAGGTTTCCATGCACATTCTGGGTAATATGTAGTGACCTTCGCATATGACACCTGTTACTGCCTCACAAATAACCCACACTATTCAAACTTGTGGAGTTAAACACTTTTTACCATATAGGGAGCTCAAGACAGGCCATCCACATTTCTTTGCTCTTTCCCTGCTCTGTGCTCCACTAAACTAAAGTTTTGTAGGAACAAAAACTATTTGGTGACCCGAGAATTCCTCTCTTTAGCATTCCTCATTCAGACTTACGGAGAATGGTCCATCACGAAACAGAAATGTCGCCCCAGCAAATAACAGTGTAGGAACTCCAAGGATCATTTTATGGCCAGACATCTCCACTATGTTACAGGATTCCTCTGCTGGGATAAGCTTTCTACTTAAGAAGGTGAGCAGGTGCTCCTCTAAGTTTACCTCTTGTGACAAAACTTCTCCCGAACATACTATAGAAGCATCTTTATTTACTACAAACTTGTTTCTAAAGTTGGGGTTGGTGAGGATGGGCTGCCTGTATAGGACCGACTTCAGGAACTGGAATACTTCCCTCACTTGAGGGTTCCAGTGAATCATGACATACTTTTTCTCTTTTAAGAGATCAGTAAACTGTGCTGATCTTCCGGCAAAAGTGGATATAGATAGTCTGTAATACCCAATAATGCCAAGGAAGAATCTTACCTGGTTCCTGGTAAGGGGACGGGGCTAGTTTTGAATAACTGCAATTTGATCTATTTGTTGTTTGATAACCCCTCTGCCAATTACATATCCCAAGTAACAGGCTTCTTCGAAGACCTATTGCTTATTTTTTGCGGTTTCCCATCAGGCTCTAAATGAGTCCACTACCGCTTGCACCTGAGACAAATAGTTTAGCTAGTCTCTGCTATAGATGATAAAAACATCCAAGTACGCAGATGCATATTTCTGATGGGGCCCTAAAACTATGCTTATCAGCCTATGAAACATGGCAGAGGCACCATGTAACCCAAAAAGCAAGACAACATAGTGATAGAGCCTCTCTGGTGTGACAAATGCTGTCCTTTCTTGTGCTGACTCTGTCCGAGGCACCTGCCAGTAACCCTTGGTTAGATCGGGCATGGTGAAATACTAGGCCTGTCCCAGTCTCTCAATGAGCTCATCCACCCTGGGCATTGGACAAAGGTCAAAGCTGCTCCACTACTTCTCCCGGATTTTGTCAACGTGGTAGAGCAACTTCTGAATTCAGCTATGTGAGGAAAATTTGCCCTGCCTCTGGTAGCTGAGCCACCCATCAATCACTATCAATTTTTCTTGAGCCCATGTTGGGGTGGGGTCCTGGAGCTGGCCTGTCCCAAATGTATCTCAAGAAACTTCCAGCTCTGGGATTGACGTGGTCACCTCAAACTCTCCTGCCAAGACCTCTAGGGGAAAGCTATCGGACTCAGGAGCCGGCGCCATGTGGGAGGAGGGAGCGGGCGGCTTTTCCACTGCGAAGAAGTCCGCTACCTTCTGGGCCTCCCCACACTTCTTGGAAGAGGCATAGTGCTGTTTATGGTCAGATCCCAGACTGTATGGACCGGTGAGAGGTCCGTTTGTCTGCCAGTAAGAACCATTCACAGGGTCTGCCAACGGAACCTCTAGTTCCTGCAACCGACGCCATCAGCACCCAGGTCACACCCCAGGGGAAAGCTATCTTTCTTTGCGTGGGTGACCCCTACAACAAGTATTCCTGAGTAGGGATCTTCAGGTTCAGCGCCTGGACTAACATTTATCTTGGGAGACCTAGGCCATCTCCTCCACAGGAACAAGAACAGGGCAAGTCTTTTCCCAAAAATCCCATAGGGGAAGCTTTTTGCCTCTCCCACATTGTGTTGAATCTCCCTGGGGTGGCAAGGGTGATAATCACCGTAGGATACTCTCGGAATTCCCCATGGATACAGAGGACCACCATTTTTTGTGCAGTTGGTTTTCTCCTGAGATCAAGGATGCATGGACAAGTGTCACTAGGCTTCCTGTGTCCAAGAGAGCTTCTGCCTAATAGCCATTAACACGCCCCTGGCATAGATGGGGCTCACCAACTATGGCGACGGTGTCCACGGTGCAGTCTGAGAATACATCGACACCCGGCGAGCGAACATGCAGTCCATGGGTTCAGTCGTTATTGGGCATTGAGCAGACACATGTCTTGGCCCTTGGCATCGCCAGCACCTGTTAGAGGAGACAACTGTGATCTGTGAAGCTGATTTAGGGAAAACTGATCTCCGGCCGCAAGTGCTCCAAGCAGATCAACCCCAGTAGGGTGGTCTAATGCATTTCCCAGGCTCTGTGAGCTGTGGAGATCGACAGGCTACCTGGAGTGACACAATAACCTAGACCAAGTCCTGTGTAGCCACAGAACACTTAACGAGGCTACCTAATTGATCTAGGTTACCCAGATCCCCTTGTCCTACTCAGCGCTGTGTGGTGACTGGCAGCATTCACACAAACCGGGTGACAACTAACCACTCTACCATCTAGGCTGGGCTCATAGTCTCAGACTTGAGCCATTTTTTAACAAAATGTAGCAAGCCATATGCCTTAGACCGAGCAGGTCGTGCTTCCACATAGGACCACTTGTACACACACTGCACACATAAGTATGTGTTGACCGCCATACCAGCAAGTACTATAAATATCCCATAGTCCTGGGCAACCTCGCGGCTGAGGTCAAGATAAGCTCTCTGGGCATCTCCCGTCAAAAATGGGGCCACCACTTCAATCCAGTGGTTGAATGACAGACTCCCCTGCTCAGCTGTTCTTTCAAACATGGTGAGGGATGCCTCCAGGTTGTCCTCCGGACTAATTTACCTCAGTGCCATCCTGACTTTGTCATGGGTATCAGGTTGGACCAGGGCCACCACTGGTGGTGAATCCCACAGGGCCACAATCTGTTGGACCAACAGGCTGTTGGACTGCTGCTGGCAAGGATCAATTGCTTCACAAGTTCCTCCATTTTGTCTGTTGGCTTGAGTTGCAGGTAGGGTATGGGTATGCATTTCACTGCCCATATTCTCACACCATATGTGAGGCAGTGGCTTTTGCCAGCCGAAAAATGAGGCAGTGGCCAAAGAGATAGTTCATACCACAGTCTTTATTTTTCAATACACCTGCTTTAACAGACCTGGATCTCCGGAGTGTAGTCGGTTCACAAACGTACCGTTCTGTAAAAGTAAGTCTGCCCCCTGCACTGCTGTAGGACTATTGGGTGTAGGGTCAAGCTTACAGTGTCCAGATCTCTAGTACTGGTCTGTTTTAGGCTCACACAGAACCTGCTGCTCTGTAACCTAAAATGCAACTGAGACCAACCCTGACCTTTTCTGCAGGATTAAATAGGCATTGTGGCCACGGGCCATTTGCAAGACCTGGGATGGAGGGAGAGATACATCTCACTACCATCCTACAGATCTCTCCAAAAATAAAAGCACCAAGCAGGTTTTCTTCAAGACTTGGTCAAGTAGCTTCACTAAGTTAACCCTAATGGTACCTTTACACGCCGCAACAGGATGGTGGCAACAACCGGGTACATGAGAGAAATGTATCTTGCACCGCCAAATCAACCCGCGGTCGCGGCGTGTAAAGACGGTTGTTGCCACCCGTCACTTGAGGCACCTGTTTCAGAGCAGAGCTCAAAAACAGGTTGATTTCAAGGCGATGGTTATGACCTGTATTGGCGTGTAAATATGGTAGGGTAAGGTTTATTCGTCACCTAGATAACTCCCCGGGGTGTGATACAGCCTCCGTGAAACCACCCCCCTTCAGCAATCATTGGAGGAAGATCCTGCGTTACGATTGGTAGTCGCTGCATAGGGCGGCATATTTAAGGAGCTGACCAGTCACACTACACAATTGCTCGAGCGTCATGTATTAGTCAGCCTCCTGCGCTGCCTGGCCAATCATGATGCTATTGCTTTGTCCTATCAGGGTACGAACGTCTCGTAATCCACAATTGTGGCATGCCTATGTGTTGTCCCTGCTGCACCAGGACCGCCCATATTACCTTGTTATAGCGGTGTGTAAATGAGGTAAGGTGAGCTACAGAAGGTAACTTGTTGCACCCGGCGGTGTATCCAGAGATAGATGTAACCTACTGTATCGCACCTTGTTGCGGCGTGTAAAGGCGGTGCGGGTACCGTTTGTAACCGTTTGTGCGTGCTCGTGCACGTGAGACACCCGGTTGTTGCCACCATCCTGTTGCGGCGTGTAAAGGTACCATAACATGTATTTATTTTGTGTTGCACTCTCAGCAGCAGCTGTGAATACAACACGCTTCAGCAAGTTCAGTAGGTTTCCATGCACATTCTGGAGTTTATGTAGTGACTTTCCCATATGACATCTGTTAGTGCCTCAAACGTGGTACTCTTCATCGGGTATTATAGTCAATCAAATGAATTTTGATACGTGCTGCATAAATCCAAAAATGTCTCCTGACTGAATGTCACTTAGGCAGGGTTCACATGTAGCAGACGTGCATAGCACATGTTTAACTGTGAATTGCTGCGCATTTGTAATTTAATTATTTGGAGACCAGTTTTGTCAATTGAAATGACTAAAACTATGTTAGACATACAAAATCTATGTGGCCCAAAATTGTAAGTCAAAAGTATGGCAATCACTGAAAACAATTTTAGTTAGACAAACCCCACTAACTGAAGTGCGTTGTATCATATATGGTGTGCCATAATGAAAAAAAAAAGTTTCAAAAAAGCGTTTGATTCAGCAAGCAGTTTTCACCAGTTTCCTGATGTAGACCTGCAAACTGCATAAAGTGCCACAAAACTTGTAGTTCCAAAACAAAAAATGTCTAACAGTCAGTGCATTCTCTAAATACTTATTTATGAAATCTACCCCATATTGTATGGCATCCTTGTGGTACTGAAATCGTTAACAGAAGTAGCGCTGCTCTTTACAAGTATTATTTTCTATGATGTCTATCATTGGAGGCTGCAGATTGTGAACAACATTGTTTAATGACATGGACAGGACACTTGACATGATGTCTCCATGTTCATTACTCGCAAGAATACCCAACATAACTTTTGTTTGGTTAGCAAAGTGCACAGTAAAAGGCGTAAAAACGTCAAGCATTTATAGGCTTAAGAAAGTGTAGTTTTTCTTGTATTTTATTGTGCCATGACTGGGGATTGTGCACCTTGTTAGAATAGTGGGTGGAAAAGACTGCTCTTATATACTAACCAACTGCCAAAAACTAAATCTTTGCGGATGCCTGAAGCACAGGGGGCTCACTGATTAACCAAATGACAGCTCCCGGCAAATCAGTGTTCTGTAACTCATACTGCTCTCTGTCACTTACTATTAGTCACTGCTGCATATAGACATCTGGTATCTGTGCGTAGCAAAGCACTACTTGCATGCACCAGTTATAGGTAACCACAACATTTGGAGGACATAATGATTACGTGACTAAAATGCTCAGTTCCTTAAAGGGGTTGTCCATTAAACAACAACATGATAGGTAATAAGTGTATAGATTGGTGGGGAACTAACTGCTTGGACTGCTCTGATTGCCAGAGCGGTGAAATTTATACCCAATGGGGCATATGTATTCGTGATAGAATGGAGAGGAAGAGCGCATTACTGACTGACGCTCCATTCATTCCCTCTGGGTCTGCGATCACTCTTTTTTGGCAGTCCCATAGGGAATCAATGGAACAGCAGTCAAGTTCGCGTATTGCGGCTGGATTCTAATGGGGCTAAAAATGCCACATTTGGGTCCCAGCGGTTGGATACCCATTGATCTAAAAGTTGTCACCAATCCAGCGGATTGCTGATAAATGATCTTTGCAGGATAACCTCCTTAACTCCAACATGGCTACGGCAGGAAGGACAGCTCTAGAGCACAAACTGCTTCACTACAAGTAATATATAGAGTGAATCAGGTGATGTGCAGTCACCTGCACATTTAGGTGGCTAGGAGCAGAACTGTGAAGAGAAGAATTAGAAGGGTGTGCTGCTCTTTACTGGCACTGAATTCACATGATTTTCAATCCTATTAGGTATCCAAGAGGTCAAACCCCAAACACTGTAAAATGATGTCTTATCATAGTATTACTCCAGTGCTTTAGGAGATAGGAAATCACCATTAAATGTTGTTTTTCATGATGAAGATGCTTTTTGTGACTGCAGATTGAGCTGTGTCTTGTCGGCTTTGGTAGCTATAGTGATGAAAGGGATTGAATTTAAGAGGTCAACGAGCATATAATACCGGATACCTAGGTTTCCTAGCTGTCATGGTTAAACATGAAAAAAACAAACTGTAGGAAAATCCCGAAAAAGTTTATGAATTATGGAAGTAGTATTATAGTTCACATTTTAGAATAATTACCCGAGTGGTAGAATGTAATGTGCTCCAAAGATGAATCATTTCTTCCCTACTATTTTCTAAATGAATAAATCTGAAGATTTAGTCTTCAAAGCCATCTACCTATATTGGTGTTTCTGCCTTCATATATCACTATTTATCAGTAACATAGTAGTCTACTAATGTAATACAGTGTCTGACTCATTTCGAGTCGGCTTCATCCACATAAAAAAGAAAATAGGAGGAAAGAAAAAAATATAAGCTGTCAAAACAGGTCAGTTACTCTAAATGATGATTTCACCTATTCTTCTCTTGTATCAATAATTACATAATTACTATGAGCAGATGGATTGCAGGACACAAGCAGATGGTGAGAATAGTGCAGAAGTAAACAGGCTGAAAATTGATGATTTCTTTTCCAAACAAGGATTCCATTACTTCAAAAAATAATAAATGACTGCAAATATAGTTTGGGATTAGAAGGAACAGACCAGAATACACCCGGGCTCATCACTTTGCTGATGCCATAATGCAATGAAGCTACCATGAGCATTTTAACTTACAAAGAAATTGCAAACAACATCTTGTTAAAGACAACTGCACGGGGAATAGATAATATCTCATCATCTACAATGGCAGCTGGCAGCTCCTTCTAGTCTAATCAACATTATTAAAACAGGATTCAAAGACATTTCGCTGTGTAAATCTGCAGAAAAAGTTGTGTAACTTTGTAAATACAGTCATAGTGGGTACACTCGGAAACAGACAAAGGCTGGTAGACTGGTGAAAGCAAATTCAACACCCAGACCCCCATAATTAGCTGTAGCCAGCTCTTTCCTGCTCCAGCAGACAGCTATAATGTGTGTACAGATCTGTTGTACCCTGTTGCGGCCACTAAACAGTGTGATGGAGCGGTTGTGTTCCTCTTTGTCCACTGCTGGAGATGGTAAGAGATGATTGTGGGGGTGTTGAAGCCAAACTAATCAGATACTGATGATCTTTTCTAAGGAAAGGTCATGAATATCATAGTAGTGAACAGTTCGTTCAAAGAAAATAATTCAGAGTACACTGAGTACTCCCCATTGTGAACATACTGGATGTTCTGAAAACCTGCACCCATAAAGTACCGTATATACTCGTGTATAAGCCGACCCGTGTATAAGCCGACCCCCCTACTTTTGCCCCCAAAACCTGGGAAAACCTATTGACTCGTGTATAAGCCGAGTCCCAAAAATAGTATACAGGACTCGGATTCGTAAACTCGCTCAGACTCGCTCAGAATCGCTCAGAATCACTAGGACTCGCTCAGAATCGCTCAGACTCGCTACTGACAGCGGGTATCCGAGTCTAGCGAGTGAGAAAAAGTAAACTCTGACAAAACTAGGATTGCCATTGACTTGCATTGGACTCGTTACTTTGCGAGTAATCGCTGGGAAACTCGCCGAGTACCGACTCCTGCGAGTTTCTTACTACTCGCAGAGTAACGAGTCCTAACGAGTAGATTCGCCCATCCCTAATACAGTGACTCGCGTATAAGCCGAGGGGGGACTTTTCAGCCCAATTTTTGGGCTGAAAAACTCGGCTTATACGCGAGTATATACGGTAATTGCCAAGATATGTAGTGTATGTAGTCAACCCCACACAACTACAACCTGTTGTCAGATATGTGACCGCACAGCTTAGATTTAACTGTAAGGTCTGGTTCACACTGTGTGTTTTTGATTAGTTTTTTGTGATCCGTTTTTGCAGGAAAAATAGATCACTTCCTGTGATGCCCAGCAAAGTCAATGAGTTTCCACAAATGCTGATCATGTGTTTTTTACTGGTCCATTTTTGGGGAAGAAAACACATCCAGAAAAGGAACGAGAATGTGAATCAGTGATCTGTTATCACCACTGACTCCATTATAATGAAAATCAAGCAGCAAAAACGCCCCAAAAACACGATACGTTTTGGACCTTATGTCAGGTAAGAGAAAACAGTTTTAACTTTAGTTTTCAAATTCATTAAACTTACGGTAATTAATTTACTCATCATATTATGGACACGGTAAAGTTTTGATAAATTCAACCTCAAGGACAAAAAGTATGCATCAAGAAATATACCTGCATTCCTAAGATGGCCTCACATATTAAATGAATGTTGCCCAAATATGACAATTTTAGCAGGACCAGATAATAATCTAATTTTCATCTAATTTGCATGGCAGTGTCCCCGCAGCCAACAGCATAAGCATATTAGGGAAAAAGTGTCAGGCATGTTAGGTGTCAACAATTTTTTTTAAAGCAAAATATGATGTCGCTGAAGGTATCTGGCAGCAGTTTACTTCTTTCTCGTACTTAGAACACATACACACTGGGCCTACAAGCAGTCAGTAAATTACACTGTTAAATTATTAAAAGAAACATATTTACTACCGCAAAACTACTTGGTTCAAGTTTTTAGGGATTTCCATTGCAGACTGCAGTGTTATTTTCACCAGAAGAAAAAGCAAAACTGAAAGAAATCCATTGGATCTAATAAAAGTAAATGGGGTTAGTCATGATAAATTGAGATTAGTTTCTACAAGGATCCATTAAATTAATCATGGCTCTTGCAGGGATGACAGCAATGGCGCTAACTTGAGCAGCACTTAACTCAATGAGTTTTATCATACTGAGGACATGAAAACTTTGTAACTAACGAAGTTTTACTGAATGGTTTTACGTTGAGACAGAATTAGTAACTAGTACATTAATAATGTCAAAAATGTATTGGTAAAAGTTAGGTATGCATGAATACAACAGGGGGAACTCACATATACAACACTGGGTACTGCTATGCCAAGCAACAGGAACGTAGACTGAAGAACAAGTCCTTTTTTATTACTTTTTGGGTTTATGGAGCTTTTATTAAGAGTTCGTTTGGTTGCATCGGGTTCTAACATTATCGCTCAGACATATGATATGTGAGTTTTAGCTACACTCGGGATACATACGGTACATTTAAACATTTGGATACAGCTTATCCTGTGAGGGTATGAACACCCAGATCTGTGTAATTAAGAAGCAACCTATTCATACTGAGACAGCAATTCTATGCCATCTGCCAAACCTTGTAGAGCCTGGCATGGTGCCTGTTGCCTGCTGTAGCTTCTGTTACCCACCTGATCCTTGGAGACCTGCTTTGATGGAGCGTTTATGCCAAGCTTTTCCAGAGGATAGACAATCTGTCGTCTTGGTCGCACGGGAACCATGTAATGAAGGGCAGATGTCAGTGAATGGGCGCAGGGATTCTTAAACTGAAAGACAACCATCTTCATTTTAGTAAAGAGAATGCCAACTCCGCGCCTCGCAGATGTTTAACAAACGTGCAATTCTTAACGGACTTGGCAAATTGAAAGCCAGGGTTAGAGAAAAATAATAACAAATAAACACAGTGCTAGAGCTGGGGAAGGAGTTCACATAATACCCACCACTAATGAAGATAATTATGAGAGTAATTACATTACCATCTCTGTGGGAATGACAGATAAACAAGTGGCTTGGTTTATGGCATCTTGCTGTACCAGAATTTTTCCCAGGAGCAAATTCTCTCACTACCAATCGTAAATTACCTCATCTCACCTCCATCCATTTTTTCCTGTATTAGTCAAGGATCTTGTGCTCAGAATCTGCTACTGCTTCAATTATGAGAAATAAGACTCAACGGTCATAGAAAGGATCATTCAAGAAATGTATTTTTTGCCTTTGGTTCCGATGATTACCTATAATGCTCCAAAACTAAACTTGGGCCTGTCATTATAGGACTGATGTATAAGGTAAACTTTACGTTGTCTCTTTGATATGTAGTTTACCAGGTATCTCAAATTTTACACCAGCACATGCACACTTTGCAGAAAGTAGATTTTTTTCTCACTATTGCTCCAGGTTCACTTAAATGATTTGTCTAAGATACAAAAAAAGGGTCAGCTTTTCCCCAAGATCTGTGCTATTCTTGTAAATGTAATGGGGATGAGCTGCAATATCAGAAACAGCTATTTACAACAGTGGTTCTGTCACTGGTTAAAATAAAAAGCAATGGACTTCATTTTGTGAATTTTATACCCAGGCTGCACATGAGTTTATCACGTATTTGGTGAGTTTTTTTACCTCAGTATTTGTAAGGCCACGTGCACACATTGAGCGTTTGGTGAGTTTTTTACCTCAGTATTTGTAAGGCCTACACATTGCGTTGTGAGATTTCCCTCAGTTTTGTAAGGCACATGCACACATAGTATATGGTGAGTTTTTTACCTCAGTATTTGTAAGGCCACGTGACTTAAAAGACATATGTAGCCGTTATTAGTGAGTTTTTTTACCTCAGTATTTGTAAGGCCACGTGTACACATTGAGCGTTTGGTGAGTTTTTTACCTCAGTATTTGTAAGGCCACTGACACATTGAGCTTATGGTGAGTTTTTACCTCAGTATTTGTAAGGCCACATGCACACATTGAGGTTTGTGAGATTTTTTACCTCAGTATTTGTAAGACAAAACCAGGAGTGAAACAATCTGAGGAAAAGCATAATAGAAACACGTCACCATTTCTGTTTTTATTACCCATTCCGGGCTTTGACTTACAAATACTGAGGTAAAAAATTCACCTAATACTCAACGTGTGCACATGGCGTAAGACACTGATCCTGGACAAATAAAGGCAGCACAGCAGCTCAGAAGTTATCAGCATTACATGGAAACACAGGTGTCCTGATTTCAATCCAATCCAAGACAATATCTGTACAGATCTGTATGTTCTAATAATAAATTGTTTTTATAGTGCCAACATATTCTGCAGTACGTTACAATTCAGGGGGCACAACAATACAGAGGAGTGTGGACCATGCTCACAAGCTTAAAGTGTATCAGGAAACAGGGGAGGCACAAAAGGTACAAAGTGTTTATTGTGTACAGTCCAGCCATCATTAAAAAAAAAAAAAAATAAGCCATTCAAATAACGCTGCATGAACCAGTCACCAGCCGTAGCTCTACAAATTCAGATACAAAGTGCTACTAGTGCGTGGAGATGATGAAACAGATGATAGGAGGAACCAGATTCTGAAGAAAGGTTGTAAATGGAGAACAGGGAATATTTAAATTGTAGGGATTATTCACTACTTGGATGACTTCTTTTCAATCACTCTGTTCCCCAGGTAAGACAATAACACCCATACTCACCTCCAGTTCCAGCAACATTTTTGCAATGTCAGTACTGGCTCTCCTTGGACTTGCATAGCATTGATAGGTCAAACAATTCCTTTAGACAATCACCACTGGCCTCACAGTTCCCTCCCTTCAGACATTTAGAGGAAATGAGAAGAAGCCGCAGCTCTAACTTCCTCCAGATGTCAATTACATCCGAAAGAGGGGACAGTGAAATGGCTACTGATTGTTATGTCATGTGAGCCAGTGCCAACCCCGCTGGAATGGCACCAGCACTGGAGGTGAATATACAGGTGCATCTGAATTAGAATATCATCCAAAACTTAAATTATTGCAGTAATTCAATATATAAAGTAAAATGCATATATTATATGGAGTCATTACAAACAGAGTGATCTATTTCAAGTGTTTATTTCTTTTAATGTTGATGATTATGGCTTACAGTCAATGAAAACCTAAAAATTATTATCTCAGAAAATTAAAGTAAGGATGATGAAGGGTCTGAGAGATAAAATAATACCTAAATAGGTATCAGAGGCTTCACCTTGTGCGGTTGTGAGAGTCACAACCAGTATAAAAGCATATCACGGCTGCTGCAGTGTCCAGTGTGGTGTATATAGAGTAAGGAGGATGAAGGGTTAAAAACCGCACTGCCGTGATGTCCATGAGATATCAAAGGGTGACTATTATATTGATTTATTAATCAAAGTGTTGCAGGGCTCCCTGGCCCCTTCATCAGGACAAATCAATATCATATTGTTTCATGGCATGTCTGTGAGCCCTAAAACACGTTGATTAATAAATCAATATTATATTCACCCTTTGATGTTCTAGTACCTGGTGGAATAACTTGGTATAACCCTGTCAGCAAAAGGCGTTGGAAGAAAACATCGCCTGCCAGAGCAACTTATCTCAACTTTCACTTCAAACAAGCTCCACTTGCCTTCAAATCAGCCCTCACCTCTGCTAAACAGACCTACTTCACAAACCTTATATCTTCCTTATCCTACAACCCCAAACAACTGTTCAGCACTTTTAACTCTCTCCTCCGCCCACCACTTTCCCCTCCAACCTCCCTCATCTCTGCTGAGGACTTCGCCACATACTTCAAAAATAAGATTGACCAAACAAGGCAAACTTCATCGTTCCACCACCCCAACCACTCCATATACCAGACCTCTGCCCTTCCCTCATAACCTGCCTCTCCAACATCACTGAAGGAGAACTTACTCGTCTCCTATCCAAATCACACCTCACCACCTGTGCACTTGCACCCATCCCTTCCCACCTTCTCTCCAACCTCACTAATATGTTCATCCCAGCCCTAACTCACCTCTTCAATCTATCACTATCCTCTGGGACCTTCCCTCGGCTTTCAAACATGCCACCATCATGCCCATCCTCAAAAAGCCAAACCTAGACCCGACTACTAAGACGAGCTACCACCCCATATCGCTGCTCCCGCTTGCCTCCAAACTCATTGATCAACACGTCCATGCTCAACTTTCCTCCTACCTCTCATCTAACTCTCTCCTTGACAATCTACAATCTGGTTTCCGGCCCCACCACTCCACCGAAACAGCCCTAACCAAAATTACCAACGACTTACTCACAGCCAAAGCTAACAGACAATTCTCCATCCTCCTCCTTCTCGACCTGTCCTCTGCCTTTGACACAGTCAACCATTCCCTCCTAATTCAGATTCTTTCTTCCCTTGGCATCAAAGACCTTGCCCTGTCCTGGGTTGCCTCATACCTTGCCAACCGCACATTTTGCGTTTCCCACTCCCACACTTCCTCCTCATCCCGCCCTCTCTCTATTGGGTCCCTCAAGGCTCTGCTGTGGGGCCTCTACTTTTCTCCATCTATACCCTTGGCTAGGACAACTCATACAGTCCAATGGCTTCCAGTATCACCTGTACACTGACGCCACTCCAATCTACCTCTCTGGCTCAGATGTCAACTCTCTGCTGTCCAGAATCCCGGAGTGTCTGTCAGCCATATCTTCCTTCTTCTCCCCTCGCTACCTAAAACTCAACGTAGACAAAACCAAACTCATCATCTTTCCTCCATCCCATCTTTCATCTTCACCACCTGATCTATCTATTATGGTAAATGGCATCATGCTCTCTCCCACCCCTCAAATTCGCTGCCTTGGAGTAACTCTTGACTCTGCCCTATCCTTCAAACCACACATCGAAACTCTCGCCACCTCCTGTCGCCTCCAGCTTAAGAATATTTAAAAAATCTGTCCTTTCCTCAGCCCTCAATCTACTAAAATTCTTGTACATGCCCTCATCATCTCCCGCCTTGACTGCTGCAACATTCTCCTCTGCGGCCTCCCTGCTAACATTCTTGCACCTCTACAGTCTGTCCTCAACTCTGCTGCCCGACTAATCACCTCTCTCCTCTCTACTCTCCTGTTTCTCCCCTCTGCAAATCTCTCCACTGGCTCCCAATTCCCCAACGAATCCAGTTCAAGCTACTAACACTGACCTACAAAGCCATCCATAAACTGTCTCCTCCCTATATCTCTGAACTAATCTCACACTATTTTCCCTCATGTAACCTTCAATCCTCCCAAGACCTCCTCCTTTCCTCCACACTTATCCATTCCTCACACAACCGCCTCCAAGATTTCTCCCGAATATCCCCCATCCTCTGGAATTCTGCGCCCCAACACGTCAGATTATCCACCACACTCGGATCCTTCAGACAGAACTTGAAAACCTATCTCTTCAGGAAAGCTTACAGCCTGCAATGACTGAGCCGCCGCCCCACCGCTTCCGGAGCTGCTGCCCCACCGCCATCGGAGCTACCACCTCTCCACCACCAGATCTGCTGCAACCCGGACCTACTGTTTCCTCCCCATTGCCCTGTAGAATGTAAGCCTGCAAGGGCAGGGTCCTCTCCCCTCTGTATGAGTCTGTCATTGTTAATTTGTTTACTGTAAACCAGATCTATAATTTTGTATGTAACCCCTTCTCCTGTACAGCACCATGGAATTAATGGTGCTATATAAATAATAATAATAATAATATTATATGTATTTTAATTTATGTATTGAATTACTGAAATAAATTACCGTATATACTCGTGTAGGGATGGGCGAATCTACTCGCTAGGACTCGTTACTCGGCGAGTAGTAAGGGACTCGCAGGACTCGGTACTCTGCGAGTTTCCCAGTGATTACTCGCACGAGTCCAATGCAAATCAATATCAATCCTAGTTTTGTCAGAAACGCTGACAAAACTAGGATTGCCATTGTTTGCATTAGACTCGGCTACTGTGCCAGTGATAGCAGGGAAACTCGCAAAGTAACTGCTGTTTCTTTGCGAGCCGAGTCCAGCTGTCTTCTCTGTGCAGCTCCAGGGTCCTAGAGCCCGCCTGCTGCCTGATGTAGCAGTGCTGAGATTGTTCTCAGTCTGCTCATTCCCTGTGCATAGACATCTATATTTATGCACAGGGGATGTAGTAGAGAGGACATCGCGTTTTGGACTGCGTCGGACGGAAGAGGATTTTTTTAATTAAAGATGGAGTCCCTAATGGCTTTTTTTTTTATTTCAAATAAAATTTTTTCTCTGTGTTGTGTTTTTTTAACCCTTTATTGGAGATTCTTAGTGGCTGGGTCAAACGTGGCCTGACATTAAGAATCTCGGGCTTAATACCAGCTTGTATAACAAAGCTGGTATTAACCCCTTTATTACCCAGCGTGCCACCGCCACCAGGGCCGCTGGAAGAGCGGGGTTCAGCGCCAGAGGATGGCGCTTCAATGAACGCGCCATCTTCTAGGGCAGCTGCGGGCTGCAATTTGCAGCGGGGGGTGCCCAGAAAGCTTGGGCATCCCTGCGCTGCGGATTCCAGCCCCCAGCTGCTTAGCTGTACCTGGCTAGACATAGAAATTGCGCGGAGCCCCACGCATTTTTTTTTTATTATTTAATGAATTTCAAGTCAGAGGCTCAGAGTCACGGAGTCGGAGTCTCTCAGGAGTCTCCTCAGAGTCGGAGTCTCAGAGTCGGAGTCTCAGAGTCGGAGTCGCCTCAGAGTCGGAGTCGTCTCGGAGTCGGAGTCGTCTCGGAGTCGGAGTCGTCTCGGAGTCGTCTCGGAGTCGGAGTCGTCTCGGAGTCGGAGTCGTCTCGGAGTCGGAGTCGTCTCGGAGTCGGAGTTCGGTGAGTCGTCTCGGAGTCGGAGTCATCTCGGAGTCGTCGAGTCGGAGTCGTCTCGGAGTCGGAGTCGTCTCGGAGTTGGAGTCGTCTCAGAGTCGGAGTCATCTCGGAGTCGTCTCGGAGTCGGAGTTGTCTCGGAGTCGGAGTCGTCTCGGAGTCGGAGTCGTCTCGGAGTCGGAGTCATCTCGGAGTCGGAGTCGTCTCGGAGTCGGTCGAGTCGGAGTCGTCTCGGAGTCGGAGTCGTCTCAGGAGTCGGAGTCGTCTCGGAGTCGGAGTCGTCTCGGAGTCGGAGTCGTCTCGGAGTTGAGTCGTCTCGGAGTCGGAGTCGTCTCGGAGTCGAGTCGGAGTCGCAGTCGTCTCGGAGTCGGAGTCATCTCGGAGTCGGAGTCAAAAAAATGCGTGGGGCTCCGCGCAATTTCTATGTCTAGCCAGGTACAGCTAAGCAGCTGGGGGCTGGAATCCGCAGCGCAGGGATGCCCAAGCTTTCTGGGCACCCCCCGCTGCAAATTGCAGCCCGCAGCCGCCCCAGAAGATGGCGCGTTCATTGAAGCGCCATCCTCTGGCGCTGAACCCCGCTCTTCCAGCGGCCCTGGTGGCGGTGGCACGCTGGGTAACAGAGGTTAGGGCCAGCTTTGTATTATCAGCTGGCCCTAAGCCCGAAATTTATGGCGGTCACGCCAATATTAGACATGACCGCCATGAATTTCTATTAAATTGTTTTAAAAAAAACATAACACAGAGAAATTTTTTTATTAGAAATAAAAAAAAAGCCATTAGGGACTCCATCTTTAATTAAAAAAATCCTCTTCCGTCTGACGCAGTCCAAAACGCGATGTCCTCTCTGCTACATCCCCTGTGTATAGATATAGATGTCTATGCACAGGGAATGAGCAGACTGAGAACAATTCCACTCTGCTACATCATCTCTGTGCACAGACATTCATGTCTGTACACAGGGAATGAGCAGACTGAGAACAATCTCAGCACTGCTACATCAGGCAGCAGGCGGGCTCTAGGACCCTGGAGCTGCACAGAGCAGACAGGACTCTTCTCTTATCTGTGCGAGTTTCCCAGCGATTACTTACAAAGTAAACGAGTCCAATGCAAATAAATGACAAAACTCGGATTGCTTCAGGCTGAAGCTTCCGAGACACATCTGCGATTTGTAAATCTCACACTACTCGCTATTACTCGCTTCCCCATTCATTAACATTGGACTCGCTAGACTCGCAACGAGTAGCGAGTCCTGTGCTCGGACTCGCTAGAGTCAAGCGATTCCGAGTAATTTAGGATTCGCCCATCACTATACTCGTGTATAAGCCGACTTTTTCAGCCCAAAACTTGGGCTGAAAAGTCCCCCCCTCGGCTTATACGCGAGTCATATACACTATAGTGTGGTGGGGGCTGTGTTCGGGCACTGCAGGAGGCAGGAGGAGGCGGGGGAGGCTGGAGAATGAGCGGCACGTCACGTGGTGCCACTCATTAATTATTCATGGGGAGCAGCGCATAGTACATTGCTGCTCCCCTGCACAGTATAGCCTCCCCCGCTGTCTCCCTGCCCCCCCTATGTATACAGAGGCCCCCCGCAGTGATCCATCTCACCCACTCTGTCCTGGTCCTCGGTCTGCATCCGGGTCATCCAGCTGCTCCGTCTGCGTGCCATGCGGCTTCTTAATCCCGGCGTCCTCCCCGCTCTTTCTGCTTGAATGCAATCATGTGACCCGCGGTCATAGGATCACAATCAAACAGGAAGTGCGGGGAGGACGCCGGGATTAAGAAGCCGCGGGGCAAGCAGACGGAGCAGCTGGAGGACCCGGGTGCCTGCAGACCCAGGGTGAGTTAGATCACTGCTGGGGGGGTTCTGTATACATGGGGGGCGGTGAGACAGCAGGGGAGCTGTATACCAGTCCTGGGTGGCTGTATAGCACTGCTGAGGGGCCTGTATACCACTGCTGGGCCTGTATACCAGCGCTGGGGGCTGTATAGCACTGCCGAGGGGCCTGTATACCACTGCTGGGCCTGTATACCCGTCCTGGGGGCTGTATAGCACTGCTGAGTGGCCTGTATACCACTGCTGGGCCTTTATACCACTGATGAGGGGCCTGTATACCACTGCTGGGGACTGTATATCAGTGATGGCGGCAACTGTATACTAGTTATGGCCACTATATACCAGTGATGGCTGCTATATACAGGGATGGTGGGCTATATACCAGTGATAGGGCGCTTTATAACAGGATGGTGGTCTGCTGCATTGGTAGTTTACTGTTTCTATTTAAAATAAAAGTTCAACATTTTATTCGTATCTATTTCATTTTTTAAATTTTTCAGTTCCGGTAGCTGCTGCATTGTCCACCCTAGGCTTATACGCGAGTCAATAGGATTTCCCAGTTTTTGGGGGCAAAAGTAGGGGGTCGGCTTATACACAGGTCGGCTTATACACGAGTATATACGGTAACTTTTTGATGATAGTCTAATTCAATGAGACGCACCTGTAAGTGTTACTATTTTATCTAGGTGAACATAGTGATTGAGAATAAGTTGTCAGGTAAGTGGAAAACCCCTTTAATGAGGTGAGGTGATGGGCCAGTCTAAAAAAATACAGCAGGAGGAGTAACTATTGAACTCGTCCCAATTTTCTAAGTAAATATAATTTTAAATGTGTTATTGACATGAAATTCCCAACAGATGCCAACATCCAATCGACACAGGCAAACAAAAAAAAAAACAGATGTCCACAAATTAAATTATATGTAATAATGAAAAATTACACAGAAAAATAGTATTGAGCACACGCAAAAAGAGGTGCAAAAAGCCATGAAATGTCATCAGACCAGCTGAAATCTATCAATAATTAGAAGGTAATCCTGACAATTAGTGAAAAAAAATAGCTAGTTCAACTGATGGCCTACAAAGAGGTGTTTCTTTACCAAAATTACCAAGGTGTCACACAAGAAACATCTCATGATGAGTAAAACGAGTGAGCTGTCTCAAGATGTTCACAACCTTACTGCTGCAAAACATACTGATGATATTGGTACAAAAGAATTTCTAAACTATTGTAGGTTAACAGCAAGCACTGTTGGGGGCCATAATTTAGAAGTGGAAAGAACATACTTTTTCCATGACCAAGTGCTCCCGCAAGATTTCAAACTGACAAGTGAAAAGAATTATCAGAATGATTGTCCAAGAGCCAAGAACCACCTGTGCAAAGCTACAGAAGACCTGGAATCTGTATGTGATCCCAAACACACAACCAAAGAAATTCTCAGTTGGTTTCAGAGAAAGAAAATAAAATATAGCTGCTAGAATGGTCCAGCCAATTACCTGACCTGAACCCAATAGAAAATGTACAGAAGGAACTAAAGCTCAGAGTTCATCAAAGGAGCCCACAGAATCTTCAGGATTTGAAGAGTATATGTGTGGAAGAAAGGGCCAAAATCACATTTTAGCAATGAATGGACTAGTTTCTCCATACAGGAGGCATCTTGATGCTGTTATCTTCAACAAAGGCTTTTGTATTAATTACATTTCAGTAAGTGTGTTCAATATTTTTTTCCTGTGTCATTTCACTAGGAAGCCTAAGAGAGCATTTACACTTGACATTTTAAAGAAGCCTTCCTTGGAAAGTTATTTTCCTGATAATCGGCTAGTGTAAACTGGCTTCCAGTCACCTTGTAAATAAGCAAAACAAGTTCATCAGGTGGAATGATTTTAAAGCATTTACAGTCTATGGGCACAAAACTAGCCATTAACGAATGTTCTGTGCATGTTGG
Organism: Allobates femoralis; assembly: GCA_033576535.1. Lineage (NCBI taxonomy): Eukaryota > Metazoa > Chordata > Amphibia > Anura > Aromobatidae > Allobates > Allobates femoralis. Next base: position 518,246,586 of record JARQOC010000001.1, on the reverse strand, counting down.
AAACAAAGTTAGCCTATATAAACAGCCTATTAAAGGTCCTCTAATAATAACAATCATAATATTTATTCACTTACGTATTCCACAACGCTTTACATACATCGACAACACTGTCCCCAATAGGGCTCATAATCTAAATTCCCTATTAGTATGTCTATGGAGTGTGGGAGGAAACTCACAGGGAGAACATTATTATTAGGTATTTATATAGCGCTATAAGGATACATGGCGCTTTACAATTTAGAGGGTAGACAAAGACAGGTGGTCAAACACGACCACAGACGACAAATCCACAATAAATCATATGGGTACAGTAGGGGCAGGGATCCTGTCCACGAGGGCTCACAGTCTAGAGGGGGTGGGGAGGGATACAGTAGGAGGGGAGAGGTGAGATGGTGCAGTGGATAGGGTCTCAGTGTGTGTTGTAGGCTTGTAGGAAGAGGTGGGTCTTCAGGTTTTTCTTGAAGGTTCCCAGGGTAGGGGAGTGTCTGACGTGGTGGGGGAGGGAGTTCCAGAGTCTGGCAGAAGCACGAGAGAAGTCTTGTGTGCGGTTGTGGGAGGTGGAGATGCGGGGGGTTGAGAGAAGGAGTTCCTGAGAGGAACGCAAATTGCATGAGGGGAGGTAGCGGGAGACTAGGTCGGAGATGTAGGGAGGGGACAGGTTGTGTATGGCCTTGTATGTCAGGGTTAAGGTTTTGAAGCGAGATCGCAGGGGGATGGGGAGCCAGTGGAGGTGTCGGCGGAGAGGGGAAGCGGGGGAGTAACGGGGAGATAGGTGGATGAGTCGGGCAGCAGAGTTGAGGATGGCGCAGAGAGGTGCGAGGGAGGAGGCAGGGAGGCCGGTTAACAGGAGGTTGCAGTAGTCCAGGCGGGAGATGACGAGGGCGTGGACGAGTGTCTTGGCCGTGTTGTGGTCAAGGAAGGAACAGATACGGGCAATGTTTTTTAGTTGGAGTCGACAGCCAGTGGTGAGGGCTTGGATGTGGGGCTTGAAGGAGAGGGAGGAGTCGAGGATTACCCCGAGGCACTTGGTGTGGGGGAGGGGTGAGAGTGTGCAGTCATTGATGGTGATTGATAGGTCAGGAAGCGGGACGGGGTTGTTCGGAAGAAAGACAAGGAATTCGGTCTTGTCCATGTTGAGTTTTAGGAAGCGGGAAGAAAAGAAGGATGCGATGGCGGATAGGCAGGGAGGAATTTTGGATAAAAGAGAGGAAATGTCAGGGCCAGACAGATAGAGTTGGGTGTCGTCGGCGTAGAGGTGGTATTGGAGTCCGTGTGACTCGATGAGGTTGCCTAGGCCGAGGGTGTACATAAAAAGAACATAAAAAGTCATTCAGCTTCTACATACTATATTTAATGTAAACCCATCCCAAAATAGGGAAATAGACAGTTTCATTGCGGCAGGGTTTAGCATGAATGGTGACAATCTCTGTACTCTGCTGCAGAATATGGCAGTGCTATAAAATCAATAAGAAAGAAAGAATAATAAAAATTAAAGTACATAAAATAGGAACGCAAATAATACTGTTGCCTGTTATTGGACAGAGATATCCATGTGTATGGACTGTATGATAGGGCAGCAAATCACTTCATTGTTCAAATGTATTCACTCTTTTCAGCAGATTTGAGGACACATCGGAGCTATGGGTCAAGTTACATCAACTGTTAGAGTAAAGCCCCCGTCACACATAGCGAGATCGCTAGCGAGATCACTGATACGTCACAGGTTTTGTGACGTAACAGCGATCTCCCCAGCGATGTCGTTATGTGTGGCATGTAGCAGCGATCAGGCCCCTGCTGTGAGGTCGCTGATTGCTGCACATGGTTCAGGACCAATTTTTGGACCTTGGTCTCCCGCTGTTCAGCATACATCACAGCGTGTGACAGCGAGAGACCAGCGACCTCACAGGCTGGTAACCATGGTAAACAACGGGTATCTAGGCAGCACGCGCTGCCTAGATACCCGGTGTTTATCATGGTTACCAGTGCTAAGCATAGAGCATAGAGGACGCTGGTAACTATGATAAACAGCGAGTATCTAGGCAGCGCGTGCTGCCTAGATACCCGCTGTTTATCATAGTTACCAGCGTCCTTCCTGCTTAGCACAGCCTGTAAGCGGGAGGATGCTGGTAACCATGATAAACATATCATAGCTACCAGTGTCCTCCCGCTTCCAGCGATGTGGAGGTGGCTCCCTGGTCCCTGGTCGCTGAGGAGATCTACCTGTTTGACAGCTCCCCAGTGACCAGGTAGCAACACTCCAGCAATCCCGGCCAGGTCGTTATCGCTGTCAGGATCACTGGAGCGTTGCTCAGTGTGACGGGGCCCTATATGTATAAGAGAAATGAATGTATCACCATGCAAATTGATAGTGGCTCAACAATGAATAAATATAAGACCTAGAAAGAACAGAGGTGCATATAGAACCAATGATATAAAAGAAATAATGATGTAAATACATTTACAATACTATTGTATCGGTGCAAGTTGGCTAAAATGTTTATAGTTTATTCTACTTGCACCACCATACTTACATTGCCACATATGGTCAAATATGGTTGTAATACACCATGCATAGATACCTCGTTGATATAGTGCTGCCATCTATTGAATGACTCACATTTTATCTGTGTCTTTTATATTTTACATCTCTTTTATTAATTCAGTAAAGTTATATCTTTTATATCATTGCTTCTATTTGCCCTTATTTTCTTTGGAGGTTTCAAATCTAAGTAAATAGAAGATCATCATAATGGTAATCACACAACATTATGAGAGAAAACTCCAAATGATCTTTTTCATTCAGTAAGGTTAATTCTATGCACGGATGTGTTCACCCTTATCTTTCCACAAATTATATTAGAGTGTTTGCCCCATCGTCTGATAACAGTCTGCAGCCACTCTATGTGACTGCAGACTTCTGAATTCTGACCCCAAGTGTTGCACATGCTGTCAAGACTGCCAGTGAAATAAGCAGTTTGCATACTTCCGGCCACATGCAGACTAGACTTGCCTGGCTTCTCTCAATATCAGTGAATTCTAATCAGCATGTGACCACATGTATGCAAATCACTCTCACTGGCAATACTGGTGCATTCTGAGCACATCACGTGACTACAGACATTTATCAGAAGAATGGACAACCCCTTTAAACTGTCCAATTTCTAACTCAGTGATTGGTTGTACCCCTGTCAACAAGTCAGTTATGCTGACAAACAACAGAAAGCAGGGCAGCGGCGCAGAGATAGCGCTGGCCCCGTTGGAGGGTTTTTAGGACTTCCACAACCAATAGAAGACATTTTTCTGAAAGAGGACAAACCCATTAACATCTAATAAGAGAATGTTGTCAAATCATGCTCTTACAAACTGTTCTTCCATGTCACTCATCTCGAGGTACAGTACATCAAGCCAAAAGGAAAGGTAAGGATGGACACATTTGTATCAACGGCTTTTTAACCTTTACTTTATAGGCATAGTTTTATTGCTGTGATCGTTGGTTGAGAATAAAAATTTTAAAACTTTAAAAATGTAATTTCAAAGTAATCACCAGGGTATTCTTTGTATATTTGTGCACAATAATTTACCTGATTTTTGACATATGGAGGGTACACAGGGTAATACAGAGAAGACTTGTGAGATAAGCGAAGGATCTCTTTCAGGAAATGTCTGCTGTAATGTTTAAACATAGGATTGAGGGCATAATGGTGGAGATGTCCGTGTTCATCCCGTTGATGATGACTGAAGTAGATAAAATCCTCAATGTTGTAGTGTGAACGAATGTACTCAATGTCCTTCAAAGCAATAAAGAACAATGTACATGGAATACAAATGGTAAATCTGCACACACACAGAAACTAATGTTATCTAGATATAATAATCTGAAATAAGTTATGTGCACATAGCATTTGTCGTAAGCCATACAAGTTCATAAGGTATAAGTCCTACAATGATCACAGTCTTGATGAATGCTGTGGCATACATCAACTCTATAGTCTAACGGTAAGGAAAAAATTATAAGGGTTACTAGACACATAGCCGCTTGTACTGAGCTACTACTGTGCTTCAGTGGAATGCAAATGTTTGGGCACCCCTGGTCAAAATTACTGTTATTGTGAACAGTTAAGCAAGTTGAAGATGAAATGGTCTCTAAAAGTTAAAGATGATGCATTTCCATTGTATTTTAGGCAGCATTTTTATTATCATTTAAAAAATTACAAAAATGAAAATGGACCGATGCCAAAGTTTGGGCACCTTGAAAATTTGTGTGCATAAATAACGTTGTCAATGATTTCAGACCTTAATTAGCCTGTTAGGCTTATGGCTTGTTCACTATCTTCGTTAGGAAAGGCCAGGTGATACAAATTTCACACAGCTTTATAAAAACCAGCCTCCTCTAACCGTGTGCTAAAATCAGCAGTCATGGGCTCTTCTAGGCAGCTACCTAGCACTCTGAAAATGATGGAGGCCCACAAAGCAGGAGATGCTATAAGAAGATGGCATAGCGCTTTCAAAAGTTGCTCTTTCCTCAGTTCTAAATTTAATTAAGAAATGGCAGCTAACAGGAACAGTGGAGGTCAACATAAGGTCTGGAAGACCAAGCAAAATGTTAGTGGTAACTGCAATTAGGATTGCTAGAGAAGCAGACTCTGGAATTCTAAAACATTAGATAGTACTATAGAGGACCCATCCACTGAAATTGGAGCCCTATTGTGCGCCACTGAGCCAAAATACTATCCCGTGCATATAGGCTGTAAATGCAATTCCATTTCCAATAGGCCACAATCTTCTGGACAAACAGAAAAATCCAGAGACAACCATGCATGTATATTCATAAAAGTATTTTGAGGAGTTGTTCTCAGAAAGAAGAGTCCACTAAAGTATATGAGGGAACTGAAGATTTGTATAGGATGGAGTAGTATCATTTGGATTAAATAACTCATCTTCTAACTGGTCTTTCATTGAGTTTTACTTTATATTTAGTTTCAAGGCCACAAAAACATCAGGAGTATAACTGATTTAGCTTTACCACACTGGGTACTTGAACATATACATGTGTTGTATAGATAACTAGAAGATCAACATAAAACTATTTACCTCTTCATTTCTGAGAATTGCAACACCAACGATCTGGTCAGCTACTTCAGCAACAAATACTTGAAGTGGTGTGCCATCCTGCAAACAGTTACCGTATATAGAAAACAAGAGTGACAATCATATTCACCAATACAGTCTTACAGTCACTGCAAATAAATCATAGTTGCCAGTGTGTATTGTAGCTAAGAATAAGAAAGCATCCTCAAATGTGGCTGAATACATAAGTCAGCAAGATTGTGAGTAGTTTGCTCAAAGTGTATTCTGTTTTGAAGGGAATCTGTTACCACATTTAACCTATCAAACTAATAATATGGGCATACAAGTTATTGACTGCTGAAAAAGTCCTCCGTGTATACCTCACATCAGATGCCTTGTTGTAGAGGAATCATCTTTTATGACTTTATGTAAATTACCTCTTCCAGGCTATAGGGCGGATGCTGCCTGGAAGATAACTTCGCTTCCTAAGCTTATTTTAAATAGAAGTAATGTGTGATGGCCGCTCTCTGCTCTCTTGATCTTTCTATAGAGTTCTGTGTGATTATAACTGACATCTGCAGGTGTCTCTCAGCTTCAGCTTCCATCTTTTTTTTTTTTCCCAAACCCTTTTTATTAATATGTTTCAAATAATTAACACAAAATCGAGTACATTACACCATTACATGAAAGGATATTATTGTCATCACAATGAGAGCAGTGTTTAGTAAAGCAGTTCTCCATCATCGCATAGTACACCATTTTTATATCTTTAGTTTACCTAGTGTCCCTTTCAAATCTTCCAAGAGATACCAATTTGACTTCTTAATAGGTGAGGTGCTATCGTTGTCTTAAGTACATCTGGAGATAATACTGAAATAATGAATAATTTCCAAGAAATAGAAAATTTTTCTGTAGAGAGGTCTTTATTCCTCTCTGCCTCCAGTCTCTCGATTTGCATAATGGTTTTCAGTTCTTGGATCACATCAGTAACACTGGGATTTGACTTGTTCAGCCATTCGCGTAATATTAGCCTTTTCATCACCATCGCTATAATGTGTAATATTCCAGCAGACTTTCCTTCCCACACTTCCAAGCTTGGGAAATGGACCAGCCACGGCAACGGGTCTAGTGTCAAATCTCTACCAAAAATGTCCCGCAACAATGACAACACCTGTTCCCAGACCCTCTGTACATCTCTACATAGCCACAGTCCATAAGTCATGTCTGTTTTCGGTGTACCACATTTTGGGTACTAACCCTACCCCTCGCACATAAGAAATATATAGCTTTATTGATCGGGTCTACATTATTCCCTATTATACCTATGGTTACCCCTTTGAATAGACTAATTTAGGTTATGTTACCCTAGTCCATACTTCTACTCTCCACAACCTCTCAATTGGCCATAAGATCAAGCCCACTAACTCTCCAATCTCACTTACCCATTTATTTGATTGATTGGGTCTACATTATTCCCTATTATACCTATGGTTACCCCTTTGAATGGGAGATCTCACCTCTTATGGGAGATACTTGTGGCTCTTTTTTCAATCTTTGCACAGTCACTTTATACTATGAATTCTAAAAAAAATAAAAATAATGGAATTTGATAGATCATGTACTGCACTTGAATATTGATTGTATGTTTTTATAAAAGAAACATTAAAACTATATATTTTTAGATGCAATATGATTCTATGGTCCATTTTTGATACTTGTTGGGGCTCAAACCCTCCTCTTTGTGTAAGAAACCTGAAGAGATGTATGTCACCCAGGTGAAACTTTTCCAATACCTCTTTACCCCGTAGCCAGCGTCTCTCTGGTATGTGTAATATGTCAACCATTTTGGTTACCCCCTGTTCCTGGCACTCTTTAAATAAGAGATTCTCTCTCCCCAACTTAAAGTCAACATGTGCCCAGGGATTTAGGTGTTTCGACGACTTTCATGCTAAGTTTAGTTCTTTCCGTACTGTTTTCCAGCACATTGTTGTGTCTCTGTATGTTATAGTGTTTTTCAAGTGTTTCGGAATGTTAGACCAAGAGGTGTGCAGTAGACTAACCGGGTCCCATGGTTTGCAAAACTCCACCTCGTCCTCATAATTGGAGTATTTGCTAGATCTTTTTAACCAATCAACTACATGTCTCAGTATGCACACCAGATTGTAGCCTCTAATATCCGGAAGGCCCAACCCCCCTCTGTCTTTTGGAAGCATCAATGTACAGCTGTTGATCCGTGCCCTTTTTCCCTTCCATAAAAAATTAGAGAAGGCTATGTTCAATCTCTTGATATTTGCCCGACGCAACAGTAGAGGTATCGTCTGTAATTGGTACAATAAAAAAAGCTGATCATTTTGATCAAGTGGCATCTCCCCATCAGGGACAAAGGCAGGCCTCTCCATCTCTCCAGTTTCCTCTCAATCTTAATAATTAACTGGCTATAATTCAGGGAATAAATTAAATTCGGAGTCCTGATTAATAATACTCCTAAGTATTTCATATGCCCTTTTTTCACTGTAATGCCACCTATCTTTTGTACTTCCTTCCTACCCTTCCCATTCTGTGTGTTCCCACCTATTCTTAGAATTTCGCACTTGGCTTTATTTAATTTAAAGCATGATAAGGAGTCAAATATTTTTAGATGGTGAAGCAACCCTGCCAAATCTAGTCCCGGCCTATTCATGAATAGAATAATGTCATCAGCAAACAGGGCTGACTTCATGATTCTATTTCCAATTGGTATCCCCTCAAAAGCCTCACTATCATTTAGAAAACGTGAGAGTGGTTCAATCGCAAGGTTGAAGAGTAGGGGTGAAAGAGGACAACCCTGTCGTGTACCTTTTTCCAGTACGAAGGAGTCCGACAGGAAGCCTGGGGTATATACCCTTTCTCTTGGATTAATATACAGCATTTTCAAAAAAGTCCTAAATGACCCCTGTAAGCCAATAGCATCTAATACCATGTTCAGCCATGTCAGATTCACATTGTCGAAAGCCTTTTCGGCATCCAACAATATCATCGCTGGAAGGTCTTCGTGTGATATCTTCCCTCCTCTCACTGCATCCAGTACCATCATGGCTCTTCTAATATTGCCCACCACTGATCTCCCTCTGATAAACCCTGCCTGCTGTGTTCCTATGATTCTTGGCTTGATCCGTGCCAGGCGATTAGCCATAATTTTGAACAAAATTTTAAGGTCCTGATTTATCAGGGAAATAGGGCAACACTCTGAAGGATCAGTGGCCCCCATTTTCACTTGGGCAGAAATTTGATATAGGCAGTATTGGCCTGGTCTGATATCTGTTCTCCACCCAAGATAGCATTGAAGAGAAGGACCAGATATGGAGTGACCTGTTCACGTAGGGTCTTATAATATTCCCCAGTGAACTTGTCTGGCCGGAGCTGTAGGAACCCAGGTCATTTATGGTCGCATTTACCTTTTCTGGTGTAATTGCAGCATTTAACCCCTCCAGTTCTCCCTCCTCAATGCCGGGCAGTCTGACCATTTTAAGCCATTCTCTACCCCCTCCGTTGGATCTAGGTTGTTCCTATATAGGTCAGCAAAGTATTTCCCTAATAGCGAATTTACTTCTCTGGGCTTGGATACCATATTGCCATCCTTCCCTTTTAGTGATGTAATTAATGTTGGCTGCCTTTTTCCCTTTGCCAGATTCGCTAGGATCTTCCCCGTCTTGTCGCCAAATTTGTGAAGGTCTACTTCCCATTGGGCCTTCCAGAATAGCTATTTTTAGCATGCCCAGCTGTCAAATTCACGTTTAGCTTCAACCGACTTCTTCAACAGTAGTGTTTGATGTGATTTAAACTTAATGTATGCCAGCTTCCATCTTACAGACTGTGTCACAATATTGTTACACTACAGCAGAGCTGCTCAAAAAATGTGTTTGCAAGAAGTCAAATTTCAGTTCTCCTGTTCAATGTCTAGCCAGCAGGCTCGCTGTCAGGGTGTTATGTTTGACACCGATCTCTCCTTCACCTACAAAACACTAACTGTAGCCCTGATCCATTCCCGCTTTGATTATTGTAATTCTTTGTTAATTGGCCTCCCCCTTACCGAACATTCCTCTCTCCAGTCCATCCTCAATGCAGCAGCCAGGGTCACCTATCTGGCTAACTGTTACTCGGACGCCTCCGCTCTGTGTCAGTGATTGCACTGGCTGCCCATACACTATTGGATCCAATTCAAATTGCTTGTTCTCACCCATAAAGCTCTTCACAGTGTGGCACCTCCAGACATTTCCTCCCTCATCTCTATCACACTACCCATTATCTACATTCTACAAGTGACCTTGACAAAAAATCCACACTAATCCTAAACTCCCCACCCCTTCTCCAAAACGTCTCCCGAGCTGCACCAATTTTCTGGAACGCTCTACCACAAGAAATTAGGACCATTCACAACTTACACAGTTTTAGGCGCTCCGTAAAAATACATCGTTTTAAAGCAACCTACTATGCCCCCTAATTAAAGTCCTTTATATAAAGCCCATTCACTACATCTCTGAACATAATTCTCCATCAAGCTCATCAAACCAAAAGCTGTACACAGATTGGATGTTGGCCACTCATGCAACCCTTACAAATCCCCCATTTCTCCAAGATGGTTGGACCTTTACTGTAAATAAACATAGGACTGTAAGTTTAACATCTATTTTCAGCAAAATCTTTAAGGGTTCATCTTGGTGCTTCTTAACAAATATAGCCTCATGACCCAACATCAACATGGGTTTATGAGGGATCGGTCATATCAAACTAATTTGATCAGCTTCTATGAGGTAAGTTCCAGACTAGACCAGGGTAAGGTGGTGGGTGTTGTTTAACTGAACTTTTCAAAGGCATTTGATATGCTGCCACAAAAAAACAGCACCAAATCACTGGTAGTGATACTACCCAGGTTATTCATTTATGATTGTTAATTTATTTTATATTTTGATACATCAAACTTTTACAAGTGCAGTGATACCAAATATGTGTATTTTTTAAATTCTTTATAATAAAAGGAGGGAAAAGGGTGGTGATGAAAACTTTATATATTTTTTTCATACTTTAAAAAAAACATTTTTTCATTTTATATTTCACTTACTAGTCCCCTCAAGGGACTTGAACCCTTGACAGCCTGATCGCTTGTAGTATACATAGCATTATCATATCATTACTAAAATCACGGTCTCATATGAATGGCAACTGCAGGAGTACTCAAATTGTAGAAGAAGTAGTGTGTAAGTCAGGCGCCAAAGAGGGTGATCATTCCTAAGGTAGTTTAATGATATCACAATGCGTTTCGGCACCTGATGAAGGCGGGCATAACCGCCGAAATGCCTTGTGATATGATTAAACTACCTTAGGAACGACTCCCTCTCTGGCATCTACTCTGGCACCCGGCTTATACACTACTACTTCTACAATTTCAATTAATTTATCCCTCTTGGGGGATTAGTGTGTTGTGCTGCGGGTGAGAAGACCGCCAGGAGAATCAACTTTGAGGACCTTGCTGACAGGACTTGCAGTGGCATCACCTTCATGTGAGCCACCATGTACCCGGAAGTGCCTAGGCCCGCTCGGTGCGTTGTAAAACACCACATGCTGCAGATCCTGCTTATATGGGCGGTACAACTAAGACAGGTTAATGGCTTTCTAAAACCCCTTCCCTACTAGGCCACCTTATAATACCCCTAGGAGCACCCCTCCTGTCTATTTTTCTCATTTCAGTTGCATGAGTACTGTCACAGAAGAGCCATCATGACAGGCATGGAGTTCTACAACAGACTCCTGACTGTTATGTCAACCCATCGGCTCTGAAAGTCTGTTAGAGATAGAATAACACAGCCATCATCTGACAGGAAAGATGCGGGTTCGTCTTGAGAGGCGGCATCCATTATTGGGAGCTGCCATATGATGTAAATACCGAAATATATTGGGAAAGGTTAATAAAGCTTTTTGGCAAACATAAGGGAATCATGTATTCCTAGCTGGGAAGAAAGCTGTCATCACTTTGGTTTAGGTGCCAGCTCCCTCCCCTGCTTCTATATTTGATAAAGTACCACATAAAACATTGGCACATGAAATGACAAAAAAAGAGACCAGGAGAAAATTAGTGTAAATGTGCCAACAAGTGGCCGGGGATAGGAAACAGAAGGTGATTATTAAAGGAGCACACTGATTGAGAGACCGGTTACAGACATTAGTATTGGGCCCTCTTCTTTTTAGTATATTTATTAATAACTTTGCAGAGGATGTGTGGTTATTCAGTTATGGAAAATGAAGGATTAGAAGCAATCTACAATCATCTGTACAATTATATGAATGGACAGGACATACATCTTTCTAATGATCTTTTTACACTTAGGTTTGCAACCTTGAAAAAGGGAGTATCCTCTATGTATAGAGAAAAGAAGATATGTTTCTGTCAATATAGCTGTGTGAGAGTTTTTTTTTGCAGGATGAGTTGTATTATTTAATGACACCATCCATTTTATCATATGATGTCATGTGAAGTGGGAAAAAAATTTAAAGTGTGGGGAAATAGAAAATAAAGTTCATCTCTGCAATTGTTTGTTTTTTTTTTATTTACAGCATTCATTCTACCATAAAACTGACCTGGCAGTATGATTCTCCATGTCACTTCGATTATGCAGATATCAAACATGTATTGTTTTTTTTTATTTAAGTGGTGAAAAAAATTCTGGAAATTTAAAAAGAATGAAACAAAACTTGTTTGTGTCACGACATTCTGTAACGTTTTATGTTTTTGTGATATAGTGCTGTGTGAAGGCTTGTATTTAGCACCATGAGCTGGGGTTTTTATTAATATTATTTGAGGTATATACTATGTTTGTATCGTTAGTTATTACATTTTTTCTGTTGTTGTGCCGGCCAAAAAAACTTCAATTCCAGCGTTTTGGATTTTATTCTCGTTATACTGTTTACCAATAGGGTTAAAGGGATCCTGTCACCCCCAAAACACCTTTAAAGCTATTAAAACCTGTCCCTACAGCATATTAACACTTTCCCTACACTATTTTTAGCTCCTAAATGCAGTAAATGATATTGCATAAAAACGTTTTATAAGTACCTGATTAGTGATGATAATGAGTGACTATGCTATTCATAGTCACTCATCAAGACTGCCCCTCTGCTTCATAGCACGCCTGAATAGGCGTGATCTACATCCAGGATTCAAAATCGCGCGTCCCTTCTGTGCCCTGTGTTCGTAGGAGGCTGCAGTGTGGCTTGTGACGCGATCCGCGTCATTCCCGGCGCCCTGTGACGTATTTACAGCGGCGCCGCGCTGTTAGCTTCAAAATGTGCACTGCGCATGCCCAATGCGCATGCGCAGTGCACATTTTGAAGCTAACAGCGCGGCGCCGCTGTAAATACGTCACAGGGCGCCGGGAATGACGCGGATCGCGTCACAAGCCACACTGCAGCCTCCTACGAACACAGGGCACAGAAGGGACGCGCGATTTTGAATCCTGGATGTAGATCACGCCTATTCAGGCGTGCTATGAAGCAGAGGGGCAGTCTTGATGAGTGACTATGAATAGCATAGTCACTCATTATCATCACTAATCAGGTACTTATAAAACGTTTTTATGCAATATCATTTACTGCATTTAGGAGCTAAAAATAGTGTAGGGAAAGTGTTAATATGCTGTAGGGACAGGTTTTAATAGCTTTAAAGGTGTTTTGGGGGTGACAGGATCCCTTTAATTTAATTTATATTTTGATAGATCAGACACATTTCTTTCTGAATACAGAGATAGCAAATATGTGTATTTTGTATTGTTTCGTTTTCAGTGGGGCAAAAGGGGGGTGATTTGAACTTGTTTTTTTTTTAATTTTTTTCATAATTTGTAAAACTATTTTTTTTTTACTGTTTACTATTTTTACTAGGGACTTGAAGCTGCAATCACCTGATCGCTTGTGGTATACAGAGCAATGTAACAGCACTGCTCTATACAGCATAAATTACAGTCTTCCATAGCAGACACAAGGGTCATTAGCTTACCCCTGGCTGTCATATCAACCCATCGGCACCCCGCAATTACGTCAAGGGAGCGACTATTAAAATGGGAATCGTGTTAGAGATTGACAAGAGGACTTAATTGTTTAACAGCCTTGGGCAGGTCTCCGATTCACCTGTGGCTGTTAGAGGCACATGATCAGATCAGCTGCCATTTGCAGAAGACGATGCAGGATCAGCATGCAACCCCTCATCAAAGGCAGGGAGACGACCCATGATCTACATAGCATGTTATGGGTCATTAAGAGGTTAATAATCATCACAGATGGTGAATCTTTACTTTACAAGCCATTAGACTATGGAAATGTCTGCCACACAATGCTGCAATGGTTGATTCACTGAACAAGTGCAAGAAGGATCTGGATGCTGTTCTTGAAAAATATAATATTACAGGAGGAGTACCAGATTATGTGATGGGATGCTAATCCAGAAAACAAGTCAGATATTGAATCTGTCTAAAGCGGCCGTCACACGCAACGATTTCTTGCCCGATATCGTTTAAGCGATCTCCTTTTTGATCGCTTAAGCGATATCGGGCTTAAAATCGTTGCATGTAATCAAGCGATTTACGATGTAAAATCGCTTGATCGTGACATCGCAGATCTGAGCTCCGGAGCTCAGATCTAGCGATGAACGATGTCACGATCTGCTTCATCGTGGTGTATAACACCACGATGAACGATCTCCCAGCGGCAGAGCCTATGCTGGGAGATGGTAACTATGGTACACGTCGGGTTACTAAGCGCCGCGCGGCGCCTAGTAACCCGATGTGTACCATAGTAACCAGCGAGATCGCGGCTCCACATCGCTGGTGAGTCTGTCTGTGTGACATCTCACCAGCGTGATCGCTTACAATATCGCAAGAGATATCTTAGTGTGTGACGGCCGCTTAATGGGGATTTGGTGATCCACTGGATAAAAATGGTAGGTTATAGGTTGAACTCGACAAATTTGTGTCTTCTTTCAACGTTGAAGGGAATCTGTCAGGTCGAAAATCCATATGTAACTGATATAATTTTCTAATTCCTCTGGCGAAGCTCTTTCAATTCATGTATTTTTTTTATTTATACACCCCCTTATCCTCTGTAAACTGCAAATAAAGAGATTCGTTCCATCTGTCAATCACATTGAGTGATCACTTAATTCTCTGCTGCACACACTTCAGGGATGAATATTCATGAATACATGACTGCACTGACCTCCTCTGCAAGCACACATCCAGGTGTAAAACTATAAAGGGTACATTAACATTTTTTACATATTCTGAAAGGCTACCCAGGCACTATTCAAGAGTTCTATTAGTATCATACTGAAAAATTATCTTACAGAGTCCCTTCAAAACTATGAATAGTATAAAATCCCTCGTTCTCATACGCACATCAGGCAGGTGTGAATAGTGAGAACATCACATAAATCTCAGCCGGTAACTCAGCAATTACCATACTAAATTAAGAATTCAAATATTTTCAGAAATATACTTTACTTCTATTACTTTCCAACATTGGAGAAAAGGTACAGCCACTCATTCTAGATCTCAGGGCAGATTCCTATCCAGTACAAGGGTTCAGTTGCTAATGTAGAATAACTGTAGCTTATTTTATCTACAACCTTCTAAATCTCCAAGGCTGTACAATAATTATATGCAATAAATGCTTGTATTTTTCTTTGCCATAATTGTTACCTTGTTTACATACAGCAGAGGAATCTATCATTTTCAGCTTTGCTAACAGGAATGTGCCCTCTTACGTGGTCTCAAATATTGACTTCAGATTTACCAGTGTAATAACAAGCTCGGGAAGAGTTGATCAATTTTATACGAATTCTGAATGACGCCACTTACAGCATCCCTTCGTGCTTCATTGTAGATCTTGAGGTCATCCAATATGCTTTCATGGACATGTAGGTTTTCTATTAGGTTTGTAACAGATGTTACATCACTGGACTTTGCTGGCCTTACCTGTAACAACCTGAAATACAGGTGAAAAACTCATGTAAATGATTAGTTTATGACTGCAGGAAATCTAATTGGAGATTATATGTACTAATGTAGCCGTTTGTGAAGCTAGATGACACACAATGTTCAATGCTGAGGCCCACAGGAGCTGTTCTTTCAGGACCATTATTCCAAGGCAGGAAGCAACACTGAGAAGCTTGTGGAAATACAGATTCAATACCATTAGTGCATTAATCCCTCTGGTTTTTAGTACTTCATGCACACAGTCTGGTTTAGATCTCAGAGGGAATGCTGTATAGCATGGCACTGGGATAATGACAAACCCACACCGCCATGCCTTATCAGAATAATAAAAAAAGGCAAAGAATGGGTTTCAATGAGATCAAAGCCTTTACTACATGTGTTGTGATGTAATTACTATGCTTAAACTTTTTTTCCCACTGAATATTAAAAGAGTTCTCTGCAACTTGGAAAATTTAACTACAACATTAATGGTGTATACATAGTGTATATTTTTATAAGCTCGTCTCCAACTTCTAATCACATGTATGACTGCGATGGTTCAGAGGTTGATTGAAACTTCTCCAAATATGACCTTCCTGGCACATAGCTCATCCATAGCTTGTGTGAACAAATAAAGGTCTCTCTAAGGGCCCTTTTACACGCTGCAACTTTCCAGCGATCACGACCCGACCTGGCCGGGGATCGCTAGTGCGTCGCTACGCGGTCACTGGTGAGCAGGCAAACAGGCAGATCTGCTCAATGAAGCAGCAACGATACGGACCCGTATAACGACCTCTCTGGACGTTGGAGACGTGTCACACAGCAGCTAATTTGACAACTCACACCTATGTTAGGGGCGTGATGTTTGACGCTGAAGCCACCTAGGTGTGCTTTACCATGCCCCCTCAGCTCCGATTGGTGCTCGCTAGTGCGTTCTGATTGGTCGATTGCAGATAATAAGTAAAAATGGAAATGCTACAAAGATCATATTTTGATACCTCAAATGATGTGTTCTGTATAGATGTTGTAGTATTGCAGCCTGGAGACCTCTCTACTATGATCCGCAAACCAGCACGCTCAGGAACAAAGTAGCTATGGAACAAAGGACAGAAGCGCTACTAAGTTGCTTTCTTTTCAGTCAAAGCCGCCCAATCAGAATGCAGCAGCAGGCAACAATCGGAGCTGAGGGGGCGGGAAAGGTAGCGCAAAAGCAAGCCTACGTGGCCGGGTTCAAGGTCGCTAACGATGTCGTTGTTAAGGTATCAAACACAGCGATGCATGCTGCCCTGCGGGAGCGTGACAACCAAAAAATGGTCCTGAACGATTTGTAACGATCAGCGATCTCACAGCAGGAACCAGATCGCTGATGCGTGTCACACAAAGCGAGGTCGCTGGCTAGGTCGCTGTTACATCACAAATCCTGTGATGTTTCAACGACATTTTTAGCGATGTGGCTGTGTGTGAAGTACCCCTAAGATAGGGATCTAAAACAACAGGCCTCGAGGCTCACCAACAGTGCAGTATTTCAGGATTTCTTTAGTATTGCACAGGTAGTAATTAAATCATCTGCACAGGTGATGATTCCAACCCATGTGCAATGCTAAGGAAATTCTGAAAACCTGCACTGTTGGTGGCCCTTGAGGTCTGGAGTTTCAGATCCCTGCTCTAATGAGCGCTGAAGATCAATTTTCTCAATAATATATTGTATAGCTGCTCTTTTTGTCCATAAAAATTAATTTGAGCCCAGCTTTTATTTCTTAAAATTAAATAAATTGATGGTTCACCAATTTATAGGACAGGCTATCAATGTCTGATTGGTTGAAGCCAAACCACAGGATGCTCAAAATCAGCAAAATGAAGGGGCTGCAGATTTTACTGGATCTTTAGAATCTCATCACAGAGACATCTAATTTATTTATTTATTATGCTTTGCTTATATAGCGCCATCATATTCTATAGTGCTTTGCAGACATCGTCAACACTGCTCCCATTGGAACTCACAATCTTAATTCTCTATTAGTCTGTCTTTGGAGTGTGGGAACAAACCAGAGAAACTGGAGGAAACCCATGCAAACACAGGGCGGACAAATACTTCTTGCAGATGTTATCCATGGGGGATTTGAATCCAGGACCCCAGCACTGCAAGTGCTAACTACTGAGCCACCATAATGCCTAGTTGAGAGTCCCTTCACATTAGCATTTCTCGCTGAATGCGGCAGATTTACCGCATCTGCCGCCTAATGGCCAACTTGCGGTACACCTGCGGCATGCCTCCATTCATTCTCTATGGCACTTGCGGCAAGTGCAGATTTGCAACGATACGGCAAATCCAGCAGTTGCGGCCGGGCGAAAAAATGTGGTTAGCTTAGTTTTCTTTGCGCGGCCGCAAGTGCTGGATTGCGGCAAAACTGCACATGCTGTTCCTGTTGCAAGCCCCTTAGGGAATGAACGGGGCTTGCTGCAAGTGAGCTGCAAGTGCAGCCGTTGCGCGGCAGATCAGGCAGATGTAGTAAATCTGCCGAATCTGCCGCAAATTTCAAAAACGCTGATGTGAAAGGGGCATTAGAAGTGTTTCTATGCAGCTATGTGGCTCAGGGGTTAGCAGTGTTGTTTTGCAGCACTGAGGCTGCCTTCAGACTTGCAGATGCCTCCGCAGCGTTTTGCAGAGGCATCTGCAAGCATCTGCATGCAGACCGCAGCCCCTATGTTTATAATGGAGCGCACGGCGGTCTGCAGATGCTTGCAGACCGCCGTGCGCTCTCATTGCCCGCCATTAGTGATCTCGCGTCCCTGGTGCGGGCGAGAGTGTGTGATTTGTGCGCAGGCATCCGCCTGTGCACAGATCACTAATGGCGGGCAGTGAGAGCGCACGGCGGTCTGCAAGCATCTGCAGACCGCCGTGCGCTCCATTATAAACATAGGGGCCGCGGTCTGCATGCAGATGCTTGCAGATGCCTCTGCAAAACGCTGCGGAGGCATCTGCAAGTCTGAAGGCAGCCTGAGGTCTTGGGTTCAAATGTCATCGAGACAAATTGACAAGGTGTTTGTAAGTTCTTCCCACGTTTGTGTGTGTTTCCTCGAGTACTCCAAACTGACAGGAAATTTAGATTGTGCGCACCAATGGGGACATTGATGGTGATGTCTGTAAAGTCCTGTTGCACTTAAGAATAAATAAAATAATAAGTAATAATGCAGACCACACAGTGGTCTGTTCTGGATGACAGTAGGTCAGCATAGCTTTGTATTATTTCTTAATATAACAAGCCCCTGGTAAAATTTTAATTTTGTATTAACAATCCCTTCAACTATTTTTAAGTACCGTATATACTCGCGTATAAGCCGAGTTTTTCAGCCCAAAAATTGGGCTGAAAAGTACCCCCTCGGCTTATACGCGAGTACACAGGCCGCCCAAACCGCCCGCCACCATCAGTATACATGTGCCCCCCCTCATCAGTATCCAGGGCCCCCCCTTGCAGGCCAAACCTGTAAAGTAAAATCATTATACTTACACCTGTGGCCGCCGCCGTCCCCACTCTGCACCGCGCTCCTCCATCTTTTTCCGTCTTCCTCCTCTGTCGCAGGCAATGACGTGATTTTACTTTACAGGTTTGGCCTGCAAGGGGGGGCCCTGGATACCGATGGGGGGGGGCACATGTATACTGATGGTGGCGGGCGGGCGGGCGGCCTGTATACCTGTGGGGCTGCTGCTATATATACCTGTGGGGCTGCTGCTATATATACACCTCTGGGGCTGCTGATATATATACCTGTGGGGCTGCTGCTATATATACCTGTGGGGCTGCTGCTGTATATACCTCTGGGGCTGCTGCTATATATACCTGTGGGGCTGCTGCTATATATACACCTCTGGGGCTGCTGCTATATATACCTGTGTGGCTGCTGCTATATATACACCTGTGGGGCTGCTGCTATATATACCTGTGGGGTTGCTTCTGTATATACCTCTGGGGCTGCTGCTATATATACCTGTGGGGCTGCTGCTATATATACCTGTGGGGCTGCTGCTATATATACCTGTGGGGCTGCTGCTATATATACCTCTGGGGCTGCTGCTGTATATACCTCTGGGGCTGCTGCTATATATACTTCTGGGGCTGCTGCTGTATATACCTCTGGGGCTGCTGCTGTAACACTGCTGGGGCCTGTATATACCACTGGGGAGGCCTGTATACCACACTGCTGGGGGCTGTATACCTGTGCTGAGGTCCACCCTCGGCTTATACACGAGTCAATAGGTTTTCC
The DNA here is from genome assembly GCA_033576535.1 of Allobates femoralis. Lineage (NCBI taxonomy): Eukaryota > Metazoa > Chordata > Amphibia > Anura > Aromobatidae > Allobates > Allobates femoralis. Next base: position 518,227,261 of record JARQOC010000001.1, on the reverse strand, counting down.
CAGGTTTTGGGGGCAAAAGTAGGGGGGTCGGCTTATACACGGGTCGGCTTATACACGAGTATATACGGTAACTATACATTAAGATATTGTAAAAACTATTTTGACATGTTAGTACGGTATGATAAACTGTGATTATTTACAAGACTGCATTGATAAAGATGACCCTTTGAAAAAAAGTAAATGTTTCACCTATTTATAGGAAATGTGAAAAGTGTCTGATTACTGGGGTCTCATCAAAGCAACCTCCCCAAATCATGAAAATAGAGGTCTTATGCCCCCTGTTTAGTTCATTGGCTGTCACATATGTGCGCTTTCGTTCTCCTTATTGTCTGTCCTAGTATCTATATTTGCATATAAGTAATGATTGTAACAGCATTGTGCAAGGGCAGTCCTGCTGCTTTGCAACAGTAGGTACTCTCTTCCTCATGATTTATGGGGTCGCAGTCCATCAGGAATAATACATTTATCATTAAAATCGGTCAGAAATAATTCATAGATCCTGGTCCATCATTAATCTATGGGTGAAGACTGGGCGCCCTGAGAACCTCCTCCTAGCTCTCAGCATCCGCAGCTCTTCTTTTGATTAGCTGGCTTGGCGCAATGTCATCGTAGTGGTGTGACAAACTGTGACATCACGCCACGCCTTCAAATTAAGAGCCAGGCTACTGTCTAGGTAAGAGACTATTGTCAGGGCTTCCAATCAGATGCCAGACATTACCGACGCAGACCATGGATCAGGTCTGGCTAATCGATTCACACCAACCCTGTTTATCTTTTATCCTGTGGATACATGATATGTTGTAATTGTAGGAAAATACTATTAAAAATACATTTGGTATGAACTAATTACTAAATTCCAAGTTAGATATACTCTACAGAATTGTAGATTGGCACTTAAATAAAATAATGAAGAAAAAGAAAAATACAAATAAACACAAACATTAAATACTATAAAGCGTTGAATCCAAGCACCCGCCATCTATTATACATACGCATGTGACTGTGCACTAAGCATGTATATTTTATCTTCTAGACACCAGAGATGTAATGATCAGAAGACATCATATTAATTAAGCTCAGTGTTCTTATCTGTAGGATCTATGCTCATTAATTAAAGCTTGGTCCCATCGCTCTGATGGATGTCTGGATTCTATTAGCCATTTGATTAACTTCTTTACTATTTTGCATCCACTTTCTGCATACAAATAAAGTATTCAAGCACACTGATGTAAAACTAATGACAAATGTATAATTATAGGGACGGTTTGGAATATTCGCATACTGAAGATGTTTACTAATAACGGATACACAAAATGGTTTAGGCAATGCGAATTTTCTGAGGTCATTTGTAATTTATGATCCAAGAAGAATACAATTACAATGATATTGAATTAAACACCTCTACAATGTCACATTCATCTTAGGCAGGGACTGAAAACCACTAATGAGACTAATTATCATCTCTAATTATCAGCTTTGTGTGTTGGATTATAATAAACCCTCATCATCCCTATATGAACAGTTGCAGCGAGGATTACGGTATTTATTTACTGACTTTGCGATCCCTTCTTTATAGAAGAAAGTCTCAAAATACACATTGAGGGAACATATAAGCCTTTTCACAAGACCACTGGTAAAGAAAAGTCATATACCTTTGCATAACGTGTGGTGGTGAGCTGTTTGGTAACGTTATGGAGGTTTTTACATCACATCCACCAACTTTTTAAAAAAGTGGGTGGAGGTTAGTGGGTGGAAGCGGCATAATGTAGCATGGCCCAAAAGAAAATGAAAGCAAAAATGTACTTGAGTCTATGACTGTAGAACATTTCTGACTCGGATGCATGGCAACCAAATTCATTAATAGTCCTGCACTTTTTTAGTAGTTGGTTTGGTGCCTCTTACTCCAGTGGACCGTGGATCTAGGCTGGTTCATAAAAAAATCCCCAATAACGCATTATATCCTTATATACCTATTATATTATGGCTATAAACTCTGTTTTTAAATAGTTTTCGCTATATTCCTGTTAACAGTACAGTTTATTGGAGAAGTCCCGGCACTCACGGAAAGGTATAGACCTTATATCTATATCACATCACACTGATCCAACAGAATGTTTTGGCCCATCCCCACCTTTCCACAGACTAAGCTCAGGATGTGCTGAAATGGTCAGTTGGATCAGTGTAAGTAATAACGATATAAGGTTATACGTTATATGAGTGCCGGGACTTCACCCCCCTCTGCACCACCACTACCAAGGAGTGTCAATCACTTTGGAAATCAGTAGAGTTTAGTGAGTCAGTAATTTAATTAGTTTCTCCATTTTAGTACATGATGATGTGAAGACAGAATATGTCATCAATAAATAATCAGTAGGGGACAAGATCTAGTCTAGTGGCTCCTCATTGTTTCCCTGCACAGTGGTACACACAGCACATGGTGCAATGTAAGGTGAGAGGCCTTGTCAAAGATTTTTCTGTAAAGGTTTGCACATACATGGCCAATATGTGAACGATTAGCACATGAAAAAAAACATTTACCACCATTCCATGGAATAGTTATAAAGGTATGATGACTGGGGGTCCCAATGCTGGGACACCTTCCAATCACCTGGATGGGCACCCCTAAGACAGTATAAAAGAAGGTATTATCACACACATACATTATTGCTTTTAAGATTTTTGCAATTGCCAAATACAGAGATAAGCAGTCTCTGTGAGCCCCATAAGCATTGGAAGGAGCGGTAATGCACATGTTGGACTGCTGTTTATTTCATGGATTAGAAGTTTTAAAGACTTTTAGGTGCATCAAGCATAGGCAGGTAAGAGCAGGTTGATCTGGGGTAGGTGGCATTTTTAATTAGTTCATATTGCCCATGCCAATGAGAATTTTAACACAGCTATTATTTTCACAGCAATTCTATCAGAAATAAATGAAAAATAGGACTCCACATGGCTGTTATATTACTAGCATGGGATAAACTAATGAGAAGTTTGATTTGTGCTACCCTGCTGTGTCAAGTCCATGGCCTTATTGGCAGCTGTCCTCACTTCTGTGCCCGGTATCCTCAACCAACAGCTCAGCACATTGACAGGCCTAAGAAGAGAACCAGAGGCATCCAGGATGATGTGTCATGGATGCCTGGTACAAAGGTGAAGACCGGCTGCTACAAAGCACTGAACTGTGTATAATGCAGTGCAAATTGAGTTGATCATCTCCAGTTTACTGCCTGTGGAAAACCTACATCATAACCTAATATGGAAGTAGAACTGCCAACCATGACTGTGCAGACATAGCACTTGTTACTGCATTTTTTCTCCCTGATTTTCACGACAGACTATAAACCTACCTACTTGCACATTCATTTTTTGCACTACTATAATGTTACAGTAATACAAAAAGACAGAGAAAAGCGCTCCCATAGGAGAACCCACATGCACTTGAAGGGGAAGGATCCACCTGAGGAAACGATAAGCCTTCGTGGAAACATGTTGTGGTGAATAAGAGGATTCTTGATCCATACTACCTGCCTTATCTGTGCCCCTGCGCTCGCATAGAATAACTTTAATTGAACTATAATGTTACAGTAGCCTCTTCTCAGGAAAGCTCTATTACCTGTTAATTCTTATCATCTATTATCTATATTTACTCCAATCGCATGTATTTAGTACTCACCGGATACTTCTTAAAATCTTTTTCCATTGCTTGAAAATTCATGCTGGTATACATTGGGGTGGGATGTAGGAGACATCGGATGACAGCCGTTTTGTGCCCTCTCAGTGCTCTAAGGCCCTATACCTGCAGGAGAGCTGAGAAGGTGCAAAACGGCATCGTCAGATGTCTCCTACATCCCAACTACGATGTATACCAGCATGAATTTTAAAGTACTGGAATAAGTAGACATTTTTAAGAAGTATCAGGTGAGTGCCGCCTCATTTGCTAAATACTTGTTATTGGAGTATTATATAGAGACTGTCTCTTTTGGTTAAGCACCGCAAAATGATACTGAAGATTTAATGATGATTTCCTTCTAGTTGCGAATACGCCAATACAAAAAAGGCATCCTAGGGAAGTGGTGTGTTTTATTGTTTGAGATTATTACTAGTGCAACTCAATGAATTATAATATCATCAAAAATCAATGTAATATTGCCGTGACTTAGGGTGCTTCTGGGAGCCATGAAACACGATTGACTAATTCACCCTTTGATGTCTCGTGGAATACAGAAGTGTGGTTTTTAACCCTTTATCCTCCCCTTTAATTTTCTGAAATAATGACCTTGGGTTTTCATTGGCTGTAAGCCAAATCATCAACATTAACAGAAAGAAACACTTGAAATACATAGTCGGCCATTTATATGGGTGCACCTAAATAAAATGGGAATGGATGGGGATATCAACTTCCTGTTTATGGCACATTAGGAGGGGGAAAACTTTTCCAGATGGGTGGTGACCATGGTGGCCATTTTGAAGTCAGCCATTTTGGAACAAACTTTATTTTTTTCAATGGGAAGAGGTCATGTGACACATCAAACTTATTGAAATCCAAGGAATAGTGCTTCCATGATCCGCGCTGCTGTTGAGGAAATGAGGACCGCAGAAGATCTTGATGCAATGGTGTTTACTCCCAACACATTTCAGGGCTGTACCATCTCCTTCATTTTTTTCTTTTTTTGCACCCCTGATGAAGGAGCTGGGACATCCCCGACAACGTGTTGGGAATAAACACCATTGCATCAAGATCTTGTGTGGTCCTCATTTCCTCAACAGCAGCGCGGATCGTGGAAACACTATTCCTTGGATTTCTGTATATACGTCAACCTGCACGTGGGAGTGGTGATCCAGCAGCAGCTGTACAAGAACATTTACCAGTTGTGGGTTTACACAACTGGCTCAGGTGAGCACATGCAATTGGAAGGTATTACTCATCCCTATACGATAAGACCCATTGCGCTTCGTTTATCTCTCATGTTCAGAAATTACATCAAACTTATTGAGAATTTCATAAGAAAGCAATGGTGTGCTTAGTTATAACGTAACTTTATTCTTTCATGAGTTATTTACAAGTTTATGCCCACTTATAAAAATGTGTTCAAAGTGCTGCCCACTGTGTTGGATTGTCAATACAACCCTCTTCTACTCTTGACACACTGATCAAAACAACGCAGCAAATTGCTACATGATTCAGATATCCAGTGGCATTGAGGTTTCCATTGATGAAGAATGGTCCCACTATCTTTGTACCCCTATACCACACCATACCATCAATTTTTGTGTTCCAACAGTCATGGAGGGATCTATCCACTGTGGGTTAGTGTCAGACCAATAGCGCTGGTTTTGTTTGCTAACTTCACCATTCACAAAAAAATTTACCTCATCACTCATCTGAAGGCAATTGTCTATGTTGTGAAGATACGAGATGTGCAGCATCTGAAACAACGGATACTGGAAACCTGTGCTAGCATTTCTCCTGTGGTGTTACTATCAATGTGTCAAGAGTGGGAGAAGAGGGTTGTATTGACAATCCAACACAATGGGCAGCACTTTGAATACATTTTATAAGTGGTCATAAACTTGTAAATAAACTCATGAAAGAATAAAGTTACATTAAAACCAAGCACACCATTGTTTGTTTATGAAATTCTCAATAAGTTTGATTTAAAAATTCTGGATCAAAGGTGTGTTACAGTCCGCGCCTTTACTCCAGTTGTGGGAATCACAACTGGACCAGGTTAGTGCAAACCTGATTATCATAAGACCCTGTTCATACTCAGTGATAGGGCACTATTGCGCCCTGTTGTTCCCTTATATTTTATAATAAGTTTGATTTGTCACATGACCCTCTTCCCACTGAAGAAAATAAAGTTGGATCCAAAATGGCCAACTTCAAAATGGCCACCATGGTCATCAAGCATCTGGAAAAGTTTTCCCCCTCCCATATACTAATGTGCCACAAACCAGAAGTTGATATCACCAACCATTCCCATTTTATTTAGGTGCATCCATATAAATGGCCCACCTGTAGATTACTCTGTAATGACTCTATATAATATATGCATTTCACTTTATGTATTGAATTACTGAAATAAATTAACTTTTTGATGTTATTCTGAATCATTGAGATGCACTAGTATCGATATTTACATTTACTGCCATCTTCTTTCTTACTAAACTCCTGCTCTTTTTTTACCTTCACTAAAAGCGTAATAAAAATAAGTTCAATAGTTAAATAAAAGCCGACATGTTCATTAGTCATCTTGCGAAGTCGGAGATTATGACAACTATAGATCCACAAGACCTCTCTACATAAATGAGATATAAAACCTCTTATAAAGAGAGGTTCATTATATTAGAGAATGTAAAAGTGCTCATATATTGGCGTGCAACGTGTTTTTTTTTTCTTTTTCAATTAAGGGATTCTTATTATCCTTTTTTAATACAGCTGTAATAAAAAGCACCGGATGGCTGGATTCAGGAGGTGTGCACTGACATGACAATATATTGTGTTCCTATTTGCTCACACATGCAGGTGTAAAAAAAGACAAGCTGAGATTGCCGAGGTTGATTTTCCACTTACTTGATCAAGCCAGCTCGGTGGAAAATATAAAGCTCCTGAGGCAAAGTGCATGTACTCAGAGGCACGGCGCGCACAAAGCTCTGAAGCAGAGGAAATTCAGGGGTGAGGTGAGGAACCGTGATGATGCAGAAGTCTTTATCCTTGAGCAATGAAACACAAACACATTACTGGAATCCATGCAGATCATACAACTGGGAATAAAATACTAATTAATTAAAATGTTTCATGCATCAGAGATCACAGTATTAGCCTGGAATGATTTTATGCACTAGAGATGGCAGAGGCTGGCAGGGGCACCTTATAAATAAACAATACCATAACATTACATGAGCCATAATACTTTACCTACATTAATGCCGCCTTAGCTTTAATTATACTGATTGTGTTTGTCAAACATTTATTTATTCCTGCACCCTGCAAATCTTTCATGTATTCTAGATATTATTCTAGCTATGGAACAATAAAGGAGGTTCTCCGCTTTGGACAAACCCTTTATGTTTGATAATAGGTTGATAATGTGCCTTCCTTTTGGGGCTCTCAAGGATCAGCTGTGAGGAACTCTGGCAATAAGGCCTCGCCATGAAGTTGGTTTATTTGGATATGAGAAAAATCGGGACAGTGTTTCATCAGAGTGCTGGATTCGGTAGTCATCCATTTCTTGTCGGTGTGACAGTTTTTGCCAATATTGTGGTAGAGGTGTTTCTCGTATGCAAAAAAGCCCAAAACACATTTCTCTTACCCAGTGAATAGTAGACCAGACATCCCTCAGATGACAGAAAGGGTGCTGTCTGATTCATAATTCTAAAGTAAAAGCTTTGAAAAGTTGCAAAATTTAGGTGCAATGTGGAGTTATGACTAAATTGAGTGACTTTGGTGTCTTTACACTAGTTTCTCGCAGCATTGCCAAAATGGGTGAAGCTGGGGCAGGACAAGGGTGTGATGCCACAGCTCATATAACTCATGATGAGATGTGGTGTTCCCTGACTGGGGTGATGTTTCCGGCATTACACACTGAGGTATGCACCATTTCTCAGAAGCTCAAGATTCATGGCGAAGCATCCACCTCTTCTTAATCAGGATCACGACTGAAGTATATCCCCTCTTCAAGACTGGCAGCACCTTTGCAGAGGTAATTACCGTATATACTCGCGTATAAGCGCTGGGCTGAAAAGTACCCCCTCGGCTTATACGCGAGTCATATACTGCAGCAGCCCGCCGGCAACCCGCATCAGTATACAGGCCCCCCCATTAGTATCCAGGGCCCCCGCCCTTGCTCCGGAAACCTGTAAAGTAAAATCATTATACTTATCACTGTCCTGTCGCCGCCGTCCCCGCCGCTGCCATCGTGATCCTCCGGCTTCATCCGTCTTCTTCCGGCTTCCTCTGGTCGGCGCAGGCAATGACGTCATTGTCTGCGCCACAGGAGGAAGCTGGAAGACGCTGGATGAAGACGGAGGATCGCGATGGCAGCGGCGGGGACGCCGGCGACAGGACAGTGATAAGTATAATGATTTTACTTTACAGGTTTCCGGAGCAAGGGGGGGTCCTGGATACTAATGGGGGGGGGCCTGTATACTGATGGGGGTGGCGGGCGGGCTGCTGCAGTATATACTTCTGGGGCTGCTGTATACTACCACTGGGGCTGCTCTATATACCTCTGGGGCTGCTGGGGCTGCTGTATACTACCACTGGGGCTGCTGTATATACCTCTGGGGCTGCTGTATACTACCACTGGGGCTGCTGTATATACCTCTGGGGCTGCTGGGGCTGCTGTATACTACCACTGGGGCTGCTGTATATACCTCTGGGGCTGCTGTATACTACCACTGGGGCTGCTGTATATACCTCTGGGGCTGCTGTATGCTACCACTGGGGCTGCTGTATACTACCACTGGGGCTGCTGTGTATACCTCTGGGGCTGCTGTATACTACCACTGGGGCTGCTGTATACTACCACTGGGGCTGCTGTGTATACCTCTGGGGCTGCTGGGGCTGCTGTATACTACCACTGGGGCTGCTGCTGTATATACCACTGGAGAGGCTACTGTATACCACACTGCTGGGGGCTGTATACTACCACTGGGGAGGCCTGTATACCACTGGGGGGGGCCTGTATACCACACTGCTGGGGGCTGTATACCTGTGCAGGGGTCCACCCTCGGCTTATACACGAGTCAATAGGTTTTCCCAGATTTTGGGGGCAAAAGTAGGGGGGTCGGCTTATACACGGGTCGGCTTATACACGAGTATATATGGTAAATGGGTTTTCTAGTGATAACAAATGATCCTGTATCCATATTATTTATTACAATCTTCCAGCCATCTTGAGGAAATGGGGACAATTAAAAGACTGCATGAACCGTCACCTCCCAATCTTTGAAGAGCTTTTGGGTGCGGTGGAGGATTTGACAAAGCGTTATATTCAGAGAAATAATAAATAGGCTATATATATATAAAAGGACTTCTATTTAGGGAATGTAATAGGTCGCCCTAAAAAGGTGTGTTTTTAGGAAGCACCTAAAACTGTGTAAATTGCAGTTAGTCCTAATCTCTTGGGGTAGAGTATTCCAAAGAATTGGTGCAGCTCGGGTGAAGTCTTGGAACCAGGAGTGAGAGGTTTGGATTAGTGCGGATGTTAGTCAAAAGTCACTTGCTAGGCGTATTGAACAGGAAGGGCTATAGACAGAGTTGAGCAATGAGATGTGGAGGGGAAGCCGTGCTGTGGAGAATTTCGTGGGTGAGAACAAGTAATTTAAATTGGATCCTATAGAGTACAGGCAGCCAGTGCAATGACTGGCACAGAGCGGAAGCATCTGAGTAATGATTATCCAGACAGCTGACCCTGACTGCTGCATTACGGATGGACTGGAAAAGGGAAAATCTAGTGAGGCAGAGACCAATTAATAGTGAATTGCAATAATCAAGCTGGAAATGCATCAGGGCCACATTGAGGGTTTTTATTGTTTCCATGGTTAGAAGTGGGCGGATTCTAGAGATTTATTTTGGGTGTAAGTGACAAGAGCAGAAAAATGTTGGTTTGGGGGGTGACAGGACTTTACTCTAGGCTAGGACTACCCAGCAACATGTGTTGTACAACAGTAATTCTCTGAAGAGAAGTACAACCAAAACATTTGTACGACTTGTCTGTGACTTGCTGTCAGGCGCCTATATAAGAGCTGTGATTTTGCTATAAATAAAACAGCCAAGCTGCAGATAAATTGCATGTGGCTTGCACTGAAGACTATGGCAAATGTGTCACATGCGATCAGCAACAGAAAATCCAACACATCTGCTAATAAGTGCAACTCTGTGTCGCAGTTACAATATGTCGCAGTTCACAATGTGACATCGTAGGAAAGCATTACATCCGGTGCTGGGATTTCAGTGTGGCCACTTAACTCCTGCCTAGACCTTTATTACCACATGACAGAAATAAGCTAATAAAAGAAAAAAACACATTTTTCTGAACACCATCAAAAGGTATATTACTGAACACTGCACCCACAGTTTATATTGTAAGATACAGACACCATCTGTCTGAGGACGGTCTACAGCTAATAACATAGCTAGCCTCAGGCCAACCTCACAGACAGCCATTACCCAGAGATCAGACAGGATCTCCTGATAATTCATTACCAGAACGTCAGTCTTATTTCTAGGGTAATACATGGAGGAGTTGTGGAACAATAGGCTCAATTTATTATTTTACATAAGATCTTATCTAAGACCACTATTAGCCTCATTTAGATTTAAGTCTATCATGTATGTCCTCTATCTATGTTTTTCATGGATAGGACATGCACCCATTATAGTCTATGAAGCTGTTCACATGTACACATGTGCTTTTTTGTGGCTCATATGACTCTAGAAAAATCACAGGGACATTTTGTTCAGAGCATGGATCAAAATAACCCAAAGTCTATTGGTCAATTAACCCTAGAACGCGCAACCATAGAAATCTACACTTTCACATACCTGGGGCCTTGTAGGCCTGTGTGCAAATAACATGAAGTAACTCAAAATAGAAATACTATTCAATGTTTATTTGAGATGTGAATATTTCAAAACATTATAATTATCTGCATAAAACAAAAAAAATAATTACACCGGCTTAAAACGCCCAATATATGCATTCTATATAATTTATATATATATATATATATATATATATATATATATATGTATATATAAAACAATTTTGTTGTCTACAAGTATTTTATATAAAAGTTGTAGTAAACATGGTGCAGGAATATTTCTTTTCAAAAACTTTCCTTTTCAACTTTACTGATTACCCTAACAATTTTCACATATTATTTTTCCGGAAGAATGTTCCTTGCAGACATTTTGTCCACAAGTACTACAGAAAGGCTCAGATTTCCTTTCCTTCTTTGCTGGTCAAATATAACAGCGCTTTCTTTTTTCTCTCTTGGCTCTGCATGTTCCTGAAAATGTATACCACATTAGATCATAGCTTCCATAATTTGCCTTGGCAAGCATTTCGTGTTGCTTCGCTCCATCATGGTAGGCATCAAAAGTTCATAGCAAAGTTTTGTCAGGGCCCCTTTACATGCCACCACAGGATGGTAGCAACTACCGGGCACTGGGGATAATTGTGCCTGTATGAAATTGCTACGAAATGGCGGCGTGTAAATAGGGCAGTTCCTCCCGGTGTCCTGCAGTTGACTCAGATACCTGTTGCTGAGCTGTGCTCAAAAACCAACGGCAACAGAAAGGCACAATTGCCATGGTAGTGGCGTGTAAACGGGGCACTGGCATGGATGTTGCGTCTGGATGTTGGGGGCTACTGTGTAACCATTGGCTGTCCCTTCACAGGGCGCAATATTTAAAGAGCTATCCATTCACAGTCCGCAATTGCAAAGGCGTTATATATTAGCCAGCCTTCCTGCACAGGCTGGCCAATCATGATGCTATTGCGTTGTCCAATCAACGCAATCAACGCTTGTGCATCACGGAATACACAACTCTGTCACGCCTATGTACTTACGGCGCGAAATATGTACGCCCATATTCCTTTGTGGCAGCGGCGTGTGAAGTAGCAAAGGTATTCAACAGGAAGTAAGCCGCAGGATCTGTCGGCACTTTCGGGGAACAAAGATACCTTCAGTGGAGAACGTAATGGCGGCGTGTATATGCGGCATCAGCGATCGGTATCCACCATTAAAAACCTGTGCGTGCACGTGTTGCTAGCCACAGTAGCGGCGTGTAAAGGTACCTTCAAGAATAGACGTCTCTTGTCCTGTTGGCATGGAATTCTGGATGAGTTTCACTATAAACAATATAGATATTGTGGGCTGACACATCAAGGATATTATAAAAAATGACTACAGGCCAACGTTTTGTCTGCCTCTTGCACGAATACTCTCCAATCATTTCATCCATCTTGTCCACACCTCCTTTTGTTTTGCAGTATGATTTCAGGTTTCTGTTTCCTGTCATTGGTGTCAATACTTCCATCATGATGCATTGTACTCAGTAATATCACAGATTTTTCTTTCTTTGCTTTATAAGATACCATTGTCGCTTGATTGCAGAAACCAAAGACACTCTCATAAAGTGGTAGCTTGAGAGTGTGCTTCATGATTGGAGGAATTTTGCAGCGGTTTGGCCTCATAGTACCAACAAATGTGAGTTTTTTTGCCAGTTCAAGATTGGTAAAGTAGCTGTCCATTGTTATATTTTTTCCAGAATTGAAAATTGGTATTGCAAGTGTTTTTACAATGTCAGAACATAGGTCTTTCTGAACTGGAGCATCAGCTTCATTGCCACAGTAAATCAGACCATTCATGGCATAATAGCTTGTAGAATCACACATCCAGAAACTTTTTATGCCATACTTGGCAGGTTCACTGGGCATATACTGAATGAATTTGCAATGTCCCCTAAAGGCAAGAAGTTGCTCATCCACTGTCACTTTGTCATTAGAATGGTAAAGCTTTGTACAGTTTTTGATGAAAAGATTCCAGATGTAGCTAATAGGGACTAATTTATCTGTTTACAACCTCACAGGATGAGTTCTCTTATCATCAAAACGAAGGCTTCTCCGAATATTCTCAAATCTATTGACTGACATTGTAGCTTTGTATTGTGGATCTGAAAAAGGGTTCAGAAATAATTCTCTGATTGGAACATCGTACGATTTTGTACACCCTGCCAGAAGAGTAAGGGCATAGTTCCTCTTTTGTTATATTTTTCCATGTTTTTTTCTTCCTGAAGCGATATGTTTTCCTTCTAAGTTAGTACACAAAACTACCTCATCTGCAATATCATCTGAAAAAAATGTACAGAAAACATCTGTTTTGGACAAGAATTGGGGAATTCCTACAGCGCCTTCAGCAACTCTCATAATATTATGTGATGGGGTGCGTCCAAGAACCCCAGCAGTACTGTTCCAAAAAACATTAGTTTTGGATGTTCTATTTATACGTTCTGCTGGAACCACTCTTCTTCATCATCTGAAGAATCACTGGACGATGAAGTAGAGACATTAGCTGGTGACATGTACTCTTCATCGGACAAAGAAAGTTCACTGTCTTCATCACTATCAAAAATGATTGCCTCGATTTCTTGGTCAGTCAAACCCCTGGATGTAGACTGTACCATTGTAACCTTAGATGTCAGTAAACTAAAATTAAAAAAAAAAAAAATTACAATCGAGTTGCACACTCTTTGTTAGTGTGTGTGCTAAAGGTAAAGTGCAGCCCCCCTCCTGTTACCTTCAGCAGGTCACCACTTTCTTTTAGGTGCAGTAGAAGCCTCTGGATTTTTGAAGCTCAGAAATGTTCTTTTTCCAGAAACAAAAAAGCTGACTCCTTCTCGAAAGTCTCTTCAGCAAGTAGCACACAATGAACAGGATGTTGTCTGTCCTCCTGTTCCTGTGTGTTCATGACCTGCGATGATGTAAGAGACACATGACTTTGTGAGGGAGCCTCCCTCCCAAGATCACGTGACCATGTAGTCAGGGAGAATCCACACTCTTCCCAGCAACAGCAGAGTCATAAAGACTGAGTAATAAAGACAAAGGATCACATGTAAACCAAGTAGAGGCCTAAAAGTCCCAGATATGTGAATATGGGGTATTCCCAAAAAAGAGTTGTTTTACCGAAATGCCTATAACATCAAAAATATATGAATAACTGGAAATTACTAACAACTATATACCTGAGGAATACCTATAGTTTCAAAATTCTAACTAAAGTAATCTTGCAGAAAATAGCAAACAAGTAACCTAGTAGGCCTGCAAGGCCCTCGATATGCATTTTTTTCCTTATCTTTTTTTCTCTTCTTTTAGATAGAGTAACACAGGAGGGTGGGCCGCTCTGTTTTCCCTACCCAAAGGACAGGTCTGCCATGGGCAGTCTATATCCTCACTTGCTTGGATAACAGGATGTTTTCCTTCTCCTAAAGGGAATCTGTCAACAGGTTTTTGCTATATAATGTGAAAGCTGTATTATATAGGACAGAAGAGCCTGAATCGAAAGATGCACCACTTATTAGGCTGTGTGTTGGCTGGTATTAGGTTGGTAGGCGGTCAGCCCTGAGATTCTACACAAAGGCCCTAGCAAGGCTCCCTAGCTCCCTGCTCTCATTAACCCTCTTATGTCTGTCCCTACAGTCCTTCAGCTCTTCTCTCTTTATAGCTATGTCTTATCCCATAAAATGATGCACACGTCAGTATCCGAACTGTCACTTGAGTGTAATTTGCTTGCATGTCTTGTAAGCAAAATTACAGTCAGATCAATCCATGGCGACTTGTGGTGCCTAATCCCCTAATCCCTGCCTCTAGTTGATGTTTCCCCCAATGAAGTGCCTGAGAAACACTGAAAGCACACAGATGGCGTGCAATTCATGTGCTATCCATGATTAAGGAATAGGGTAGGGAAGAGGTAGGGAAGGGGAAGGGGAAGGGAAATTGGGACTGCAAAAGTTAATTTTTGTTTTGTATGCTCAAGATATATTCTGTAATTATTTGAAATTGTTCTTTCTAACCCTGTATGTTATTAAAATTAATAAAAATATATTTTAAAAAAAAAGAGTAAGGTCACATGAAGTCATTTTGAGGTAAAAAAATCAGACTTGGATTTCAAGAGAAATCAGCAGTGATTTTAATCCAAACATGGTTTTTGATTTGTCTTTCACACTTTAGACTCCAGAAGAAATTCACATAAAAGAGTGACCTACAGAGACAGGATTTTAAAAGCCACAGAAAAAGCACTGTAGAAGTTTATTTAAAGAGTATTTAAAAGGAGTATATTAGCACAGAAAGACTGTTCAAACCAAGCGCAGGTCCAGGCATAACCAATCATTTAAAGTAAACCTGAAAGCTGACATATGCTGCTCGATCTATGGGCAGAATGTACCAGGCACTGGCAGTATGATTTCAGTGAGGTACGTTTGACTCTGAAACGCTGCAGCATTTCAGATAAAAACATGCTTTAAAGGCTCCTGGGAACTGAACCACACTCTAGACGAGTCGGACAGGCGGGTCCCCAACCGGCTTCTCCCTGTCTGATCCACTGGAGTGACATGTCTTTCCTTGCATGCAAAAGTAGGCAGAGACTTGTCAATCCAGGTAGGAAGAAGCCGAAGGGGGACCTGCATGTCCAACTAGTCCTGTGTGGCTCAGTCCACAGTGGATTGTAATGAAAATGAATCTCTAAAACACTGCAGCGTTCCTGAGTCAAACATACCTGGCTGAAATATTAAAGCCAGTGCCCGATCCAAGCTGCCTGTGAATCGGGCAATATATATCAGCTGGCAGGTTCACTTTAAGGTCACAATCCAACCTACTTCTCTTCCCTCTATCTCCACCCCATCCTACCTTGGTTGACAGCTCTAGCTTTATACAGCCAGATAAAGGTGGAGATAGGTGAAATACAAGTAGGTGAGAAGATGTACAGAGCACCTCTACTTGGTTTTAAAGGAGTCTTCTCCCACATGATGTCTTCAACCACACTGATGACCAATCACTAACAAATGTCAGGATTAGAAGACCAGAGGAAGTCAGTCAATCCCCATCAATCATCTGTTGGCTCTGCTGGCAGAGGCTGGATATAAACACCGTATGGAGGAGAATAGGACTGCTTCATTACACTGTTTAGTTGCCGGTGCGGGGTACTCCAGAAAAGCTGCTTTCAAATAATAGGGTCTGATCTGCAATTTTTGGCCACTACAGAGATTTTCGACTCCAGACATTATTTACAACCAGCCTCTCTCGAAGCTACAAACAACTCATCAGCAGAGTGGAGATATACCGGATGTCGAAGCCCCATCACTCCAATACTGAAAACCAACTCTATGAATATGTCATCAATATGAATGAGGTGGAAAAATCCTTTTAAATTCAGTAAGTATTGTCAATAGCAGATTTAGTAATAATGTTACAATCACTGATTATATGTATTGAGTAAAGGTAGTGATTTCAGTGATTTTGTCTTAAGATCTTTTAAATTTACATCTATCAACTTTTCTCACAATTTAGAGCAATTTTCTTATTACAAGTACCCAGGCAATTAGAATTATGGCTGCTCATTATCGTTCATAGTAAGTGGTCATTATGTGCAATAATAGCCCAGATTATGAAGATGTGTAGAGAGCCTATACACATATACATACTCCATCCAATGCGGTATAGACACTTTCCCACTTGACAGATCACGGCCTGTGTGCTCTTGTATAGCTCAGCCATGTACATAGGGTTTAACAAAGGCAGTTTCATGTATAACTGTTTTCTCAGCAATAAGCTGATTTCTTCTTGCTACTAGTTACATTTATTGATGAATTATACTTACAGGAAACAGCTGGAAGACATGACTCAAAAAATCTATGGATCTGTATATTAGGAAAAGAAACAACAAAAACAAAACAGTTTTAGAACTCACAAAAACTTAAAGAGCGTAAAGTCAGTCTAGGAGGCATTGTGCTATGATCGTGGGGAAAATGATTGTTTAAAGAAACAATGATTGGAAATTCAGTATTTTGTATTTCTGTAAAATAACCCAACTTGACAAGCTCATATAAAGTCTTTTTCCCTATTTAACCCCTTAAGGACCACAATAATATCTCTTTACTCACATGAGAAAGAAGATTAGCATCATCTGATGGGTGATAATGCAGCATCAGCTGTACACTGTGACTGACACCCTGATGTATGGGCCACGATCTGTGTTGGTACCAATGATGGTAGTTCAACCTTTTATATGCTGCTACTTCTTAACCCTATACACATTTGGATACTGTAATAGTGTGGTCTTGATGGCTGCAACGGCAATCTGAGGTCAAATATTTGCCTTAGGGTCCACCAGCTATAATGGCCTGTTGGGATGTTAATAAAACCCCAAAACAATATCCAAGGGTAAAGTGGAAGATCCCAAAGTAATAACACAAAACTGACACTTCACAAAGTGCAGGGCGAAAGTAGTCGAAATAATTAATAAACATAGCTTTTCTTAAATATGGGTTAAAAGATATATATATATCAATATATATATATATAAATACAGGTATAATTCAAAAAAGCTGCACAGCACTCAGCAGACCAGTGTGAACTGGTGCAAGCATAGGACGCAGAGATTAAACAAACTAAGTAAAAGTCCATGCAGCACACAGCTATCACCAATGATGCACAGTGCTAACAAGCCATATTTGTTTGAGGAAAAAATTCAAAACTTACGTTTTTCAAAAAACTCAATAATCTTTCTTTTAATCTGGAGTTCTTAGTACATACATTGGCCAATGTCTGCTTGCTCATCAACTACGACAAAGTGACTCCAGGTATGATGAGCCCTATCTGACATCCAAGCCCTCCTTGTCCACCCCCCACCTCGCGGTGGGCAGGCACCATCTATACCCTCCATCACCTGTAGGTTAATGAGGGTGCAATTACATTGCAGCAAAGGAGTCTGCAACTCCATATAATATATAATTCAAAAAAGCTGCACAGCACTCAGCAGACCAGTGTGAACTGGTGCAAGCATAGGACGCAGAGATTAAACAAACTAAGTAAAAGTCCATGCAGCACACAGCTACCACCAGCTGATGGAGGGTATAGATGGTGCCTGCCCACCGCGAGGTGGGGGGTGGACAAGGAGGGCTTGGATGTCAGATAGGGCTCATCAGACCTGGAGTCACTTTGTCGTAGTTGATGAGCAAGCAGACATTGGCCAATGTATGTACTAAGAACTCCAGATTAAAAGAAAGATTATTGAGTTTTTTGAAAAACGTAAGTTTTGAATTTTTTCCTCAAACACATATGGCTTGTTAGCACTGTGCATCATTGGTGGTAGCTGTGTGCTGCATGGACTTTTACTTAGTTTGTTTAATCTCTGCGTCCTATGCTTGCACCAGTTCACACTGGTCTGCTGAGTGCTGTGCAGCTTTTTTGAATTATATATTATATGGAGTTGCAGACTCCTTTGCTGCAATGTAATTGCACCCTCATTAACCTACAGGTGATGGAGGGTATAGATGGTGCCTGCCCACCGCGAGGTGGGGGGTGGACAAGGAGGGCTTGGATGTCAGATAGGGCTCATCAGACCTGGAGTCACTTTGTCGTAGTTGATGAGCAAGCAGACATTGGCCAATGTATGTACTAAGAACTCCAGATTAAAAGAAAGATTATTGAGTTTTTTGAAAAACGTAAGTTTTGAATTTTTTCCTCAAACACATATGGCTTGTTAGCACTGTGCATCATTGGTGGTAGCTGTGTGCTGCACATGGACTTTTACTTAGTTTGTATAAATACAGGTATATATATATATATATATATATATATACACATATACCGGTATATATATATATATATATATATATATATATAATATACATATACATATACATATATATATATATACTAGATGGCGGCCCGATTCTAAAGAATCGGGTAGTCTAGAATCCATATATAGTTTATTTACTAATAGTTACGGGAGTGCGGTGAAATGAATTGTGTGTATACAGGCGGCTCAGTGGGTAGCAGTGTACGGTGGCTCAGTGGTTAGCAGTGAGTGCGGTGGCTCAGTGGTCAGCAGTGAGTGCGGTGGCTCAGTGGTCAGCAGTGAGTGCGGTGGCTCAGTGGTTAGCAGTGAGTGCGGTGGCTCAGTGGTTAGCAGTGAGTGCGGTGAGATTGGTCAGCGCAGCGACGTGGGCAGAGTGGTCAGCGCAGATGACAGGGGGCAGAGGCGGCTGGGCAGAGGACAGGGGGCAGAGGACGCAGAGGACAGGGGGCAGAGGACGCAGAGGGGGCAGAGGACGCAGAGGACAGGGGGCAGAGGACACAGAGGGGGCAGAGGACAGGGGGCAGAGGACGCAGAGGACAGGGGGCAGAGGACAGGGGGCAGAGGACGCAGAGGACAGGGGGCAGAGGACGCAGAGGACAGGGGGCAGAAGACGCAGAGGACAGGGGGCAGAGGACGCAGAGGACAGGGGGCAGAGGGGGCAGAGGACACAGAGGGGGCAGAGGACACAGAGGGGGCAGAGGACGCAGAGGGGGCAGAGGACGCAGAGGGGGCAGAGGACGCAGAGGGGGCAGAGGACGCAGAGGGGGCAGAGGACGCAGAGGGGGCAGAGGACAGGGGGCAGAGGAGGCAGAGGACAGGGGGCAGAGGACGCAGAGGACAGGGGGCAGAGGACGCAGAGGACAGGGGGCAGAGGACGCAGAGGACAGGGGGCAGAGGACGCAGAGGACAGGGGGCAGAGGACAGGGGGCAGAGGACAGGGGGCAGAGGACGGGGCAGAGGACACAGAGGGGGCAGAGGACGCAGGTGACAGGGGCAGAGGACAGGGGGCAGAGGACAGGGGGCAGAGGACAGGGGGCAGACGACGCAGAGGACGGGGCAGAGGACGCAGAGGACAGGGGGCAGAGGACGCAGAGGACAGGGGGAAGAGGACGCAGAGGACAGGGGGAAGAGGACGCAGAGGACAGGGGGAAGAGGACACAGAGGGGGCAGAGGACGCAGAGGACAGGGGGCAGAGGACAGGGGGCAGAGGACAGGGGGCAGAGGACGCAGAGGGGGCAGAGGACGCAGAGGGGGCAGAGGACGCAGAGGGGGCAGAGGACGCGGGGCAGAGGACAGGGGGCAGAGGACAGGGGGCAGAGGACAGGGGCAGTGGACAGGGGGCAGAGGACGCAGAGGACAGGGGGCAGAGGACGCAGAGGACAGGGGGCAGAGGACGCAGAGGACAGGGGGCAGAGGACGCAGAGGACAGGGGGAAGAGGACGCAGAGGACAGGGGGAAGAGGACGCAGAGGACAGGGGGAAGAGGACACAGAGGGGGCAGAGGACGCAGAGGACAGGGGCAGAGGACAGGGGGCAGAGGACAGGGGCAGAGGACAGGGGCAGAGGACACAGAGGGGGCAGAGGACGCAGAGGGGGCAGAGGACGCAGAGGACAGGGGGCAGAGGACGCAGAGGACAGGGGGCAGAGGACGCAGAGGACAGGGGGCAGAGGACGCAGAGGACAGGGGGCAGAGGACGCAGAGGACAGGGGGGAGAGGACGCAGAGGACAGGGGGCAGAGGACAGGGGGCAGAGGACAGGGGGCAGAGGACAGGGGGCAGAGAACAGGGGGCAGAGGACACAGAGGGGGCAGAGGACGCAGATGACAGGGGGCAGAGGACAGGGGGCAGAGGACAGGGGGCAGAGGACAGGGGGCAGACGACGCAGAGGACAGGGGGGAGAGGACGCAGAGGACGCAGAGGACAGGGGGCAGAGGACGCAGAGGACAGGGGGAAGAGGACGCAGAGGACAGGGGGAAGAGGACACAGAGGGGGCAGAGGACGCAGAGGACAGGGGGCAGAGGACAGGGGCAGAGGACAGGGGGCAGAGGACACAGAGGGGGCAGAGGACACAGAGGGGGCAGAGGACGCAGAGGGGGCAGAGGACGCAGAGGGGGCAGAGGACGCGGGGCAGAGGACAGGGGGCAGAGGACAGGGGGCAGAGGACAGGGGGCAGAGGACAGGGGGCAGAGGACGCAGAGGACAGGGGGAAGAGGACGCAGAGGACAGGGGGAAGAGGACGCAGAGGACAGGGGAAGAGGACGCAGAGGACAGGGGGAAGAGGACACAGAGGGGGCAGAGGACGCAGAGGACAGGGGGCAGAGGACAGGGGGCAGAGGACAGGGGGCAGAGGACACAGAGGGGGCAGAGGACGCAGAGGGGGCAGAGGACGCAGAGGACAGGGGGCAGAGGACGCAGAGGACAGGGGGCAGAAGACGCAGAGGACAGGGGGCAGAGGACGCAGAGGACAGGGGGCAGAGGACGCAGAGGACAGGGGGGAGAGGACGCAGAGGACAGGGGGGAGAGGACGCAGAGGACAGGGGGAAGAGGACACAGAGGGGGCAGAGGACGCAGAGGACAGGGGCAGAGGACACAGAGGGGGCAGAGGACGCAGATGACAGGGGGCAGAGGACAGGGGGCAGAGGACAGGGGGCAGAGGACAGGGGGCAGAGGACGCAGAGGACAGGGGGGAGAGGACGCAGAGGACAGGGGGCAGAGGACAGGGGCAGAGGACGCAGAGGGGGCAGGGGACGCAGAGGGGGCAGAGGACGCAGAGGGGGCAGAGGACGCAGAGGGGGCAGAGGACAGGGGGCAGAGGACACAGAGGGGGCAGAGGACGCAGAGGACAGGGGGCAGAGGACAGGGGCAGAGGACACAGAGGGGGCAGAGGACGCAGAGGACAGGGGGCAGAGGGGGCAGAGGACAGGGGGCAGAGGACAGGGGGCAGAGGACGCAGAGGAGAGGGGGCAGAGGACGCAGAGGACAGGGGCAGAGGACAGGGCGAAGAGGACGCAGAGGACAGGGCGAAGAGGACGCAGAGGACAGGGGGAAGAGGACACAGAGGGGGCAGAGGACGCAGAGGACAGGGGGCAGAGGACAGGGGGCAGAGGACACAGAGGGGGCAGAGGACGCAGAGGACAGGGGGCAGAGGACGCAGAGGACAGGGGGCAGAGGACGCAGAGGACAGGGGGCAGAGGACGCAGAGGACAGGGGGGAGAGGACGCAGAGGACAGGGGGCAGAGGACGCAGAGGACAGGGGGAAGAGGACACAGAGGGGGCAGAGGACGCAGAGGACAGGGGGCAGAGGACAGGGGGCAGAGGACACAGAGGGCAGAGGACACAGAGGGCAGAGGACACAGAGGGCAGAGGACACAGAGGGCAGAGGACACAGAGGGCAGAGGACAGGGGGCAGAGGACAGGGGGCAGAGGACAGGGGACAGAGGACGCAGAGGACAGGGGGCAGAGGACACAGAGGGGGCAGAGGACGCAGAGGACAGGGGGCAGAGGACAGGGGGCAGAGGACACAGAGGGGGCAGAGGACACAGAGGGGGCAGAGGACAGGGGGCAGAGGACGCAGAGGAGAGGGGGCAGAGGACGCAGAGGACAGGGGGCAGAGGACACAGAGGACAGGGGGCAGAGGACACAGAGGACAGGGGGCAGAGGACACAGAGGGGGCAGAGGACACAGAGGGGGCAGAGGACGCAGAGGACAGAGGGCAGAGGGGGCACACAGGCTGGAGGGCAGAGCAGCGTGTATGGCTGCAGACTTACCGGTGGCCGGGCGTCGGGTGTAGGAGGAGAGGAGGGGCGGGCAGAGCTGGAGGAGAGGAAGTCCTGCCCTCCCTCCTCTCCAGGCACACGGCAGGGAGCACGGGTACCCCCAGGGTGTGTGTGGCCCTCCGAGGTGGCGGGCAATGGGCCCCCCTGCCCCCCCGGTATGTAGGTACTGGCTGGAGGGCAGAGGGGAGTGGCAGGAGGGCACACGGAACTTCCGAGATCGGAACGTTCCGTGTGTCGGTGACTGTAGCCGGGGGGGACGCAGAGGACAGGGGGCAGAGGACGCAGAGGACGCAGAGGACGCAGAGGGGGCAGAGGACGCAGAGGGGGCAGAGGACGCAGAGGACAGGGGGCAGAGGACGCAGAGGACAGGGGGCAGAGGACGCAGAGGACAGGGGGCAGAGGACGCAGAGGACAGGGGGCAGAGGACGCAGAGGACAGGGGGCAGAGGACGCAGAGGAGAGGGGGCAGAGGACAGGGGGCAGAGGACGCAGAGGACAGGGGGCAGAGGACGCAGAGGACAGGGGGCAGAGGACGCAGAGGACAGGGGGCAGAGGACGCAGAGGACAGGGGGCAGAGGACGCAGAGGACAGGGGGCAGAGGAAGGTAGAGGACAGGGGGCAGAGGACAGGGGGCAGAGGAGGCAGGGGGCAGAGGACAGGGGGCAGAGGACAGGGGGCAGAGGACAGGGGGCAGAGGAGGCAGAGGACAGGGGGCAGAGGAGGCAGAGGACAGGGGGCAGAGGAGGCAGAGGACAGGGGGCAGAGGAGGCAGAGGACAGGGGGCAGAGGAGGCAGAGGACAGGGGGCAGAGGAGGCAGAGGACAGGGGGCAGAGGGGGCAGAGGAGGCAGAGGACACAGAGGACAGGGGGCAGAGGACAGGGGGCAGAGGACAGGGGGCAGAGGACAGGGGGCAGAGGACGCAGAGGACAGGGGGCAGAGGACAGGGGGCAGAGGACACAGAGGGGGCAGAGGACGCAGAGGACAGGGGGCAGAGGAGAGGGGGCAGAGGACGCAGAGGACAGGGGGCAGAGGACGCAGAGGAGAGGGGGCAGGATGGAGCTGGCGGGGGGGCAGGATGGAGCTGGCGGGGGCGGCAGGATGGAGCTGGCGGGGGGGGAGCAGGATGGAACTTGGGGGGGGTGGGGGGCAGGATGGAGCCGGCGGGGGGGTAGGATGGAGCCGGGGGGGGCAGGATGGAGTCGGCTGGGGGCAGGATGGAGCCGGCGGGGGGGTAAGATGGAGCCGGAGGGGGGGCAGGATGGAGCTGGAGGGGGGGCAGGATGGAGCTGGAGGGGGGCAGGATGGAGCCAGGGGGGGGGCAGGATGGAGCTGGCGGGGGGGGCAGGATGGAGGTGGCGGGGGGCAGAATAGAGCTGGTGTGTGGGGGGGGGCAGGATGGAGCGGGCAGGGGGGCAGGATGGAAGCGGCGGGGGGGGGGGGGCAGGATGGAGCCGAGGGGGGGGGCACAGGATGGAGCGGGTGGGGGGGGGGTGGAATGGAGCTGGCGGGGGGTGAGGATGGAGCGGGCGAGGGGCAGGATGGAGCTGGTGTGGGAAGGGGGCAGGATGGAGCAGGTGGGGGGGCAGGATGGAGCCGGTGGGGGGGCAGGATGGAGACGGTGTGGGGGCAGGATGGAGACGGTGTGGGGGGGGCAGGATGGAGCCAGCGGGGGGGTAGGATGGATAGGATGGAGCGGGCGGGGGGGCAGGATGGAGCTGGTGGGGGGGGCAGGATGGAGTTGGCAGGGGGGCATGATGAAGTCGGTGGGGGGGCAGGATGGAGCCGGTGGGGGGCAGGATGGAGACGGTGTGGGGGCAGGATGGAGACGGTGTGGGGGGGGCAGGATCGAGCCAGCGGGGGGGTAGGATGGATAGGATGGAGGCGGGCGGGGGGGGCAGGATGGAGCTGGTGGGGGGGGCAGGATGGAGTTGGCGGGGGGGCATGATGAAGTCGGTGGGGGGGCAGGATGGAGCTGGTGGGGGGGGCAGGATGGAGCTGTGGGGGGGGGGGGCAGGATGGAGCCGGCGGGGGCGGGATGGAGCTGGTGTGGTGGGGGGCATGATGGAGGCAGTGGGGGGGTAGGATGGAGCGGCGGGGGGGGTGCAGGATGGAGCCGGTGGGGGGGCAGGATGGAGCTGGTGTGGGGGGGGCAGGATAGAGTCAGCGGGGGGGGGGGGGGGGGGGGGAATGAAGGATGGGGCGGGGGGGGGGGGCAGGATGGAGTCGGCGGGGGCAGGTTGCAGGCGGGGGGGGCAGGATGGAACTGTTGTGGGGGGGCAGGATGGAGGCGGTGGAGGGGGGGCTGGATGCAGCGGGTGGGGGGGGGCAGGATGGAGCAGAGGGGGATGTGTGCTATGGAGCAGGGGGGGGGGGGGCAGGTTGGAGCCGGTGGGGGGTAGGGGCAGGATGGATGGGAGGATACTCACCCGTGTGGCGGCTCGCAGGACCTGTGGTTGACTGGGAAACCGATCAGCTGATCGGTTTCCCAGGCAACCACAGGTCCTCAAGCCATGGAGCTATAGGACGTAGATGGAGCGCGCCGGCGGACGGGTGAGTATCCTCTATGAGGGATTTATTATTTTTAGTAGAAGCAAGCAGGGTGGGGGCAGCAGGAGCCGCGGGGGGGCAGGACGACCCGCGGGGGGGGCAAGACGACCCGCGGGGGGGCAAGACGACCCGCGGGGGGGCAAGACGACCCGCGGGGGGCCCGCAGGAGCCGCGGGGGGGCAGGACGACCCGCGGGGGGGCATGAGTAGCTGCGGGGGGCCCGCAGGAGCCGCGGGGGGGCAGGACGACCCGCGGGGGGGCAAAGACGACCCGCGGGGGGCCCGCAGGAGCCGCGGGGGGGCAGGACGACCCGCGGGGGGGCATGAGTAGCTGCGGGGGGCCGCAGGAGCCGCGGGGGGGCAAGACGACCCGCGGGGGGGCATGAGTAGCTGCGGGGGGCCGCAGGAGCCGCGGGGGGGCAAGACGACCCGCGGGGGGGCATGAGTAGCTGCGGGGGGCCCGCAGGAGCCGCGGGGGGGGCAGGAGGACCCGAGGGGGGGCCGCAGGAGCTGGGGAGCCGCATGTGTGGCAAGCGGGAGAGAACCGGCTGATGCCGGTCATCTGCGGGCGGCGTCGGGAGAACCGCATGTCCTCCGCTCTGAGCTGCAACATTGGGGGGAGGATGAGAACCGAGCGGCGGGAGGAGGAGCGGGAGGAAGGGGCTGGAGCGGCGGAGAGAGGAGCGGGAGGACTGGGCCGGAGGAGAGAGGAGGCGCCGGGACACAGGGGTCGTGGGAGTTTAACGGCGGCTCACCGCTCGTGGATCTGGTGGGCGCTAAAGCGCCCACTTCCGGTTCCGGTCTGATTACACAGGTCGGAGGCCATCACGGAAGTTGGCCGGATTGGCCGGAAGTGGCCTTCGGGTTTTATATTATAGATATATATATGAGCCAAGTAAAACAAAGTGGGCTTACAGGGGTTTTCCCACAAACAGATTAAATTATTATTTTTTTTATAATTACATTTCAATCAACAGATATTGGTATAATAATCATTTCCACAATTGGTCGCGTTTAAAAAATGTTCCTGTGCTGAGATAATCTTATATATGTGTCTCTGTTATGTACTGTGTAATGGTCATGTCTGACCGTACAAGGACATGGTCTGATCATACCATATCTCCTGTGCCAAGATAATCATATATATATATATATATATATATATATATATATATATATATATATATATATATAAATAAAGAGAAAAAACTGCACAGCACTCGCAGACATAATGTGAACTGGTGCCAGCAGGGACGCTGGGTCAAACAACTAGAAAAAATTATCTGCAGCACTCAGCTACTACCAGTGATGTACATATGCTAACAAGCTATATATATATGAGAAATAAGTTTAAAAACTTACGTTTTTTTTAAAAAACTCAAAATTCTTATTTTTTTATTTCTGAAGTTTTTAGTACATACATTGGCCAATGTCTGTTTGCTCATCAACTGCGATAAAGTGACTTCAGGTCTGATGAGTCCTAACGATGACATCCCTGTCCTCCTTGTCCTCCCTATCCAACTACTAAGTATCGTGTGGAGTTGCTGGATCCATTTCTGCAATTTGCACCCTCATCACCTACAGGTGATCTAGGGTCGAGATGGTGTCCGCCCACTTAGTAGTGGGATAGGGATGACAGGGATGTCATCGTTAGGACTCATCAGACCTGAAGTCACTTTGTCGCAGTTGATGAGCAAACAGACATTGGCCAATGTGTGTACTAAGAACTTCAGAAAGGATGGATTGCAAAGGACTCTCAGAACAAGATTCAGATCTCACAGAGGGGAATAAATTCTCCGGGTAAGTCAAAGTCTCTGGACTGCCTAGACAAATCTGAGCATCCAAGGATGTGAGGACAATGATGTGTCGAAGAAAGCACTTAGGACTATCTGTACCTTCAAGGTATTTGGACCAAGCCCTGTGACAAATCCCGCTTGCAGAAATCAAGTATCCAGGCGAGAGGTGTTTACCGTTTTGCGAAACCAACAGAAGGTCTTCCAGTCCTTGTGAAATATCGCCTGAGCGAAAGGTTTTCTATCAGCCTGCATAGGCTGGATCACTTTATTGGACAATCCAGTGGTCTTTAGGTATGCCCCATCAGAAGCCAGGCCGAAGCTGGAGTAGGTGAAGATTCCGATGAAACAGCGAACGTTGCGTCAGATGATCTTCCCTCAACGGTAGGAAAAAGTAGGTCCTCCAGCTTGGCCAGAAAGGGACAACTGTTATGACTGTCTCCACGTCTTCCCGTAGTTCTCCCAGGACCCCTGGAATGAGGGGAGTAGTTGGGAAGGCTTATATTAAGCCATTTCCCCAATACTTTGAGAGAGCGTCCACTGCCAGAGGATAATCTTCTGAGAGAGAAGAAAGACGACTTCAGCGTCTTCCTCCTGGACGCCAACAGACCTAGGTGAGGCTGACCCCATCTGCGAGTCAGTTACTGGAACACTTCCGTGTTCCCATTCCAGAGCCTTCATCAGACGCCTACTCAGGTAGTCAGTTTCTCGAATATCGGTCCCCGAAGTTGAACCGCTGAGATGGAGTTTGCCATCTTTCCTATGTCCAGGAATAACTTGTTGGCCAAAGACGTGAGCATCGGAAGCTTTGGCCTCCCTGATGTCTGATGAAGGAGACTGCAAATGATGTTGTCTGATAGTATCTGCACCTTTCTGTCCGTCAGGACAGCTCGGCTTCTCCTTAGGGCTTCCCAACTTGCCTGTTATTCCCAGAAATGCAGCGATCGGGTCTGAACTTTGTGGACCAAGTCCCCCGACGAGAAATATCCCTCACTCGAGCTCCCCCTCTGGAGAGGCTTGCTCTGTGGTTACTAGCAAACAAGGCTCCGAGGTCTATTCCACTCCCGGCCGTAGATTTTCCTGGTCGAGTCCCCAATATAGGGAGTCCCAGGCGTCTGTGGACAGAGAATATCTTCATGTTCCGACCAATCAGGTGTTTGCCCGTCACTGCCAGGAAGGGGTACCGCAGAGCCCTGGAATGGACTCTACTTCATCTGTCAAGATTCCCAGAATATCCATCGCTTCCTGGATTGATGGGAGTTTCTTCCTTACCAAGAAACATAGCCCGTGAGGGATTGAGATCAGCTGGTCTTCTGAAGAGAAGACATTCCTGTACGAGAGTCGAGACAAACTCCCAAAGGAAGCATGAAGTGCTTGGGACAAGATTTTACTGTTCTTTGGTCAGGATCCAGCCAAACTAGGGTAGCATCCAAAAGACAAATCCCAGATGCCGTGTCATCAACTGAGGGGAATCCGTCCCTATCCGGAATGTGTCCAGGCAGAAGATGATTTTTATACCTCTGCGCCCCAGATAAGTCACCATATATCTGCCCTGAGCCTCTTAAAGTTTGAGAGCAGATGAGAGGCTGAAATGAAGACACCAGAACCTGTAGTGGAGAACCCGACTTCTCGACCCTAAGGTAGACCTCCTATATCAATGATAACATACATCGATCGGCCTAGGGCAAAACTGCCCTGTACATCAAGCTCAGATTTTTGAGTCCATGCAGAAACCGTTTGTATCTGACCCTACGAGTCAGGGGTATTAAATGCATTATCGTACGATTTCCCCAGCCAGGTCCAATATGGAAACCCGGGATGATAATGAGCAAAAGATGGGTCCAACAGGAATAAGTACCCCCTGAGGCAAAGCGTCTCTACGTCAGCTTCTAGACGACATAAAGAGATGTGGGGACCCTTTATTAACCTGAATTTATGAGGCAAAATCTAGGGATTCCCTAGTGACCCGTCCTGTTCCTGTGGACAGGAGAGAACAGGGCTGGAATCCCCTATCCTTGTCCTCGTATTAAAATACCATTGCAGAGCTAGCTTACAAAAAAGGACAAGGTCTGTCAATAGAAGACCAATAAAAAAAGGGGGGGTCCCAGGGTATTTTGGAGGGGCATCAGATAGTGATGAATCCTCCCATGGATTGCATGGCCTGACCCAGTACAGTTCAGTACAGCAAGACCTGGTCCAGCACAGTACAGCAAGGCACAGCATGGCCCCGCATGTCCCAGCCTGGGACAACACGGTACAGCATGGCACGTCATGGCTCAGCATGACACAGCAAAGCACAACATGGCCTATCATGGCATGGCCTGACCTCGTATGGCCTAGCATGGTACAGCATGGCCCAGCATGGTACAGCAAGGTACAGCAAGGCCCAGCATTGTACGCATGGCCCAGCATGGTACAGCATGGAAAAGCATGACCCAGCATGGAACAGCATGACCCAGCATGGGACAGCACAGCACAGCATGGCCCAGCCCGGTACAGCATAGTATGGTTCAGTACGGTACCGTACGGCCTGAAACATGCCTGGTACAGTATGGCATGGTACGACACAGCACAGTATGGTACAGTATGGAATTGCATGGTACAGTACAGCATGACCCAGCACGGTACAGCATGCACGGCACAGCCTGGCACGGCACAACATAGCACCGTATGGTACAGCATGGCATTGCATGGTACTGTAGCGCATGACACAGCACAGTATGGTACGGCCCAGCATAGCACAGTAAGGCATGACACAGCACAGCATGGTATGGCCCAGCATGGCACAGCACAACGCAGCACGGTATCACATGGCATTGCATGGGACAGTACGGCATGACACAGCATGGTACGGCACAGCATGGCACGACACCACACAGCCCAGAATGGTACAACATGGCATTGCATGGTACAGTACGGTATGGCAAAGAAGGGCATGGTAAGGCATAGCATGGCACAGCATCACATCTCAGCATGGCATTCCACAGCAAGGCACAGCCCGGTACAGGATGGCACATGACACATCCCAACACAGACCTGTACAGCGTGGCATCGCCAGCTCTTACCCCCAGGCAGGTCAGTCCCCCTGCCATGTCCTCCTGTTCCTCTGGCACCCACTGCTGGCTAGCACTTGAATTTTCCCGCTGGAATCCGCGGAATGGAAGCGCGTCATCCCGAACTTCCGGCCTGGCGCTGAGCGGTCCCCGCAGCCCTGAGAAGCCGGGGGCTGCTGGAACAGGACGCCCAGAGCCTCCGACGGTGGAGGAAGCGGCACCCGGAGGCTCCTGCCCCCCCAAGGCTGAGGGACTCCCGACAGGTAGTGTCGGCCCTGGGACCCGCTTGACAGCGGGAAAAAGAGAGCCGGAGCCCCCTTGATCCCTCCGGGCCCCTGTGAGTATATTCAGCGCTCATAGCGCTCCTTCAGCCAGTGCTCTTCGCAACAGCACTCTCCTGTACTCCCTGTCCTATTTAGGGACAGAAAAAACACTGAGGAGGTGGGGTTAGGGGAGGGATTTTAACCTCGTGTGCTTCCTGTCCCTACAGAAGGATATGGGATTACTCCTGCTGTGGTGCTGTCATGGGGACGTCCTGGAAAAAAGAATTATGCAATGGAACTCGGCTCATTGTAACATCCCTAAACCCACATATCATACAGGCAAAAGTCATCACAGGATCAGCTGAAGGAGACTTTATTTTTATTTCATGCATTGATTTGTGTCCATCTGAAACTGGGTTACCATACAAACTACGAAGACGACAGTTGTCTGTTAAGCCAGCTTTCGCGCTTTCACAAAGACAATTAACAAGGCACAAGGACAGACTCTACATCAAGTGGGTATTTATCTACCTCAACCAGCCTTTGGCCATGAGTAGCTATATGTTGGTTTCTCTAGAGTCAACCAACGCTCCCATCATGATGCGTTCCCCTGTGCGTGGTGCTAATTGCACTCCCCGCAGCCCGCTTTGTAGCGGGCATCCATGGAACACAGCGGATTCAAGGGGCCGTGTTCACCGCTATGCAGCCTGCGTGAAGGCTGCAGAGGGAGAAAAAAATTCTCCACGCATCGGCACGGCTCTGTGCATGCGCAATACGCTTATTGAAGCCGGGCCGATCACGAGATCAGGCCCATAATGCACTGGGGCTGATCACGTGATCGCCCCATAATGCACCGCGCCGAATGTGACGTAGCGGCTGGTGCATGATAGGCACTCAGAGGGCGGGAGATTCCAAATAGAGAGGCGGAGATGAAGAAAGAATTATGCCGCCCAGCAAGGGGGTGCGCTGCCGAATCGAGGAGTGCTGAATGGAGCCTGGCGCTGCCTTTTCAGTCCTCAGCGTCAGGGACTGCTGTTAGTTAGAAGTTATTTTTATGATCTTTTATAGGGCCACTTTAGCTCAGATAGGGATACATAGGGAGCAGCTAGGAAGGTGTAGGAACAGGTAGTGATAGTGTAGGGCCTTAATTCTAGGTGACAGGTTCCCTTTAAAGCAATACTACAGCGGTGAAAAACAAAGGTGAACAGTTATATCTATACTACACTTGTACACTTGCCTTGTTTCATGCTTTTCATCGATACAAAACAGCTGTATGCAGAAAGCAGTGACGTCCCCTTTGTACACCGGGCGGAAGGGCTGCCTCTTGGCTTCAGAGCTTGCTATCTCTGGGGTCTTGCAATTCTCCCCTCCGATGGCTTCATCTGCACTGGACGCTCGACTCAGTGCTCCTATCTGCTGCAATAAGAGGCAAGAGACTGAGAATTTCTTTTGGTCAAATACATTAACCATCTTGCATCACCGGCCACCACAAATACTGTAGCAGCCACAAGACTGTATTGAATAAACCAGCAAATAAAACCAAAAGTTTTCATTATCAATTCAGGTGATTTCTCAGAATGTGCATGATCAAAGAAAAACAATATGCAAAGTGTAGTAAAGTGATAGGAGAAGAAATTGTGACTTTTACATTGACTACTCCCTCTGCTTTGCAGTCCCTTCACTAAATTTTGCTGTCTTGCACCTCATATTACTAGTCGACTGGACAGCTAAAAAATAAATGTATAACAGAAATCCTCCATTTTTAATTCAAGAGTATAATATATACAACCTTATTAACTTAAAAATAGGTTAATAGAGCTGTATTTTCTGGAAATAATGCAAGCGGATAATATCATCAAAGCGATGCTGCACTAGAGACATAAACCTAAGTGAAAGAATGGACGTATTGTTCTAAAGCAGTGTTCCCAACTCCAATCCTCAAGGCACACCAACAGTTCATGTCTTCAGGATTTCCTTAGTATTGCTCAGGTGATAACTGAATCACTTGCAGAGGTGATGATTCCAATACTAAGGAATCCTGAAACATGCTCTGTTGGTGTGCCTTGAGGACTGGAGTTGGAAACACTGTCTAATGTACTAATTGATTGAGTATCTATAGAAAGTGAGATCACACTGTTTGAAATACTTTACCCAAGTATAAATTCCATGTTTGAAATGCAGGTAATAAACCACTATGGATTGTCTTCCCTCCCACGGCTCTATTAGTGACTAAAGACACCTGCATGAGTATGGCCAGGGTCACACATAAGCCCAGGATCCGTTTTTGACATTAGTTTTTTCACTTTTTTTTCTAAGTCTAAAAACTGATGCTAAAAACGGATCCTGGACTTAAGTGTGACATGCATTTGTGAAAAATGCATGTGTTTTTTTTACTGCACCCAAAAACGCTGCTAGCAGCACAGCATATTGAAAAGCAGCCAGGGCCGCCTCCAGATTTTTGTGGGCCCCAGGCAAAACAGTCTCAGCGGACCCCTTTAACACATACCACGATTCATGAATATAATATAGGCTCTGCTACTGGGCTGTATATATTATTTGAAGTCTGCTGCTGGGCTGTACATATAATATGGAGGCTCTGCTGGGCTGTATATATAATATGGAGGCTACTGCTGGGTTGTGAATATGGTATATAATATATGGACGCTGCTGCTGGACACGCTATATACATAGTATATATATATATATATTACAAATATATATATACATATATATATGGAGGCTGTATATACAGTATATATATATATAATATATATAACATAGAGGCTGCAACTGGGCTGGCTGTATATATTGAAGGGTGCTGTTGGGCTGTGCATATATAACATAGTAACATAGTTTAAGGTTGAAGGAAGACTTTACGTCCATCTAGTTCAACCCATAGCCTAACATGTTGATCCAGAGGAAGGCAAAAAAAAACATGTGCAACACTAAGCACATATTGGGGAAAAAAATTCCTTCCTTATATGGAGTATATATGGTGTATAATTTTTACCATTTACCTTTTGTGCCTCCATTATTTCCTCATTTATTGTGGCTTGTGAGCAGGGTCCTCACTGCTCCTCATCTGTTTTTTTGCAACTCTGTATTGTCTGAATGTGTCTGTGCATGTTCCCTTTAAATTGTAAAGACCTGCAGATAATGTTTGCGCTATATAAATAAATAATTATTATTATATGGAGGCTGCTGCTAGGCTGTATATATTGAAGGCTTCTGTTGGGCTGTGTATATATTATATTTTGGAGGCTGTTGCTAGGCTGTATATAGTTGAGGCTGCTGGGCTGTATATATTTGAGGCTGCTGGGCTGGATATACTGGATTATGCTGGGCTGGGTATTTTGAAGGCTACTGTATATACTGGAGGCTGCTGGGCTATATATACTGGAGGCTGCTGGGCTGTATATACTTGAGGTTGCTGGGCTGGGCATACTGGAGGCTGCTGGGCTGTAAATACTGGAGACTACGGGGTGGGTATACTTGAGGTTGCTGGGCATACTGGAAGCAGCTGGGCTGTATATACTGGAGGCTGCTGGGCTTGG
Source organism: Allobates femoralis (assembly GCA_033576535.1). Classification (NCBI taxonomy): domain Eukaryota; kingdom Metazoa; phylum Chordata; class Amphibia; order Anura; family Aromobatidae; genus Allobates; species Allobates femoralis. Next base: position 518,193,911 of record JARQOC010000001.1, on the reverse strand, counting down.
TATACTGGAGGCTGCTGGGCTGGATATACAGGAGGCTACTGGGCTGGATATACAGGAGGCTGCTGGGCTGGGAATACTGGAGGCTGCTGGGTTGGATATACTAGAGGCTGCTGGGCATATTGGAGGCTGCTGGACTGGATATACTGGAGGCTGCTGGGCATATTGGAGGCTGCTGGGCTTGGATATACAGGAGGCTGTTGGGCTGGGTATACTGGAGGCTGCTGGGCTGGATATACTGAAGGCTGCTGGGACTATTGGAGGCTTCTGGCATTTATATACTGGAGGCTGCTGGGCATACTGGAGGCTGCTGGGATTTATATACTGGAGGTGCTGGGCATACTGGAGGCTGCTGGGGTAGATATACTGGACGCTGCTGGCATATTGGAGGCTGGTGGGCTGGATATACAGGAGGCTGCTGGGATGGGTATACTGGGGGCTGCTGGGCTGGAAATACTGGAGGCTGCTGGCATATTGGAGGCTGCTGGGCTGGATATATTAGATTCTGCTGAGCATATTGGAGGCTGCTGGGCATATTGAGGCTGCTGGGCATACTGGAGGCTGCTGGAGTAGATATACTGGAGGCTGCTGGGGGGAGGGAGAAGAGGGAGAGGGAGAGAGAGGGAGATAGAGGGGGTGGGGGGGAGAGAGAGAGAGACTGACTGACTGCAAGGCACATCATACTCACCCACCGTGGACACCAACAACACTGAAGAGCAGAATCAAGTCTCTGCGTGCTCAGCAGTGATTGGATCAGGATTCTCTTCTCCTCGCCGGTGGTGTGTGGAGCGCAAATGGAAGTGAGGGGGCGGAGCTGGGTCGCCTCTTCAATGCATTCCACAATGTGGAATGCAAAGGCAGTGGACATGACGGCCCAGATGCGGGGCGGGAGTGGGGGCTGGCAGCTGGCTTCTGATTGAATCGAAGCACCATACCGCCGGGTGGGCCCCTCAGTCACACCTGGGCCCCGGCATTTGCCCGGGTACACCTGGTGCTGACGCCTCCCTGGCAGAAGCTGTGAGCATGCCCAGGCACTTTGATTGACAACTCACTTTACAGATATGCACTGCATAGTGAGATGTACATCAGTGTGCTGGCGTGTGCTTATATCTGCTATGTACTATGTACTGAGCGGTGACTGAAGTCTCTCCAGGGATGAATCTATAACTGATGATCTGTAGCCCATGGGAGGAGTAAATTTCATTTTTCAATGGTAGCCTTGTCTTTAGTAAGATGGCTGCACAACACTGGAATGCTATTAACTTGCAGATTATCCATACAATATATCTGAAGGATAATAGCATTTAGAGACATGATACCGTAAGACACCAGGATTGTAGCCTTCACCAACTGGACTACAAAAAGGTTTTCTTTAATTTAGATTTCGCAGTGTATATTAATACACTGCAAAATCAAATAGGGGCTGGCAGACATGTCACAGAGGGGAGGAGGACAGGATTCTTCCTCCCCCTCTGTGACATCAGATCCAGCAGCACCAGCCCCATGGCAGAAAGCACCGACGCTGCTGCGTAAAGAATTGACGTCAATTCTTTTTACGTCGGCGCTTTCTCCCATAAAAGCACGGCATATTTTTATGCTGTGTCTTGTACGGCAAAGTGAATTTCACATTCACTTTGCCAGCAGACACAAGGCACATTGTGCATTTTTGAAAAGCGTGTGCAAAAAAGCACTAAAAAATGCGCACTGTGTGAACATAGCTTAATAATCACAAATAGCACCCCCACTCAAAGGTGACCCTGCTAGTCTCTGATGGGCTCAAGGGTGTAAGGGCCGCTTTACACACACCAACTTCTGTGTCCAACTTCTGAACAGATCTCTGGTTGCAGTGAAATCATGGACACATTGCTCCATTTGTACACAGCCACAAAATGGAACTAAAGTGTCCATGATTTCACTGCAACCAGCAAGTTGTTCAGAAGTTGGACACAGAAGTTGGAGTGTGTAAAGCGGCCCTAATACTAGGTTCAATAAGTCACAGAGAAATAGACCTGCTGGCAAAAGCCAGAATGTATTATCCAAATGTCTTAATGTATAACAGACATCATATCCCAAGTATAAAAATCCAATCTGCATATCCTTCAGTTTGTCAGAGTGAACAGAACCTAAGTATGTCCTTAAAATTAAAATTTTTAAGAATTATTAGTAATTATGAAATTACATGCCCAGCTTTCAAATGCAGATCCACCTAAAAACACTAATTCCAGGTAAGTGCAGTCCAAAAAAGACCAGAACCTGCCACTATGGAATGCAAGGCCACCTAAAAAACGCTAATTCTGGGTCGGTGCATTCCAATTTTGAAAATTTGCACAAAAATAAAAATATAGTGCAAATCTTCAGCATGCTAATTATTCTGCAGATTTTCAATGTGGATTTCACCCTATTCAATGCTTAGTATATGGAGTGGGGTGAAATCTGCAACAAGACCTGCAAATAACACATGTGGATTCTGTCTGCAGAATAATGGCGAATTGGTAACCAAACCCGCAGTGGAAAGTTTCCATGTGAGATCATAGTCTAAACCTACAAAATCCCTCGTGTTGCTTTCAAGGCAAAAATTTGTCACACCAAATATTGATTTGATTCAGATCTCTCTTTTGTTCATTTATTTTGCATTTCATTCACTGATAAATAAAATAACTGTTAAGGCTGCTTCCACACTGCAGTTTTTTCATTGATCAGTGTCCATCAGATTTGTGTGCCAAAACCAGGAGTGTCTCCAAAACTCAGAACAGGTGTCAATCTTTCAATTATAGTTTTTCTCTGCAAGTTCCTCTCCTGGTTTCTCTCCGGGTTTTGGCACACAAATCTGATGGACACTGATCAGTGAAAAAACTGCAGTGTGGAAGCAGCCTAACATGTCTAAATTGTAAAGGATACTACTTTTCAGCATCTCTTCCAGACCTGCCTCAAACATTTGCACCAAACTGTTAAGTCACCCTTTATCACACATAAATGGATGGAGATCATCCAGTTTTCCATGAATACATACGGTAGTTATAAGGCCCCTCGCAGATGCTGCTCCCGCTCCTGAGTCCGGCCACTCTCTGAGTCTCTGCAGCTCAGCACGGTGGGGAGCGATGATGTCATCACTGAGCGCCCCACTGCGCAGAACCGTGCAGAGCGCGAGACACGCGCTGAGTAGAGGAGACCGGAGCAGCCAGTAAAGATCGAGGAGAGAGGTGAGTATGTACTTTTTTTTTTTTTTTAAACAGTGAGTAAAGTGGTGGGATACTATTGAGCACTATGTGATGTGCATAATAATAATAGTAATATAAGAGGACTTTGGGGGTGTATTATACTATGGTATATGGAGGAGTTTGGAAGTGTATTATACTATATGGAGGAGTATGGAGTGCATTATATTAGTCTATATGGAGGAATATGGGGATGCAATATACTATATGGAGGACTATGGGGGTGCATTATACTATATGGAGGAGTTTGAGGATGCATTATATTATATGGAGGACTTTGGGGCTGCAATATACTATATGGTGGACTATGGGGGGTACATTATACTATAGGGAGGACTTTGGGGGTGCAATATACTATATGGAGGACTTTGTGGGGTGCATTATTCTATATGGAGGACTGTGAGGGTGCATTATACTGTATGGAAGACTTTGGGAGTGTAATATACTATATGGAGTACTTTGGGGGTGCATTACACTATATGGAAGACTATTGGGGGAGCATTATACTATATGGTGGACTATGGGGGGTGCGCATTATACTATATGTAGGACTTTGGGAGTGCAATATACTATATGGAGGACATTGGGGGTGCATTATTCTATATGGAGAACTGTGGGGGTGCGAAATACTATATGGAGGACTGTGGGGGTGCATTATTCTATGTGGAGGACTGTGGGGGTGCATTATTCTATATGAATGAGGACTGTGGGGGTGCATTATTTTATATGGAGGACTGTGTGGGGGGTGCAATATCCTATGTGGAGGACTATTGGGGGTGCATTATAATATATGGAGCCAATTATACTATATGGAAGCCCTTATAATATTTGGAGGGCTCTGTGGGGGGCATGATAATACTTAGATGGCTATGAGAGAGCCTTTATACTTATGGAGGGTGATTTGAGGGCTGTGTTGGGGGCCATTATACAGTGTGAAGAGGTGTAGGGGACATTATACTTTATGTATGTCCAATATACTACATAGAGGGCTGGGTGGGGGTCATAGTTGGGGATCATACTGTGCTGGGATAGTTGAGGGAGTACAGTAGGGTCATCATACTGTGCATGTGGAGACTACTGTGGAGGAATTTCAATGTGGGGGGATCATACAGTGCTTGTGGGGCACTTTTGTTGGCATCAAGCCTGACATTGCCATTAATGATCCTTGTTCTGGATTTTCCTGTGTGGGTCTTGTATGTGCATGTGATGGTGCTGACATCCTTGTGTTTGGACATCTTTTTTCTATTTCTCTAAATTAAAATGTCCACTATTGTACTAATTTGTACAGGATAGATATAGATCTGTATGAACCAGATTTATTTTTACCGATTAAAAAAATTTACTAGCAAGGAGGGGAGGGGAGGGCATTTTACAGTTCGCCTCAGGCAACAGAGAGACAAAGTTCAGCTCTGTGTTCAACCCCACTGTTTTACCTGCAATTCATTCTCATCTTGGATAACATCGATTTCAGAGTTTATTCCAGATTCCTGGTTTAGATCCACCTATATAGGAATAAAAAAAATTGCACACACATTTTATATTGTGCATGTTATATAATTTACAATATTAATTCTAGCTCCGAACAGTACAAGTTTTCCTGTTGCTTACACAGGGGCCACAAATTCAGTAACACAGTACACAGATTGCAATCAATCACTACTGCTGCTGCCCTAAGGTCACAATCTAATCTCAGACTTGCACATCGAGGACCAATTTCATGGGAAGTCAATCACTTCTTTCTGTGTTTCCTTAACTCTTTGCAGAGTGTCAGAAAAAATGGATTTTTAGGGAGTAGGAGTTTTCTCCAAATGAGGAGCATCACCAATTTCTACTTCAATTTATACTTAGGGTAAGTTCTCATGTAGCAAATACATTGAAAATTTCTGCTGTGGATTTCAGGTACAAAATATTCACAGCATGTTACGGAAGTCAAGATGTAGTTGAGATTTTCTATAATTTGACCTGTGGAGTAAATTTTAAATTTAATCTGTGGTTGTACCTACTACGAATGCAATATTGCAAATAATTTTATATTATAACATTGGCCTTCTTGTCCACTGACCAGTATTGGTACTATTCCTAAGAAACTAGGGAATTGTCAACAATTAGAAGGTGGAATTGGATGTTAAATATGTACTCCATGGAGACGAAAAAATGTTGTACTAAGCCTGGACTCATACTTTATAAAGCCAAGATGCCTAGTACACTTCTATTATCTTTAGAACTCTTGTAATTCAGTTATATAGCAGCTGCTCCTCACCCCTCCCATCTGGGACTTTACGTCATACATCATTGTGTAGCTCTGTGCTGTATCAGTCAGTCTTGTACGATAGCTGCTTCCGCAGTTAAAGAACGAGGGGCGTCACATCCCAGAAACTGCCTCCTGTAACAGCCAATCTCCTGGTATCTGCTAGTGGCCATACCCTTATTTTCCACCGACTTCGGGAAGCAGATACCAAGAGACTGATAATCACAGCAGGCATCTTCTGGGATGTCATGCCTCCTGTTCTCACAGCGATTATCAGGAGACTGATGCAGAATGGAGCTGCACACCGGTGATTGATGTAACATCCCATACGGGAGAGGTGAGGTGCAGCTACTGTACAACTGAATTACAAGAGTTCTGAGGATAATAGAAGAGTTCTAGGCATCTCAGCTTTATAATGCATGAGTGCAGGGACAGTATAAAAATCCCTGGAGTACCCCTTTTAACGTGAACCTGTCATCACGATGGCATGCTAAAGTAAATGTAAATGTATGGCCATAAGAGGGCTGATTAACACATTAAATTGATATCTTCAGTGAAGCATTCTGCATCCTGGTTATTCTTTAATTAGTATGTGAACTTTAAGTGTAGTAAGCTTTCAGTGCATGGGGGTGGGACTATGGATTCAGTCATCAGCTTCTGCCCTGGTCCATTCGTATGGCTCTAGTGTCTATATCAGTCTCCTATTTGTTAAAGTTTGCACCTGCATTGTCCCTGCTGTGGATGGCACATGCACAAATTAACTTTCCAGCAGTGTTCAGTAAAATGGTGTCATGGTGGCCCAGGTGCAGATTTAAATCTCGGCTCATCATTGCCCACGGTGATGACGTGCTGGCACAAACTTTAAAAAAGGATGCAGATACAGAGTCCAGAGGCAAAAGGAGGAGGGGCCGGGACAGGATCCAAAGCCCCTACCCACAGTACACCCCATGCAATGAAAGCTTATTATACCCAAACTTCAAAGGTGCATTAAAAAACAACCAGAAAGTATATTTCTTCACTAAATGTATCTATTAAGTCTGTATAACAGCACTATTAAGACCATGCCTTTATTATAACATGCAAAATTGTGATGACAGGTTCTCTTTAGATGTTACCTGTCTGGGCATGTCATGTTTTAGTAAATAACGATTCTTGAGCATAGTTTCTTATGTTACTACGTTGTACTGTTCTTCTGTTATTCCTCCTAGAAATGTATGAATAAATTGATAACTGGGTATTACCTTCTCACAGTCAGCATCTATTGGATTATGTCAGTGTCTAGTAGGCAAAGACCCTCAACGGTTAACATAAAGCTGTCAACGTATGAAAATAATTCTAGGACGGACAATAAAGGAAAGGCTTAACATTGAGAAATCCTGCACCAAAATTGTAAGAACAAAGATTATAGTAAGCACTCTTAAATAAAAATTATTGGTAGGTTTCACACTTCAAAACTATTAGTATGAGCAAGTAGCTCTTTCAAAGCCAAGTCACGCAATACCTTTACATGACGAGTTCATTACTAAGTTACAGAGAAATCAGCATTTAAATTGATATGCAAACGAGGATGAAGATCTATTTGTACACCTGAAGCCTCTGTCACTCTAGCTCTATTCACCACCCGGCACTACCTCTTCCTACTTGAATGACGAATGTTTTCTTCAGGTCAAACAGCATAAAGGTTTTCAGTCAAGCAGAAGGTGGCAGCAATGAGCAGGTAATAGTGCTGGAGTGACAGAGACTTCATCACTACGAATAAGGCTCTTTCCCAGTAACAGACTAGCAATGTAAGGCTGGAAACACACTATCCGACTCGCATGCGGACGAGACTCGGATCAGTCACCCCGAACGGCCTTCCCCTCTCAGGACAGGAGTGTGATGCTGTACAAAAACACAAGCAGCTGACACTCCCGTCCACAGAGGGGTGAAATCGTTCAGGGTGACTGAACCGAGTTTCGTCCGAGAGACTCACATTTGAGTCGGACAGTGTGTTTCCAGCCTAAGGCTGTATGCCCACAATGAGTTTTTGAAAAATGCAGCATCTTTCATTTCCAGCAAATCCTATGCCCACTATGCTTATTTTTTCCTAAAACAAAATGGGCCGGCGTACCGGTTGGTATTATTGCAATATGTAGTGGCACATTCACACTTTGGCCATTAACAAACAAACCTAGGATAAAAACAAATGAGAAAATACCCTGCAGTAAGCAAATACATAACTAGTAGTAGTACATGTAAAAAACATAAAGTACTTAGTTGACACTATTTTGATTAAAAAAGCATAAATGCCATCAAAATGCGAAAGGTTGTACCCGATCAGGATGGTCCTATCTCTAGAATTTCACCTCTCTGCGTGTAAACAGGCCTCAAAAAAGACACAGGCAGACCAGGACCAAGGGAAAGCCCATGGAAACCTACATAGACAAGGTGCACAGTGTATACTGACCTGTGGAGCGTGATTCAAATCCACATCAGTTTCTCTTTTGTGTACGCTACAGTGTATGTGCAGAATTTCCCTATAGAATTGCATCAGGTGTAGAAAATCCACAGGCAAAAATGAATATGCATTTTTTGTGCAATTCTGCACGATAAAGCTTTGTCAAAGGAAGTATCAAAAACACCAGCTTTATTTAAAAAGTAATGATGGGAGTGATGGTGTGCCACGGTCCACGCTGCTTCTGGATTCAAATAACTCACCAAAGAGCCCAACAACCTTTCATCCTCTTTATTCCAACGCGTTTCAACGCCACAACCCGGCGTCTTCCTCAGGGATATTACAAACATACTCATAGAGGGGGTTTTTATAGCCCCTAGATCCACAAAAAAGAGGTGTCATCTATTTACCAATGATGTCATCCTCATCATCACAAGTGGGTGGATCCACCCATTTTGGCACAATTTTTACATAAAACACAAAATACATCCCAAAATCGCTAAAAAAATGATCCATGTCTCCAAACATTATTGATTAAATTAACTATAGAAGAAATTTTCTAAAATGAAGCAAACAGAAGCAAAAAAACACATGAAAAGATCGATCTCTCCATTAGTATGTATAAAAATAATGAGATATAATGAGTTAGGTCATTATCCGTTGGAGACTAGAACCTGACTAGAATCAATAATGTTTGGAGACATGGATCATTTTTTTAGCGATTTTGGGATGTATTTTGTGTTTTATGTAAAAATTGCGCCAAAATGGGTGGATCCACCCACTTGTGATGATGAGGATGACATCATTGGTAAATAGATGACACCTCTTTTTTGTGGATCTAGGGGCTATAAAAACCCCCTCTATGAGTATGTTTGTAATATCCCTGAGGAAGACGCCGGGTTGTGGCGTTGAAACGCGTTGGAATAAAGAGGATGAAAGGTTGTTGGGCTCTTTGGTGAGTTATTTGAATCCAGAAGCAGCGCGGACCGTGACACACCATCACTCCCATCATTACTCTTGGAATATACCACGATCCAGTGGTAGGTGGAGGTCCTGCAGCAGCTTGGAACATTGATTCCTAAACGCAGTTAAACCAGTTGTGGGGACCACAACTGGACCAGGTGAGCGGCCACACAGCACCACCGTTTACATACTAGTGTCACTAGTGATAGGGCACTATTGCGCCTCTCGTCCCCTCCCTTTATATTTTGCAGTTATTTAAAAAGTGACACAGCAACGAGACAAAAAATGCAGCATCAAAAAGGCAATGTAAAAACGCATGTGACCTAATTTACTCAATAGGTGTAGAAATGCTGTAGAAAATCTGCAACATCAAAAACTCACCAATAAGTCATCTTATTCCACGTGGATAAAGAGAAAAGGAAAGTGCCACACTGCCACAAGGATTATTCAGCCCAAATTGGATGAAAAGGGTGATTTTTATATAGTCAAAGCGTTTCAGAGTGGTTTCACCTTCTTCAGTACAAAAAATTACACATCGTACAGGTTATCTTGGGAATGAAGCCTACATGTATTGCTGGACTTGCCTTTGCATCTCAGTGAATTAGAATATTATCAGAAAGTTAATTTATTTCAGTAATTCAATACATAAAGTGAAACACATATATTATATAGAGTCATTACAAACAGAGTGATCTATTTCAAGTGTTTTTTTATGTTAATGTTGATGATTATGGCTTTCAGCCAATGAAGACTCAAAGGTCATTATCTCAGGAAATTAAAGTGAGGAGGGTGAAGGTTCTGAGAGATAAAATATTACCTAAATAGGTATCAGAGGCTTCACCTTGTGTGGTTGTGAGAGTCACAACCACTATAAAAGCATATTATATTATTATTATTTATATAACACCATTAATTCCATGGTGCTGTACAGGAGAAGGGGTTACATACAAAATTATAGATATAATTTACAGTAAACAAATTAACAACAACAGACTGGTACAGAGAGGAGAGGACCCTGTCCTTGTGAACTTACATTCTACAGGATAATGGGGAGGAGACAGAAGGGCGTGGTGCGGCAGCTCTGGTGGTGGTGAGGTGGCAGAATGGTCATTGCAGGCTGTAAGCATTCCTGAAAAGATGGGTTTTCAGGTTCCATCTGAAGGATCCGAGTGTGGTGGATAATCAGATGTGTTGGGGCGCGAAATTCCAGAAGATGGGGGATATTCGGGAGAAATCTTGCAGGTGGTTGTGTGAGGATCGAAGATTATGTGAGGGAAGATAGTGGGAGATTAGTTCAGAGATACAGGGAGAGGACAGGTTATGGATGTCTTTGTAGGTCAGTGTTAGTAGCTTGAACTGGATTTGTTGTGGAATTGGGAGCCAGTGAAGAGATTTGTACAGGAGAGAAACAGGGGAGTAGCAAGGAGAGAGGTGGATTAGTTGGGAAAAAAGTTGAGGACCGACTGGAGTGGTGCAAGAAAGGTAGCGGGGATGCCGCAGAGGAGAATGTTGTAGTAATTGAGGCGGGAGATGATGAGAGTGTACAAGAGTTTTAGAAGATTGAGGGCTGAGGAAAGGGCGGATTCTGAAAGCTGGAATTGGCAGGAGGTGGCGAGAGTTTGGATGTGTGGTTTGAAGGACAGGGTAGAGTTGAAAGTTACTCCTAGTCAGCATATCACGCATGCTGCAGTCCCCAGCGTAGTGCATGTACAGTAGGTAGGATGAAGGGTTAAAAACCGCGTTGTCGTATTCCTTCTTCAGGACAAATCAATGTCATATTGCCATGGTTCAGGGCATTTGAGGGAGTCCTGAAACACGTTGACTAATAAATCAAGCATGGTTTTTAACCCTTCATCCTCCCTACTTTAATTTTTTGAGATAATGACCTTTGGGTTTTCATTGGCTGTAAGCCATAATCATCAATATTAACAGAAATAAACACTCTGTAATGACTCTATGTAATATGTGTTTCACTTTATGTATTGAATTACTGAAATAAATTTCAGTTAGCCATTAAAAGGTATCAACCACTGAGGACTCTCTGATTCTAATATATATTTTGCTATCTACACTGGCTAACACAGTGCAAACATTTTTTACCTTATTAAAATAAATTAACTTTTTGATGATATTCTAATTCATGGAGATGCACCTGTAAATAGACTGAATGTAAAATCCTGCAGAAAGATTCCCCGTAAGAACGCTTGTTTCAAGGTAATCTTAGAGTGTAAATGTGCAGCCGATCACTCGAAAAATATGAAAAAGTTGTTCATCAGGTGAAAGTACATTAGGTGCAGTGCAAAAAGATCAGATGACACAACATTGGGGGGCGGTGATACAAGCTGTGAGACAGCCCCCTAATGATCATTTGTTTGAGGGAAGTGATAAAAGTCACGGTGACACTAGCTCCGCTCGCGTATGATGACTCGTTTGAGGACAGTGCTAGAAGTTGAGGGACAGTGCTGGTGTCAGTACTTACTGCTTTAGACTCGTTTGAGGACAGTACTAGAAGTTGAGGGACAGCGCTGGTGTCAGTACTTACTGCTTTAGACTCGTTTGAGGACAGTGCTAGAAGTTGAGGGACAGCGCTGGTGTCAGTACTTACTGCTTTAGACTCGTTTGAGGACAGTACTAGAAGTTGTGGGACAGCGCTGGTGTCAGTACTTACTGCTTTAGACTCGTTTGAGGACAGTGCTAGAAGTTGAGGGACAGCGCTGGTGTCAGTACTTACTGCTTTAGACTCGTTTGAGGACAGTACTAGAAGTTGTGGGACAGCGCTGGTGTCAGAACTTACTGCTTTAGACTCGTTTGAGGACAGTACTAGAAGTTGTGGGACAGCGCTGGTGTCAAAACTTACTGCTTTACCCCCTGATTATGTCTGCTTTCACAGAAGCTATAGCTGCAGAGATAGAAGCAGAGAGCTGGCGCTGCACTCACATCTCCCACAGCGTCAATCATCATAGATGCAGGACATCTTCAGAGGGTCAACAATGCAAGAAACTGTAGTAACTGCAACACAGCCCCGCGACAGCGTCCTGTTCCAGGAAGGGTAATAGACACTGGGGGGACTGAGTGAAGCCCTGCCTTCCTGTGACATCATGTTTGAAACTCCTCTCAAATCAAATGTCACAGGAAATACAGTAAAATAAGCACATAAAAGGAATAAGCTAGATAAGGAAAAGTGTTGTGTATTGTGTAATAAAGCAAATTAGAAAAATGGCTAAGGTGTAAAGATAGATATTTAGGAGGGACATTTTAGGTGCAGGACCACCCCTCCAAGGAGATGAGATATCTGATCTTTTAAGATGTCTTATGATAAAGAAAGAGATCTTACACAGTGTGAGACAGTGCGGGGGATCATATGCGAGGGGCGCTATGTCTCCCCCAGAATGCGCACTGTCACGTATTGAGCCCGGTATAGGGTGTGAGAGAAAGGGACGGTCCGCTCCCTCCGCTCCGGGTCTTGCAAGGTCCCGGAAGTAGACACGGAGTTAAAAGCCTGGTCAGGAGGCAGGGCGGGGTTCCCTGTACACAGATTTGTGCCTTGGCTGCAGCAGCAGCAGATATACAGAAAGGAGAGGGTCTAGAGTTCCAGGAGGCCGTGTGCTAGACTAACACGGCCTAGCCCAGGAGGGCTGGGGAACTCGGGGTGGCCCATAACCGAGGCCTTTGGCCTGAAGGACCCGGGGTACGTTATATGAACTGTGTCTTGTGTACCCGGCTGCGACCCGGATTCCGGCAGACTGTGCCATCGCTGTGTGTACCAGCAATAAACACCGGGTCCTGTTTGAACCACTACCGGGCTCCACGTGTTTCCTGACTTGCAATCCAGGCGCTGCCCCACATATGGTGGAGAATGCGGGCAAGCAGGCCAGCCCGGTGAAAGTGACTGTTTCATGAGGCCAATGAGCGGCGACTAAAGTGAGAGGAGCAGCAGTCAGAATAGCCGACAGTCTTGCGGGGTGCCCGGCACTGTATGTCCATACTTAAGCCGGCCACGCTACAGTTCAGGCCTGCCGCTGATATGGAGGAAATCCTAAGGCAGCTGGTACTTACCCAGCAGCGGCAGCAGGAACAGCAGCAGCGACATGAAGAGCAGCAGCTCCGACAGCAGGAGCAGCACCAGCGACAGCAGGAGCAGCAGCAGTTGCTACAACAGGAGCAGTTACGACAACAGCAGGAGCAGCAGCAGCGACAGCAGGAGCAGCACCAGCGACAGCAGGAGCAGCAGCAGTTGTTACAACAGGAGCAGTTTCTACAACAGCAGAAAATGAATGAACTGCTCCTGCAGCAAATTGCGGCCTTACGAGACCCGCCAACAGCGCCTCCCCGGAGCGGCGTGAGGCCCGGGACCGGGTCCGATCGGCCCTGCGGAAGCTGAGTCCAGAGGACGACGTAGAAGCCTTCCTCACCGTCTACGAGCGCACCGCAGAACGAGAAGGCCTCCCTTCCGCTCAGTGGGCTGAAGTGGTGGCGCCATTCCTGATGGGCGATGCCCAAAAGGCCTACACGGACCTCAGTTGGGAGGAAGCACAGGACTACGCCAGACTCAAAGGTGAGATCCTTGCTAGACTGGGGGTCAATACTTATGTCCGAGCCCAACGGGTGTTTTCCTGGTCCTATGTGGAGTCCAAGCCGGCTCGCTCCCAGGCGTATGACTTATTGCAGTTGGTGAAACGGTGGCTCCAGCCTGAGAGCTTAACTCCGGGACAGATGGTGGAAAGGGTGGTGGTCGACCGGCTGGTTCGGACTCTGCCGGTTGCGATACAGCGTTGGGTGGGGCAAGGGGACCCGGGTACCTTGGACCAGGTGGTTAGCTTGATAGAGCGATATACAGCCACCGAGGAGTTCATACGGGACTCTGCCCCACTGCGGCAGTTACGCCGGCCTCCGGAGCCGGGTAGAGGTATGCGTTCATCTACAGGGGACTCTCCTACAAACGTACCCGCTGAGAGGATACCCCAGAACGGGGCTGGCAAGAAACCAGGCTCCCCAAGAAGGAGCTTCCGACCCGGCGCTGGCACCGCTACGTGGTGCTGGCGGTGCAAAGGGCCGGGACATGTGGCTACCTATTGCCCACTAACAGCGGACCCCATGGACTGTGGGTTCACACGCCGACTCTCGATGTATGCCCGCCCCGTGTTCACCGCAGATGTAGTGGTTCCCCTAACGGCACCACCTCTGTGTCCGGTGCTCGTCAATGGACACAGAGCAGAAGCTCTCTTGGACTCTGGCAGTTGGGTGACGCTGGTTCGTGCGTCCTTAATCCCCGGGTTGCAACTCACTGGGGGATTGGTCGGGGTCCGGTGTATTCACGGGGACCTACGCGAGTATCCGACCACGGAAGTGACTCTATCCACTCCCTGTGGAGAGGTGACTCACGTGGTCGGAGTGGTAAAGGCTCTACCCTACGGGACGGTGCTGGGAAGAGACTTACCGTTGTTTTGGTCCTTATGGGAAAGGAGGAGTAGCCCTGTCCTGAAGCCAGGGAACCCGGGTGCTGAGCCCGACGACCCTGAGACCGGGACACCTGCCGTAGGGGTCGCCAACATAGGGCTAGAGTGTCACCCCGATAGGTTCCCGCTAGACGTCTTGGCAGGGGAGGTCGAGGAGACCCCACCGCTTCCAGAGTTGGAAGTATCCCGGGGAGCGTTTGGGACAGCCCAGCTACAGGATCCCACACTGACCCGGGCCCGAGAAAGGGTAACTGAAATAAACGGGGTAGCTCAGCATCCGGGGGCAGAGAACGTATTTCCACGCATGGTGCTTAACCAAGAGTTACTCTATAGGGTGGACAAAATCCGGGATGAGGTTGTGGACCAACTGGTAGTACCGCAGCCACACCGCCGGGCGGTCCTAGAGATGGCCCACTCCCACCTGCTAGGGGGCCACCTTGGGGCTAAAAAAACGCAAGAACGCATCTTGCGAAGGTTCTTTTGGCCGGGCGTGTATGCGGATGTCCAGAGGTACAGCAGAATCCCGATGTGTTTTCTGACCTGCCCGGGCGGACTTCGGTCATTCAACATGACATTGTCACTGAGCCCCGGGTAAAAGTGCGGGTGAAACCGTACCGGGTACCCGAGGCCCGACGGCAAGCCATCGCGGCCGAAGTGAAACACATGCTTAAGTTAGGGGTGATAGAAGAATCCCGGAGCGAGTGGGCTAGTCCCATCGTGCTCATTCCAAAACCGGACGGATCGCTGCGGTTTTGCAACGATTTCCGGAAGCTGAATGAAGTATCTAAGTTTGATTTATATCCCATGCCCCGGGTGGACGAGCTGATCGAAAGACTGGGGCAAGCCCAGTACTTTACGACGCTCGATCTGACAAAAGGCTACTGGCAAGTGCCGCTGACAAAATCGGCTAAGGAAAAAACCGCCTTTGTTACTCCGGAAGGCCTCTATCACTATGTTGTGTTGCCTTTTGGGTTGCATGGAGCCCCGGCCACATTCCAGCGGCTCATGGACATAGTGTTAGAACCCCATCGGAAGTACGCGTCCGCTTACCTGGATGATATCATCATCTTTAGTCCTGATTGGCATACCCACTTATCCCAGGTACAGGCCGTGGTAGATTCGCTCAGGGCCGCCGGCCTGACGGCGAATCCAAAAAAATGTGCCATGGGGCTCGAGGAGGCCCGGTACCTGGGGTATGTGATTGGGCGAGGGGTTATCAAACCCCAAATAAACAAAATCGAGGCCATTCAAAATTGGCCCCGACCAGTGTCTACCAAACAGGTGAGGGCGTTTCTCGGCATTGTTGGGTATTACCGACGTTTCATACCCAACTTTGCTGGACGAACGGCGGCCCTATCCGACCTGTTGAAAGGGAAGAAAACTGCGTTGGTGCGGTGGACTCCCCAAGCAGAGGCAGCCTTTCAGTCCATGAAGTTGGCCTTGTGCGGACAGCCCGTCCTCATCAGTCCTGACTTCAAACGCGCCTTCGTTGTACAAACAGACGCCTCGGAGGTGGGGCTGGGGGCTGTGCTGTCACAAGAAGTGGACGGAATCGAGCATCCGGTCACTTACTTGAGCCGGAAATTGTCCCCGGCGGAAAAGAATTATAGCGTAGTGGAGAAGGAGTGCTTGGCCGTTAAATGGGCCTTAGAGTCCCTACGTTATTATTTGCTCGGGCGACAGTTCCGGTTAGTTACGGATCACGCTCCCTTGGTCTGGATGCGAAATGCCAAGGAACGGAACGCTCGGGTCACCCGGTGGTTCCTGTCCCTCCAAAACTTCAATTTTACGGTGGAGCATCGGGCTGGCAAGTTGCAGGGTAATGCGGATGCCCTGTCCCGGGCACCCTGTTTGATGGCTGGGGTTCAACCCCACAAGTTTGAACCGAGGGGGGGGGTGTGTGAGACAGTGCGGGGGATCATATGCGAGGGGCGCTATGTCTCCCCCAGAATGCGCACTGTCACGTATTGAGCCCGGTATAGGGTGTGAGAGAAAGGGACGGTCCGCTCCCTCCGCTCCGGGTCTTGCAAGGTCCCGGAAGTAGACACGGAGTTAAAAGC
This sequence comes from Allobates femoralis, assembly GCA_033576535.1. Lineage (NCBI taxonomy): Eukaryota > Metazoa > Chordata > Amphibia > Anura > Aromobatidae > Allobates > Allobates femoralis. Next base: position 518,177,538 of record JARQOC010000001.1, on the reverse strand, counting down.
CTGGTCAGGAGGCAGGGCGGGGTTCCCTGTACACAGATTTGTGCCTTGGCTGCAGCAGCAGCAGATATACAGAAAGGAGAGGTCTAGAGTTCCAGGAGGCCGTGTGCTAGACTAACACGGCCTAGCCCAGGAGGGCTGGGGAACTCGGGGTGGCCCATAACCGAGGCCTTTGGCCTGAAGGACCCGGGGTACGTTATATGAACTGTGTCTTGTGTACCCGGCTGCGACCCGGATTCCGGCAGACTGTGCCATCGCTGTGTGTACCAGCAATAAACACCGGGTCCTGTTTGAACCACTACCGGGCTCCACGTGTTTCCTGACTTGCAATCCAGGCGCTGCCCCACAACAGTTATCACATAAAAGAACAGAAGCCTAAGTAACTACTCCTGATATCTTAATTTATTACACTCAACAACATAAAATGACGATGACAATAATGCAGCAGACACAGATTTCCAAATGAGACCTATTAATTAAAGTGTTATGTACCGTACCTTCTCATCTGTCTCTTGAACACTTATGACGTCTGACAGCAGAGATAATTTGGATCCTGACCTTTGACTTGTTTGTCTGCTTAGCATTACATCTCCTGGAAGACAGTCATAATGTTTACATCAAACACCGAGAAGAAACTGGTAATGACTTAAGACTAATTAATTAAAGACGTATTATATGTTTATTTTCGGATATTAATTAAAGTGACTGTTGTGTTTGAAAAGAGAAGTAGATTGAATTCTGGAAGCCATTAACAACTGCAGATTGCCCAGGCTAAGTGCAATCTTTCCACTACAAACAAAGCTAATGATATTTGTTGCAGTTAGGCTGCCTTCACACTTGCAGATGGATCTGCAGCGTTTTGCAGATGCATCTGCAAGTGTGAGCATGCTGACCGCGGCCCCTATGTTTATAATAGGGCGCACGCGGTGTGAAAGCTCTCATTCACTCCTATATGTGTACTGTCAGCAGGCGTATGCCTGCTTACAGATCACACTCTCCCGCCCGCAGCATGGACGCTACATCTCGCGTCCACAGTGCGGACGGGAGTGTGTGATCTGTCAGCAGGCATACGCCTGCTGACAGTACACATATAGGAGTGAATGAGAGCTTTCACACCGCGTGCGCCCTATTATAAACATAGGGGCCGCGGTCAGCATGCTCACACTTGCAGATGCATCTGCAAAACGCTGCAGATCCATCTGCAAGTGTGAAGCCAGCCTTACTATGCCTTTGAGCTATTAGACTCCCCTACAGTACTTGTTGTATAGCAGACAGAGCTGGGACACAGACTTCAGTCTATGTATAGATTTTTTCCAGAAATCATTTTCTTCCTATCGCATTGATGTGTATAGGGTGTTACAAAATGATAGGTCCAAGGTTCTTATTTTGCACTGGATTCTTAACACAGAGCTGTCAGCATCATTGCACATCATTTTTGTACACACACGGATACCGTTGCTGCCATTTCTTATTACTCAGCTGTACATGGTAATCTGTGTCATTCCCATAGAAAATGTAGTTTTAAAATGCATGATGGATGAATCCGGGAGGGTTGGGAGCTATGGTTGTGGGTTCACAGCAATAACTTACAAATGCCAATTAACTCCAGACGTCTTGCCTGCTTAAATGATAAAGATTAAAAAATTGGAGGGGAATATAATGGACATCATTAGGTATTAGGTACAACACTCAATATGTTAAAAAATTGGAGGGGAATATAATGGACCTCATGAGGTATTAGGTACAACACTCAATATTTAAAAAATTGAAGGGCAATATAATGGATCTCATGAGGTATTAGGTACAACACTCAACATTTTAAAAATTGGAGGGGAATATAATGGACCTCATGAGGTATTAGGTACAACACTCAATATGATAAATGATAAAGCTCTGATTTGCCGGGACAGCGGAACTGAGCTCTAAAATCAGGACGGTCCCGATGAATAGGGGACAGTGAGGAGCTATGGTTGTGAATTCACAGCAATAGCTTCCAAATGTAAATGCCACACTTGGAATCAGCCACAGATCTCTTCCCTGCTTAACTGCAAAAGCTCTGATATGCCAGGACTGCAGAACTGAGACCTCAAATCAGGACGGTCCCGATGACCGGGCACAGTTGGTAGTGATGATTGTATGTTCACAGCAACTGCTTCCAAATGCAAATGCCATACTTGGAATCAGCTCCAGACCTCTTATCTGCTTAATTGATCATGGATTAACAAGTGAATAGCTCATGCAGTCCATTAGAGAGCTTTTGTAACAACGGTCTTAAAAGAAGTGGCAGCTACATATTACCAAAAGTTGTAGTTCCTAAATCCTTACTCTAATTATGTTGAGTACTTTCAAATTAAAACTGAGAGTCTGCACTTTAAAGCCATACTGATTATATTAATGTATCATGAATATGTTTTTGTAATCAGCTACAATGCCAAATTTTTGTGTCACTATTTCTTAACCTAACTGTATTTCAAACTTCCTTATATTGACCTGTACTATAGGCTTATGAGCTTCATATTTAAAAACAAAAGTTTGTATTAATGGCCTGACAAATCGATTTCTTGACGTTTTTACTTTTCATTTATGAGTTATCCCAACTTTCTAAGACAGGGACAGATCCTACTATGTGCAGTCATGACAGTATAAAAAATTGTTGCATTGTATGGTCACCATTCTAAGATTAAACTAAAAAAGCTAAACATAAAAAATAACAAGTAAGAAAAAAGGTAGATACGGAACAACATAACAGATTTTACGAATGTGACGAGGGGGAGGGAGTGTAGCATGAACAGTATAGGTGTTGGCTAGGAATGAAAAACCTCAAGGGAAACTCATTACTTAGAAGAAAGTTAACTTGTGGTTTTCTCCTGGGAATAAGCTCACACAGCATTTCATTTTTTCAAAATGTAAATTAAAAAATCTCTGGAAATACATCATATGTGTGAAAAAGTGAGTCAGTCAGCAATGTTCCTTTACTTTGATTTATCCTTACGAATATACAGTATCTCTGTTACTAAAAGACATTGACATAAGGGCAAAACTATTGAAGTTCCCAATTAAGGAAACAATTTCATGTATTTTGAAGTCTATGAAAAGAGACATTTGAAAATTCCCATTAGCGGACAGAAAGATTTTCACTTTACACTGCATTTCTTGCGCGTCTATCATATCTACTATCATTCTTAAAATGAAGGCTATTTTCTTTTTCTATGTCATGTTGAAGCATGATATCATACATTGTAATCAATAGATCTTCTTGTTTGGGTTTTTATTTTTGAAAATAAAGTAAAAATAAAAGAGTAAGAAAACTCTAAATCGGGTTGTATCTAAACATATATTACAATACTGATTTACAATTGGTGTAAAGCAACCTTAACAAAGTCATTCTGTACATAAAAGAGCAGCTGCTGTAGTTTCCAGTACAAAATCCCATAAAGGCCACCCCGCGTATTAGGCAGTGTGGACACATGTGAACGTACAGATGAGCTTATCAGTCCTCGTCCACTTTCAAGGCAGCAATAAACGGGCTGAGTGACATGCAAGCTGTCCTATTGTTCTATCTAACAAGAGCAGGGCTCATATTTCAGAAATATGTCACTTGTGCCCTTTATCTCTCCAACCTGCCATGTACACAGTTGTTTCTATATTGGTAAAGCCCTATCAGATGACAGAGGAGCAGCATGGGCACTCACTGCAGAATCCATTAGTTTCAGCTTCTGATAGTTGATTAGAAGTGTATGGCAATGTTCAGCATAATATCACTAATCATAAGTGTTGCCTCAAAAATGTTCTACCTTACTACAGAAGATACAGTGTATTCAGGGGTATAGCTACAGGGGTGTAGAGGTAGCAGCAGCTCCTGGTGCCTAAAAGAGACCATATTGGCTCCTTAGAAAACACTAATGGCAACAAAATATTTTAGATGTGGGACATAGTCCTGTTATAGATTTTGCAAGGGAGCTTTGGACAGTACGGATACTAATTTATTTTATATGATTACAGGACGAACCTGCATCTAAATCACTTCATGTCTGACATTTAAAGTGAACCTGTCACCAGGTTTTTCCCCTATAAACTGCATCTGCCACCATTAAGCCCTTATATACAGTATTCTAGAATGCGGTACATAAGTCTCCAGGCCGATCTGCAAAACATAAAAAAATGACTTTTATTATACTCACTTCAGTCCGGTCCAATGAGCATCCCTGATATTGATCAGATTCCTCCTCTCTGCTTGCGATCCAACTTTGCTTCATATTGATGACACGTCCTATGTTATCCACACAGTGTCCTCCATGGCGCTTCTGCACACCCACACTTTTCTCTGCCCTGCCTAAGGCAGAGAAAAGTATTATAATGTGCATGCGCAGGAGCTCTTTGACCTTTCCCTGTACCTGCGCATTAGAATAATTTGCTCTTCCCTAAGCAGGGCAGAGAGAAATGCGCTTGCCCAGGAGCGCAATGGAGGAGACTGTGTGGATGATGTAGGACACATCATCCACATGAAGTAGGGAAGGAAGACGTTGATCGCAAGAAGAGGAGGCACTGGATCAAGACCAGTGACGTCCATTGCACCAGAGTATAATAAATGGTGGATCAGCCAGGGGACATATGTACAGTACTTTAGAATGCTGTATATAAGGAATTACTGGTGGTGGCCACACTTTATATGAGAAATAACCTGGTGACAGGCTTCCTTTAATGACAGCCTGACTTGCTTGTCTTTTGTTCCTCACACCATTCCATTTTTGCAGTATGAATGAATGTACTCCTGCATGAATGCACCGCTTGGCTGACTCTAAATATATAGTAATTTTCTACTTATATCTGGTTCAATTAAACTTATTAATCAAGCAAAATATTTTAGGACAGCAGAAGGCAATGAATGCAAGACTAATAGATTTCCAGTCCAACATGGATCATAAAACCTCTAAACCAAAGATGACCTCAGAATATCCCACATCAGACACAGTATGTGATTATTTAAATGTATTACAGTAGTAAATTACTACAAGGTAATATCTATTATACCTGTTGCTAGGAGTGACAGTCAAGAAAGTTGGATGAATGGAAGTTGCAGATGAATGCAGATGGAAGTATACCTATTGCAAGGAGTGACAGTCAGAAAAGTTGGAAGAATGGAAGTTGCGGATGAATGCAGATGGAAGTATATCTGTATGAAGAGGGAAGAAATGACCATTGGATTCCTGCCCGGTGTAACTGCATGGCACTTATACATGTGGCACTTATGCAGTTTGCATGAATGCAACTGTCTAAAATGTTTTTGGAAGTGGACTAGGCCAAACCTTGAAAAATTACCACACAGCGTAATCCCGCCTCCACCAAATTCTACAGTTGATATAATATAGTAAAGCAGGTAGCATGCTCACTGCATTCTCCAAACCATGACTCGTCTATCAGACTGCAGATCCAAATAGATTCATCCCTCTACAGCACATATTTATGCTCCAGAGTTCAGTGGTTGTATACTGTACATCACTCCATATGACACATGACTTTGTGCTTGGTGATATAAGCACCAATGCAGCTGCTCAGCCATGGAAACCCTAACCATAAAGCTCCTGGTGCACAGTTTTCTGCTTATGGCCAAGCCAGAAATGTCTTGGATCTCTATAGTTATTGGGTTAAAAGAGCTTTGGTGACGTTTACACACTACACGCTCAGCATTTGTGATCTGCCTTGTAATTTTACATGTCTTCCACTTGGTGGCTATGATTCTTAAATGCTTCCATTTTTCAATAACACCATACAGTTTGTAGTATTTTGGAAGGAAGATATTTCATAGGCGGCTGTCACACGCTGAGATATCTCTAGCGATATTGTAAGCGATCACGTGCACGCGCGATCGCTTACAATATCGCTCACATCGCTGGTGAGATGTCACACAGACAGACTCACCAGCGATGTGGATCCGCGATCTCGCTGGTAACTATGGTACACATCGGGTAACTAGGCGCCGCGCGTCGCTTAGTTACCCGACGTGTACCATAGTTACCATCTCCCAGCATAGGCTCTGCGCTGGGAGATCGTTCATCGTGGTGTTATACACCACGATGAAGCAGATCGTGGCATCGTTCATCGCTAGATCTGAGCTCCGGAGCTCAGATCAGCGATGTCACGATCAAGCGATTTCACATCGTAAATCGCTTGATTACATGCAACGATTTCTTGCCCGATATCGCTTAAGCGATCAAAAAGGAGATCGCTTAAACGATATCGGGCAAGAAATCGTTGCGTTGTGACGGCCGCCATAAACTGATCTATTATAGTGAACTCTTCGGGATAAGTCATTCTTTCACAAATGTTAGCAAAGGTAATTTATACACTCGGGGCAATAGGACTGAATAAAGAACCTGAATTAAAAAGGTGCGTCCCAATAGTTTTGTCATGTATTTTATAGATACAGTTAGGGCCAGAAATATTTGGACAGTGACACAAGTTTTGTTATGTTAGCTGTTTACAAAAACATGTTCAGAAATACAATTATATATATAATATGGGCTGAAAGTGCACACTCCCAGCTGCAATATGAGAGTTTCCACATCCAAATCGGAGAAAGGGTTTAGAAATTATAGCTCTGTAATGCATAGCCTCCTCTTTTTCAAGGGACCAAAAGTAATTGGACAATGGACTCTAAGGGCTGCAATTAACTCTGAAGGCGTCTCCCTCGTTAACCTGTAATCAATGAAGTAGTTAAAAGGTCAGGGATGGATTCCAGGTGTGTGGTTTTGCATTTGGAAGCTGTTGCTGTGACCAGACAACATGCGGTCAAAGGAACTCTCAATTAAGGTGAAGCAGAACATCCTGAGGCTGAAAAAAAAGAAAAAATCCATCAGAGAGATAGCAGACATGCTTGGAGTAGCAAAATCAACAGTTGGGTACATTCTGAGAAAAAAGGAATTGACTGGTTAGCTTGGGAACTGTAAAAGGCCTGGGCGTCCACGGATGACAACAGTGGTGGATGATCGCCGCATACTTTATTTGGTGAAGAAGAACCCGTTCACAACATCAACTGAAGTCCAGAACACTCTCAGTGAAGTAGGTGTATCTGTCTCTAAGTCAACAGTAAAGAGAAGACTCCATGACAGTAAATACAAAGGGTTCACATCTAGATACAAACCATTCATCAATTCCAAAAATAGACAGGCCAGAGTTAAATTTGCTGAAAAACACCTCAAGAAGCCAGCTCAGTTCTGGAAAAGTATTCTATGGACAGATGAGACAAATATCAACCTGTACCAGAATGATGGGAAGAAAAAAGTTTGGAGAAGAAAGGGAACGGCACATGATCCAAGGCACACCACATCCTCTGTAAAACATGGTGAAGGCAACGTGATGGCATGGGCATGCATGGCTTTCAATGGCACTGGGTCACTTGTGTTTATTGATGACATAACAGCAGACAAGAGTAGCCGGATGAATTCTGAAGTGTACCTGGATATACTTTCAGCCCAGATTCAGCCAAATGCTGCAAAGTTGATTGGACGGCGCTTCATAGTACAGATGGACAATGACCCCAAGCATACAGCCAAAGCTACCCAGGAGTTCATGAGTGCAAAAAAGTGGAACATTCTGCAATCGCCAAGTCAATCACCAGATCTTAACCCAATTGAGCATGCATTTCACTTGCTGAAATCCAGACTTAAGACGGAAAGACCCACAAAACAAGCAAGACCTGAAGGCTGCGGCTGTAAAGGCCTGGCAAAGCATTAAGAAGGAGGAAACCCAGCGTTTGGTGATGTCCATGGGTTCCAGACTTAAGGCAGTGATTGCCTCCAAAGGATTCGCAACAAAATATTGAAAATAAAAATATTTTGTTTGGGTTATGTTTATTTGTCCAATTACTTTTGACCTCCTAAAATGTGGAGTGTTTGTAAAGAGATGTGTACAATTCCTACATTTTCTATCAGATATTTTTGTTCAACCCTTCAAATTTAACGTTACAATCTGCACTTGAATTCTGTTGTAGAGATTTCATTTAAAATCCAATGTGGTGGCATGCAGAGCCCAACTCGCGAAAATTGTGTCACTGTCCAAATATTTCTGGCCCTAACTGTATATCCTTATTTATTTTAGACACATGCTGATCATATAGATTGGAATGTGAATTATGTTAATTGAAATTATTAATCAATTCATCCCCACTTGGCTGAGAGGTTTACTTACGTAGAAAACATCTGCAATGTTAGATAAAAACAAGCGCACTTCTAAATTCAATAATCACAGATGTAAAAGCTGTTTCGGAAAACAGAAAAGGCATTAGGGTTTGAAAGAGAAAAAAACCCAGCAGGGCCACGAAGCTCAGTGTGTTACCTAGAGGAAAATCTTTTCAATAGTTAGAAATCACCGTTCTTGAGCAACTAATTCCTGACCCCCACATAGAGTAACATCCAAATAACTGTAATTATCTCCTGACATAAATGGCATATCGACAGTATACTTACAATTGATTTTTGCCTAATTATTCCTTGTTGTTGTTCAACATAGATTTCTAAGAGGAAAACAATAAACTACCTGTGGACAGTGCAAAGATTAAGGAAATGAAGCCGCTGGGTGGGAAAATACACATGGCGATTATTAGAGACCCGAACTTATAAATGACAGAACGTCATATGAGCAGAAACATCCTGCGGAAGGGAAACCTAGTAAAGAATTAATGAAATCACAACCGCTGTCATGTTACAATCAATGTCATTAAACCTTTTAAACTTGTTTTATTTAGTTAATTAATTAAAAAAACTCTGTTTTTTTTTTTACATTTTCTTAGAGAATAGAGGCTGATCTGCAGTACCTCCAAGTGGCCACTACACAATGTGCGGAGCTGTAGGTTTTTTTGGCCATTGGACCTGCTAACAGTTGATCGATGCCCCACCGCTATTGATGACCCAACCTGAAGTTCTGGTCAATCATTTTAATTTATACAAATTATTCTAAACAGGTTGGTGCAGAAAATATCTACTTCCACCATTATTAGTTAAACAATTTTTGCTTATAATTCTCAGTTATAATAAACAGAGACCATATCGAACATATCATTATGGAAGCTTGTGCAGCTGCACAGGGGCCCAAGAGGTTAGGGGGCCCTTGACCACCTCCATAGCAGGTGGAATTGTACATTTTCACAAACTCTTCAGCTGCAAAGAGCCTTTAAAGTATATTATTCCTGCACAGAGGCCCATTTCTGTCTGTGTCCACCAGTGACAGAGACCATGACTTTATTATGCATGTATTGATGAATATAGAGATACCTTTGACTGTATGTTAAGCATCTGAATTTTATAAATGTAGAGTAGTAATACAGAATTCAAACATACAATGTTTACATAAACCATAGCCTGGCTCATTTATTATTATTATTATTTATAGAGCACTATTGATTCTATGAAGCGGTACATGAGAAAGGGTTACAAAAGAAAATAAGTTAAAAATACAGTCAAAAACCGAACAGTGACAGATCGATCCAGAGGGGAGAGAGGACCCTGCCCTTGCAGGCTTACATTCTACAGGGCAGTGGGGAGAGAGACAGTAGGTTGTGTCTGCTCTGGTGGTGGTGGAGCACCGAGTCTAATGGTGGTGGAGCGCCGGGTCCAGTGGTGAGGTGGCACATGGTCATTGCAGGCTGTAGGCTGTTCTGAAGAGATGAGTTTTCAGGTTCCACTTGAAGGTTCCGAGTGTATTTAGTTTTAGTCATTTTAGGGAACTTGAATGTTTAGTTTTAGTCATTTTAGGGAACTTTTAATATTTACTTTTTTTTAACAATGTAGTCTAATATAATAACATTTCTGACAGCCCTGTACCTTTAATCATGATCAGCATTTTGTCAAGGATTAAATGGCCAGTATTGGCATTTTTCTCCAAACCAGACTGTTAAGGCCACTTTACACACACCAACTTATCTGTCCAACTTCTGAACAACTTACTGGTTGCAGTGAAATCATGGACACATTGTATCATTTGTACACAGCAACAAAATGGAGCAATGTGTCCATGATTTCACTGCAACCAGTAAGTTGTTCAGAAGTTGGACAGATAAGTTGGTGTGTGTAAAGTGGGCCTTAGTGGCGGACTGTAGTTGTCAGTAACAGCCGTGCTCCTGACTGATCACACAAGTACAGAGATAAACAGTCCTCTCTCTCTATGAAGTCAGAAAAGATTTGTGAATCTTCTTATCCCGGTCTACGAGCTGAGACAACAGATGTATACTCCATAACCACACATCCATTTCCTTGATTTTAGCATCTGTGCAAGATGAAATTTTACAACATAAAGAATCCAACAGATTTGTCATTTTCATTCACAGAATCTGAAGATTATGCAAGTACCAATCACAAGCAAAGTGTGAAATGCTCGACAATAGGATCATTAATATGGTTATCTATTGAAATCTACAACAGGGCTTGTTCCCACTGCACGTTTTTGATCCGGATTAGTGATCCGTTTTTGAACGGAGAACAGATCACTTTCTGTGATGCTCAGCAAAATCAATGGGTTTTGTGAAATTCTGTTCAGATGCTGTGTTTTTTACTGGTGAAAAAACAAGGGGAGCCAGTACAGCCAAAAAAAAATACTGAAAATTGTGGAAATACACATATTGCTTCCATACTGTACAAAATTGAGACATTTGGCAAAACATTAAATAATGAGCCACCCTGCCATGACAAGGCATTCTCAGATAAGATCGTCCTACTCTATGAATTTTTTAATTCTTATTGTGTCATAAGACACCAAAATAAATATAATGGGGACCATATAAAACTAACACTCACCTTATGCATCTCAGACCATGCTTTCAAGGTGCCAGGTCAGGTCAGTGATAAAGAGTAATTTTGGTAACTGTTCACACACGGTTACCACACCCTGCCCTGAGGCTGAGTTTATTTCAGCTTCATACACCTGAGCTTAACTTGCTTCTATTCATGAGTGCTGTTCTGGTGCAGTGAGGGTTAACTGTGCAAAGCCCAAACATTTGTGGTGGAGGCTGCAGGTGTGGGGGCCTCAGTTGCCTCTTATTCACTGATCTGACCTGGCACCTTGAAAGCATGGTCTGAGATGCATAAGATGAGTGTTAGTTTTATATGGTCCACTTTATATTTATTTTGGTGTCCTATGACACAATAAGAAAAAAAATTCATAGAGTAGGACCACCCTATCTGAGAATGCCTTGTTGTGGAAGGGTGGCTCAAAAGATTATTTAATCTTTTGCCAAGTGTCTCAATTTTGTACAGTATGGAAGCAATTTGTATATTTACACAATTTTCAGTATTTTTTTGGCTGGTCTGGCTCAACTTGTTTTTTTACTTGAATGGTTCAGTGGCTGACCACCACTTTGCCGTGCACGTCAGATTCTGTCTGTTTCCATCTGTATTGACACTAGTAATTTTGGTAACTGTTCACACACGGTTATCACACCATGCCCGAGGCTGAGTTTATTTCAGCTTCATTTACCTGAGCCTAACTTGCTTCTATTCAGGAGTGCTGTTCTAGTGCAGTGAGGGTTAACTGTGAAAAGCCCAAACATTTGTGGTGGAGGCTGCAGGTGTGGGGGCCTCAGTTGCCTCTTATCCACTGACCTGACCTAGCTCCTTGAAAGCATGGTCTGAGATGCATAAGGTGAGCGTTAGTTTTATATGGTCCACTTTATATTTATCTTGGTGTCTTATGACACAATAAGGATTAAAAAAAATTCATAGAGTAGGACCACCCTATCTGAGAATGCCTTGTCGTGGAAGGGTGGCTCAAAAGATTATTTAATCTTTTGCCAAATGTCTCAATTTTGTACAGTATGGAAGCAATAAGCGTATATACACAATTTTCAGTATTTTTTGGGCTGTGCTGGCTCCCCTTGTTTTTACTGGTCCATTTTTGGGGCAGAAAACACATCCAGAAAAAGAATGAGCATGTCAATTAGTGATTTGTTTTCTCCAGCGTTTTTTTCTATTGACTCCACTTTAATAAAACTCAAGCAGCAAAAGACGCATAAAAAAAAATTCTATTAAAATGCAGCACAAAAAAAAAATTGATCAAAAACTGGAGTGAACATAGCCTAAGGCTGGTTTACACTATCGTTTTTTAATCCGGAGGGATGCAGGTAAAGCTTGCATCCCCCAGATTTCCTTGATCCCCCAGCAAGTGCACAAACTGATGCAGCCGCAACGGTAATATCACTGATCTGTTCTCACGGATTAGTGATAATACTGGTGTGAGAGCATACAGTTTCTTACGGGTGCCTACCTTTTTCCCTCAGATCCAGGGACAAATTACATGCCTCGTCGGGGGAGAGTCATTAAAAATTGGGTTCTGGGAAGGCGCAGTTGTAAAACCTGAATCCGGGGTCCGGATCCAGCAGGATCTAAAGTCCTACGGGTCTAGGTTACATTGAGCCAGATTGTATATCCACCCAGAGTGTCCCTGTCAAGCTGGGTGTAAGGAGACACCCAGCGCAAGACGACGAAAGGGAGGGAGGAAGGAGTCCCTGACGCTAAGGCCAAAAGGGGAGATGGTGACACCTAGATAAATTAGCGCTGACACCTGGCTCCCCTAATGTTTCTATATAGTTTCCACAACTGTCGCCGAATGGGAGATACCTGCCCTAACTGTCCCTGGACTACAACAACGCAGGGACAAGAGCAGGTGATCACTAACAGCCCGGCTAGCAACTAAAGAAACACACAAGGGAAACAAACAAAGAGGGAAGAGATACATTTAGCTTGAGCAGATCCTAGCAGCAAACCAACAGACTCCAGGAAACACTGTTTTGAGCTAGGATGCAACCAGAAACACCTGAACAGCTATCACCAGCAGGTCATCCTGGGAGCCAAGAGGTATAAGTAGGCAACTGAAGAGAAGATCTGCTGGGTCCTAGTGACCTCCAGCTATCACCAGAACAGAGCTGCCCTTAAAGGGACAGAGACATTATTTAGGATTTTGACTGTTTGGCAAATGCTGCTACCTTCTGCGAGTGACCTCAACAGCCTCATCTGTGCCTCCAGATACACCCGTGACAGCCCCTGATCCGGGTTTACACAGGTTTTGTCACTGAGATCAAAACTGCAATGAAATGCGGTTTTGGTCTAAGTGAAATATCCGGTGACACCCACATCAGGGGGAAATGGAAAACATCTGGATACACCTGCAAGTGTCTACGGGCCCATTGAAAGTCAATGGGGCTGAAAACTGATGCTGGTGCATCCAGTTTAGGCCGGATTACACGGATGCCAAAAAACTTCAGTGTGAAACCAGCCTAAGAGTTCTTCTGTGACTTTGATATTGATGGCCTCTTTAGCCATCCTCAATGGTCAGTTGATTAACCCCTTTACACCAGCCTGTTTTGATCCTACTGACTAGGCCATTTTTTGCAATTCTGACCAGTGTCTCTTTATGAGGGAGTAACTCTGGAACGCTTCAATGGAGCGCAATGATCCTGAGAATGTTTTTTTCGTGACATATTAGACTTCATGATAGTGGTAAATTTAGGATGTAAATTTTTTGCGTTTTTTTTGTCCGTTTTGAAAAAATGTAGCACTTTTCAAACTTTGAATTTTTATACTTATAAAACTAGAGAGTTATACCACTCAAAATAGTTAATAAATAACATTTCCCACATGTCTACTTTACATCAGCTTAGGTTGCAGGAGATTGAGCGCCAGTGTTCAGACACTTGTGTTACCTCTCAGTGGAGCTGGCAGCCTCCAACTAGGTGCAATGGATATTTGACATGGCTAATTTTAAGTGTTCAAAGTTCATCAACAATTTTTCATTTTTCCAATAAAATTTACAAAGCCACTTTTTTAAATGGCAGAAAACACCCAAAAGTGAAATAACTCTAAAAGCTGCACACCCCAGACTGCTCAAAACCACATTCAAGAGGATTAATAACCCTTCAGGTGCTTCACAGGAACTAAAGCAATGTGGAAGGAAAAAATGTAGTTTTACTTTATCCAACAAAAATGTTATTTTAACCCCAAATATTAAATTTTCACGAGGGTAACAGCAGAAAATGCACCTTAAAATTTGTTATGCAATTTCTCCCGAGTACGTCGATACCCCATATGTGGTAAAAAAAAAACACAGGGCGCACGACAGGGTTCGGAAGGGTAGGAGCAACATTTGACATTTCAAGCGAACAATCAGCTGGAATCAGCATGAGAAAAACAAAATCGCAGCATTCTGCATTTAGCAATGAGTCTCAGACGCACCCATACAAGTCAATGTGTGTGTGAAACATCACACTGAACTCAGGTGACATCCGACTGTAGTGCAATATACACAGAGACTGGCAATGGAGGAGATGGGGAGATTAATCTCCCCTCGTCTCTGCAGCTGTGATCTGATCGCAGGATAGGAGCACAATATAATGACACTTGTCTCAGCTCGTATCGGATGCCATACACTCCTCTGACCACGGCCTAAAAGCGCTCATTTCTTTCTAGGAGCAGTTTGCACCCAAATTATGGTGTTGCTGTCAATATGTAAGAAACAAAGGGATGAAATATGTAGTGCTAAAACTACGTACTATTTTAAGAACTGTCATTTTCAATTTTGATGGTAGCTGTGGGGTACTATAATTGCTTTTAAAGTGTATAACATGACCATATGTAGATAATAAAGGACTTTATTTTTTTGCAAAATGGATGTTGTGTGATTCAATTTTTCCCTTATGTGTGTTTTAGCCAGGAGAACAAAGGTAACATATTAGTGTTTGCTGTAAGAATGTAAAGCCAAAGTATGGAGAAGGACACGAACACCTGTCAGGTGATTCATACTGCAGCATTACACAAAGACTGTCTCATTGCAGACAATTATGTTTTACTAGATGGTGGGCCGATTCTAACGCATCGGGTATTCTAGAAAATGTATGTAGTTTATTTATGAAGATTTAAAAACAATGCAATGAATACACGATATCTATCTATCATCTACCTATGTGTCTATCGTCTATGTATGCTATATTTATTTATCATCTCTCTATGCATGTTTCATCTATCTATCTATCTATCTATCTATCTATCTATCTAGAAAAAAAAAAGCTAAACAGCACTCAAGGCATAGTCTGAACTGGAGCAAGCTGCAATGCTGAACAATACACAGAAAAAATTCACAGCAGCACACAGTCACTACTAATCATGTGTGAATACAGACATACAGATAGAAGTAAAAACACCTATGCATTTGAGAACAAATATAAAAACGGCGGCACTCAGTGTATTTTAACACTCTCTGATTGGTTGTCGCGTTCAGCGCCGACCAATCAGATTGAACGCTGCCGCGCGAGATGCCTGTATTAGTCCTTACTGTCACTCTTGCATTCTATTCATGAAACAGGAGACTCAGGATTGGCTCAGGCAACGAGCGCTGGCCATCCTAAGCCTTCTGTTTCATGAATAGAATGCAAGAGTGACAGTGAGGACTGACACAGGCATCCCGCGCTGTAGCGCTCAATCTGATTGGCGCACAGTGTATTTTAAATACGGTGCCAGGGCGTGCGCTGCTTCTCTGATTGGTCAGCGCTGAACGTGCCGACCAATCAGAGAAGTGGTGCTCATTGTATTTTAAACATGGCGCTATGGCGCGCACCGCTTCTCTAATAGGTCTCTGCGTTCAGCACCGACCAATCAGAGAAGTGGCGCACGCCTTGCCACCATATTTAAAACACACTGAATGACGCACAGTGTATTTTAAATATGGCGCGTGCCGCTTCTCTGATTGGTCGGCGCTAAGCGCGGTGACCAATCAGATTGAGCTTGGCGCGCAGTTTGAATGCCGCATCTCTCATTGGTCGTGGTGCGCGGCTTGGCGCGCGATTTGAATGCCACGCCGCTGATTGTTCGCATTCAAAACCGCGCGCCAAGCTGAGCCGCTTTGCTGATTGGTCGCCGCGGCCGTGGCAACCAATCAGGGAAGTAGCGCGGCTTGGCGGGGGATTTGAATCCCGCTCGGGATACTACCGCAGCTAACAGCCGGGAGATGACCGGCTGACGTCGGTCATCTCCTGGCTGGCTCGCTGCAGACTTCTGTGCGGCAGGTAGCTGCGGCTCAGCTACTGCTCACAGAGGTCGGCTGGCTCGCCGTGGACCTGCCCGCACAGCTCTTTTGCATACGTGGCGCTCACTGGCCACCGTGGCAGCCGGCGACCAATGAGCGCTGGCGCGCGATTTCGGGCTAAGGCTGCCTTCACACTGCGGCAGTGTCCGGTCCGGGACTGTCAGAAGTGACAGCCTGGACCGGAGTTTTCCTCCATAGAATCCTGTCGGGCTGCACGGAGCTGGATCCCGGCGGGTGGTAATTAGCTGCTATCCGGCTGCTGTGTCGCCGGATGAATCCTGCAGAAGTGGGGATTTGTCTGCCGATTCCAAAAACGTTGCATGCACCGGTTTTGGAATCGGCAGAAAATCCCCACTTCTGCACGATTCATCCGGCGACACAGCAGCCGGATAGCAGCTAATTACCACCCGCCGGGATCCAGCTCCGTGCAGCCCGACAGGATTCTATGGAGGAAAACTCCGGTCCAGGCTGTCACTTCTGACAGTCCCGGACCGGACACTGCCGCAGTGTGAAGCCGCCCTAAGACGGAAGTGGCGCTAGACAATTATATTACAGATTCTGAAATGGTCAAGCATTTCAGAAAAAACAGTTTATAAAACAGTTGGGTGAACAATCATCCCAGCATGTCAACCATGGCTTCTCCAAGCCCAGTAAATTGACAATTCACTCCCAGTAAGTTGCAAGTGAAATTGCATGCAATGTTGCGACGTGTAAAGGTACCATACTGCTTGTGGTTTGTGCAGCATGAATCACCTTATAGGTTGTTCTCTTTAAGACATAAATTTAAGTGCATGGTTTGCTCAAAAATTAGCTAATTTCCCAGCACTCTTCCCCCTTCTCCTAAAAGTAGGTAGAATTTAGTGGAAGAAGAGAGGTCTCCAGGGACCCAACACATTTACTACAATTACGCAATAAACTGGTGTAATTATAGCACAAATCTAGAATTAACGTCCTGACCATGGGATATGCTGAATTTATTAAGAGGTTAAAAGGTGTGCAAACTTTCTTCCCTAGTTGTGTACTTATTGGTCTAGTAAATGACGCAATAGCAAATGTGACACGTGCACACTTTCAGTGTTTAGTGAGTTTTTTTACCTCAGTATTTGTAATGGCCGCTTTACAACGTCCCGATATCGTCGTCCAACTTCGATAAAAAGTCACGTGGTTCGTGCGTTGGCCCTGATATCGTTCGTGCGTTGTGTGGTGTAAATGTACAATTCGATGCTCGAACGATGCCAAAACGATATCGGGGGAGAAATGAGCAGCCGCTCCAACTGCCCGATGGACGATCTGGCAGGATCGTGCTGTGTGACAGCCCAACAACAATTTGGAGAACAACTTCCCCTATTCTCTTCCATGTTAAATGGTCGTTCCCTGCTTCGCGCGTACAAGGGGGCGTATACATCGCAGTTGTGTTGCCTGCCAATATCTCCCTTTGTGACAGCTCCTATGCGATCTTGGATTTCTGCCAAAAAAGTGCGCGCTCCCGTGCGTTGTATACAATATCGAAACGATGTTGGGACGTGTAAAGCGGCCATAAGGCAAAACCAGGAGTGAAATAATCAGAAGAAAAGTATAATAGAAACACAATCACCACTTCTGTATTTATCACCCACTATTGGTTTTGGCTACAAATACTGAGGTAAAAAAACCTCACCATATACTCAATGTGTGCACGTGGCCTTACAAATACTTAGGTAAAAAACTTACCATATACTCAATGTGTGCACGTGGCCTTACAAATACTTAGGTAAAAAACTCACCATATACTCAATGTGTGCATGTGGCCTTACAAATACTGAGTTAAAAACTCACCATATACTCAATGTGTGCATGTGGCCTTGCAAATACTGAGGTAAAAAACTCACCATATACTCAATGTGTGCACGTGGCTTTACAAATACTGAGGTAAAAAACTCACCATATACTCAATGTGTGCACGTGGCCTTACAAATACTGAGGTAAAAAACTCACCATATACCGTATATACTCGCGTATAAGCCGAGTTTTTCAGCCCAAAAATTGGGCTGAAAAGTACCCCCCTCGGCTTATACGCGAGTCAGTGACGGTATACAGCAGCCACAGCAGCCCCAGCAGCCTCAGTAATCCAGGGCCCCCCAGCCTTGCTCCGGTCACCTGTAAAGCAAAATATACTTATCACTGTCCCGCTGCCGTCCGCGCCCGCCGCTGCCGACATCCCCGATCCTCCATCTTCATGCGTCCTTTCGGTTTCTGTGTTCGTCAGGCAATGACGTCATTGCCGGCGCCGAACACAGGAAGTCTGGAAGAAGGAAGATGAAGATGGAGGATCGGGAGTTGTCCAGCAGGGTGAGCGCGGACGGAGCGGGACAGTGATAAGTATAATTTTGCTTTACAGGTGACCGGAGCAAGGATGGGGGCCCTGGATACTGGGCTGCTGTATACTACCGCTGGGGCTTGCTATATACTACCACTGTGGCTGCAGGGGCTGCTATTAACATACCACGGGCTGCTGGGCTGCTATATACTACCACTGGTGTGTATATACTACCACTGGTGGCTGCTGGGCTGCTATATACTACCACCTGGGGCTGCTTATATATTACTCCACTGGGCTGTCATATATATACCACTGGGGCTTGCTGTTATACACCATGGGGCTGCTGGGATGCATATACTACCATGAGGCTGCTGGGGTGCTATATATAACCATGGGGCTGCTTATATACCACTGGGGTGCTGTATACTACACTGGGCGCTGGGGATGCTATTATACATACCACTGGGGTGCTGTATTACTACCACTGGGCTGCTGTATAACTAACCACTGGGGAGACCGGGCTGTTACCATGGGGGCCTGTTACACACACTGCTGGGGCTGTATACCTGTGCGGGGTTCCATCCTCGCTTATTACACGAGTCAATACGTTTTTCCAGATTTCTGGGGCAAAGTAAGGGGTGTCGGCTTATACACGGGTCGGCTTATACACGAGTATATACGGCTACTCAATGTGTGCATGTGGCCTTACAATACTGAGGTAAGAAACTCACCAATTACTCAAGTGTGCATGTGCCTTGCAATACTGAGGTTAAAACTCACCTATTACTCAATTTGTGCATGTGGCCTTACAAAATACTGAGGTAAAAAACTCACCATATAGTCAATGTTGCATGTGGGCCTTACAAATGCTGAGTAAAAAAACTCACCATATACTCACATGTTGTGCACATGGCTTACAAATACTGAGGTAAAAATCACATATACCATGTGTGCATTGGCCTTACAAATACTGAGGTAAAAAACTCACCAATCAGTCAATGTGTGCATGTGGCCTTACAAATACTGAGTAAAAAACTCACCATATACTCAATGATGTGCACTTGCCTTAACAAATACTGAGGTAAAAAACTCACCCTATAGTCAATGTTTGCACGTGGCCTTACAAATGCTGAGGTAAAAAACCTACCATATACTCACTGTGTGCACATGGCCTTACAAATATGCAGGTTTAAAAAACTGACCATAAGTCATGTGTACATGTGGACTTACAAATACTTAGGTAACAAAAATCCTCTCCAAATAACTCAATATGTGCACATGGCCTTACAAATATTGAAGTAAAAAAACTCTCCAAATACTCAACATGTGCACAGTGGCCTCTAATGGTAACTAGAAGCAAAGTTATGGAGCAAGTGAGCAAAACTAACACATTGATCAAGTCCAAAATTTAATGAAATATATGGAGATAAAATCAGAATGTTGATCAGAGAAACCTCATATAAATTGACTGATCATTCCCTAGTACACAGTGTCAAAACTTGAAATCTCACTTTGTAGTTGAAACCTAATCGATATCAAGTATTACAGAGAATGTAACAGTGTGTGCATCACAACTTGGCCAAACAATGGGTAGGCAGGGTCGGCAATGCCTAGGTACTACCTCATATAAGGGAGGGGCACATTTATCTTAACAAAAACTTGTGCCATACACTGTCAGCTCTTACCTTTTCAGTGAACAGCACCACTTGCACGTAAGGTGCATGAATTTGCTGGGCATTGTGCAGGTGCGGGCATTGAAAAAGGGGGTATGTCATGCAGGAAAAGAGGACATGGTCAATAAAACGCTTCCCAATCATTCTGATAAAGGGTGCTCACTGATAGTAATGTCCCTGTCCTCGCACAGAGCTCCCCAATTGTGAATGTTTGCTCGGTACAGGAAAGTGAAAGATGCACGCAGTGCTTACATTGTGCTAGATTGTCCTCCATTGGCTCTATTATACTCTAGAAACCCTTCTCAGATTTTGGATCAGAGAGTAAAGGTCGCATTTACAAGGTCGCAATATCGTTACGATATTGTATAAAGGCACGGTAGGTGATTTTTGACTGTAAATCGATAGAGATGTTACAAGGAGATACGTCAAGCAACGCAACTGCGATGATACGACCTGTACAGCGATCCAGGGAAGACCATTTAACATGACAGTGAATGGAGGAAGTTGTGTCGAATCTTTGTTGCGCTGTCATACAGCATGATCTGGTCATATGGAGAGCCAAATTGGCCAGTTGGAGAGATGCACATTGCCTAACATATCATTTTGCATCGTTCTTGCGATGCATTGCTCATTTACCACTGACAAACGAATCGGCGGCAAGCCGAACACTTGACTGTTTTATCGTATTTGGGAACGATATCGTTGCCGTGTAAAGTGGCCTTAAGATTGGTGATTCTCACTGCAGCATTTTCTGTCTAGCAGACTACAAATAGAGAATGCTTGCTAACACTAAAGAGCGGAAGCACAGTGTGTTGCTTGTGTCTATACGAGCCTGACTTGCGGATATCAAAAAGTGTACGCACTTACTGTGATAAGATGTGGAGATAATTGGACATTTATTTGGGAGCACCTAGATGCTCTTCAAGGATGTAAGTGGGGGTACAATAAAAAAGTAAGCCCACAGTTTCAGGGCGATGCTTACAGGCACTAAAATGTAAAACCTGTGAGTGGATCAATCCTTGTCTAGATAACTAGACTGCAGAGGCGGCCAGTAACTTAGGTTATGAGCCTTAGGGCAGGGACACACTGTCCGATAGACATCCGAGTCTCTCGGAGAGACTCGGATGAGGCTGAAGCAGTGACCCTGAACAGCCTCTCCCTGTCAGGACGGGGAGTGTGCAGCTGCACAAAAACACAAGCATCTGACAGCCCCGTCCACAGAAGGCGAAGCCGTTCCAGGTCACTGCTTCCAGCCTCATCAGAGTCTCGTCCGAGAAACTCGGATGTCTATCGGACAGTGTGTCCCTGCCCTTACACTATGTAATTAAAAACCCTCTTTATTTGACAACAGAGAAACGTTTCTGATGAGAGTTAATTTGCAAATGCGCACTATTGATTCTATGAAGCGGTACATGAGAAAGGGTTACAAAAGAAAATAAGTTAAAAATACAGTCAAAAACCGAACAGTGACAGATCGATCCAGAGGGGAGAGAGGACCCTGCCCTTGCAGGCTTACATTCTACAGGGCAGTGGGGAGAGAGACAGTAGGTTGTGTCTGCTCTGGTGGTGGTGGAGCACCGAGTCTAATGGTGGTGGAGCGCCGGGTCCAGTGGTGAGGTGGCACATGGTCATTGCAGGCTGTAGGCTGTTCTGAAGAGATGAGTTTTCAGGTTCCACTTGAAGGTTCGAGTGTATTTAGTTTTAGTCATTTTAGGGAACTTGAATGTTTAGTTTTAGTCATTTTAGGGAACTTTTAATATTTACTTTTTTTTAACAATGTAGTCTAATATAATAACATTTCTGACAGCCCTGTACCTTTAATCATGATCAGCATTTTGTCAAGGATTAAATGGCCAGTATTGGCATTTTTCTCCAAACCAGACTGTTAAGGCCACTTTACACACACCAACTTATCTGTCCAACTTCTGAACAACTTACTGGTTGCAGTGAAATCATGGACACATTGTATCATTTGTACACAGCAACAAAATGGAGCAATGTGTCCATGATTTCACTGCAACCAGTAAGTTGTTCAGAAGTTGGACAGATAAGTTGGTGTGTGTAAAGTGGGCCTTAGTGGCGGACTGTAGTTGTCAGTAACAGCCGTGCTCCTGACTGATCACACAAGTACAGAGATAAACAGTCCTCTCTCTCTATGAAGTCAGAAAAGATTTGTGAATCTTCTTATCCCGGTCTACGAGCTGAGACAACAGATGTATACTCCATAACCACACATCCATTTCCTTGATTTTAGCATCTGTGCAAGATGAAATTTTACAACATAAAGAATCCAACAGATTTGTCATTTTCATTCACAGAATCTGAAGATTATGCAAGTACCAATCACAAGCAAAGTGTGAAATGCTCGACAATAGGATCATTAATATGGTTATCTATTGAAATCTACAACAGGGCTTGTTCCCACTGCACGTTTTTGATCCGGATTAGTGATCCGTTTTTGAACGGAGAACAGATCACTTTCTGTGATGCTCAGCAAAATCAATGGGTTTTGTGAAATTCTGTTCAGATGCTGTGTTTTTTACTGGTGAAAAAACAAGGGGAGCCAGTACAGCCAAAAAAAAATACTGAAAATTGTGGAAATACACATATTGCTTCCATACTGTACAAAATTGAGACATTTGGCAAAACATTAAATAATGAGCCACCCTGCCATGACAAGGCATTCTCAGATAAGATCGTCCTACTCTATGAATTTTTTAATTCTTATTGTGTCATAAGACACCAAAATAAATATAATGGGGACCATATAAAACTAACACTCACCTTATGCATCTCAGACCATGCTTTCAAGGTGCCAGGTCAGGTCAGTGATAAAGAGTAATTTTGGTAACTGTTCACACACGGTTACCACACCTGCCCTGAGGCTGAGTTTATTTCAGCTTCATACACCTGAGCTTAACTTGCTTCTATTCATGAGTGCTGTTCTGGTGCAGTGAGGGTTAACTGTGCAAAGCCCAAACATTTGTGGTGGAGGCTGCAGGTGTGGGGGCCTCAGTTGCCTCTTATTCACTGATCTGACCTGGCACCTTGAAAGCATGGTCTGAGATGCATAAGATGAGTGTTAGTTTTATATGGTCCACTTTATATTTATTTTGGTGTCCTATGACACAATAAGAAAAAAAATTCATAGAGTAGGACCACCCTATCTGAGAATGCCTTGTTGTGGAAGGGTGGCTCAAAAGATTATTTAATCTTTTGCCAAGTGTCTCAATTTTGTACAGTATGGAAGCAATTTGTATATTTACACAATTTTCAGTATTTTTTTGGCTGGTCTGGCTCAACTTGTTTTTTTACTTGAATGGTTCAGTGGCTGACCACCACTTTGCCGTGCACGTCAGATTCTGTCTGTTTCCATCTGTATTGACACTAGTAATTTTGGTAACTGTTCACACACGGTTATCACACCATGCCCGAGGCTGAGTTTATTTCAGCTTCATTTACCTGAGCCTAACTTGCTTCTATTCAGGAGTGCTGTTCTAGTGCAGTGAGGGTTAACTGTGAAAAGCCCAAACATTTGTGGTGGAGGCTGCAGGTGTGGGGGCCTCAGTTGCCTCTTATCCACTGACCTGACCTAGCTCCTTGAAAGCATGGTCTGAGATGCATAAGGTGAGCGTTAGTTTTATATGGTCCACTTTATATTTATCTTGGTGTCTTATGACACAATAAGGATTAAAAAAAATTCATAGAGTAGGACCACCCTATCTGAGAATGCCTTGTCGTGGAAGGGTGGCTCAAAAGATTATTTAATCTTTTGCCAAATGTCTCAATTTTGTACAGTATGGAAGCAATAAGCGTATATACACAATTTTCAGTATTTTTTGGGCTGTGCTGGCTCCCCTTGTTTTTACTGGTCCATTTTTGGGGCAGAAAACACAATCCAGAAAAAGAATGAGCATGTCAATTAGTGATTTGTTTTCTCCAGCGTTTTTTTCTATTGACTCCACTTTAATAAAACTCAAGCAGCAAAAGACGCATAAAAAAAAATTCTATTAAAATGCAGCACAAAAAAAAAATTGATCAAAAACTGGAGTGAACATAGCCTAAGGCTGGTTTACACTATCGTTTTTTAATCCGGAGGGATGCAGGTAAAGCTTGCATCCCCCAGATTTCCTTGATCCCCCAGCAAGTGCACAAACTGATGCAGCCGCAACGGTAATATCACTGATCTGTTCTCACGGATTAGTGATAATACTGGTGTGAGAGCATACAGTTTCTTACGGGTGCCTACC
Organism: Allobates femoralis; assembly: GCA_033576535.1. Taxonomy (NCBI): domain Eukaryota; kingdom Metazoa; phylum Chordata; class Amphibia; order Anura; family Aromobatidae; genus Allobates; species Allobates femoralis. The sequence continues at coordinate 518,153,257 of JARQOC010000001.1, read as the reverse complement.
TTTTTCCCTCAGATCCAGGGACAAATTACATGCCTCGTCGGGGGAGAGTCATTAAAAATTGGGTTCTGGGAAGGCGCAGTTGTAAAACCTGAATCCGGGGTCCGGATCCAGCAGGATCTAAAGTCCTACGGGTCTAGGTTACATTGAGCCAGATTGTATATCCACCCAGAGTGTCCCTGTCAAGCTGGGTGTAAGGAGACACCCAGCGCAAGACGACGAAAGGGAGGGAGGAAGGAGTCCCTGACGCTAAGGCCAAAAGGGGAGATGGTGACACCTAGATAAATTAGCGCTGACACCTGGCTCCCCTAATGTTTCTATATAGTTTCCACAACTGTCGCCGAATGGGAGATACCTGCCCTAACTGTCCCTGGACTACAACAACGCAGGGACAAGAGCAGGTGATCACTAACAGCCCGGCTAGCAACTAAAGAAACACACAAGGGAAACAAACAAAGAGGGAAGAGATACATTTAGCTTGAGCAGATCCTAGCAGCAAACCAACAGACTCCAGGAAACACTGTTTTGAGCTAGGATGCAACCAGAAACACCTGAACAGCTATCACCAGCAGGTCATCCTGGGAGCCAAGAGGTATAAGTAGGCAACTGAAGAGAAGATCTGCTGGGTCCTAGTGACCTCCAGCTATCACCAGAACAGAGCTGCCCTTAAAGGGACAGAGACATTATTTAGGATTTTGACTGTTTGGCAAATGCTGCTACCTTCTGCGAGTGACCTCAACAGCCTCATCTGTGCCTCCAGATACACCCGTGACAGCCCCTGATCCGGGTTTACACAGGTTTTGTCACTGAGATCAAAACTGCAATGAAATGCGGTTTTGGTCTAAGTGAAATATCCGGTGACACCCACATCAGGGGGAAATGGAAACATCTGGATACACCTGCAAGTGTCTACGGGCCCATTGAAAGTCAATGGGGCTGAAAACTGATGCTGGTGCATCAGTTTAGGCCGGATTCACACGGATGCCAAAAAACTTCAGTGTGAAACCAGCCTAAGAGTTCTTCTGTGACTTTGATATTGATGGCCTCTTTAGCCATCCTCAATGGTCAGTTGATTAACCCTTTACACCAGCCTGTTTTGATCCTACTGACTAGGCCATTTTTTGCAATTCTGACCAGTGTCTCTTTATGAGGGAGTAACTCTGGAACGCTTCAATGGAGCGCAATGATCCTGAGAATGTTTTTTTCGTGACATATTAGACTTCATGATAGTGGTAAATTTAGGATGTAAATTTTTTGCGTTTTTTTTGTCCGTTTTGAAAAAATGTAGCACTTTTCAAACTTTGAATTTTTATACTTATAAAACTAGAGAGTTATACCACTCAAAATAGTTAATAAATAACATTTCCCACATGTCTACTTTACATCAGCTTAGGTTGCAGGAGATTGAGCGCCAGTGTTCAGACACTTGTGTTACCTCTCAGTGGAGCTGGCAGCCTCCAACTAGGTGCAATGGATATTTGACATGGCTAATTTTAAGTGTTCAAAGTTCATCAACAATTTTTCATTTTTCCAATAAAATTTACAAAGCCACTTTTTTAAATGGCAGAAAACACCCAAAAGTGAAATAACTCTAAAAGCTGCACACCCCAGACTGCTCAAAACCACATTCAAGAGGATTAATAACCCTTCAGGTGCTTCACAGGAACTAAAGCAATGTGGAAGGAAAAAATGTAGTTTTACTTTATCCAACAAAAATGTTATTTTAACCCCAAATATTAAATTTTCACGAGGGTAACAGCAGAAAATGCACCTTAAAATTTGTTATGCAATTTCTCCCGAGTACGTCGATACCCCATATGTGGTAAAAAAAAAACACAGGGCGCACGACAGGGTTCGGAAGGGTAGGAGCAACATTTGACATTTCAAGCGAACAATCAGCTGGAATCAGCATGAGAAAAACAAAATCGCAGCATTCTGCATTTAGCAATGAGTCTCAGACGCACCCATACAAGTCAATGTGTGTGTGAAACATCACACTGAACTCAGGTGACATCCGACTGTAGTGCAATATACACAGAGACTGGCAATGGAGGAGATGGGGAGATTAATCTCACCTCGTCTCTGCAGCTGTGATCTGATCGCAGGATAGGAGCACAATATAATGACACTTGTCTCAGCTCGTATCGGATGCCATACACTCCTCTGACCACGGCCTAAAAGCGCTCATTTCTTTCTAGGAGCAGTTTGCACCCAAATTATGGTGTTGCTGTCAATATGTAAGAAACAAAGGGATGAAATATGTAGTGCTAAAACTACGTACTATTTTAAGAACTGTCATTTTCAATTTTGATGGTAGCTGTGGGGTACTATAATTGCTTTTAAAGTGTATAACATGACCATATGTAGATAATAAAGGACTTTATTTTTTTGCAAAATGGATGTTGTGTGATTCAATTTTTCCCTTATGTGTGTTTTAGCCAGGAGAACAAAGGTAACATATTAGTGTTTGCTGTAAGAATGTAAAGCCAAAGTATGGAGAAGGACACGAACACCTGTCAGGTGATTCATACTGCAGCATTACACAAAGACTGTCTCATTGCAGACAATTATGTTTTACTAGATGGTGGGCCGATTCTAACGCATCGGGTATTCTAGAAAATGTATGTAGTTTATTTATGAAGATTTAAAAACAATGCAATGAATACACGATATCTATCTATCATCTACCTATGTGTCTATCGTCTATGTATGCTATATTTATTTATCATCTCTCTATGCATGTTTCATCTATCTATCTATCTATCTATCTATCTATCTATCTAGAAAAAAAAAAGCTAAACAGCACTCAAGGCATAGTCTGAACTGGAGCAAGCTGCAATGCTGAACAATACACAGAAAAAATTCACAGCAGCACACAGTCACTACTAATCATGTGTGAATACAGACATACAGATAGAAGTAAAAACACCTATGCATTTGAGAACAAATATAAAAACGGCGGCACTCAGTGTATTTTAACACTCTCTGATTGGTTGTCGCGTTCAGCGCCGACCAATCAGATTGAACGCTGCCGCGCGAGATGCCTGTATTAGTCCTTACTGTCACTCTTGCATTCTATTCATGAAACAGGAGACTCAGGATTGGCTCAGGCAACGAGCGCTGGCCATCCTAAGCCTTCTGTTTCATGAATAGAATGCAAGAGTGACAGTGAGGACTGACACAGGCATCCCGCGCTGTAGCGCTCAATCTGATTGGCGCACAGTGTATTTTAAATACGGTGCCAGGGCGTGCGCTGCTTCTCTGATTGGTCAGCGCTGAACGTGCCGACCAATCAGAGAAGTGGTGCTCATTGTATTTTAAACATGGCGCTATGGCGCGCACCGCTTCTCTAATAGGTCTCTGCGTTCAGCACCGACCAATCAGAGAAGTGGCGCACGCCTTGCCACCATATTTAAAACACACTGAATGACGCACAGTGTATTTTAAATATGGCGCGTGCCGCTTCTCTGATTGGTCGGCGCTAAGCGCGGTGACCAATCAGATTGAGCTTGGCGCGCAGTTTGAATGCCGCATCTCTCATTGGTCGTGGTGCGCGGCTTGGCGCGCGATTTGAATGCCACGCCGCTGATTGTTCGCATTCAAAACCGCGCGCCAAGCTGAGCCGCTTTGCTGATTGGTCGCCGCGGCCGTGGCAACCAATCAGGGAAGTAGCGCGGCTTGGCGGGGGATTTGAATCCCGCTCGGGATACTACCGCAGCTAACAGCCGGGAGATGACCGGCTGACGTCGGTCATCTCCTGGCTGGCTCGCTGCAGACTTCTGTGCGGCAGGTAGCTGCGGCTCAGCTACTGCTCACAGAGGTCGGCTGGCTCGCCGTGGACCTGCCCGCACAGCTCTTTTGCATACGTGGCGCTCACTGGCCACCGTGGCAGCCGGCGACCAATGAGCGCTGGCGCGCGATTTCGGGCTAAGGCTGCCTTCACACTGCGGCAGTGTCCGGTCCGGGACTGTCAGAAGTGACAGCCTGGACCGGAGTTTTCCTCCATAGAATCCTGTCGGGCTGCACGGAGCTGGATCCCGGCGGGTGGTAATTAGCTGCTATCCGGTGCTGTGTCGCCGGATGAATCCTGCAGAAGTGGGGATTTGTCTGCCGATTCCAAAAACGTTGCATGCACCGGTTTTGGAATCGGCAGAAAATCCCCACTTCTGCACGATTCATCCGGCGACACAGCAGCCGGATAGCAGCTAATTACCACCCGCCGGGATCCAGCTCCGTGCAGCCCGACAGGATTCTATGGAGGAAAACTCCGGTCCAGGCTGTCACTTCTGACAGTCCCGGACCGGACACTGCCGCAGTGTGAAGCCGCCCTAAGACGGAAGTGGCGCTAGACAATTATATTACAGATTCTGAAATGGTCAAGCATTTCAGAAAAAACAGTTTATAAAACAGTTGGGTGAACAATCATCCCAGCATGTCAACCATGGCTTCTCCAAGCCCAGTAAATTGACAATTCACTCCCAGTAAGTTGCAAGTGAAATTGCATGCAATGTTGCGACGTGTAAAGGTACCCATACTGCTTGTGGTTTGTGCAGCATGAATCACCTTATAGGTTGTTCTCTTTAAGACATAAATTTAAGTGCATGGTTTGCTCAAAAATTAGCTAATTTCCCAGCACTCTTCCCCCTTCTCCTAAAAGTAGGTAGAATTTAGTGGAAGAAGAGAGGTCTCCAGGGACCCAACACATTTACTACAATTACGCAATAAACTGGTGTAATTATAGCACAAATCTAGAATTAACGTCCTGACCATGGGATATGCTGAATTTATTAAGAGGTTAAAAGGTGTGCAAACTTTCTTCCCTAGTTGTGTACTTATTGGTCTAGTAAATGACGCAATAGCAAATGTGACACGTGCACACTTTCAGTGTTTAGTGAGTTTTTTTACCTCAGTATTTGTAATGGCCGCTTTACAACGTCCCGATATCGTCGTCCAACTTCGATAAAAAGTCACGTGGTTCGTGCGTTGGCCCTGATATCGTTCGTGCGTTGTGTGGTGTAAATGTACAATTCGATGCTCGAACGATGCCAAAACGATATCGGGGGAGAAATGAGCAGCCGCTCCAACTGCCCGATGGACGATCTGGCAGGATCGTGCTGTGTGACAGCCCAACAACAATTTGGAGAACAACTTCCCCTATTCTCTTCCATGTTAAATGGTCGTTCCCTGCTTCGCGCGTACAAGGGGGCGTATACATCGCAGTTGTGTTGCCTGCCAATATCTCCCTTTGTGACAGCTCCTATGCGATCTTGGATTTCTGCCAAAAAAGTGCGCGCTCCCGTGCGTTGTATACAATATCGAAACGATGTTGGGACGTGTAAAGCGGCCATAAGGCAAAACCAGGAGTGAAATAATCAGAAGAAAAGTATAATAGAAACACAATCACCACTTCTGTATTTATCACCCACTATTGGTTTTGGCTACAAATACTGAGGTAAAAAAACCTCACCATATACTCAATGTGTGCACGTGGCCTTACAAATACTTAGGTAAAAAACTTACCATATACTCAATGTGTGCACGTGGCCTTACAAATACTTAGGTAAAAAACTCACCATATACTCAATGTGTGCATGTGGCCTTACAAATACTGAGTTAAAAAACTCACCATATACTCAATGTGTGCATGTGGCCTTGCAAATACTGAGGTAAAAAACTCACCATATACTCAATGTGTGCACGTGGCTTTACAAATACTGAGGTAAAAAACTCACCATATACTCAATGTGTGCACGTGGCCTTACAAATACTGAGGTAAAAAACTCACCATATACCGTATATACTCGCGTATAAGCCGAGTTTTTCAGCCCAAAAATTGGGCTGAAAAGTACCCCCCTCGGCTTATACGCGAGTCAGTGACGGTATACAGCAGCCACAGCAGCCCCAGCAGCCTCAGTAATCCAGGGCCCCCCAGCCTTGCTCCGGTCACCTGTAAAGCAAAATATACTTATCACTGTCCCGCTGCCGTCCGCGCCCGCCGCTGCCGACATCCCCGATCCTCCATCTTCATGCGTCCTCTTCCGGTTTCTGTGTTCGTCGCAGGCAATGACGTCATTGCCGGCGCCGAACACAGGAAGTCGGAAGAAGACGCATGAAGATGGAGGATCGGGGATGTCGGCAGCGGCGAGCGCGGACGGCAGCGGGACAGTGATAAGTATATTTGCTTTACAGGTGACCGGAGCAAGGCTGGGGGGCCCTGGATTACTGGGGCTGCTGTATACTACCGCTGGGGCTGCTATATACTACCACTGGGGCTGCAGGGGCTGCTATACACTACCACTGGGGCTGCTGGGGCTGCTATATACTACCACTGGGGCTGCTATATACTACCACTGGGGCTGCTGGGGCTGCTATATACTACCACTGGGGCTGCTATATATCTCCACTGGGGCTGCTATATACTACCACTGGGGCTGCTGTTTACTACCACTGGGGCTGCTGGGGATGCTATATACTACCACTGGGGCTGCTGGGGCTGCTATATACTACCACTGGGGCTGCTATATACTACCACTGGGGCTGCTGTATACTACCACTGGGGCTGCTGGGGATGCTATATACTACCACTGGGGCTGCTGTATACTACCACTGGGGCTGCTGTATACTACCACTGGGGAGACCGGCCTGTATACCACTGGGGGGCCTGTTATACCACACTGCTGGGGGCTGTATACCTGTGCTGGGGTCCATCCTCGGCTTATACACGAGTCAATACGTTTTTCCAGATTTCTGGGGCAAAAGTAGGGGTGTCGGCTTATACACGGGTCGGCTTATACACGAGTATATACGGTACTCAATGTGTGCATGTGGCCTTACAAATACTGAGGTAAAAAACTCACCATATACTCAATGTGTGCATGTGGCCTTGCAAATACTGAGGTAAAAAACTCACCATATACTCAATTTGTGCATGTGGCCTTACAAATACTGAGGTAAAAAACTCACCATATAGTCAATGTGTGCATGTGGCCTTACAAATGCTGAGGTAAAAAAACTCACCATATACTCAATGTGTGCACATGGCCTTACAAATACTGAGGTAAAAAACTCACCATATACTCAATGTGTGCACTTGGCCTTACAAATACTGAGGTAAAAAACTCACCATCTAGTCAATGTGTGCATGTGGCCTTACAAATACTGAGGTAAAAAACTCACCATATACTCAATGTGTGCACTTGGCCTTACAAATACTGAGGTAAAAAAACTCACCCTATAGTCAATGTGTGCACGTGGCCTTACAAATGCTGAGGTAAAAAACTCACCATATACTCACTGTGTGCACATGGCCTTACAAATACTGAGGTAAAAAACTGACCATATAGTCAATGTGTACATGTGGACTTACAAATACTTAGGTAACAAAAAATCCTCTCCAAATACTCAATATGTGCACATGGCCTTACAAATATTGAAGTAAAAAAACTCTCCAAATACTCAACATGTGCACGTGGCCTTAATGGTAACAGAAGCAAAGTATGGAGCAGTGAGCAAAACTACAACAATTGATCAAGTCCAAAATTTAATGTAATAAATGGAGATAAAATCAGAATGTTGATCAAAGAAACCACCAATAATATTGACTGATCTTCCCATAGGTACACAGGTGTCAAGACTGGAAATCCCCACTTGAGCTGCACCCATAATCCGATATCAAGGTATTACAGGAGAATCGTAACAGTGTGTGCATCACACTTGGGCCAAACAATGGGTAGGCAGGGTCGGCAACTGCCTAGGGTACTACCTCATATAAGGGGGAGGGGCACAATTTTCTCTAACAAAACTTGTGCCATACACTGTCAGCTCTTCCTTTTCAGTGAACAGCCACCACTGCACTGTAAGGTGCATGGAATTTGCTGGGGCATTGTGCCAGGTGCGGGCATTGAAAAAGGGGGTATGTCATGCAGGAAAAGAGGAACACTGGTCAATGAACGCTTCCCCATCATTCTGATAAGGGTGCTCACTGACTAGTAATGTCCCTGTCCTCCAGCACAGAGCTCCCCAATTGTGAATGTTTGCTCGGTACAGGAAAGTGAAAGATGCACGGCAGGGCTTACATTGTGCTAGATCTGTCCTCCATTGGCCTCTATATACTCTAGAAACCCTTCTCAGCATTTTGGGATCAGAGAGTAAAGGCCGCTTTACAGGTCGCAATATCGTTACGATATTGTATACAACGGCACGGGAGCGTGCACTTTTTTGGCACTTGTCCAAAATCGCATAGGAGATGTTACACAGGGAGATATCGGCAGGCAACGCAACTGCGATGTATACGCCCCTCGTACGAGCGACCCAGGGAACGACCATTTAACATGGGAGTGAATAGGGGAAGTTGTGCTCCGAATCTTTGTTGCGCCGTCATACAGCATGATCTGGTCATATCGGAGAGCCAATATTGGCCAGTTGGAGAGCATGCACAATTCCCAAACGATATCATTTTGATTGATTCTATATGCGTCGCATGTAATTTACAACACACTAAATCGAACAAACGAATCGGCAGACGACCAAGGAGAGAGACCTGCCTTGACTTTTTACAGGCATGTGGGAAACGTATTGTGTCTGCCGTGTGATGAAGGCGCCTGTAAGAGTATGGTGAGGTGCCACCTGGTCATGCAGTGTTCTGAAGAGATGGGCTTCCACTAAGGAGAGATTGTTTGCATAAACTTAAATGAGAGCATGGAAGCAATCATTGTGTTTTTGTTCGTGTCTATAATACGAGCTAGATGCGGATATCTAAAGAATGTACGGTATCTAATCTGTGATATAGATTTTTGAGAAAATAAAAATTGAATGATTATGTTTCGGATCACTAGATGGTCTTCAGGATGTATAGTGGACAATTGAATAAAGTAAGGCCACAGTATTAGCGATGCTTACAGGCACTAAAATGTAAAACCTGTGAGTGGATCAATCCTTGTCTAGATAACTAGACTGCAGAGGCGGCCAGTAACTTAGGTTATGAGCCTTAGGGCAGGGACACACTGTCCGATAGACATCCGAGTCTCTCGGACGAGACTCGGATGAGGCTGAAGCAGTGACCCTGAACAGCCTCTCCCTGTCAGGACGGGGAGTGTGCAGCTGCACAAAAACACAAGCATCTGACAGCCCCGTCCACAGAAGGCGAAGCCGTTCCAGGTCACTGCTCAGCCTCATCCAGAGTCTCGTCCGAGAACTCGGATGTCTATCGGACAGTGTGTCCCTGCCCTTACACTATGTAATTAAAAACCCTCTTTATTTGACAACAGAGAAACGTTTCTGATAGAGTTAATTTGCAAATGCGCATATTTTTACAAGGACTTTGCATTTTGAACAATTTGAAGGGAATCTATCAGATGTTTTTTGCTATGCAATTTAAGAACAGCGTGATATTTGGACAAAGACTCCTGATTGATTCCTGTGATGTGTCACTTACTATGCTGTTTAAAAAAATCAGTGTTTTATCAGCAGGAGATTATCACTACAGGACTAGATGTCTGGTGCCTCCAAGTTAACTGTTTTGTGCAAAGGTGTATACTCACGATCAGAATAGCAGCATTTTGGAAGAAGTGTATTGCCGATGCATCCAAAACACTGCATTGTACAGTACCAGCACAGTAGATGGGATTTCTAGAAATCCAACGCTCACTGTGGGTTGCCTGACCTCCACATCTCCGTAGCATGTTAATTTAATGCTGCGGAGTCGCAAGAGATCTCAGCGGGTGCACGCAGGGAGAGGCTGCCCTGCACCAAACCCAGATTGTGAGTAGAGGGTGGTTGAGATTTCCCTGTGTTCACCCGCGGGTTCCCTCAGGTGTGCACATACCCTAACCATGCCCTTACCAACAAATAGCAGCTTTCTGTCAATATACAGTGTACACAGTATGGGCAGGTGTATACAAGGCTCAGCATTCTGAGCTCAGATAGATCTCGAGCAGAGAAAACAGTGATTATCTGAAAACGATCAGGCTCTCAATCCCTACATAATACTGCTCTCAGATTACATAGCAAAAGATTCCCTTTAGGACATATAACAATTTTGCCTACTTACATTTTGTATCTTTTTTAGTTGTATTTGTAGCTCGTTTACTAAATGCTGTGGGTGACCAAGGGACACTAATTACAATCTATTTGCAATCAGCTCTTATCAGTAGAAGGCCACCATGGACTCCCAAGTTACAGACTGTTCTCCCATTATAACTTTAATATTACATAGCAGGCGGCAAGTGACTGTGAAGAACGATGGCAGCAGAAGGAAGATGGGAGAACTGATGAGACATTATAGATGTGTGGACTGAAGATGATTGAGAGAAGTGGATGATTCATTCCATAGAGCAAGAGAGGATAAACAGTGTGTAGTATGTGCCGCAATGCGTTCCCTATTGTGAGACAGCTGATCACACTAGGTGGAAGTTTTATAGAACACTGCACTGAAAGGTAATGCATATTAGGCTCTAATGTAAAATATCAATGCTAATAGTACTGAGAAAAAAATAAAAAACAAGAAGCAAAATAAAAAAAAATACATATAATGTTCAGACGTTCTATAGACATTCTACTTAACCCATCCAAAAATTGTAAACTTTACTTTTAGGCATAGTTTGTGTAGGGCTTTTTTGTTGTGCATTTTGCATTCATATCCTAAAACAAATCTGCACTGTTAGCCAAAAAGGGAGAACGCAGAATAACTTTTACTTGCACTAAATCCTCTCTATGGAAATTAGACAAATGACTCCGGAGTAAAGCATTATCACGTGAGCAAATTTTCTGTGGATCAGTTTTAATATGAATCTACATGTGGGCCATTTATATGGATGCACCTAAATAAAATATGGGGAAATCGGCACATTAGTATACGGGAGGGGGAAATCTTTTCCAGATGGGTGGTGACCATGGTGGCCCATTTTGATCCAACTTTATTTTTTTCAATGGGAAAAGGGTCATGTGACACATCAAACTTATTGAGAATTTCATAAGAAAAACATGGTGTGCTTGGTTTTAATGTAACTTTATTCTTCCATTATTTATAAAATGTGTTCAAAGTATCCATTGTTTCAGATGCTGACATCTCGTATCTTCACAGCATAGACAATTGCCTTCAGATGAGTGATGAGGCAAACTTTTTTGTGAATGGTGAAGTTAACAAACAAAACCACGCTATTGGTCTGACACTAACCCACATGGATAGATCCCTCCAAGACTGTTGGAACACAAAAATGATGGTATGGTGTGGTATATGGGTACAAAGATAGTGGGGCCAGTCTCATCAATGGAGACCTCAATGCCACTGGATATCTGAATCATGTAGCAATTTCAGATATCCAGTGGCATTGAGATTTCCATTAATAATGGCCCCACTATCTTTGTACCCCATACCATCAATTTTTATTTTGAAACACAAATTATGAAATTGCAGATATTTTTACACCCTCAAAAAATATAATATAACAGTAATACAAGTCATTCTATAAACCCATAAATGGTTTCCTTTAAAATTTCAACTCGTGACCAAAAAACTGAAAATTCTTCTAACCAGAACAATGCTTCATACATGATGTGTAAAATAAAAAGTTTGGCTCTCAAATTGCAGATATGAAAAAATATATAAATAATTATGTTCTGAAACCCAAAAGAGAACACATCCAAGGGGTTGTTTCATGCAACTCCGCAGTCAGTAATGACTCTCTCCACACTACCCATTGGCGCAGTGAAGCCGATGAAAACAAGGGAGTGTTCACCCGGCTACATTGTCCAGGAAGAAAAGAGAATTGAGCAGTGGGGAGAGAGCCTGTTTTAGGAAAGAAAAGCCTCATTGCTTCATCTTGTAGTGAAATATTATGTGCATATGTGAGAGCAATAAAAGTACACTATAGGTATAATTGTATTGCTGAATTATGGCTCTAAATCAGACCTGGGAAAACTACAACCCCACGGGTCACAGAACAGCCGAAGAGCAAGAAACAGTGCAGGACCCGGATTGGAGCAACCTGGTACATAATGTCAGGATGGGACAACATTATGTGCATCCTTAGGGTGGAAAAACAGTTGAACACAATGGTGAAACAGGGAAATGTCAACTCCCTCTTCCACCATTCAACTTGGATGTCTGAGACTCCACGTAATATGGGTGATGAGGTCACTAGATTGCACTTGCTCAGTGACGCCTCAGTCTGCACACAGCAAATACAAGAGAAGTGCAATGTGCGATCGGAGCAGGGTGAGTGGTGTTTGTTCTCTTTTATTGCCAGGTACTTGTTATATTATAGTTTGTGGGTGGCTTTGGAGACCATCATAATGTGTTGAGAATTGTGGAGATGGAGACTGTGGGCCCATCATACTAAATGAGGAGCTGTTAGGCGACCATGCTATGGAGGGCTATAGGACCATTATATTCTGTAAGGAGTTGAGGGACTATCACACTGTGTGGGCAAATTTGGAGCAATCATACTGTATAGCACCTAATTAGCAAATTTGGACTATTTTCTCGGACGGAGAGAAACTGGTCTTGTGCACCTACCTTTAAAAAAATGGTCCGATTATTAGTTGGATCAGTTTTTCTCAGAGGCAGAGAGAAATAAAATGTTTTTTCCACATTTTCAATTATGTCTGTTAGTGAAAAGAGGAGTGCACTCAGATGTCATCTGAGTGCGGTCCAATTTTTTTTAAGGACCCATAGACTTTAATGGTTGTCAGAGGGTAACAAATTGGTCAGTGCAAAAAAAATTGTTCATCTGTACTGCCCCATTAATTGACATTGGTCCAAGTGTCATGCTTTTTTTTCAATGGATAGCACCATTGGTGTAACTAGAGCCCAAATTTGGACCTGGGCCCCCCCTTCTCCCACGCGCCCACATTGGTCAGATGTATGGGCCCCATGTAACATTCTAAATCCTATAAAGACTGACAAACTGACCCCTCTCCCCTTCATTAAGTATTATTGTCCCTCATCCTGCTATATATGGTCCTCCTCCTGAAATATGCCCTTATCCTGGTATATATGGTCCTCCATTATAGCATAATGCAGCCTCACAGATCTCCATATACTATAATGCAGCCTCACAGCCATCCATATAGCATAATGCAGCCTCACAGCCCTCTATATAGTATAATGAACCCTCACAGCTCTCCATATAGTATAATGCAGCTCACAGCCCTCCATATAGTATAATGCAGCCTCACAGCCCTCCATATACTATAATCTGCCTCACAGCTCTCTATACAGTATAATGCAGTTCACAGCTCTGCATATAGTATAATGCAGCCTCACAGCCCTCCAAATAGTATAATCAGCCTCACAGCCCCCATATAGTATAATGCAGCTCAAAGTCCTCCATATAGTACAGTGTTGGCCAAAAGTATTTACACCCCTGCAATTCTGTCAGATAATACTCAGTTTCTTCCTGAAAATGATTGCAATCACAAATTCTTTGGTATTATTATCTTTATTTAATTTGTCTTCAATGAAAAAAACACAAAAAGAATTGTCCTAAAGCCAAATTGGATATAATTCCACACCAAACATAAAAAGGGGGTGGACAAAAGTATTGGCACTGGTAGAAAAATCATGTGATGCTTCTCTAATTTGTGTAATTAACAGCACATGTAACTTACCTGTGGCACCTAACAGGTGTTGGCAATAACTAAATCACACTTGCAGCCAGTTGACATGGATTAAAGTTGACTCAACCTCTGTCCTGTGTCCTTGTGTGTACCACATTGAGCATGGAGAAAAAAAAGAGACCAAAGAACTGTCTGAGGACTTGAGAAACCAAATTGTGAGGAAGCATGAGCAATCTCTAGGCTACAAGTCCATCTCCAAAGACCTGAATGTTCCTGTGTCTACCGTGCGCAGTGTCATCAAGAAGTTTAAAGCCCGTGGCTAACTTCCCTAGATGTGGACAGAAAAGAAAAATTGACAAGAGATTTCAACGCAAGATTGTGCGGATGGTGGCTAAAGAACCTCGACTAACATCCAAACAAGTTCAAGCTGCCCTGCAGTCTGAGGGTTCAACAGTGTCAACCCATACTATCCGTCGGCGTCTGAATGAAAAGGGACTGTATAGTAGGAGACCCAGGAAGACCCCACTTCTTACCCCGAGACATAAAAAAGCCAGGTAGATTTGCCAAAACTTACCTGAGAAAGCCTAAAATATTTTGGAAGAAAGTTCTCTCTTTTTGGGCAAAAGCATCAACATAGAGTTTACAGGAGAAAAAAAGAGGCATTCAAAGAAAAGAACATGGTCCCTACAGTCAAACATGGCGGAGGTTCCCTGATGTTTTGGGGTTACTTTGCTGCCTCTGGCACTGGACTGCTTGACTGTGTGTATGGCATTATGAAGTCTGAAGACTACCAACAAATTTTGCAGCATAATGTAGGGCCCAGTGTGAGAAAGCTGGGTCTCCCTCAGAGATCATGGGTCTTCCAGCAGGACAATGACCCAAAACACAATTCAAAAAGCACTACAAAATGATTTGAGAGAAAGCACTAGAGACTTCTAAGGTGGCCAGCAATGAGTCTAGACCTGAATCCCATAGAACACCTGTGGAGAGATCTAAAAATGGCAGTTTGGAGAAGGCACCCTTCAAATATTAGGGACCTGGAGCAGTTTGCCAAAGAAGAATGGTGTAACATTCCAGCAGAGCATTGTAAGAAACTCATTGATGGTTACCGGAAGCGGTTGATCGCAGTTATTTTAGCTAAAGGTTGTGCAACCAAGTATTAGGCTGAGGGTGCCAATACTTTTGTCCAGCCCATTTTTGGAGTTTTGTGTGAAATTATCAATGTTTTGCTTTTTGCTTCATTCTCTATTGTGTTTTTTTCATTTAAGACAAATTAAATGAAGATAATAATACCAAAGAATTTGTGATTGCAACCATTTTCAGGAAGAAACTGAGTATTATCTGACAGAATTGCAGAGGTGTCAATACTTTTGGCCAACACTGTATAATGCAGCCTCACAGCCCTCCATATAGTTAAATGAAGCCTCATAGCCGTCCATATAGTAAAATGCAGCCTCATATCCTTCCATATAGAATAATGCAGCTTCATGGTCATCCATATAATATCATGCAGCCTCAGAACCCTTCATTTAATATAATGCAGACTCATAGCCCTCTAGATAATAGAATACCGCCTCATAGCCCTCCATATAATATAATGCAGCCTCATAGCCCCACAGATAATATAATGCAGCGTCACAACCCTCCAAATAATATAATGCAGTGTTACAGCCCTTCATATAATATAATGCAGCATCACATCTCTCCAAATAATATAATGCAGTGTCACAACCCTCTAGATAATATAATACAGCATCACAGCCCTTCATATCATATAATGCAGCATCACAGCCCTTCATATAGTATAATGCAATAATGCAGCCTCATAGCTCTCCATATAGCATACATCCTCCCCACACAGACACACTGCCCCATGTACAACCTGCCCCACTCACCCAGTCACATTGCTTCTGTATAGCCCTCCCCCGCACACACAGGCACACTGCCCACTGTACAGCCCCCCCCACACCCAGTCACACTGCCCTCTGTACAGCCCCCCCACACACCCAGTCACACTGCCCCCTGGACACCCCCACACTGACACAGACACACTGCCCATTGTACAGCCCCGAAACACACACACAGACACACACCCAGACACACTGCCCACACTACAACCTCCCCACATCCAGTCACACTGGCACCTGTACAGCCCTCCCCCCCACACACACTCCCCCTCCCCTCTTTCTCTCTCTCTCTCTCTCTCTCTCTCTCCAGAAGCTGTGAGAGGCTCTTCTGCTCCTGAATGGAGCTCACACTCACAGCTCCCACTGGCAGCTGCGTCCCTACTGTGATGAGGTCACATGACCTATTCACAGTGCAGCACGCAGTGGCCGTGGGAATTTTAAAGTTATAGTGCCTGCCAGTCCTCCGGTGGCCGTGATTAGCCACCTGGGGACAAGTCAGGCAGACCGCAACGCAGTGTCATGGACAGGGCCGGCTCCAGGTTTATGTGGGCCCCGGGGGCGAAAGAGTCTCAGTGGACCTCCGGTTACATATATATATATATTTTTAAATAGCAGAAAAATAGACAGTGGCACTCACCATGATGATCTTTATCACTTTATTGCGGTATCCAAGAACACATTCCGGAAAAACAAACGGTGGGGGAGGGAGGTGCGGGAGCGAGGACGACGGCAACCGTTTCGCAGCTCAGTGGCCGCTTCTACGGGTCCTGACATGGCATCTGACATCAGACCCGGTAATTAAGTAGCCGGTCAGCTGATTCGTCAGAGCCTTCACCTGATACTTGTGAACACATAAATATGTACAAAAAGGACTTCAACAAGGATTAGATATATAATACAATTAAAAGACTATCCTGTTATAATATTGCTTTACAAAAACAGATAGTGTATAAATATATATATATATATATATATATATATATATATATATATAATTTTATATAGAATCGCAATATAATGCAATACAGACACTGAATTCAAGATCATTAGTCTAAAAGCATAAAGCTTCTAATAGAGATGCAGGTTAGAGCAAAGCTGTTATATTCAAAGCCTTCTCTCTACAGAATTATTAGATGTACAGGAAAGGAGACTACTTATTAGTAGTTTTTCCGGAATGTGTTCTTGGATACCGCAATAAAGTGATAAAGATCATCATGGTGAGTGCCACTGTCTATTTTTCTGCTATTTAAACTTGGTCACTTACATATAGTGTGCACCTCCATTCGATCTATACCTTCGGTCAGAGAGGATCGCTCTGGATCTCACCGGTTGCATACCACGGATAGTGCCCAGTTTTCTTTTCTTTTCTGAGACTAATATATATATATATATATATACAGTATACATATATACAGTATACATATATATGCTGTGAACCATAATACATATATACACAATACCCACAAATATAATCCCTCACTGAGCCTGTCTTCACCTGTGCGCTGTGTCTCCCCGCCCTGTGCCTGTCTCCCCCTGAACGCAGACATACTCTGCAGAGCAATGGACATACTCTGCAGAGCACCGGACACACTCTGCAGTGCACCGGACACACTCTTCAGAGCACCGGACATCATCTGCAAAGCACTGGACACACACAGCAGAGCACCGGACACACTCTGTAGAGCACCGGACACATTGCAGAGCACTGTACATACTGTGCAGAGCACTGGACACACTGCAGAGCACTGGACACACAGCAGAGCACTGGACATACTTCAGAAAACTGGACACTGCAGAGCACTGGACACTCTGCAGAGCAATGTACACTCTGCAGAGCACTAGACACAGCAGAGCAGTGCACATGCTGCAGAGCACTGGACACAGCAGAGCACTGTACATACTTTGCAGAGCACTGGTGTCCCCTCTGCTGTGGGCCCCTGGGCACTGTGTATTTGTTCCTGCTCCCTCAAAACCTGTGTGGCAGACGTGATATCACAATGCTCGTCTGCACTGAGCCAGAAGCTGATCTATATGATCTCCTGCACCTCCAGCACTTCCTGCAGGAGACCATAGAGTTCTGCTTCCTCCCGGCTCAGTGCAGACGGGCATTGTGATACTACTTCTGCCACACAGGTTAGGAGGGAGAGAGGGGGTGCTGCAGCACACAGGGAGCTCCAGGGGGCCCACTGTCAGGAGCACATACACAGCGCCCAGGGGCCCACAGCCATCGCAGGATACAGGGCAGAGGATGCTGTTCTGTGGCAGATGGCGTTCCCCCCCCCCCCAAGCACTTCAGGGCCCCGTCACTTGGGTGCGCCGGGTGTTGCCGCCTCCTCAGGGACGCACATCCATGTATGCCGCAGGGGTCGCAGGGGTCAGCAGTACCTCCAGGCCCGGTCTCACTTGCGACCCCTGTGACCGCAGTTGTTACGCCACTGGATAGCACTTGGACTGAAAATATGATTGTGTACTCAATTCCTAAGGATGCCAAAGTAACCTGTTAGCAAATCATTCTCTATTATATTTTTTTCTTTATCAATATAAATGTTATTACAATCACATTTCAACTCAAGCAATAAATTGCTAATAATAACTGCATGTATAAACTCTTAATAAGAAAGAAATATCTGTATGGTAAAGTAGCTGGAGATTATAGTAGTTAGGCTAACTACAGTACTTTACTATATTGTGGTTGTTTTCTTTTAGATTACACACTAACAAAGAAGACAAAACATGCTTCATACTTTAACACAGGGGGGTCCTTGGTAGCTAGTTTGCAGCTGTTGGCCTATTGTTCCTGATGGGTAAAGAAACAACTGAGTGAGAGAGGGTTGTGCTCAATAGTTTCCATAATTGGCACCCTACATTGTAAATACAAATTGCGTCTAACCCACTTCCCTAATGAATACCATATTACCAAAGTGATAGGCTACTATCCATGAGCAAAAACATAAATTCTCCCTCATGTCTGTAGCTCACAATATATTGCTTTAGGGTACGGACACACTGGCGATAAAGTCGGACAACTGCAATGTGACTTTTTCTCGCATTGCAGTCGGACCAATTTTATTCAATGTCCGAGAGCACATTTGCAAATGTGTCGGGCGTTTTTTTTCGCATCCGATTGACGGACGAGAAACCAATCACAACATGCTGCAACAGTATACGATTCACAAGCGAGACTCACCAATGCAAGTCTATGGGTCTGACAACATCACGGTCTGCACACGGACAGCACATGGACCATCTGAGAGGCATCTGTTATTGACTGATACAATATCATTCTGCAGCTGAGAACACTGTAAAATGTTCCTATAAATGATTATACAATAAATAGCTGCTGAGGAAAAAAACAGATTGCACATGGACAGCACACGGATGTGATCTGAGAGAAACGTCGGACAGTCGCATGGCAGTTGGATGCAAAATGGACCAAAAAAAGGACGTCACTTGTAAGACTCTCGGGAGCGGCAATCGGAGCACATTTTTCTCGCCAGTGTGTTTCCACCCATAGTCGTGAGATAGATGGACAGATAGATAGACAGACAGACAGACAGACAGATAGATAGATAGATAGATAGATAGAATTTTCTAAGTAAATATGTTCCAATGGAGCTATTAGCATGAATATCTTATCAGATGTTGGTAACAACCAATCAAATCCACTATGGCAAAGAAATCAAACCATGGATGGCCTCCTACTTTGCAGGACGTCACATGAAGGGACGGGAGCTGCCTTGCGTGCCCGCCCACTGATAGATAACATCACGCCCTTCATGTGACGTCCTGCAAAGTAAGAGGGAGGGCTAGAGAAGCCAGTCATGCTGCTGGAGACACAGCCCTCTAGTAACTGACCCAGAAGGAGACGCCCAGAAGTACACAGGCATGTAATTTTATAAAGTGTATATTTCGGTTTACATTTATCAATATTCTTAAGAAAAACATAGGTGGAACGGTGTAGGTAGGGTGCAGGGACATGTATTAACAGCTTATAGTCGTCATCTGAGGTGGTTGGTTCCCTTTAAATTGTGTCTAATAAAGGGAAACTAGTCACAGAAAGACAATAGAAGTGGACGTTCTATGGCCACAGCCCACACTGATGACAGATTCATTGTGAATAATGCCCTGTGGAACCAGATGATGCATGCCATACAACTCCAGACACATTTCAGGGAGATGAGAGGCACCCAGGTGTCATGTGAGACCATTCAAGACCATTTAAATCAGCGTGGTCTCACATGACCTTCAAAACTTAAGGGATCAGCTGAGTCGTCATGTAGAGGCTCATAACTCTGTACCCCAGAACCTCATTGACCAGAATGCCGCTTTTCAAAGAGAGTGGGATGCCATGCTTCATCAGACGCTAACTCAACTTGTGAACAGCACGAGACATCATTGTCAAGCTGTAACTGATGCTCAAGGCCACATGACAAATTATTGAGATGTTGAAATTTTAATGGGGAGTACATCCATCACTCTGGCTTTTGTTTCAATAAATTGTATGAGATGAAATCATCACTATTTATTTTTTGCATTGGAGCCATCTACTGAGTACATCTTGGATTATCATATTATAAAGAAATTGTTTTGTTGATATTTGGCGGGTGTGCATTTGGTGGGTGTGCTATGGAGGATGTGAGATGCCTTTTTAATATATTTATGTTTTCATTTAGTTTAGTTCAATACAAGTGTTCATAAATACATTTAAAAAAAAACACAACTCTCCTGTGCCTCAAGCCTTCTAGCTTGACTGGGGGCAGTGCACTTCTGATGGGGGTGGTGCACTCTTGATGAGTGACAGTCTAGGTTGGCTGCGGATGGGCAACTGGCCCAAGCTCTGCACTGTCCAACACACATTTTGAAAGCCGAGGAAAAATTCTTTGCAAATCTGAAGACTATGAACTTACCCTAAGGCTACCTGCATGGATGGTCAGTTTTTCACAAATATGTAGCAAATCTGCTTCAAAATCTCCATGTGGTACAAGTGGATTTTGACACAAATCTGCTGATTTCCCCCAGTACATATGCATTTCACACACTTATTGTGCAGGTTACATTCCAAATCAATTCCAGAAAGGATGACTTGTATATTAAAAGGGTTGGCCACTACCCAGACAACCCCTTCTCAATTTCCTACAGTAAAATTATAACTCCTATACTCACCTCCAGGACCGGCGCTGTTCCAGTGGTGTTGGCACTGGCTCTCCGGGTGATAATGTGACACTGTTATGTGGCTAATCAGCACTGGCTTCATTTCCCTATGAATGTAATTGACACCCAGAGGAGGTGAGACAGCGAGCACACCTCTTGCTTCCTCCAGCTGTCTGATTTGTCTGAAGAAGAGGAGAGTGAATACAGCACTGATCGAGGACATGGACAACATGACATAAAGCCACGGCACCGTCCCCACAGGTGTATAAGTATTTTACTGGGGGATAAAATAGAGATTGAGGAGGGGGTTGTCCAAATAGTGGACAACCTCTTTAAGGGTACAGTGACTGGTAATCTTTTGAGGCTGCCCAATGATACAACTAGAGTATCATCAGCAGAGAATTAAGTGACTTGAGGTTTTCCAATGATTTCCCACATCCTGTCAATTTTTGCTACTAATTTCCAGTCAGAAATTTTAGAAGGTTCTTGGCATTGAAAGAAAAAGAGAAAGCTGGAAGCCACGTTTGGCAGAATTGATCTATCACTGATGTTGTGCAGCTGGTGTCTGGTGGAAATGGGTGATTAGACCTGGCAGAGATACTGAAGCACTAGTGGTGTGCAGCTGGGTCTGGGTGTACAAGTCCTGGGGACTATATGGATATTCTGCCTTGATGCAAAAAATGAAAAGGAAAGTGCAATCTGGTGTCAACAGGCAAACAAGACACAATTCACACACAGCTCTGGAGAGTGTAAGGAGGCTTTTCTGCTCCACTCTTATGTGAGCTTGCAGGCACAGAATCTTTGATCACACCAATAAGCTAGTGCTACACAATAAGAATCTATATTTCTAGTAAGTTACATGTCTTCTGTATGTTTCTGCGGGTGTCATCTATTGACGTCAATTTATTTGTATCAATTCTCAACATCCATTTTTACTTATGCCATTTTTTCAATAATTTTTTCAATAATTAATGAAATCAATGCGAGACAGATGCACCTACTATCCAACTTTATGCCACTGATGACATTCTATGGAAATGATTGCAACGGCCAATCCCAAACCACATCTGTCCTGCTACAGCTTGCATGGTGACATCTCCCTTCCACAGTAAACACTAACCAAGTCGTGGCATGCATTGGATCCAGTGTCAGATGTGACTATAGCGTTATTATTTTTTAACATTTCAAGCCATCGAGAACATTTTTATTTTGCCCAGACAACCCCAATAAAGTGAATATGTGAGCAGGTTTTTGCTACGCAATCTGAGAACACCATGATGAAGGGACAGAGTATGCCCCGGTATGCAGTGCAACACAAAGGGGATAATCAAGGAAAATGTGAAGAAAAATCCTGGGCATAGGGAGGAGGTAAAAGGGGTCACCACCTAACACTAACCTGTGACTGATCCCTGAGCTTCCTAACAGCCCTAGATAGGTCCTTCTCCCATGCTCCATCACGTACGTAAACTCCCGCTGACCCTGAAATTACACTGGTAGGTGAGTAGGTCAGCGAGACACTAGTCTCACTATTACAATAAAAACAACACGAGGAAGGTAACACATTGGTGGGGAAAGACACAACAAAATCACACCTTGGTGTCTTCAGCAGGGAACATTACAGCTGCAACAGAAACAGCACCTTATCTTCTCCAGAGCCTGGCTCATTTAAAGTGGTCAGTATAGAACTATCACCAGCATGGAGTAAAGCCAGGAATGGGTAAATACAGTGCTGTGCAAATTAAGTGGGACAAAGCAAGACTTTATTTTATTTTTTTTTTTGCATTAGTTTTACTATTTCTGATAAGTGTTGTATCAGTTCTTGGTGTCGTTTTCCTTTTTCTTCCACATTTCCCTTTTTGTTTTGGGAAAGCTATCCAGTTTCATTGTGTGTGTGGATTATCCTTGAAACGGTAGATTTTCCAATATCAACGGTGGAAGCGATTTCTCTTAGGGTACCTTTACACACACCAACTTCTGTGACCAACTTCTGAACAGATCTCTGGTTGCAGTGAAATCATGGACACATTGTTACATTTGTACACAGTCACAAATGGAACAATGTGTCCATGATTTCACTGCAACCAGAGATCTGTTCAGAAGTTGGTCACAGAAGTTGGTGTGTGTAAAGCGGCCCTTACAGTCAGACTTGTATGTTCATTAAGAGTAATAATTCTAGACCTCTTCCGTGGAGTAACATCCATTTTTACAAGCATGAATCACTGAGAGAAAAAGTACACTAATCCACTCCCCACCGAAACAAGCTCTCAACTGAAGCTGAGGGGGCAGCTAGCTGTTATTTTCTGGCTAAAACCAGTCAAATCACATTTTGTTACTCAAGGTTGTACACTCACACCTGTTCAAAGCAGGTAAAAATGGTTTGAAACACTGACTAGTAACCCCAACGCACGATTTTACTTAAAAAATGCTTTGTCCCAATTAATTTGCACAGCACTGTATAACAGAAGGGAATGATGACAAGATGCCACAGCTGTGATTAAAGCTATGAGTAATCTCAGCCAGAAAGGTCTTTAACTCTTTCAGCATAAAATGAAAGTAAATCTACTCCAACACAAGATGTAACCTGTGGATGCAACACACTCGTGACAGGCAGATACCCTGATTATGGTGATGTGTCACTGACTGGATTATGTTTTGCTGTTTCAATACAGTTAGTACTTTATCAGCAGGAGATCATCACTACAGGAGAAGCAGCCTTATGCATTGTAATCCAAACACCCCCCCAGCAGTAATCAGCAAATTTCTAAATATACAGTGTGCACAGAAAGCTGCCAATCAGTGGTGTGGGTGGATTATACAGTGCTCAGCATTCTGAGCTCTGTTAGATCTGCAGCAGAGAAAACTGTGATTCTATCACAACTATTTGGTACAGCCAGTAAATTAAGTGATACATTGCTGGAATCAGGGTCCAATCCCTACATCTTGCTACAAAATGCTTATCTCGATGACTAATGCTGTTCTTCTGCTCTAAGTCCCCTGGAGATCACATGACATTGTTTATGCCATGTGAACACTAAAGTCTATCAACAGCCACTGATTGGCTTCAGCCTTCATAACTCCATAAGATGGTAACGTTCTGTCTAACAGAACTATGAGCAATGCAGCCAAGCAGAAGCTGCTGATAGGCATTAGTGTTCATATGACATAAGCAATGTCATGTGTTCTCCAGGCGACTCGGAACAGAGGAGCAGCATCGGTCAGGAGGTAAGTATGATTTGTTCCTATTGTTATGTAGCACCCTGGAGACATTTAAGAGGGAATGTCTAATCACATATCTGGGTATATATGTGTGAATATATGTATAGTGGGTATGGAACGTATTCAGACCCCTTCAATTTGTTCACTCTTTGCTTCATTGCAGCCATTTGGTAAATTCAAGAAAGTTCATTTTTTTCTCATTAATGTACACTCTACACCACATCTTGGCTGAAAAAAAACAGAAATGCAGACTTTTTTGTAAATTTATTAAAAAAGAAAAACTGAAATATCACATGGTCTTAAGTATTCAGACCCTTTGCTCAGACACTCATATTTAAGTCATATGCTGTCCATTCCTTGTGATCCTCCTTGAGATGGTTCTACTCCTTCATTGGAGTCTAGCTGTCCAGCTGTGTTAATTAAACTGATAGGACTTGATTTGGAAAGGCACATCTTTCTATATAAGACCTCACAGCTCACAGTGCATGTCAGACCAAATGAGAGTCATAAGGTCAAAGGAACGGCCCAAGGAGCTCAGAGACAGAATTGTGGCAAGGCACAGATCTGGCGAAGGTTACAAAATAATTTCTGCAGTACTCAAGGTTCCTAAAAGCACAGTGGCCTCCATAATCCTTAAATGGAAGACGTTTAGGACCAGCAGAAGTCTTCCTAGACCTGGCCGTCCAGCCAATCTGAGCAATCGTGGGAGAAGAGCCTTGGTGAGAGAGGTAAAGAAGAACCCCAAGATCACTGTGGCTAAGCTCAAGAGATGCAGTAGGGAGATGGGAGAAAGTTACACAAGGTTAACTATCACTGCAGCGTGTTTTGGACCGGTGTTTGTCTCGTGGGTTTGGTTGCTTTACTCTTCCCCTGTTGCATGTATTCGGGTAAATGGAGAGAGATCAGAGACATTTCAGCTCACTAGAGAAACACGTCAGGGGTTCCCTCTTTCTCCATTATTGTTTGCCATTGCAATTGAACCACTTGCAGCTCATATTCGTGGGAATGGGATGGTGAAAAGTTTTAAATTTGGCTCCGTGGAGAAGGTTGCACTCTATGTAGACAATGTACTTCATTTTCTGCAGGATCCCGGAGAGATTCTATGTCAGGCAGTGAGGGTAGTTGAAAGATTTGGGAGAATGTCGGGACTTAAAATTAATTGGGAGAAGTCTCACATTATGATGGTGGATGGAGATCGACCAGATAAGCTAGAGCAGTGCGGATCTAATAGGCTTAAGATGGTAGATATATTAAAATATTTGGGTATACAGGTGCTCGCACTGATGTTTAGGTTGAAGGAAAGGCTCAAACTTGGTGCAAACTGCGTCTCTCGGTGGTGGGTAGGATGAACCTGGTCAAAATGGTGCTCATGCCCAAGCTCCTTTATGTACTGCACAATTCGCCCGTGTGGCTCTCATGGGAAATATTCCAGAGGCTTAGTTCCATTTTTCGGGACTTAGTCTGCGGGAAACGGCAACCCAGAATAAAATTGGAAATCCTACAGAGGTCAAAGGAGGAGGGGGGGCTTGCTCTCCCTAATCCTTGGCATCTCGGTCTCAGCACTTTTGTGGATGGGTGGAAAGGATGGATCAGAACTTGGTGCAGACCCTATTGTAACAAGTTGTACAGAGAATACCGCTAGTGCAAGGATTAGAAGCTGGGATATTTGGTAAATTGGGTAAGAAATTTCCCACATTATACCTGGTGCACAGGGTATGGGCTAAAATCTAAAACTTAGAGAGGTAAACGGGTTGACAATCTATACTCCCATATGGAGAATTAGATGCTAGTGGAATTTGGTAAATTGGGCGACCAGAGTGAATGGAGAAGGAAAGGGATATGTTATATGTCACAGTTACTGGTAAATAATAACCTGAAGACTTTTGAATCCCAGAGTCCGCGGCTTCGTCTATCCTACAGGTCCCCAAGAGACCTGCCATTGACGCTCACCGCCAAGGTCATTTGTGGAACTTTCGCATCAAAGGAGAATTTTAATTGTATTGCTGCAAAACAACGGATACAAAGTATTTTTCTCAGAAATTTATTGAAAAAAAAACATGAAAAACCTTCTTGGAGAAGGAGAGGGATATGATATATGTCACAGTTACTGGTAAGTAATAACCTGAAGACTTTTGAATCCCTGCAGGAAGAATTCGAGTTGTTAGAGGTAGATAGATTTAGGTATATGAGAGTTCAACATGCATACGGATTACAAAAGAGAAGGGGCAATCAGGAGCTATACAAAGATGTAGTATTAGATTACATTTGTGGAGAGGGAGGCACGAAGGGAGTCATCTCAACTACACACACACTTTTTTGTTGGGACTATGGATAGGTGGGAAGTACACATTTGGGTGATTGATGATGAAGTCTGGGAGACTATATTGGAGTATATCCTGAGGCTGTCTCTAAGTGAGCTGGGTAGGTTGTCTCAACAGTACACTATACATAGGGTATATAGGTCTCCTGTATTTTTGCACAGGGTTGGGGTGCAAGATACTTCCGAGTACCCGAGGTGTATGAATGCCGATGCTGGAATTTTGCACATGTGTGGGTTTGTCCGAGATTGCAAGCTTTATCTTTGGTTGTGCTGAGTTTGATTGAAGGTAGATATGACTGTGATGTCCCTAGATCTCCCCTGGTGTGTGTGCTTGGATATGTAGAGGAGATTAATATAGCCAATACACAAAAACTGGCAATAGTTAGGCTATTATAAATAGCTAGAAAAGTGATTGCTCAATGTTGGATCAGGACCAAGCCCCCTTCTAGGAAAGAATATATTCAACAAGTGGATTATATAATACGTATGGAAGACAGCATATACCAGAAAAGGAACAAGATCGGGGTATTCGATAAAATCTGGACGGCATGGCTGCCGGGAGGTAGTAGGCCTAGGTGAGATGGGAATGCATAGTATCCGGACCTGACAGCAGGACTACAGTTGAAGGTATACAATTATGATGCGTTTTCTGAATACATGGAACAACATTGGTGGGGGATATGTTACAAAGGTCATATGTGTTGTAACAGCTGTTTATGAACGGGGGTGGGATTGGGGGGGCGGGTGAAGGGGTTGGGGTTATTTTGTTAATGGTATGTATTAATCTGTGTGAAAAAATGAATAAAAACTATCTGATTTAAAAAAAAAACCTATCACTGCAGTCCTCCACCTAGTTGGGGTTTTATGGCAGAGCGGCCTCTCCTCAGTGCATATGAAAGCCTGCATAGAGTTTTCAAAAAAACACATGAAGGACTCCCAGACTATGAGAAATAAGATTCTCTGGTCTGAGGAGACAAAGATAGAACTTTTTGGTGATAAGTCTAACCGGTACATGTGAAGAAAACCAGGCACTGCTCATCACCTGCCCAATACAATCCCAACAGTGAAACACGGTGGTGGCAGCATCATGCTATGGGGGTGTTATTCAGCTGCAAGAACAGGACGACTGGTTGCAATTGAAGGAAACATGAATGCGGCTATGTACAGAGATATCCTACATGAAAACCTCTTCCAGAGTACTCTGGACCTCACACTTGGCCAAAGGTTCACCTTTCAACAAGACAATGACCATAAGCAAACAGCTAAAATAACAAAGGAGTGGCTTCAGAACAACTCTATGACCATTCTTGACTGGCCCAGACAGAGCCCTGACCTAAACCCAATTGAGATTGAGCATCTCTGGAGAGACCTGAAAATGGCTGTCCACTAACGTTCACCATCCAACCTGACAGAACTGGAGAGGATCTGCCAGGAAGAATGGCAGAGGATCCCCATATCCAGGTGTGAAAAACTTGTTGCATCATTCCCAAGGAGACTTAGGGCCCCTTTACACGCTGAGACTTTCCAGCGATCTCACCAGCGATCTGACCTGACCGGGATCGCTAGAAAGTCTCTATGCAGTCGCTGGTGAGTTGTCAAACAGGCAAACTCAACAGCGACCAGTCAGCAGCGAGATCGCTGGTAATCAGGGTAAATATGGGGTTGCTAAGCAGCACACTTTGCTTAGTTACCCGTTGATTACCCTGGTTACCAGCGTCCTCCCGCTTACAGGCTGGGCTAAGCGGGAGGACGCTGGTAACCAGGGTAAACAATGGGTAATTAAGAAGAGCGCGCTGCTTAGCTACCTGATATTTGCCCTGGTTACCAGTGCGCAGCATCTAATGTGCAGCGCTGGGCATTGGTTGGGAGGTGGCTGGTCTCTCACTGTCAAAAGCAGTGATGCGTACTGACCAGCGGGAGACCAAGGACCAAAAAATGGTCCTGAACGATTTGTAGCGATCAGCGACCTCACAGCAGGGGCCAGGTCCCTGATGCGTGTCACACACTGTAACATCGCTGGAGAGGTCGCTGTTACGTCACAAAACCTGTGAAAGTTTCAGCGATATCGCTAGCAATGTTGCAGTGTCTGAAGTACCCTTTATGGCTGTACTAGCTCAAAAGGGTGCATCTACTCAATACTGAGCAAGGTATCACTCTAGATGGGGTGGAGAGTGTACATTAATGAGAAAAAAAGTGAAATCTTTCACTCTTTGTTGTTTAATTGCAGCCATTTGGTATATTTAAAAAAGTTCACTTTTTTTCTCATTAATGTAATATATATATCTACACACACATTTGGTATTGCCTTATGTCATCAGTTGACTTGTTTCTACTTTTCACTGTATAATCGCTCAATTCCTTGAAATATAAAAATATGATGGAAAAATAAAATGGTTATCACTCTTGAAATGCAGTGACATAAAAGTTTTCTTCCTATGAAATATTGTACAAAAGTAGTGAAACACAAAAAATATACATATTTGTTATCATACTGATGCAAAGAAGTAAAGGTAATACTGTTCATAATGAACGGTAAATGACACAAATATTGTGTAATAATCCAGAACATTGCAGAATTGCTATTGTCTCTATTCCAATATGAAACACAAAGATTAATCAATTATGCTGTATTTATCCCTACATGGTGCCATTTAAAAATACAACTCATGATGCAAAAGAATTCCTCATACAGCCTGACTGATATCAAAATAGAAAAATTGGTGTTTTTTTTAATCTACAAAGAGGTTTAATTTATTCATCTTTTCTCTGAATACTTTTTATTTGTATACATTTTATTAAATGTTAATCTAAATCAAACATTATCTGCTATGCTGTCTGTAGGATAGGAGGTATCTTGCTGATCGTTGGGGGTATGAGGGCATGTGCTGGGACCACCAGCCCTCCTACAACAATGTACAGCCCCATTGTGAATGGAATGGAGGTGAATGTGCTCGGCTTCTGCTCCATGAATTGTCTATGGGACTGGTGGAAATGACTGAGGGATGTACTCAGCTTTCAAAACCCCAGTGGTAGAGAATAACTTACAAAGCTGGTACAGACCACCCGAGTGTCCAACACTGGATCTGCGTGGGGCAGTGTAAGGGGAATATGCCAACATTTTTTATTTCAAGTGCATCAATGCCTTAAAGCTTTTTTTCTATATTGGAAAACCCACTTAACCTTCATTTTAAAACACTGGTCAACAGCATTTTTGGTGCCAAAGATATTTCATTGAATTTAGGGTAACTTTGGGGTGCTGATTCTGAATATGTCATCAGTTTTGCCAGATTGGCTCAAGTTTTTGAGATTTTTCGTAAAATGTGTAAAAAAAAAGACGTTTTTTGCTACACGCGCATTAACTTTATTGATATTGTCATGAATACAATAAATTTAACAAAGTAAATGTTGATTTTAGTTTATTTTAACTAGTTTTAGAAAGTAATCTTCAAAAATGAACAAGACATGAAAGATAGACATTTAATCGCTGGAAAAGCGCTTTTTATATGATTTCCTTCTATGTGAGCTATTGGGGCAGTCACGCTGTAGATTCCAGCAGTAATCAGCCATCATATGTCTGTCCCATCTGCCTTAGTACCTTTCCTCCATCATCATAATATCCTGATGAAATCTCTCCCCTTGTTCTTCGCTAAAATCTCCAAGGTTTTCTGGAAATCTGTCCAAGTGACTGTGAAGATAATGCAATTTAATGCTCATGTGTACACCCAGATTTCTAAATCTCAATAGCATGTTTTGTACCAGTTCTTCAAAATTGTCTGCCTTTTGATTTCCCAAGAAGTTCTTCACTACCAACACAAAACTACACCATGCAGCAGCTTCAATGTCATTCATTTCCTTAGGAAAATTTGAATCTTTAATGAGTTTCCGAATTTGAGGACCATCAAAGATTCCTGCCTTCAGTTTTTCGCTACTAAGACCAGGGAAAGATCTGCAGATGTACATGAAGCAATTACCATCTTTGTCTAATGCCTTGACGAACTGCTTCATTAATCCTAACTTTATGTGAAGTGGTGGTAGAATGATTTTTTCCCTGTCCACCAAAGGTTCGTTCACTATGTTTGATGCTCCTACTGTCAAGGTGTCCCTTGGAGGCCAATTCAGTTTCTCCCAGTGCTGATGTTTTGCTTTACTATCCCACATGCAGATGAAGCAAGGATACTTTGTGTATCCACTTTGCTGTCCAAGTAAAAAGTTGACCATTTTTAAATCAACACATATCAGCCACGAATGTTCATGGTAGCACAGTTTCTCCAAGACCATTTTGACATTTTGGTATTGTTCTGCAAGTTTAGTTGAGTGAGCTACTGGAAGAGATGCACACTGATTGCCATTGTTCAACAAAACACATTTCAAACTCCTTTTAGAACTATCTATGAAAAGCCTCCAGTCTACAGGACGATATACTTGTAAACCCAAAGGCAGCATCAGGCCAGGAATATCCTTACAATATACAAGTAGGTCATCTTCACAGAAAAATGGAAGAAGTGCTTCTTCTCTGGTCCTGTAAGATGTAATTTTAGTTCCAGGCGTCAGACAATTTTTTTCACTTAGCCTTGAAGCTAAAAGTTCGGATGCACTTTTTGAGAGGTTGAGGTCTCTTATTAGATCGTTGAGCTCTCCTTGGGTAAATTGCGTAGGTGTTCTGAAACTTCCTTCATATTCTAGTTCACTTCCAGAACTAATGCTTAGCTCCATACCCTGCATTTCATAATCATCATCAGGTGGGGGAAGGTCAGGTAACATGGTAAACACAGGTACAGGCACATCTTCACAATGAGGGACAGGCCTTCTTGCAGATTCCATGTTAGGATACTCCCATTTTCGTTTCTTATGCTTATTGAATCCTTGTACTTGCACTGCACAGAAATAACAGTCATCATGATGATTTTTTTGCTCTCTCCACACCATTGGAACACCAAATTTGAAGCTTGTTCTTTGACCTTTGCTCCATTTTCGTAATAATTCGATACATGCTTTGCACACTATGTGTGGTGCCCAAAACTTGTCTTGGTCCCCAAGCATAACCCCAAAATAGGCAAAATACACTTTTTTAACGAAGTCTGTTATGTTTCTTCTATGTTTTGTCAGTGTATATTCACCACAAATGTAACAGAATGAGTCTGGATCGTTAAGACAACTTCTTCTTGATGAGTTCATGCTTTTCACTGGAAAACAGACAGCAACATAAAGTTAGTGCAAAAATCAAGCTATGAACAAACTTTTAGAACACTAATTAACACAAAACTATATTGAGAACTGCTCAGTTCAAGTACTAATCCAAAGAAATTAATGAGATGATGCGTCGCATTTACCAACAAGTGCTATAAATAAGATACCAAAAATCTCAAAAACTTGAGCCAATCTGGCAAAACTGATAGCATATTCAGAATCAGCACCCCAAAAATACCCCAAATTCATTAAAATATTTTGGGCACCAGAAAAAAAAATTTTTTTTGTTGACCTGTGAAATTGTTCAGTGCAAATATACAAGACATATATACAAGAAGGGTTTTCTCAAACCTAGATATTTTCAGTTTTAGGACACAGAATGTTTGTCCTCAGATACATTAAACATGAGCAGTCAGGAGTATTTTATGTGGATACTGGGTTATGTATTAAAATTATTTCAAAAACTAAGTAAATGGTCATACCTTTTTCAGAACCTGAATCCCCTCTTGTTTGCAGAAGATCTTCAGGATGTGGTTTACACAAACCATGGAAAGGCCCCAGATCAAATGAATCTTGCAGTAGCTGGACATTGACATCCGAACAGATGCTCATGAAACCCACAGCGAAGCCTTGGTCCTGTACAGAGAGACAATGTGGCATATAGTGTTCAGGACCATTACTATGTTAAGATTTCTGTAGTTGTATTCTGTATATGTACATTTTTATATACTTAAAAGTATGGTATATATATTATTAACACTCACTTCCTCCTTCGGCCTCACTCAATCGTCCTCCGCAGCTACTCACCAAGATGGCCACACACTGGACCTCATCTTCACCCGCCTCTGTTTCCTATGTAATCTCTCAATCTCACCTCTCCCTCTGTCTGACCACAACCTACTTATGTTCTCTTCCCTCTCCTTTCCTAATGCACAATATCCACGAATTTACACAACCTCGCAGTAGTGTCAAACACTTTGATTTACACTCAGTCACTGAGTCCCATCTCCCTCTTGCAGACATAGGTTCCTTATGTAATGTAGATGCTGCTGCCATTTTATTTAATACCAAAATAACTGCAGCTCTTGAATCATCCGCCCTGCTCACACAAACCAAAACTTGCACAATCAACAGACAAACCTGGCATACCAGTCTGACTAAAGAACTGGGGCAGGCATCCAGGGTTCCTGAGCGGAGATGAAAGAAATGCCATTCCTCCAAGCACTTCAATGCATACAAACAGTCCCTTATCACTTCCAAGTCCACACTCACAGCTGCAAAACAAACCTACTTCTCATCTCTCATATCCTCCCTGTCTTACAACACTAAACAGCTATTCAACACTTTCAATTCTCTCCTCCATCCCCAGCAACTCCTCCCTCTCCTATCATTTCAGCTGAAGACTTTGCCTCAGAAAAAGATAAAAAACATCATAGAACACTTTGGCCTACAGTCCCCACAGCTTCTTTTATAACTATGCATTAGCAGATACAGGAGTTAGAATATTCTGATTCTGCACAGAAGTGGTTGGGGCTGTGAGACAGCCTGGGAAGTCTCCAGATTCTGGATGGGGAAAGGACCATGTCCAACGTTTGCGGCTCTATTCGTGGGCAGCGGCAAACTTGAGCTGAAGACCCAGGAAAGCTTAGCATTACTTGTCACAAAACATAAAGGTTCATGGTATATTAGAAATCTGAATAAAAAATGGCCAACTACTTAATAAAATGGTCAGCACCGCGTTGTGGATAGGCTATACTCATAGATAAAGGTACAATACAAAGTAGCCAACTACCCCAGATTACCTGGGTTGATATATGCGGAATTTATGTAAACCTCTCAGAAAATGGGCATTTACACATTTAGGCATCCCTGAAATGTTTGTAACTCTGGCACTAAAGTGATCCAAAACTACCACACATCACAGGGTATTCATAGTACAAGGAATCCTGAAGGGAGCTCAGCTCACAGATTAGATTCAATGGGGCAGATTTATGATACTGCCTTAAAGAGAAACCATGTTTGTTGCAACCAGTCACAGGGCGGCTTCCATTCTGAATCTTGCTCTTGAAAAATGAAAGCTGCCCTGTTGATTGGTTACTATGGACAATAAAGACCATTTTAGACAGTTTTCTAAATCTGTCTAATCGTATAAATGTCATCCAATATGACTGGCAATGCTGGTCAGGTGCTATTATCAGACACTCTACCACTACAGCATCACGGGGGTTTTTGAACACTTCTTTCTTTGTAATGTTACATCTCGAGGCTGCTGTAAAATAAACCATAGGCTAAAAAATAGAGTAAAAATAGTGGGAACGTAGCACAAGTTCTGCCTCATTATAAGGTTAGATTAGATGTGCAGACAGAAGGAGGAAAATCCAAAACTAACAGAACTTTATTCCTCTGTGTTTTATCCTCTGAACAGAAGCGGAGGCACTGCTGCCCTGAAATATGGGGCCCAATGATCAGAGGAGGCCGATTAACCAACCCATCTACCATATGTGGAAGGAGATGTGCCAGCTTTATGCTCGGCAGAGAAAACTGGCACCAACCTTGGCTCAGACAGGCCTGTCTATGCTAACAGTGCGGGTGAGAAGCCTCCGCCTGAAATGTCTCTTCTGTCTATTCCAGTTCTGCAGGCTGGTGGCGCGGATCTATTATTTATTGTGTTACTGTTTGCAGTAAGCGATTACACTAATGGCTCATTGTCAGATACAATTATCTCTATAACAATATGCATAGCACATATGGGAAGTCACACGGAAATCTTCAGCTTTATAAAGAGAAGGCAGATAACAGGAATAGTACAATGTATGGGGCAATATGTACTCATGCAACTACACCACAAAAGTATTAGGGAATTGCAGAAATGACGAGAGACTCTATAAAAGGCATATAGCAGAATAGAAGAACTGAGGTTTAATCCCCACCAAGTCCTTTCTCCAGTATATGCTTTATCTGACCTCTGGGACCCTCACCTATCCTGAAATGGAAGGGGTTGTGATGCTGCTTCCCCTTCAATGCATTTCCCTGCATAGTGAAACTTCTGGCTGTCAACTGTGCAGGGTGAACAGAAGTATGACCCCAGTGAAGTGAATGGGGTCGACATTAGTACCACAACTGGGAGCCCAGGATCAGACTTGTGGGCCATTCATGATCAAGATTAGTGGAGTGCCAGAGGTCAGACTCCAAGTGATCACAAAACAATGGCATATTCTAGCAATAGATGATAAACGTATAAACACTGGGCTTCGGACTGCGGGCAACCTCACTGAACACATAGAAGGGGTCCTAGAGACTCTTGTGTAAATGTGTGACCACTTCTCCACTCACTGTCTATAGCAACGGTGGTCGCACATGCTCACTCCATTTATACAGGGGATCTTGGGCCTCTTCTATGTCGACTCAATGGTGGCCTCAGTCACCAGACTCCCAGCAATCATACATTTATAGCCTACAGATAAATGTTTTGTTGTTTTGATGGGACAATCTCTTTAAATGCTTTCTTGTAAGATATTCAGTAAAACACAGACTGTTTAGGCCAGTTTGCATTTTGTAACTGATTCAATGGCTACAGGCTGTGGCTGGATTTAAATGGTAATAGAGGAAATAACAATCCCCCAGGGTAAGGGTCATAATTGTAGTAGTGTCACATTTGTTGCAGGCCCTTGATGTTACATGACCAGACATAGTTTCTCTAGTATATGGAGACATATATTATAGCCACCTTGTTACTCCTGTTGGGTCTATATCACATATGTATATACTGTTGTTACCTTGTATCCTCTGAATGCACACCAGTAATCTGAATCCTCTGTGCTGGTGTTGTCGCCCCTCTCTTTCTCTCTCTGTGTGACTCTTGGATTCTGATTTTATTTAATTTGATGCTTTAATAAAATGATATTTAGGTGATTTTGAGTTTTTTCTTTATTTCTGATTTGTATTAAATTTTGAACTCTTGTCTATCCATTCTGCTGTAATAGCCTGTTATGGATTTTGGTAAATAATAGCTGATGTTTTGAGTTGTTATTGGTTCATAAGGGTCATGACTGTAGTGGTGTCACGTTTGTCTCCTGTGCCTTGGAGACTTGTGACAAGTTTGGGCCCAAAGCCTCTTTTGCTGAGAGATTCTTGATTAAACATACATATAGAAACATAGCAACATAGTTTTTAAGGTTGAAGGAAATTTTAAGTCCATCTAGTCCAACCCATAGCCTAACATGTTGATCCAGAGGAAGGCAAAAAAAAACCCATGTGGCAACACTAAGCTCCACAATGGGGAAAAAAATTCCTTCCTGACTCCTCATACGGCAATCAGACTAATTCCCTGGATCAATGCCCTATCAAAGAATCTAGTATATATAACTGGTAATATTAGGGTGTGTGCCTACATAGTGGTTTAGTGACGTTCAAATCGTCAGTAAACCACTGGAAAATTCAAGGAGCCTAGACTCCTGAGCTCAGAAGTCACCAGCGGTTTTCCAGCGGTTTCTCAGCGGTTTACCAGCGGTTTTTCCAGCGTGTGCACAGCGTTTTACAGTCGGTTTTTCCGGCGGTTTTCTATGGAGGATTTTGTCCATGGAACTGCTCAAAAACCGCTGAGAAGAATTGACATGTTGTATGCTGCTAAACCACTGGGAAACCGCCCAACCGCTGGCAGATCTGCTCACATAAACCCACTATGTGTGCACAGCGTTTTCTAAATTACATAAGGTTACTTGTAAGTCCTAAAGCTGCTAATGATTTACATAAATTTAAATAAAACCTATGCTAAACCGCCGGCGGTTTTCGCTGCTAAACCGACACTAAACCACTATGTGGGCACACACCCTATAGTTTTCAAGAAAGCCATCTAGTCCCTTCTTAAATGTTAGTAGTGAGTCACTCATTACAACAGCATGTGGCAGAGAGTTCCATAGTCTCACTGCTCCACGTCTGTGATTATGATTAAACCTTCTTTCCTCCAGACGTAGAGGATGCCCCCTTGTCCCCGTCTCAGGCCTGAGAGTAAAAAGATCATTAAAAAGGTCTCTGTACTGTCCCCTCATATATTTATACATTATTATAAGATCACCCCTAAGTCTTTGTTTTTCCAAACTAAATAACCCCAAGTTTAATAACCTGTCTTGGTATTGCAGACCCCCCAGTCCTCTAATAACCTTGGTCGCTCTTCTCTGCACCCGCTCTAGTTCAGCTATGTCTTTCTTATACACTGGAGACCAGAATTGTACACAGTATTCTAAGTGCGGTCGCACTAGTGACTTGTATAGAGGTAAAATTATGTTCTCCTCATGAGCATCTAAGCCTCTTTTAATACATCCCATTATTTTATTTGCCTTTGCAGCAGCCGGGCACTAAATGTGAGTTTGTCATCTACCCATACACCCAGGTCTTTTTCAGTGGTAGTTTTGCCCAGTGTTTTACAATTAAAAACATAATTATACATTTTATTCCTCTGCCCAAGTGCATGACCTTACATTTATCCCCATTAAAGCTCATTTGCCATTTATCAGCCCAAGCCTCTACTTTACCTAAATCCTCCTGTAATATAAAATTGTCCTCCTCTGTATTGATTTCCCTGCAGAGTTTAGTGTCATCTGCAAATATTGAGATTCTACTTTGTATGCGCCTACAAGGTCATTATTAAATATGTTAAAAAGAAGTGGGCCCAATACTGACCCCTGTGGTACCCCACTGTTAATTGCGACCCATTCTTAGTTCCATTAATAACCACTCTTTGATTCCTATCACTAAGCCAGTTCTTAACCCACTTACACATATTTTCCTCTATCCCCATTGCTCTCATTTTATGCATCAACCTTATGTGTGGCACCGTATCAAAAGCTTTTTGAAAAGTCCATATACACCACGTCCACTGCATTTCTTTGGTCCAGTCCACAACTAACCTCTTCATAAAAGCTTATCAGATTAGTTTGACAGGAACGGTCCCTCGTAAACCCATGTTGATATTGGGTCATGAGGTTATTTTTCTTCAAATACTCCAGTATAGCATCTCTTAGAAAACCCTCTAGGATTTTACCCACAGTAGAGGTTAAGCTTACTGGCCTATAATTTCCAAGTTAAGTTTTTGTCCCCTTTTTGAATATTGGCACAACATTTGCTATATGCCAGTCCTGTGGTAGAGACCCTGTTATTATGGAATCTTTAAAGATTAAAAATAATGGTCTATCTATGACGGTACTTAATTCCTTCAATACTCTAGGGTGTATCCCATCCGGCCCCGGGGATTTGTCAATTTTAGGTGGTGCTGTACTTCCTGCTGGGTTAAGCAGATGACATTTAATGGAGAATTTTTGTTATCACTGATCATGTTGTTTGTCATGGGATTTTCTTGTGTAAATACTGTTGAAAAAAAGTCATTTAGCATATTGGCTTTTTCCTCATCCACCATTTCACCCAGACTATTTTTAAAGAGGACCTGTCACCAAACCAGGCATGGTGATCTAATTACAGCACTGGATACAGCATGTCTCCAGCATGCAGGCAAGGGTCACCCAGCACTTGAGCAGCCCTGTACCTCGAGATAATACACTTAAAAAACTTACATGCTACAGCCACTAAGGAGGTGGATAGGGCTGCAGCCAAGGGCAGATTCACACCCCCTGCAGCCCTAGCCACCTCCTTAGTGGCTGTAGCATGTAAGTTTTCTAAGTGTATTGTCTCGGGTACAGGGCTGCTCAAGTGCTGGGGGACCCTTGCCTGCATGCTGGAAAGAAGCTGTATCAAGTGCTGTAATTAGATCACCATGCCTGGTTTGGTGACAGGTCCTCTTTAAGGGGACCAACACAATCATTTTTTAGTTTCTCACTATTTATGTAGTTAAAAAATATTTTGGTTTTTTTTCTACT
This sequence comes from Allobates femoralis, assembly GCA_033576535.1. NCBI lineage: Eukaryota > Metazoa > Chordata > Amphibia > Anura > Aromobatidae > Allobates > Allobates femoralis. The sequence goes on along the minus strand of JARQOC010000001.1, from coordinate 518,115,053 downwards.
TTCTCTGGCAATGAGTCTCTCAGTCTCAATCTTTGATGCCTTGATTTGCTATTTACAAATGTTGTTTAATTTTCTGTATTTATTTAATGCCTCATCACTACCTACTTGCTTTAATTCCCTAAATTATTTCTTTTTGTCACTTAAAGCGCCCCTTAAGGTACCTTAACACGCCGCAATATTGGCTGGGAATCCTAAAGGCGATACGTCGCCCGGAGCAATCGACATGAAATTGCCTCACAGTTGCGGCGTGTGATTGGGGAATTTCGCGGTGATAAATCGCCTATCGCCTGATTCCTGAGCACTGCTCTGAAATCAGTCGCAATCATGAAGGCGATATTTCCGGGTTGTGGCGTGTGATAGGGCGATAGTGATGGAATCAGCGTCGCCTATGATTTCTCGTAGGCATGCCACAGAGTGCTGTACTCCGTGCCCCGTGTGAACTAATTGGTGTGGGCTACTGTGTTCCCATTGGCTGTCAATTGACACCGCGCCATATTTGAAGAGCTGTCCGTTGAGCACCACACAATGGCAATGGCGTCATGTATTAGCCAGCCTTCCGGAGCAGGCTGATCAATCAGAAAGCTGTTGCGTTGTCCAATGAGCGCATATGGGGCGCGGTGTAAACCACTGCGCCACACCTATCTCTTCGCCGTGCTAACATGTATGCCCACATTGCCTTTGAGATTTCAGCATGTGAACCAGGGATGGGAATAGGCAGGACTGGTTCCACTGTAAATGAGGCGATTTCCGGAGCGACACATCGCCTTACTTTCAGGGCACAATTGCGGCGTGTGATGCCGCCATCGGTGATCTGAGGCAACCATCAAAAGCGTGCATGCGCATGTTAGATTGCCTCATATCGCCAGGCAAAATTGCGGCGTGTGAAGGTACCTTTACAACTTTATTTAGCCATAGTGGTTTCCTCCTATTTCTAGCATGTTTATTCCCATAGGCTACATTGTGCACAGGTCCTATTCAGGATGCTAATGAACGTCTCCCATTTGCTTTGTGTACTTTTATGCCTTAGGATATCGTCCCAGTTTATTGCACTAAGATTATCTCACAACCACTGGAAATTTGCCTTCCTGAAGTTTAGTGTCCTTGTAGCCCCTCTACTACACATAGTTAATTTCTTTGGCACACTATGGGTTAATGTCAGTTCTGCTTAGAAAGCTCCTGTGATCTGTTCAGGTGTGACCACTCCCATCTCCTTTAAACATGACCCATCAGTGCTGGTGATTGAATTCCTTTCATTGCAAGCCACCCTGGTGGAAGGAGCTCTCAGTGAAATGACTAGTGCCAAGTCATCTGCTAGCTAGGAGTTTGGCTGCAGCTGTGAAGTTACTGTTAATCCTTTGGTGTTTTCCCTGTCTGTCTTTTTCCCTTTCATGTTGCATTAATGCAGTGGTAGGACTAGTGCTCCCGCCAGCCAGCTCCATAGTGTGGGATAAGAGCATTGCTAGCGAGGTACTAGGTATTCTGCTCGGCAACGTGGTGAAAGAACCCGTATAAGATCTCAGGGAGATCAGGGTACATCTGCAGGTGAGTGATGAGGATTCCCTTCCCTTGTTCCCCACCGAAAGGGCTAACATTGTTATTGTGTCCCCGGTGCTCCCTTGTATTTTGTGTTGTGTGTCGGACAACCGTTGGTCCGTGTGTCACTGTCACATGAAATTTTTAGACATGCTACTCCGTGCATGACAAGTGCTGTTATGGCTGTGTAGGTTTAGTTTACCATATATTGTGGCGTAAAGAGGTTTTTTTTTCGTAATTTTTCAGTTCTAAAATATTTAAAAACACGGACGCAGCAAACTTGGTGAAAACCAAAATTTGTGTAAATCTCAAAACTTTTAGCCTTTTAGTTGGAAAACCTTTTTAAAGCTGATTAACTCCACTACTAGTGTTAATTCAACAATTGGAGAAAATACACAAGCAGAAATGCGAACAAACCATATTTATGGTAGTAAATTGTGGAAAATCATTCCTCATATTGCATACATATTTTAAAATATGGAGTTCAGCGACTGGATTAGGCTAATAACTATTTGGTTGGATCAATGGCACATCTTGTCTATGGTCTTGGTAAGGTGTATGCATCTGACTAGAATATGGATATACTCATATAGAATAAAACTCACAAACCTCACAAACAACAGCATGGTTGTGCTCGTCTTGTGCCTTGATAAGTTCTGCCAGGAAATATTCTCCATATGTGGCAGTCAGGGAATCATTGTGGCGCAGAAAAATTGGTATCAGGTCGTCATGATCTTCTACCCTAAAAAATCAAAATCGTAATGTTCAACATGAGTCTTACAGATCAAAGCATTTACTACATGTTACTAAAGCTTTACACTACCAATATTTATTATTTCATTTATTTACAGTGCCCTGAATAAGTATTCATACCTCATTAATCTTTCCACATTTTTTACATTACATCCACAAACTTAAATGTATTTTATTAAGATTTTATGTGATATACTAACACTACGTAGCAAGTACCGTATATACTCGTGTATAAGCCGACCTGTGTATAAGCCGACCCCCCTACTTTTGCCCCCAAAATCTGGGAAAACATAGTGACTCGTGTATAAGCCGAGGGTGGACCCCAGCACAGGTATACAGACCCCAGCAGTGTGGTATACAGCAGCCTCCCCAGTGGTATATACAGGCCCCAGCAGTGTTACAGCTGCCTTCCCAGTGGTAGTATACAGCAGCAGCCTTCCCAGTGGTAGTATACAGCAGCAGCCTTCCCAGGGGTAGTATACAGCAGCAGCCTTCCCAGGGGTAGTATACAGCAGCAGCCTTCCCAGGCGTAGTATACAGCAGCAGCCTTCCCAGGGGTAGTATACAGCCGCAGCCTTCCCAGGGGTAGTATACAGCCGCAGCCTTCCCAGGGGGGTAGTATACAGCAGCAGCCTTCCCAGGGGGGTAGTATACAGCAGCAGCCTTCCCAGGGGGGTAGTATATAGCAGCAGCCTTCCCAGGGGGGTAGTATACAGCAGCAGCCTTCCCAGGGGTAGTATACAGCAGCAGCCTTCCCAGGGGGGTAGTATACAGCAGCAGCCTTCCCAGGGGGGTAGTATACAGCAGCAGCCTTCCCAGGGGGGTAGTATATAGCAGCAGCCTTCCCAGGGGGGTAGTATACAGCAGCAGCCTTCCCAGGGGGTTAGTATGCAGCAGCAGCCTTCCCAGGGGGGTAGTATACAGCAGCAGCCTTCCCAGGGGGGTAGTATATAGCAGCAGCCTTCCCAGGGGGGTAGTATACAGCAGCAGCCTTCCCAGGGGGGTAGTATACAGCAGCAGCCTTCCCAGGGGGGTAGTATACAGCAGCAGCCTTCCCAGGGGGTAGTATACAGCAGCAGCCTATGTAAATACACCGACAATATTGTGCTGTAAAACTGGAGCACAAAATGATGTATTCACATGTCCCTTATACACACAGTATGGACGCCACGTATGTGCTGCAAAAGGGGATTTCTGATTTATTCAATTAGACCAAGGGAGGTGGGAAAATTGGGTACTGCACAAACAGATACCTACAGCAGCCCCCCCAGTGCATACAGACAGACCCCCCCAGTGGCACTAGCCCCCCATCATAAGAACAGCCCCCCACACTTTGCAGAGCCCCCCCGCTGCATAATCTTACCATCCAGGGTCTTCTTCACCGGAGGTCCTGCAGTCCATCCTCACGCGCTGTGTTCCCGGTCTCCTGTGACCCGGCGGTCGCAGTGGAATGACGTCACCGCGCCGGGTCACGTGAGACCACAACACAGCGCGCAATGATGACTGCAGGACCTCCGGTGAAGAAGACCCTGGATGGTAAGATTATGCAGCGGGGGGGCTCTGCAAAGTGTGGGGGGCTGTTCTTATGATGGGGGACTAGTGCCACTGGGGGGGTCTGTCTGTATACACTGGGGGGGGCTGTATGCACGGCTCCCCCTGCCACTGTGATGGGCGGGGGGAGCCGTGCATATCTAATGAGCGGCCCCACGTGATGGGCCGCTCATTCAGCAGCCTCCCCCCGCCTCCTCCAGCCTCCCCAGCACCCGGACACCATAGGATTACCGTATTGACCCGTGTATAAGCCGAGGGGGTGACTTTTCAGCCCAATTTTTGGGCTGAAAAACTCGGCTTATACACGAGTATATACGGTATTTGTGAAGTGCAAAGGAAATTATACATTTTCTAAAAGTTTTAAAGCCATAAATCTGAAAATTGTAAAGTGAATCAATACTTTGTAGGTCCACCTTTTGCTGCAATTACTGCTGCAAGTCTTTTGGTATATATCTCTACCAGCTTTACACATCTAGAAACTGAAATTTTAGTCCATTAAAAATAGGTCTAGCTCAGTGAGATTGGATGGAGGCGTCTATGAACAGCAATTTTCAAATCTTGTGATAGATACCCAATGAGATTTAGGTCTGGACTGTGACTTGGACATTCACTCACATGAATACGCATTGTGCTAGACCATTCTGTTGTAGCCCTGACAATATGTTTAGGGTCATTGTTCTGCTAGAAGGTGAACCTACGCCCTAGTCTCAAGTCTTTTGTAGCCTCTCACAGGTTTTCCTCTAGGATTTCCTTGTATTTAGCTAGATTCATTTTCTCATCAACTCTGACCAGCTTCCCTGCCCCTGCTGGAGAAAAGCCTCCCCACAGCATGATGCTGCCACCACCATGTTTAGCAGTGGGGATGGTGTTTTCAGGGTGATGTACAGTGTTAGTTTTCTGCCACTCATAGCATTTTACATTTAGCCCAAGGAGGTCTACTTTGGTCTCATCTGACCAAAGCACCTTCTTCAACTGCTACATTTGTCCCCTACATGGCTTTTTGCAAATGGGACTTCTTATAATTTGCTTTGAATAATGACTTTGTTCTTGCCACTCTTCCATACAGACCAGATTTGTGCAGTATATTACAAATAGTTGTCATGTGGACAAATGTTCCCAACAGAGCTGTGGATCTCTGCGGATCATCCAGAGTGACCATGGGCCTCTTGGCTACATGTCTCATTAGTCCTCTCCTTGCTTGGGATGCCAGTTTATGTGGGTAGACATGTCTTGGCAGGCTTGCAGTTGTGTCATGCTCCTTCCATTTTTGGATGATAGCTTGAACAGTGCTCTGTGAGATGTTCAGAGCTTGGGCTTTTTCTTTATAAACTAACCGTGCTTTAATCTTATCTACAACTTTATCCCTGACCTGTCAGATGTGTTCCTTGGTTTTCATGATACTGCTTGATTCCTAACAACCTCAAATAAATTCTGAGACCATCACAGAACAGCTGTACTTATTCTGAAAATAAATTACACACAGGTAGATTCATTTTACTAATTTGGTGACTTCTGGAGGTATTTGGTCACTTTGGGTTTTATTTAGAGGTTTCAGACAACAGGGGGTGAAATACAAATGTGCATCACAATTTTCAGATTTATATTTTTAGAATATTTAGAAAACCATGTATCATTTCTTATATACTTCACAAATACTGGCTACTTTGTGTTGTTATGTCACATAAAATCCATTTAAGTTTGTGGATGTCACATGAAAAAATATGGATATGAACACTTACTCAACGCACTGTATATGGGGGAAACATATTCAGCAGCACAATACAGAGATTTCCATGACTCCTATCCATCATGGTCCCCATTGGGTTTACAATCTAAATTTAAAATTTGCCTATTAGTATGGAGTGTGGAAAGAAAACCCGAGTATACAGAGGTAACCTACGCAAACATATAGAGTATAAAGACTCCACATATATGGACTTTGGTCAAATTTATAGGGGATGTGTACATGTTAATATTAAGGCTATGTGCCCACCTAAACTACTAGAAAAAGCAGAATCAAAAAACCTTACCATCTATGCCAAAAACAGAAACCAATGGCACTTACAGGATGCAGTCAGAGCCCATATGTGAAGCAAGCCCAGGTGCAGGCTAATAAATCACCTTCAACCAGCTAGGTGTGGGAGGCGACTTGCCATGCATGCAATGGACCTGAATAGGACACCATTCACACTGATACATATGATGCAGAGTGTCTGAAAGCTACCCAACCGCTCTGCTGCCTGAGCATTGGGCCGCACAGTACAATACTTCTGCACCACTAGATGAATGGCGCCCCTAGGGGCCCAACTGCACCCTGGATAGATAAAAAAGTGCAAAAAGTTTTTTATATGATAAACAAAAAACTTTTATAAATGGGATATTGGTTCATGTATTGGCCAAGACATTTAAGCTGATGATCCACGTCACGGCTTCCCATGCTCATCAGTCCTATCAAAATTGTACAAAAACTACTAGAAAAAGTAGCATCAAAAAACCTTACCATCTATGCCAAAAACAGAAACCAATGGCACTTACAGGATGCAATCAGAGCCCAAATGTGAAGCAAGCCCAGGTGCAGGCTAATAAATCACCTTCAACCAGCTAGGTGTGGGAGGCGACTTGCCATGCGTACAATGGACCTGCATAGGACACCATTCACACTGATACATATGATGCAGAGTGTCTGAAACCTACCCAACCGCTCTGCTGCCTGAGCATTGGGCCGCACAGTACAATACTTCTGCACCACTAGATGAATGGCGCCCCTATGGGCCCAACTGCACCCTGGATGGATAAAAAAGTGCAAAAAGTTTTTTATATGATAAACAAAAAACTTTTATAAATGGGATATTGGTTCACGTATTGGCCAAGACATTTAAGCTGATGATCCACGTCACGGCTTCTCATGCTCATTTTTGATGCATTTTTTATGTGTGTTTCAGTGAGTTTTGTCCCTTGTGTTTTCCCTATCGTCGTCTATAGGGAAAATGTAGGGGAAAACACACAAAGAATGCATGCTGCTTCTTTTTTCTGCATCACAGCGCTTCCGAAAACTAATAGACCTTGCTGCGATGCATTTTCCCTTGCAGATTTCAACAAAATCTGCAAGTAAAAACGCATTAAAAAATGCACCAAAAGCACAAGGTGTGCGGATAGCCTAAGTATTTGCAGCACATATTTCTGCACCAAAAACACATGTCCTGGCAGAAAAAAATATGCATAATTTTGCAGCATTACTGCATGCCTTTTTTTCCCATAATTCATTAGAATGGGTGAAAAAAGTTGCAAAAACACTGAAAGAATTGACAGGCTGCAGGATGTGCATGATATTTCAGAAATGTCAGGCCCAAACTCAGCCCCAGTCCTTACAGGCAAATGTGTTAAGTAATCACTGATCTACAGTGCAGTGGTCTGTGCGGTGTATTATCTAGTTATCGGCATTATTCTTTAAATGTTTCAAGATCCACATAGTATCACCCCAGACAAACAAAAGGTTGGCATTGACATGGCTAAGTAGCCCAAATACTGGAATCCAGTGGATCCATGGACCACTGAAGAAGACAGAAATAATTTAATAAAATACCGAGAGAAGAAAACACAAAAAGAGGATTTTTATTTTTACAAATTGATGAATACAGGGTGCATCTCAATGAATTAGAATATCATCAAAACGTAATTTATTTCAATAATTCAATACAAAAAGAAATACATCTATTATATAATTACGAATGGATTTCGCGCACCAAACTCGCATGCGACTCAGCGTGGTCATGTGGATACGAACGAAGCATTGGCCGCGCAGCGGCCATTGCGAGCAGCTCTAAGGCGACTCGCTATGCCCGCGCAGCGGCATGGCGAGTCGCCTTAGCGGCGCGAAGCATTGGCCGCGAAGCGGCCATTGCGAGCAGTTCTAAGGCGACTCGCTATGCCCGCGCAGCGGGCATGGCGAGTCGCCTTAGCAGCGCGAAGCATTGGCCGCGAAGCGGCCATTGCGAGTCACAGACTCGCTCTGCTAGAATCCCGATGCATTGTGCATCGGGCACCCATCTAGTATATTATATAGAGACATTACAGAATCATGTATTTCAAGTATTTATTTATGTTAATGTTGATGATTATGGCTTACAGCTAATGAAAATCCAAAGCTCATTATCTCAGAAAATTAAAGAATGGAGGATGAAGGGTTAAAAACCATGCTGCTGTATTCCACAAGACATCAAAGAGTGAATATAATATTGATTTCTTAGTCAACACGTTTCAGGGCCCATTGAAACATGGCAATATAATATTGATTTTTCCTGAGGAAGGGGCCAGGGAGCCCTGAAACGCGTTGACTAATAGATCAATATCATGTTCACCCTTTGATGTTTTGTGGAGTATGGCAGCGTGGTATTTAACCCTTCATCCTCCCTACTCTATATGCACCACGCTGGGGACTGCAGCAGCTGTGATATGCTTTTATAGTGGTTGTGACTCTCACAACCACACAAGGTGAAGCCTCTGATACCTATTTAGGTAATATTTTATCTCTTAGACTCTTCATCCTACTTACTTTAACTTTCTGAGATAATGACCTTTGGGTTTTAATTGCTTGTAAGCCATAATCATCAACATTAACATAAATAATCACTTGAAATAGATCACTCTGTTTGTAATGACTCTATATAATATATGCATTTCAATTTATGTAATGAATTACTGAAATAAATTAACTTTTTGATGATATTCTAATTCATTGAGATGCACCTGTATCTCCTTTATAAATATTGTTGGTGTTAGGAAATTATACAAAAATAATTTTTTTGCCCAAGATGTAGTTATTTAAATCATGAAAATCACTTTTAAGAAGCGCATTACTAAAAGAATAACATGCCATTAATACCTCTTATGAGAGTTCTACCTATTTGTATGGACTCATTCTGCCATGTTATATCAATAATATACTTCTGCTTTCTATTTGCTTGGTTTTCTTCTATTAGTGCAGTTCTGATAACAATTATTAAAAGAGCTGCAGCGCCCCCATGTGGTCAAAACATTACAAAACATGTTCTGTCATTTATATCAATTTGGAACGCACAATACTGAATGATTGTGGATAAAGTATCATCTGCAGGGGTCAGAGCCTGCACAAACCGGATGAGTCACTCATTCATGTTCTACTTACGGCAACCATAGGCCATATGTTAAGTAATCACTAATTCAATCTTTCATATGAAGCAGGTTTTTGCTATGTAATTTGAGAACACCATGATGTAGGAGCAGAGACCTTGATTCCTGCGATGGGTCATTTACTGGGATGTTTTTAGCAGTCTCAATAAAATCAGTGTTTATCAGATCAACACTACAGGACTAGATGTCTCGTGCCCCCTGATCCAACCCTGCCCACAGCAATGAATTGCAGCTTTCTGTGTATATACAGTGTACACAGATAGCTGCCAATGAGTGGTGTATCCAGGGTTATACAGTGTTCTGCTAGATCTGGAGCAGAAACAATTGTAATTCAGATTAAGATTTTTATAATATTTAAACCATGTTCCAAATTATTATGTAATTTGCTTTTAAAAGGAACCTGTCACCTCATGCAACCCCCCTGACCTATCACTAGCTGTCCCTACACCTTCCTAGCTGCTCCCTAACCATCCCTCTCTGCTGTAAATATGCCCTATAAGGATGTTTAAAATTAGTTATAATTTACAGGCCGTGGCTCAGTCAGGAGACTATGCGCACTGCTCATGCGCCAGAAGCCAGCGCCGTACCACCTGATTAGGCCCCACAATGCACCGGGCCGAATGTGATGTACCGGCCAGTGCATCATAGGAGGAGAGGAGGACGGGAGATTCCAACAGAGGAGGAGATGAAGAATAATGATGCCCAGCGGGGCATGAAGCAGCGAGGAGGGGAGAATGGAGCCTGGAGCAACCTTTCCAGTCTCCTGACTGAGCGATGGCCTGTAAGTTATGAGTCATTTTTAAACATCCTTATAGGTCGGATTTACAGCAGAGAGGGATGGTTAGGGAGCAGCTAAGAAGGTGTAGGGACAGCTAGTGATAGCTCAGGGGGGTAGCATGAGGTGACAGGTTCCCTTTAAATGTCATAGGGTTTTTTTTGTCAATGAAACTCATTGAGGTATTGTGTCTCAGGGCTCTTTGGATCACTAAAATCAATCTCAGATACCTGTGATAATTAATCTGGCGGGTGAGCCCAATAAAAGGAAAACTGGATGTTCCACAATATTGAGCAGGCCACAGTTTTCAAGTAATATGGGAAAGAGAAAGGATCTCTCTGCTGCCGAAAAGCAACAAATAGTGCAATGCCTTGGACAAGGGATGAAAACATTTGATATTGCACAAAAACTTAAGCGTGATCATCGTACTGTGAAGAGATTTGTGGCTGATTCTGAGCACAGATGTGTTTGTGCAGATAAAGGCAGAATGAGGAAGGTTTCTGCCAGGTAAATTCATCGGATTAAGAGAGCAGCTGCTAAAAAGACCTTACAAACCAACAAACAGATATTTGAAGCTGCTGGTGCCTCTGGAGTCCCTCGAACCTCAAGGTGTAGAATCCTTCAAATGCTTGCTGTGCTGCATAAACCTACTATTCGGCCACCCCTAAACAGTGCTCACAAGCAGAAACAGTTGCAGTGGGTCCAGATATACATGAGGACTAATTTTCAAACAGTTTTGTTTACTGATGTGTGCCGAGCAACCCTGGATGGTCCAGATGGATGGAGTAGTGGATGGTTGGTGGATGCCACCATGTCCCAACAAGGCTGCGACGTCAGTAGGGAGGTGGAGGAGTCATGTTTAGGGCCGGAATCATTGGGAAACAGCTGGTAGGCCACTTTAAGGTTCTAGAAGGTGTGAAAATGACCTCTGCAAAGTATATAGAGTTTCTGACAGAGAACTTTCTTCTATGATACAAAAAGCAAAAACGTGCCTTTAGGAGCAAAATCATCTTCATGCATGACAATGCACCATCTCATGCTGCAAAGAATACCTCTGTGCCATTGGCTGGTATGGGCATAAAAGGAGATAAACTGATGGTGTGGCCACCATCTTCCCCTGACCTCAACCCTATAGAGGACCTTTGGACTATAATCAAGCAAAAGATCTATGAGGGTGGGAGGCAGTTCACATGAAAACAGCAGCTCTGGGAGTCTATTCTGACATCATGCAAAGAAATACAAGCAGAAACTCTCCAGAAACTCATACGTCCAATGGATGCAAGAATTGTGAAGGTGATATCAAAGAAGGGTTCCTATGTTAATATGTAACTTGGCCTGTTAGCCATTTAACTCCAAAACATCCTTTTTATTTCAGTGAATGTGACCTGTTAATGCTGCAAATTCAACAATAGAGCATTTTTAATTCTTTCAAACATATCACATGTTTAGAAACTCTACTGTGCCTAATAATTTGGAACAGTGCATTTAAGGTTTTTTTTAATTTTGAAGATTATACTGTTATCATTGGGAGGTTTCTTCAATAAAATTCGATGTATACTCTAACAGGTGATGACTTTTAATACACTGACTGTCATCTGCACCGACCATTTAGGAAAATCAGAGAAAAAGAACATTTGCATAATAATTTTGGAAAATGGTGTAGAAAATAACATATTTCTTTTACACTTCACAAATGGTGGTCTATCTCCATGGTGCCACCTTTTCTTACCCTTGTGTAGAAGTAAAGAGGCAGCACTCACCAGGTTAATGTAGCTCCTATTTATTCAGCCGTAACCAGTTGACATCTGGAGGTGATGAGTCGGTGGATGACGGCATGCTGTTTCGAGGGGTCTCCGCTTCAACAGGTCCTATTTCAATGTTTAACCTCTTACTTTTTGTAGCGGTCTTACTTTTGTAGCGGTGACATGAACGGATCCTCCCTATTTAGTCTGAGCATCTGATGTCACACGCTGTGAATAGGAACCGTTAACACGAGACCCCACGAAGCGGCATGCTGTCGTCCGCCGACTCCTCACTCCCTCTCCCCGCACCAGATGTTAACTGTCACGGTTGAATAAATAGGAGCTACATTAACCCAGTGAGTGACACCTCTTTCCTTCTACACAAAGTTATCTCATTGTCTTGTTCGCAGGTGTGCAACACCAGCTCTATAGATGACTTCGGATCATATAGACAGGACCTGTCCGTCCATAACTAGTATATGCTGCTTAGTGCTCAGTTATGAACCTCTTGCTTACTGGACTGCTTTTCTTACAAATCTACATGTGGGTAAGGAAAACAATAGTTAATAATAAATTAAAAGAAATAGTGTATAAATCGTCATAATTTTCATAAAGGTACGGCAAAAATAAGATCTCCAGTGAAAAGGCTTGGGTTAAGGTCCACCGGAGAGACAGAAGTAGCCAAGAACTAAGCAACGTACAAGATTATTGTTAATGGTCCTGCAGTTTTGCAAATGAACAGTAGTTTAGTTTGCGAAATTTAACAGATATAAACAATCAATTAAAAACAATGAGGACTGCAAATTCAGCGGCCTCCAGTTCGGCCTTACTTTGTAGTGATCGCCAATATTCTACTTTGTGGGTTTCTGCTTTATTTTCTTGCAGAAAGAAAATAACATTTTCAACAACCATGTATTGACCTGTATGTGCTTGCCACAAGACAGGAACAATCTGCTCTAAAATCAGATGTTCAACTGCTAACAGGCCCCACTCACATTAGATAAAAGTTGTCCAATGGTCAGTTGGATTGGTGAAAAGAACTGAGGGCTGATGGAAGAACATTCATTACTATTTAAAAGACTGATGGGGCATATTGGATTTTTCAGTTAATGTTAAGCACAAGCCAGTGGCGTAACTTGAAGCTCATGGGCCCTGATGCGAAAGCTACAACGGGCCCCCAATTATTGTAAATCTTTAATAGCAATAGACTTTTTCTATAAGCCTAAGGGACTTTCGGACTCTCTAGGTTCCAGGGCCGGGTGTGACTGCACCTATTGTAGCTAAGCCCCTGGCACTAGTTGTATCAATGGCCAAAAAATTCATCAAGGGTGATGTCGTCTGAGATGGGCTTGTTTTCCTTGATGAATGACCATTCAACCAACCAAGGAATATCATCCCATATTTGTCTTATGTAAGGTTGAATGAAAAGTAATGCCTCCACCTTCGTAACTTGGGTTTCGATGGGAATACTTGAATAAATCAAAATCAGAAATAACCCTTAGAATCTGCTCTTTAATTACCAATATTAACTTTCCGCACAATCACCAGACAGTTGGATACACATTTATACACCAACGGATCCCAGTGATGCGGAGATTGTTTTTTCCACGACACAATGCACTTGATGTTAGTGGTAAATTTAGGATTATGTTTTTTTAGTTTATTTGTGAAAATATCGGAAATTATGCAAAACATTTTTGAAAATTTTGCAATGTTTAAATTTTGAATTTTTATGTCCTTGAACCAAAATGTTATATTACACAGTCACGGCAGTCTGAACCTGTTCACAATTGTTTCATTTAGTTGGGAGGTGCTGGTCAGATTTTTTTTTTAAACTAAAGTGTTGCGGCACACAAAATATAAATGCATCCCAAAATCAGTACACAAGGCATGCATCAAAAATAAAGTGAAAAAATAGTATTTTCTGTAATTCTGAAACATTACACAATGATAATGATACCTGGCTTCCCGCACATGAAGCTGGGGACAGACCATGTGTCTGTGACAAAAATACACTGAAAACTTCTCAGTAAATTTTGATCCTGGAACGCTCCTGACAGGTACAAATATAGAAGCCAAGGCGGGACCTGGAAAGAATGCAAAAATAAAAATTAATGAACATTTATTGTAAATAAACAATTACAAACTATGTTTTTATAACTAAAGACATTTTCAAACAACCATCAACTTGTATTTATCATAAGATAACAATCCTGGAGCTCCTTTTCTTAGAACTGTCCTTTGTTATTCCTGGTAGAATGGCGACATCACAAATTATTCATACATTTTCTGTGGGTATAAAAGGAGAAAAGCACAAATTCCAAGAAAAAGAGCTCTATCACTGCTATTTCAAGGGGAATACAAGTATTTGCCAACATATACACATTAGGAGAGTTCTGGGGACCTCTTTAATATCTTAAAGGGGATGTCCACCTTTTGGGATATTTGTTTTTCTTTTCTTAAAGTCACATATATAGGGCAAACATAATTATTTTTGCAATTGAGTTTCATAAATCTTGCACCATTTGGCTCCTACTGACTCTTTGTGTACCTGCCTATTCTACTTTTATTTTGTCTGTAGTCATAAATCAGCTGAGAGGAGCTCAGAAAGAGGCTGGGGTCCCAGGACCGTACATATTCTCATTCAAGAGATTAGGGTCACTTATGCCAATGACACTATTCAGACACTCTATTTAGAGTTTGATCAGAGTGTCCGCATAGTGTGATCTGAGAGAGAGAAAAAAAATCTATATCTTCTCCATTCTGTGAGCCTGTGGAGATAGAGTCATCCAAGTGCAGTCAAGCACACAGAGAGGGCGAGTGGCATCTGATTTGTGAGTGAAATTGCAGCATGCTGCAATTTTTTTCTCAAGCCAAATCAGTATGACAAAAAAAAAATTGGTCATCAACACAGACACACATACAGTAGAGGAAATAAGTATTTGATCCCTTGCTGATTTTGTAAGTCTACCCACTGACAAAGACATGAACAGTCTATAATTTTAAGAGTAGGTTCATTTTAACAGTGAGAGATAAACTATAAATATCAAAAATAAAATCCAGAAAATTACATTGTCTAAAATTAGCATTTTGGTTCAATCTTTGTTTATTAAGTACATATCAAAACATCATACAGTAATGAATTGTATAACAAATCAAATGCATACAGATATACAGTGGACATTGTTAGGAAGGAGCCGGTAGTGTGACGGGGGGTCGTATCAGAAGTCCATCAAGAGGGATTGAGGGCCTCAAGCTTCAAGTGCCGTCTGTGTGTTTCAGATGTCTGCGGGGCGTCGACTCCCATCCTAGGCGTTGTGGGTGGGTTATTCCTCTGCACTGTTTTAGTTTCGTGTACATGTGGTTCAGCGGCCTATCAGATCGTGGGCTGGGAACGTGGAAGGGATAGCGCGGGATATGGGATGGAACTAGGAGCAGAGGGTGGGGTGGATGGGGGAATAGTATTGGGGTTGGCCTGGGTCTCCTGATGTCACGGGTGGCACGGATGACAGGGTGGAGGCCACGCGCAGACGATCCCAGCGTTTGGCCCATCAGCCATAATGGTGGAGGATGGTCCGTCTCTTTCAGGGGCATTTACCTTCTGTGTTGATGGAGAGAAGGTGTGTGGAGATCTCTCTATTATGGGGAGACGGCTGTGGAGGTCTTGCGCTCGGTCTGGTTTTATCCACCAATGTTGTAGGTCACTAGGACCCAGCAGACTCCTTCCACCTTTATAAGGAGGTTCATTACCCTTCCTCGGTGCAGGTGATAGTTCCTTGTGCACACTTTATCCTTGCTCCAGCAGAAGCTGAGATTGTGGAGGTTGCTGTGTTCTGCTGTCAGATAAGTGTTTCCTTTTCCCAAATGTCTGTCTTCCCTGGTGTTTGTCTTTAGTTGATAGTGGAGGGGTCTAGTGAACCTCTCCATCTGATCCTTAGATAAGATAGATCTAGGATCAGAGAGGGACGAGGTTCGTGGTCGGCGACAGTTGAGGAGACTGTATAGGGACGTTAGGGCAGACAGGGTCAGCTCTAGGAAGTCTAGGGGTCACCGTCTCCTTCTTGTGCCCTTAGCATTAGGGACTCCTGATTCCCCCCCCCCGTCGTTGTCCTACGCTGGGTGTCTTCCCCACTCCCAGCGTGACACCTGAGGCCCGCATCTGGTCTTTGCCACTCGGCTTTAGGGAGGCTGAGAAAATAATTTTGGGAGGTCGGGGGAGTCCCTGAACAAAATCCATTCTGTCCATGTGATGTTAAATTTATCCATGGATCCCGAGCTCTCGGACACCAGTTCCTCCATCCAAAAAATGTCTACCTTCTCCTCATACCAGTCTATAATAGGAGGTTGTTCTGTGGATTTCCAATACCGTGGGATGACGGACCTGGCTGCCGAGAAACAGAAGCGGAAGATATCCCGTTTGGTGGATTTGATCGATCCGGAGTATACGGATAGTAGGGCCATCTCAGAGCTGCCAGTTATTTGTTTGCCTGTGATGAGATTGTAATTCCAAAATGCTCCCTCCCATAAACCTTTAATCTTAGGGCATTCCCACCATATGTAGATTATGTTTCCTACTTCTGATTTGCACTGCCAGCATAGCTCTGAGGTCGAAGGGAAGATCACGTGTAGTCGGTCAGGGCAGCGGTACCACCTGAGCAGTATTTTGTGGTTTCTCTCTTGGGCCGCGCATGTGTTTGCCATCTTGTGTGCAAAGAGAAAGCTTTTTTTCCAGTCCAGTGATTTCTTTGCTCCAGCTCTCTCTCCCACGCAAGCTGGAAGGGGCACTTTTCAGTTGCCTTTTCCTCTGCAATGGCGTGGTGTATTGCATGAGAGTGGGGGATTCATTTTGGGACAACTCCTCTAGGGGGAGGGATCTGATCCCTCCCGACTGAACTGCTGAGGAGCAGAAAGAGCACAGTTGGAGGTATTCGTACCATTTCAGTGGTGTTGTTGGTTAGAGACTTTGTAGTGACTCAAAGGAGGGGGGCTCGCCATTGTGGATAATTTGTCCCATGCGGACATTCTCCGCTCTCGTCCATCCCAAGAAAGACATCCTGTGGAACCCTGGCTGAAAGGCAGGGTTTGAGAAAAGGGGGACAAGAGGGCTCATTGTCCCTCTCATGGGAGTATGGTTTCTATAGGACTGCCAAATTTTCAGAGTTTCTGCAGTGAAGTCAGACATAGGGCCAATTTGTTGTGGGTCAAGGGGTGTGTGTCCATGAGATGTAGTGCAGGCGGATGTGCAGTCCCTCCTGTTCCACTGCTACCCATAGTTTAGTGTGGTGTCTGTGCCTCCAATCTAGTAACCAGACTAACGATGGGGCCAGGAAGTAGTCATGAAAGTCAGGTGTGCCCACACCTCCGAGTTTGACAGGGGCTGACAGGTCCTCACGTTTACCCTGGATTTCATTGATCCCCATACAAACCTCCCTATAAGGGAGCGGAGTCTGGAGAAGAAGACTTTATGGGGTGCAGTGGGGACAGTTAGGAAAATGTTTAGTGTTCGAGGCAGGATGTCCTTCTTAATTACATTTATCCTTCCCATCCAGGATAGTTTGAGATAGTATAGGCTGGTAGTTAAGTGAGTAGAGTTTCGATAAGTCTGATAGAATATAGACTACCAGGTATTTGATGGCGTCTGTTTTCCATTTGAAGGGGAAACTTGTTTTTAGGGAGGAGACCTCCTCTGGGGAGAGGGATATATTCCTCGCCTCCGACTTGGTGAAGTTTATCTTGAAGTTGCTCAAGGAGCCAAACACCTTGAATTCCTTCAAGATAGATAGGATCGAGACATGGGTGTACCCAGGATCAAAACTAGGGGGGGCAAGCCATGGTCGTTCCGATTGTGCCCGCTTCTTGTACCATCACTGCGCAGCAGCACACGGGCCGCTAAGGGTCCCATGTGTTTCACTGAGCCTCCTGCGCCGCCCCCTGCGCTTCCTCTTACCACAGGGGTGATGCCATGCATTGCACAGTGGAACGCATAAAAAGCAGGAAGCACTACCTTCTCGTGTGGACTAGGTGTCACTTCCTGCTTTTATGCGTTCCACTGTGCAACGCTCAGCGTCACGACCTCCTCCTGTATCTTCAATTTTGGGAAGCTGTGGTGGAACCAGGAGATGTAAGTACAGGATTTTTTTTTAAGGAGTACACGCTGGCCAGAGGAGTATGGGGGGGGGGGAAGGGGGTGGCTCACCGTGGCTGCATTATACTGTATGGAGAATTATGAGGCTGTACTGTGCTATATGGAAGGCTGTACTATGCTAAACACAGGACTGTGAGGGTGCATTAGACTGTATGGAGGGCTATATGGAGAACTATGGGGGTGCATTATACTACATGGAGGACTATTGATGGTGCATTATACTGTATAGAAGACTATGGGTGAATTATACTATATGGAGAATTATGGGGGTGAATTATACTATATGGAGAACTATAGGAGTGCATTATACTGTATGGAGGTGCATTATAATGTATGGAGGCATATGAGGCTACATTATACTATATAGAGGATAGTGGGGTTGCATTATGATAATTGGATGACTATGGGGGTACCTTATGAATGAGGGACTATGGGGTGCATTATAATACTTAGAGGACTATGGGAATACATTGTAATGTATGGAGGAATGTGGGGATGCATTATAATAATTGGAGGACTATGGTGGCTGAGGAGGAGGACCATATAAACCATGATGGGGGACATATATACCACGATAAAGGCCATATTCCAGGAGGAGGACCATATACAGCAAGATAAGGGACATTAATACATAATGAAGGGGGAGAGGGGTCAATTTGTGAGTATAGGATTTAGAATGTTACACGGGGCCCATACATCTGACCAACGTGCACGCGGAAGGTGGGGGGCCTACATTGCGCACCTGTGCCCATCAGACTTATTGCGCCACTGGGGAGCCCTATGGGGGCCGGGGGCTGTATATGACATGGGCGGGCTGCTGTCAGGGGCCGGGTGAGATTAATATATTTAATATATTAATATATTTGCTCCGAACGTTGCACCCAGTCTTATTTTCAGGGGGGAGGCATACACACACAGGGGCATACACTCGCAGGGGCATACACTCGCAGTACGGTGGCTCAGTGGTTAGCACTGTAAATGGTGGCTCAGTGATTAGTACTGTATACGGTGGCTCAGTGGTTAGCACTGTATACAGTGGCTCAGTGGTTAGCACAGTATATGGTGGCTCAGTATTTAGCACTGTATACGGTGGCTCAGTGGTTAGCACTGTATATGGTGGCTCAGTGGTTAGCACTGTATATGGTGGCTCAGTGGTTAGCACTGTATACGGTGGCTCAGTGGTTAGCACTGTATACGGTGGCTCAGTGGTTAGCACTGTATATGGTGGCTCAGTGGTTAGCACTGTATGGTGGCTCAGTGGTTAGCACTGTATATGGTGGCTCAGTGGTTAGCACTGTATATGGTGGCTCAGTGATTAGCACTGTAAATGGTGGCTCAGTGGTTAGCACTGTATGGTGGCTCAGTGGTTAGCACTGTATATGGTGGCTCAGTGGTTAGCTCTGTATATGGTGGCTCAGTGGTTAGCATTGTACGGTGGCTCAGTGGTTAGCACTGCGCGATGTCTCTGTGGTTAGCATAGTATGATGGCTCAGTGGTTAGCAGCACAGTATATGGTGGGCAGGCGGTTAGACCAGGATGAAGGCTGGGGGGTGAGCGCAGGAGGACGGAGGCTGAAGGGGTGAGCGCAGGATGACGAAGGCTGGTGGGGTGAGGGCAGGAGGACAGAGGCTGGTGGGATGAGGGCAGGAGGACAGAGGCTGGAGGGGTGAGCGCAGGAGGACAGAGGCTGGAGGGGTGAGCGCAGGAGGACAGAGGCTGGAGGGGTGAGCGCAGGAGGACAGAGGCTGGAGGGGTGAGCGCAGGAGGACAGAGGCTGGAGGGGTGAGCGCAGGAGGACAGAGGCTGGAGGGGTGAGCGCAGGAGGACAGAGGCTGGAGGGGTGAGCGCAGGAAGACAGAGGCTGGAGGGGTGAGCGCAGGAGGACAGAGGCTGGAGGTGTGAGCGCAGGAGGACAAAGGCTGGAGGGGTGAGCGCAGGAGGACAGAGGCTGGAGGGGTGAGCGCAGGAGGAAAGAGGCTGGAGGGGTGAGCGCAGGAGGACAGAGGCTGGAGGGGTGAGCGCAGGAGGACAGAGGCTGGAGGGGTGAGCGCAGGAGGACAGAGGCTGGAGGGGTGAGCGCAGGAGGACAGAGGCTGGAGGGGTGAGGGCAGGAGGACGGAGGCTGGAGGGGTGAGGGCAGGAGGACGGAGGCTGGAGGGGTGAGGGCAGGAGGACGGAGGCTGGAGGGGTGAGGGCAGGAGGACGGAGGCTGGAGGGGTGAGGGCAGGAGGACGGAGGCTGGAGGGGTGAGCGCAGTAGGACAGAGGCTGGAGGGGTGAGCGCAGTAGGACAGAGGCTGGAGGGGTGAGCGCAGTAGGACAGAGGCTGGAGGGGTGAGCGCAGGAGGACAGAGGCTGGAGGGGTGAGCGCAGGAGGACAGAGGCTGGAGGGGTGAGCGCAGGAGGACGGAGGCTGGAGGGGTGAGCGCAGGAGGACGGAGGCTGGAGGGGTGAGGGCAGGAGGACGGAGGCTGGAGGGGTGAGGGCAGGAGGACGGAGGCTGGAGGGGTGAGGGCAGGAGGACGGAGGCTGGAGGGGTGAGGGCAGGAGGACGGAGGCTGGAGGGGTGAGCGCAGTAGGACAGAGGCTGGAGGGTGAGCGCAGTAGGACAGAGGCTGGAGGGGTGAGCGCAGTAGGACAGAGGCTGGAGGGGTGAGCGCAGGAGGACAGAGGCTGGAGGGGTGAGCGCAGGAGGACAGAGGCTGGAGGGGTGAGCGCAGGAGGACGGAGGCTGGAGGGGTGAGGGCAGGAGGACGGAGGCTGGAGGGGTGAGGGCAGGAGGACGGAGGCTGGAGGGGTGAGGGCAGGAGGACGGAGGCTGGAGGGGTGAGGGCAGGAGGACGGAGGCTGGAGGGGTGAGCGCAGGAGGACGGAGGCTGGAGGCCCCCATCACAAGCACAGTGCAGCCAACTTTATCTTTATTTACTTTACATTTATTTTCACTCACTGTGATCCTCCGGCTGCTCTGTCTCTGCCTCCAGCCCCCCACAGTCCACAGGGCAGCTGCACAGGCTCTTCTGCTCCCGGGGCCGGCACTGCAGCATGTAGCATTGCACACACACACATTGCACACCCACACACACATTGCACACACACATTGCACACACACACACATTGCACACACACACACACACATTGCACACACACACACATTGCACACACACACACACATTGCACACACACACACAAACATTGCACACACACACACAAACATTGCACACACACACACACATTGCACACACACACACACATTGCACACACACACAAACATTGCACACACACACACACACACATTGCACACACACATTGCACACACACACATTGCACACACACATTGCACACACACACAAACATTGCACACACACACACACATTGCACACACACATTGCACACACACACATTGCACACACACACACATTGCACACACACACACACATTGCACACACACACAAACATTGCACACACACACAAACATTGCACACACACATTGCACACACACATTGCACACACACACACATTGCACACACACACACATTGCACACACACACACACACCACACACACACTGCACACACACACAAACATTGCACACACACATTGCACACACACACACACACATTGCACACACACACAAACATTGTACACACACACACACACACATTGCACACACACATTGCACACACACACACATTTCACACACACACACACACACATTACACACACACATTGCACACACACACAAACATTGCACACACACATTGCACACACACATTGCACACACATTGCACACACACACACACACACACTGTCACTCTGCACACAAAACCTGGCTGCACAGCACACTGCACCTTCTTTCCTTGGGGCCACTCACCACCTGCTCTCTTCTGCCGTCCTCTCTGCATCTCCTCTGCCGTCCGTTCACATCACAGTGCTGTGCCGCCGGCTCCCGCCCGCTCCTCTGGAGTCTGACCCCTCACTCAGCACTCGGCCGGGAGACAGTGCTGCTCCTTTCACTCCCAAAGAGGAGGGGGGGCGGGGGCGGCGGCCGCTCCGGAGCAAAAAAAGCCCTGGTCACAGTACTGTAGGTGCCATGTGGGGTACGCAGTGCCACGCTCACCCGGGGCAGCCTCTTGGGGGGGGCACCTGCCCCCCCAGCCCCACGCTGGGTACGCCCATGGATCGAGATCCTCGGTTGGGATATGAATAAGAGGAGGTCGTCAGTGAACAGAGCTGTTTTATGGTGGCCCCCTTTCATCTGTATGCCATGTATGCTCTTGTTGCCCCTGATTGCATTAGCTAGGTGTTCCATAACTATCACGTAGAGGAGGGGTGACAGCTGGCAGCCCTGCCTGGTCCCGTTACCGACGGTGAAGGGGGCCAACAGGACTCCGTAGACTCTGACCCTGGTCGTTGGTGTGGAGTATAGTGAGAGTAGTCTGTGTACAAACTTAGGGCCTAGGCCAATTTGGGTGAGCGCCTCCCTCATGAAGCCCCAGTGGACCCTGTCAAAGGCCTTCTCAGCGTCTACAGGCAGCAGGCTAAGAGGGAGGTTATGAGTTTAGGCCTTGTTGATCAGGAGCAAGGTCCTAATTGTATTTTCCCTAGCCTTGTGGCCCGTGACAATGCCCACCTGGTCCATGTTGATTATAGAGGGGAGTAGGGGCGCTAAGCAATCTGATAGGATCTTTGAATACATTTTTACATCGGTAGGGTCTCTCCCTGGCTTGGGTAGAATACTTATGTGGGCCTCCAACGAATGTGGGGCAAGGTTCGTGCCGTCAGATATGGAGTTAAATTTGGCTAGCATTTGGGGAAACAGTTGGGCCTGGAGTGTTTTATAGAAGATTGGGGTGAATCTGTCTGGTCCAGGGCATTTGGATGTCGGGGTGGTTTTGATGGCAGTTAGGATTTCATGTTCAGTAAACTTGGTTTCAAAGGCATCTATGTCTTATTTCCCAGTGGGGGAGTGCTGTGGATTTTATATAGTCCCGGGTCTTGCTAAGTAGGTTGTCTGGTGCCATGTCTGAGAATTTCCCCTTAAGGTACCTTTACACACGGCAACTTATCTAGGAATTTCACTGGCAACTTACTGGTTGCAGTGAAATCATGGAGACATTGTTCCATTTGTACACAGCAACAAGATAGAATAATGTGTCCATGATTTCATTGCAACCAGTAAGTTGCCAGTGAAATTCCTAGAAAAGTTGCCACGTGTAAAGGTACCCTTAAGGTTGTATAGGTCTTTATAGTAGGAACAGAATACCTCCAATATTTCGGATAGGTTATAGGTATCCTTTCCGTTTGTGGACCTGATCTTGGGAATGTATGTGTAGTTTGACCTGGGGTGGAGCATGCATGCTAGGCGGCGGCCACACTTATTAGAGACCCTGTAGTAGTAATTTTTGGTTCTTTCCACCTGTCATTCAAATTTCTGGTCTAGTAGTTCCCTAAGTTCCTGTCTTTTGAGGATGAGGTGTCTTAGTGTCGATTAGCTCAGTGTCAGTTTATGTGTGGAATCTAAGACGTGTATTTGAGAGGTTAGATTGTTGATTGATTTGAGTCTGAGCTTTTTAAGTCTGGCTCTGTTTTTTATCAATGTTTCCCTCAGGCAAAATTTCAGGGCTTCCCATTTGAAGGGCTGTTGCGTTGGGTCTAGCTCATGGACCTTGGAGAATGCTTCGATGTCGTGTTTCAGCTCCGTCAGGCAGGTGTTGTCCTTCAGGATGTTACTGTTCAAACTTCAGGTCCAAGGCTTGCGTGAGGAGTCTGGTAGTGTTAAACTCAAGAATGTCAGGACGTTGTCTGATAAGAGAAGGTCTCCGATACTGGCATCGGGGTCCCATGAGAGTGCACAATGGCTCACCAAGCACAAGTCAATGTGGCTATAGGAGTTGTGTATGTGGGAGTAGTATGTTTAGTCTTTATCTTGTGGTTTGAGTATCCGCCAGATATCGACAAGTTGGAGAGTGTGGAGGAGTTTGAGTGCCATCAGTCGATTGAGTAGGATTGCGCCTTTCCCTGAGGTGGTGTCCATGCCGGGGGTCCATAGTGAAGTTGAAGTCGCCCCCTATAATCATTGTCCCTCAGCGAATTCAGTGAGTCGGGTCCTGAAAACATTAATCTGGTCTCTGTTGGGCAGATACCAGTTAACAACAGTCAAAATGGAGTTAGCCACTCGCAATTTGAGGAAAATATATCCCCCTTCCCCCCGTTTCGATTCTGGAATCTATTACTATATGGGTCAGGTTTTTGTAGATTCGCTATAGAACTCCCTTCGACCCAGAGTCAGTGTTAGTGCTGTGGAGCCATAGTAGGTAGAATTTGTTTTTGAAGTCGCGTACGAATCCGGTTTTGAAATGAGTTTCCTGCAATAGTAAAGTTTGGATGTTCTGTTTGTGCAGGTCAAGGAGGATTTAGGAGCATTTCAGGGGGGTATTAAAACTCTCATGTTGAGGGTTCCAATTTTTATGTCGGCCATGTTGTGGGGCACCCAGTGGGACACCTTAGGGAGGGGTAACTGGGGTAGTGATCAGATAGGGTAAGTAGCCGGACTGGCGTCTAGGTTAGGTTTCCAGAGGGGTGTAACCCAGGAGGGTCGGGTAGGGTGGAGTAGGGAAAGTGGGGGGAGGGAGGGAGGAGGAAAGTGGAGATAGACTGAACTAGGTGGAGGAGTGAAGTAAAGGAGCGGTAAAGCTAGTAAGAGAGATAGGGTAGTGGAAAAAGATTTTGAGGGAGAATAAGATTCCCGGGTTCTGAGGTCAGTAGTAGGGTGGGGGTTGTTGCACTGAATTCTGCACTGCAGTGTGCGGATCCCCCTTGAGGTAAGGCCTCTCCAGGTAGAACAAGGCCTCCCCATGCCAAAGGCTTCTAGTACATAGGTATAGAAATCAATAAAAATCAATAAAACAGTAGCATTAATTAAAATAGTAGCGGAGTATTAGATACAAGTAGAAACATTCAAATTTTAATATCCGTGGGATGTAAACAAGGGCTTATAATATGGCGTCAATGTAGGGTGCCTTTTGAGGAGAAGGGCCTGTCTGCATGCAGCAAGGGTGCGATCTAGTGATTAGCCATGACCGACAGGATTGGGGACCCCTTTCCCGGCCCCCCGTGTCCTAGTGCCCGTCCTTATTGTACGCCGCCGTGGCCTTTGTTCTCTTGGAGCCCAGGCTTCCCCTCCACCCCCAGGCAGGCCTGGCCACTCAGTGATCTTGAGGTTGGGGGACAAGATCCCAAGGCTCTCCAGGAAGGCTGGGATATCCCTTGGGTGGCTTACCGAGAGAAGTTTGCCCTCCCTGCATACCTGGAGGCAGATGGGGAAGCCCCAGATGTACTGGGTTTGTTGCTGTGCAGTACCTCCAGTAGGGGACAGAGAGCCCTGCGCTTTTGCAGCATGCAGTGTGACAGATCGGGCATCAGTTGGATAGGGTTGCCTTGGTATAATAGGAGGTCAGGGGATTGGGCCTTTGCAAGGATGTCCTCTTTAGCTTTGAAGTTGTGGACCCTGCAGATAATATCTCTGGGCCTGGCACCCTCTAGGGGAGGGGGCCCAGGGATCTATGTGCTCAGTCTAATTCGAGTGGCGTACCCTTTGGCATGTTGCGGACGGAGTTAAAGACCCCGTGGAGTGGAGTGTCCAGGTCCCTTGCTGGGATGGATTCTGGTAGGCCTCAGACCCTAACATTGTTCCATCTGTCACGGTTCTCTAGGTCTCCATTAGGTCTAGTAGGTGGTCGAACACGGAGTTTTGGCTATGGACTTGCCTCTTGAGGGCCTCTATATTCCTGGTCAAGTCAGTGATAGTGGATTCAGTGGAGCAGACTCTGCTAGCGAGCTGGCGGACTTCGCCTCTGAGTGCAGCAACCTCGGCCTTAAAGGAGGACTCAGGCTATGCACCACTTCTGCCTGGGCGATTCCTGCGGTGGGTGTCACCCAGGGGTGGGCCCAGCAGGTGCCAGGGCCGGGTTGCTTCGCTTCTTAGCCGGCATATACAGCGGTTTTGTCTGGTGGATGCTGCTGGATTGAAGCCTGGTGTTGGGAGCAGGAGCTGGGATTTCAGCTTCCTCTCTTCTCCATGGCCAGGACACGCCCCCTGTATTTGCATTTTGAAGAGAGAAATAAGTATTTGATCCCCCACCAACCATTAGGAGTTCTGGCTTCTACAGACCAGTTAGGCCACGTGCTCACTTTGAGTATTTGGTGAGTTTTTTACCTCAGGATTTGTAGCCAAAACCAGGAGTGGAACAATCTGAAGGTAAAAAAAAAATCACCACATACTCAGTGTCTACATGTGGCTTGAGATGAGCCTATTGCATCTCAGGCTACATGCACACGCTTTTTTTTTTTTACCTCAGATGTCACTCCCACTTGGCTACAAATACTGAGGTTAAAGACTCACCAAATACTCACTGTGTTCATGCGGTCTAATAGGGTATCAGTGGGTGTGGGTTTTTTATTGTAAGGCCATGTGCATGTGTTGAGTATTTGGTGAGTTCAGTATTTGTATGACAAAACCAAGAATGGGTGAGAAATACAGAAGTGGTGACGTGTTTCTATTAGGCTGCATACTCACGGTCCGGAGAAGCTGCGTATTGAACGCAGCTCCTCCGGACCGAAGTGAAGCAGCAGGTGGCTGCAGGGAGAACGCAGCCGCCCTGTACTCACGGTGTGCGGCGGGTGCAGGGCGGCTTCTCCCTGCAGTCACCTAATGGCAGCCGCTTCTGACTCCACAGCATGAAATGAACATGCTGCGAGGGAGTGGACTGCCGGCAACCCGCACCGCAGCTCCAAACATTGCTGCGGGCGGGTTAAGCATAGTGAGGATGGGATTTCTTGAAATCCCATCCACTATGCTTATACTGTACGATGCAGCGTTTTGGACGCAGTGGCAAGACGCTGCGTCCAAAATGCTGCGTATACTGACTGTGTGCACGCACCCTTAGGGTATGTGCCCACAGGACGTTTTTTGAGCAGTCACGAACACAGGAAAACCTGAGGATCTTAGAGTCCTTGACAGGAGAAGTGCTATCATCTTGTCTGCGCTTTTTGCGCGTTTTTTGTGCGTTTTTCCTGCGTTTTTTGTTTTGTGCGTTTTTTCCTGCGTTTTTGATGCTGCGTTTTTCCTGCGTTTTTCCCATTGACTGCACCAAAAACGCAGGAATAATTGACATGTCAATTCTTTGCTATCCGCACCAAAAACGCAGGAATTTGACAGTTCTTGACACTTGCAAAACCAATGTGTGTGCACAGCGTTTTTGTAAACACATTGGTTTTGCTGGGAAGCCCAACCGCAGGAACAGATTAGCATACATTACCATAAAACCAATGGTTTTCTGCATGCCGAAACCGCAGCAAAACCGCACAAAAACGCGCTGTGTGCACATACCCTTAGACTTTTCCTCTGATTGTTCCACTCTTGCTTTTGGCTACAAATACTGAGGTAAAAACTCACCAAATGCTCACCGTGTGCATGTGGCCCTAGATGCTCCTAATCAACTTGTTAACCTCTACAACATGGACAAGACCAAAGAGCTTTCTAAAGGTACCGTCACATGGGGAAACATCACCGGCAACTCAGGGGCGTGGCCAAGTTGTGGCGACATCGCCGGAGAGTTGCCCTGTAAAACAGTGTGATTTCGACGGCGATAGTTGCTTCAGCAACATCACCTGGTTTCCCAACAATGTTGTGAAACCAGGTGATCTTGCTCAGGCGAGCTGCCTGCATCGCCCGGTCTGAAGCGGCAACAGCGATGTTGCCGGTAACTTCCCCCATAGACTCCCATGTTAAGGATCGCTGCCAGGGTTGAGTTTAACCCTGGCAGCGATAGTTGCTAGCAACCTCACTGATAAGTTGCTGGCGATGTCTCCTCGTCTGACAGCTCATCAGCGATGTTGGAGAGCGGCCAAAAACATGCGCGCTCCTGGGAGTTGCCGGCGATGTTACCCAGTGTGATGGTACCTTAAGGATATCAGGGAAAAGATCTTAGACCTGCACAAGGCTGGAATGGACTACAAAACCATAAGTAAGCTTGGGCCATCCAAGCTTATCACAAAAGTCTGCAGTCACACTACATGAAACCTCACTCATGCACTAAGAGCATTCTCTGGTGCCGGCAGTGAGATCCAGCAGTCATGTGGCCAAATGTATATCATATGCATAATGCCAGGCACTTCCCAATTATAAATACACTAAAAACAAGTGAACGAGGCTGAGCATGTCTATTGAGAATGTGACCGGGAGTATGTGATGTGAGGATTCACAAGTTTGCATTCACATTGAGTAACAGCTTGGACAACCCCTTTAATGGAGGAGAGGTGCTCATGCATGGAACCCGCTCCATTCACTGGTTATGGGACTAGCTGAGCACTGCACTATGGTGTGGAGATAAAGTATTATTCTAAAAAAAAGAAGTTCATGTGATTGTTTCATTGCATGATTCATTAAGAAAACAACAATGATAACCATCTAATTTTAAAAAAATCTGAAAAAATTACTATTAATATGCAAAAAAGTCACATTTTAATTTTTTTAAATCTTTTTTTGTATTGTATTAAAAACATTGTATGAAAATCTACAACTCACTCAAGCTATTTCAAAGACTGCATGTGAGAGTCCATCCTCGTCACAAAGTACAGCAAAATAGCTCTAAAACATCTTCACATGTCACACAGGCAATTGACGTTTTTATAGAAATTGACATTCAAATGTCACATTTATGCTGGAGTCACACTACTGCATGACACAAGCGAGTATCACATCAATATACCAGGACTGGCCAGCGGCTCTCCTGACCTGAGCATGACAGCAGCATATAAATACATGAAGCTGTCACACTCTTGACAGGAGAGCCGCCAGCCAGTCCGGGAATTTTAAGGTGATCCTTGCACAAGTGATATGGTACTGTGACTCCAGCCTTACAGAATACTGTGTTTAGAGAAGACCACATAAAGTATTGTGGATGCACCACTAAATATTCTGTTTCCTTGTGTGTTTTTAGCAACCAAATAACATGAGAAAAAGGTAAACTGGACCTAGAAGCAGAAATCTTGTCTTATTGGGGTCTAGACATTAGTGGTCGTGACCAGCTTAGGTGGTGGGTCTGGTGAGGCATGAGTGAGCAATTACCCAGAGACCCCTACTTCTATTATAAATAACTCCATGACCACTTATAAAATAATGGCTATTCCCTCCGTGTCACATGTAGTCTGTACAGTTCACTGCAGTTGAGTAGTTTAAATGGCAATACATTTCCTTTTGGACATAAACCCCTTCACCCCCCTCACCCCACAGCGATTTTCCATTTTTCATTACCCTCCCTTCTTCCAAGAGTCATAACTTTTTATTTTTCCATCAATATAGCCATATGAGGGCTTGCTTTTTGAGGGACGGGTTGTCCTTTCAGATGAAATCATTCATGGTTACCATATAGCGTACAAGAAATTGGGAAAAAAGTTCCAAGTACTGTGATATTGCAAAAAAGTGCAATTTTATTTGCCATGATCACTATATGGTAAAACTGACATGACTGTGTGATGCCTCAGGTTGGTACAAGTTTGTAGATACCAAACATGTATACTTTTACTGTTATCTAAGTGGAGAAAAAAAATCTGAAGTTTTTAAAGAAAAAGAATTGCACTTTTGGGGCCATTTTCTGTGACCTGTAACATTCTCATTTTTTGGGATCTGAGGCTGTCTGATGGCTTATTTTTTTGTGTCTTGAGTTGATGTTTCTAATGATACCATATTTGGGTAGATTTGATGTTTTGATCACCCGTTACTGCATTTTATTGCAATGTTGCGGAGACCAAAAAAAACTAATTTTGCTGTTTGGACTTTTTTCCTGTTATGCAGTTTACAGATCTGATTAATTGATTTTATATTTTGATAGATCAGGCATTTCTGAACGTGGTGATACCAAATGTGTGTATTTTATTATTTTTTAATAGTTTTATTTTCAATGTCACAAAACCCGGGTGATTTGAACTTTTATGTTTTTTTTTCATACATTTAAAAACTTATTATTTTTTAAATATTTTACACTGGCCACTAGAGGGCCTCAGTGCTGCACACACCGATCGCTTGTCCTGTCTTTAGATGAACTGCTGCTCATCAAAAGATAGCAGGAAGTGATCACTCCCTGCTGATGATGTCACTGGGTCATCACCAACAGGAAGTGAATTAGGACAACTTCCGAGGTCATTATAGTACCCTAGGCTGTCCAGGTAACAATGCAGGTCCCGTGATTCACTGCACGGTACCTGCGATCCCCACCGCGGTGCTTTGGATTGCAGTCTTATTGAATGACAGCGTGATCCAAAGGGTTAAAAGTGCTGATCAGATTGCAGATCTGATTGGCGCTGTTAGATACACATCTCAGCTGATCAGCTGATAACATCAGCTGAGATGTGGGAAGGAGGGTGCAGGCTCATAGCGTAAGATCCCCATTAAATGGTGGGAGGCAAGTATGACGTACATGTACGTCATGGTCGCGAAGGGTAAGGGTTAATGTCCATTGCTGCTGCTGTCTGTATCAGGTGATGTGGTTTGACCACTCCTCCAGGCTTTAAATAATCTGTTGACCCATCACCTGATGTCGCTGATAGAGTTCATTCTCTGTTTGACCTGTGAGCTATAGATACTGTGTGCAGATTCTGCTTTCCCTTTGTGTTTGGCATCATGTGTGGGGTGTTGCTGTTCCTATTCTGATCCCTGGGTGGAAGTGAGGGGGTGTTAGCCTAGGTCAGGAGCAGGGCAGGGGGGTGGCCCAAACGTCCTCACTTTTAGAGGTAATTCTGGAACAGGGTTAGCTAGAGTAACACCAGTCTGATGGTCAGACTAATTACCTGATTACCCTTGTTCGTCACTACCATCCTGCTACATTACACTTGTCCGTCATAACCACCCTGTGACACATGCCCAACAATGCCTGACCACTCCCACCACATAAGCTGGTCATGCCCACTAACTTCTGGACCACGATAATACAAGTATGCCATATTACGTTTCCTTCGTTTACACAGAAAGGTCCAGAAATATATTCTGATAAGGGAAAATATTTTCCACACACAATAATTAAAGGTCTGTGTCATCTGGAGGTAAAATTTTAAGGCTACATTTATGAAAAAAAATAAAGGTCCATACTTACTCAAAGTTACTTTGTGTGGAGTGACGAGACACACAAAATGTAGATCTACAACGGCAGTAAACACGGCTCTAAAAAACACAAGGTAAGAAAGTATGAGGACTTGTCAATAAAAAACAATGTAACAAGAAGGTTTATATACATGACAGGACCATGAGCTGGGAAATTCCTAGCAGTTCTAATACCTCTGCATTGCAGTATTTTTATTTGTGAAAAATTCTATAAATAATGCACAATTTCCGATGGAGCATACATTTGTCTCTAAGAATTTGTGCAGAATCCAAAAGCAAAACAAAATCCTCTGTACACCTCTTTATGAGATCAGAGGCATATGGAGGTAAACTAAAGGCAACAAAGGAAAAACTCCCAGATTCATAGAAAAGATGAACATTATTCACACGGAAATGCAACAATCCCCCCACATGGGAGCCTTTTACTGACATGACAGCCATTAATCTAATAGTAAATTAATCTGTCTAAAGTTTTATCTATTGGGATATTTATGTGACATATGTGTTTTATCTAATGCAAATATACCGTATTCTAGCATTTCTATGAGCTATAGTTATCAGGGCATCATTAGTCTTGTTAGCACAGCAGTACTGAAAACATAGCCTTCTTCATGTCGTTTATCCTAGTGAGTCACCATACAGGACCCGTTGGAGCCAGCAGTTATTTAGCGTGGTTTATCTGCACTTGATCTAGTGGGTGGTGGTGGTTCTATCCATTAACGTGCAACAATCTATCTCAAAGAAGACTATTAAATACGAAGATGGCGTGCACACGGAGACTTCTTTTGTAGGCAGAGGTGCTAATTGAGGGTTCTGGGGGGACCCACGATAGACATCAAAAGAAGTTTTAGAATTGCACACTCTTTGTTTTTGATGCAAAAAAGTTATCTTTATTTAGGAGCAACACAGGTGTCTCTGTTATATTGTCTCCTTAGAGAAGTGGGCATGCTTTACCTAATCTGTTTCTTCTAAATTTGTATGTAGGGATATACAGGGGATACTTGGATCAATAGGTGAGATGCCTTATTTCACTTCTGTCCTGGGTCCAGGGGTGTTTAGGTTATCCTAAGCACCCCTGGACCCTGTGTTGCTCCTAAATAAAGATCACTTTTCAAAAACAAAGAGTGTGCAATTGTAAAACTTGTTTTGATATGTCAAAGAAGAGTCGGGTTTGAGAAGGACCTATTGGATGTTGATTTGCATGTGTTCATGTTAATAAACTTAGTCTAATGGGCTCTGTAATGCTTTGCTAATTATAGTACGGTAGTCCACAGAACAAAGATTCTGGCTTCAGTGCATCCTCTGATAATACTGCAGATTTGGAAAATATTGGTAATTATTTTGGGTACCGCTATGGGTCCAAAACAGGTCCGTCGTCATTTTCAAATTAAAGCCTGTTGTTCTTTTATTATCTAAACGTTTCTTAAACTGTAAACGAAGAACAGGCCAAGATTTAATAAAAGATATAATGTTCATGAATCAATAGTACATTGAGAAGAGGTCACAAGTCTAATATCTGTATAGTTTCTTTAGAGAAGAATGGCTCACGGATAGGTGGGTGCTCAGATAAGTCTGTAATACACCATATAAATTGGATCTGGCACACCAAAAAGAACACAAGAGTCTTTATGTATCCAGTTGAGTCGCACTTTTATTATAGGAGCACTGTTGCAAAAGTTGCATTTTAAATCAAACAGACATTTCGATCACACGGTCTTCCTCAGTGTCTACATCTTTTAATTGACATGTATCCTGATATGTACCCTTTTTGTTTTTTTATCAGTTGTAAACTGTTCCAGTCAATATTGCTCCTTAATCATAAAAGGTCGACCCTCCTCTTTTAGTCAATACCATGATGGCAAAAATCCAGCAACTGTGGTGATCAGCTCATTGTCATTGCAAAATTTACAGCATTCATCCGATATCACATATTTACCCTACACAATGCTAAACAGGTAATACACTAGTAGTATTGTGCCAAGGTTTTGTTCAGTTTTTGTGTTAGTGTGTGTTCTAATTACCTAAATCTCGGCAATTGAGCAGAACTAATAACCATACTAAGTGTCAGAAAATCTGGCAATTTAGGAGTTAACCTTAAATGGACACTCCAGTGTCATTAGTAGATATCTGCCATTTATATGAGAATGGTATTGACAGTGCTCGCTTTTTCCAAGAAAACCTTAACAATAAAATGTGGTTTAATAAATGATAGAAAGAAGTGCTTTAAACGCGATGCAAAAGCAAACATTGCACCAGATGTTCCTCTCTCGGAGGCCTCACAATATGCAGAAGAACACAATGGGATGACATAAAAGGTGAATTATGAGGTCGTGCTGAGAATCACGAGAAGGCATTGAAGAGGCTGGAATCCTCTGATATAACATAGTTATTCCTCCTGTCTACACACAGATAGTGCATGTTTCCAATAATTATTAATGAAGGAACAGCACATCCACCATGACTAAACAATCCTTAAGAGCGAATGATATCATTTACCATGGTGAATGAGGGTGAAATGATGAGAAACTTAGAAATACAACATATGATGAAAGGCTCCCTACAGACTCTGCTGCACAGCTTTCTAATGGCTGAATATTTTCATTGTGCTTAATGATCATTACAGGTTACATAGACTGAGATATCATAAGAAAGCATTACATGGTTAATAACTGCAGACAGCAGCATGCTCTGTACCAATATATTATCAATTAGGGATTTATTATATAAAATAATTGTCTACATTTACAAAATACCGTAAGTAAAGCTGAAATTGGACACAAGAGATGCAGATTCCTATAATTGTATGAAAGAACCATATGACCCCAGCCTCATAGAAATGCATATACACATCTAACGACACAAAGGGAATCAAAAGCAGACGTCACAGCTAGAAATATAGCTAATCTGGCCAGACATTAAAAAATGTTTGGGTTCGGGACCAGACTTGACCCGAACTTGAGCCCGATCCCCATATAAGTCTAAAGGGACGTGAACTTTAGTGTGATAAAATGGTGGCTAGGGGGCTGATTTTCTGCACTAAGAATGAATCAGAAAAAGCAAAGTGGGAACATGGATAACCGGGAGTCAGAGAAGCCAAATCAACTACTATGATCTAATCGCCATGCTTACTTACCGTACATTTAAAGTGACCCTAAACCCGGAAGCCAACCCCACATCCCCTTCATACCTATACATGCAGCTTGTGAACCTGCTGCCATCGATCCCTGTATCTTGCAAAACCGCTGGGGCATTCTTCATAATTCATACTTTTAATATCACAGTTCTGGGCGTTTCACTGAAATTTTAAAGCCGCAGCAGGCGGGCCTGTGTGCCGCTCTCCCCCTCCTTGTCCGTAATTCTGCACGCAGCGATGGGCGTGCTAAACAACAGAGAGGCGGCTCGCCTCATAGTATGGGCGGTGAAGCCGGTATGACGTAATACGCGTCATACCGGCTTCACCGCCCATACTATGAGGCGAGCCGCCTCTCTGTTGTTTATGCACGCAACCATGGGCGTGCAGAATTACGGACAAGGAGGGGGAGAGCGGCACACAGGCCCGCCTGCTGCGGCTTTAAAATTTCAGTGAAACGCCCAGAACTGTGATATTAAAAGTATGAATTATGAAGAATGCCCCAGCGGTTTTGCAAGATACAGGGATCGATGGCAGCAGGTTCACAAGCTGCATGTATAGGTATGAAGGGGATGTGGGGTTGGCTTCCGGGTTTAGGGTCACTTTAAAAAAACAAAGAAAAAAACACAACTCTTAACCTTTGTCTTAGGTTTGACGCTTGTTCTTCTTTTGGTTCTCAGATCATCTAGCTTTTACTTACTCCCCAACATACGGTGATCTGTCTGCAAATGTCTTTTTTTTCCATTTCACTATGTAAATTACTAGTTCCTTTATACAAATCTTGGCCAATGCAGACATCAATAAACCATAGTAAGGGCCAGTTTGTATGGCTGAATAGTGGTGAATATTTTTAAAGACCAAAATCTGCACCTTAAGACAAAATACGAGCCAAAAAATGTCATGCGCACAATGCATTTTTTGGTGCGGGAAGGTGCAGGTTTTTGTACTGCGTGTGTCATTTCATGTTAGTGACACCTCAGAATCAGTGCCCTATATTAATGTGTGTAAATGTATTAAAAATGTATTGGGAACATGTATATAATATGTGTGGACCTGGTGAGTGGCTGCATGATTTTGTAAAAACTACTTTATCATAAACACTGTTTGAAGTCCCATCAGCTTTTGCAGCCAGAGCGGTGACTTCTCTGCATGTTCTATGCAATTTGCATAGGAGCACAAGCTAGGCCTATTCTGAAAGTTTTCTACGCACTGAACTGTCAAAAGTGGCGTAAATATATAACGGATGATTACTGGTCATGTGAACTTAGCCTAAACTGATAAAATTACCATGAAAAATATTCCAGTAGACAACATTGATTTGGTTTAACAAAAGACTGACCAGCAACACCAATAAATGTGAACAGGTGGAAGCTGAAATAAACAGGACTACAAAAATATATACAGCAGCACAATAGAACACTTAGAAAACAGTAAAGAGACTATGGTCTTGCATTACTGTGGTGGGAACATTAGAAAAAAAAAGGGAAAAATACTTACCTTATTGTAAAATAGAACAGAAAAAATGTGACATAGCATTACTGCTGTAGGTATAAATGAATAAAGGAAACGCTTAGCTAATGTATTGGCCAATGCATGAGCCTCAAAACTGCAACAAGGTTTATCACATATATCGGGACCCTAAGGCTGGAATCACACTGTCCTTGGGACATGGAGGCTGTCCGACGAGTCTTGGATCAGTCAGTCACCTGGGACGGCCTCTCCCTGTCAGGACGGGAATGTCAGCTGCTTGTATTTCTATGCAGCTCCACACTGCCCGTCCAGAGAGGGGGAGGCTGTTCAGAGTTAATGATCCGACACTCCGAGAAACTTGCATATCACATGGATAGTGTGATTCCACCCTAACCTGAAATGTCTCTATATGTGATTAAAAATCTGCTTGTGTGGTTGTAGTCCCCCATCGGGTAAGCCGCTACAAGAGGTACTGCATTCCCGCGGTTAGGGAGTGTAGTGCCCCTGTTCTCCAGGTGTCGGGATGGTGCAGTTGAGCCCGAAAAAACAGACACGTAGTAACAGGCCCCCGGGACAGTGGGTGGACCCTGAGGGAGGGCCTAGGTCACAAAAAAGGGGACAGGACAGTGTTAGAGGGAGACAGTAGAAGGAGATCGGGGAGTAACATCGACTGTCGAGGAGTGGTAGTTGGGAGTGTAGAGGCGGTGTGGTGCCGACTCCTGTGAGTTGAAGTAATGCCACCCCGCATGCCCACTGGAGGGAGAGAACTGACCGGCAGAGGAAGAGAAGGACCCTTGAGGTGCGAACAAGACCTTGATTCCCCATACACCCGAATCTGATGAGACAGAGTGGTTGGTGGACGACACAGGGACCAGGCCCTGAAGATGGTGCAGATACTGTATGCCTGAGCCGTAAATCTGGAGGCCCCTGACTTCTAATGGGAGCTGTGGCCGAACACCCGACACATCTTGGGGAAGGTGGCCGAACTAGGGAGCAGTCCCCGGGAAAGTGACCTAATGGCGCCCGGGACATAAAAGCACCCATGGCCACCGGTACTTGAGCTCTGTGCGTCGGAAAGCGTTGAGAGCCTGGAGGGCAGAGCGATGCAACGCTCGCTTCAGAAGAGAACTACTCCTTAGCGCCGAGAGAAAGGAAACCCATCAGAGACTGAGACACTTAGAGAGGACAGAAAGGGAACGAACCATGGCTTGACTGCAAAAAGCGAACCGGAGACTGGCAGGAGCATACCTGGCAGCCATGTTTAACACCTGAGTAAAAGTAACAGAACTGCAGCTGTGGTGTGAGAGACTTTTATTTGCGGTGACCATCGGCTGTAGAGGCCGCCGTAATGTAAAGGGGCCAGCCATACGGGGCAAGTCAGGGCCCTGGCTGCGGGGCACCCCTGGTTTTGAAGCACGTGCCCCAGCTGCCTCCTCAGTACTGTGGATGATGTTTGGGAACTTGTAAAGCGCGGTAATCGTATGTGGGCCAGTAGACTCCGCGATCTCAATTTCTTTGGCCACTTGATGGCTGCTGGCTGCAACTCTCTTCAGTAGCCGTCGCAAATAATTCACCTGACAAACACTTATCTTCAACAATAACTTTACTCAGTGTTCCTGTATCATCATATATCTTTACAGTATATGAGGCATAACATCTTCCAGCCACAAAGTTCATAACACAGTGGACATTCATATTGTTCTTTAAACCATCCTCCAAGGCCATACCTGTACTCCTTTCCTGACAAGCAAACTCCCACACAGCTTTGATAAATATGGGTTAACTGCCGGCTTCCTCGGTACCTTCAGGACCCCCGCGCCCCACACTTTCAGCTCTCCCACGTTTGTACCCCTTTTAGCAGGGAGGTTCAGGTGCCACTTCTTGGCCACCTTACTCGAGCTTGCTGCCCCAAACATCCAGGGAATGCTGCCTTAGCAGGGTAGGTGAGTCCCACGTACTACTAGGCAATCTGTCTGTGCCCAGACATTGTCAGTACTCTTCTCTCTGTCTGGCCGTTTACTCTTGTCTGTTCACATACAGCCCCACTGCTCCACTGAACTCTCTGCAGCTCCAGATGGCAGAAGTTCTCACACTGGGACTCTCAGAGTTCTGTTCCCCAAGGAGCAGCTTGTCTTTGTCTTGTCCTCACTGTGTCCACACTCTGACTGAAAACTAAACTAAACTCACCTCACACTAGACTGGCCGCTCCTCCAGTGACTCACCCAGATTTAAACCTTCTATCTTAGGGTGCTTTCACATCAGTGGTTATTGCCGATCGCAGCAGCTGCGGTGAAAAAAACGCAACTGCCGCGATTACCGCATAACCGCTGCACTTGCGGCAAGCCCCATACAATGTCTATGCGGGCTTGCAGCAGGTGCGTTAAGTGCGGTATAGGCACTTGCCGCAGGTGCGGCCGTGAAAAAAACGCGGCTGACCGCGTTTTTTTTTTTCGTGGCCGCACCTGCCGCAAGTGCCGAAACCGCACTTGCCGCATCTGCTGCACACTTACCGCAAGCCCCATAGACATTGCATTCACCGCAACTGCCGTGATCTGCGAAAACCGCTGATGTGAAAGGGGCCTTTATAGCGTATACTATGTCCTCATAAGTAGCTCTGCTATATCTGCATCTTATCATATCTACCATTAGTGCAGCATAACACTACATAACATTCCTTATCACTATAATACAGTATGCTTAATACACTCTATAATGAAATTACACAAAATACAATGAAATTATCAATGTCTTCAGGGGGAAGGGCCACAGGACTGCAGGTCCAACCTCTTACAGTAACACCGAGAATACTGTTAACTGAGTGACCAACTGCCGAGGTACGAACCGGGGAAAACCACTCCACTGCCCTGGGGACCACGCTCCGCCTGCAGGGAGTGATGCCATCCAAGCTGCCAGTCACCGTCCCCAGAGGTTCTGAAGCAGCTGCGGCTGCCCTGGCCGCACACCACAGGTAGTGTCACTGTGGTAAATCTGCCAACGAACCTGGCAGCTCTACAGCGACTTCCGTTAAACCCAGGTCAGTGAGTGAAGTGCCTGAGGATAAAAGAAGGGCCGCAGCTGGCCTGTCACTGCTGGTTTATTAAGGCTGGTTTCACACTGCGGTTTTTCACTGATCAGGTTCGATCAGGTTTGTGTGACAAAACCAGAAGAGGAACCAGGAGAGGAACTTGCAAAGAAAAACTATAATTGAAAGATTGACACCTGTTCTAGGTTTTGGAGACACTCCTGGTTTTGAAACACAAAAACTGACCTGATCTGACCTGATCTGACCTCAGTGTGAAACCAGCCTAAAGCACCTCAGTGAGTGTGGGATATGCCTTCTGATCCGTGACCAGAAACACTTATAATAACCTCCACCCTGTCACTGATAGAGGCCCTGAATAACCCCAAGCACTAATTGCTGCCACTAGTTCCTCGTTTAATATAAGTCCGGGCCATGATCGGGCTTATATTGGGTCAGAAACCAACCTAGGTAGTGTTAAGGCCACTTTACACACACCAACTTATCTGTCCAACTTCTGACCAACTTACTGGTTGCAGTGAAATCATGGACACACTGTTCCATTTTGTGGCTGTGTACAAATGGAGCAATGTGTCCATGATTTCACTGCAACCAGTAAGTTGTTCAGAAGTTGGACAGATAAGTTGGTGTGTGTAAAGTGGCCATTAAAGGAGCTCACGGACGTGGGGATCAGGATCAAGGCAAAAAGAGCAACTCAAGATTAAATTTAAATGGATATTTAATCACTCTATTGGTAAACTAGAATTAATATTTAAAGTTATTACTAAGAGGTTACAAATATTACAGTCATTTATGCAAATAAAAGATAAATGGAATACATACAGAATTACACACACATGTGATCAGTTACCTTAATGCTGATGGCGCCACAAGGGAATACATGGAGATACCTGGTTACAGGGTATTAGCTGGCTGTGATGCATTATGGTCCTTCAGATGAATACCAAATGGGGAAGGGGGCAGCCTATTTTTATACAGTA
Source organism: Allobates femoralis (assembly GCA_033576535.1). NCBI lineage: Eukaryota > Metazoa > Chordata > Amphibia > Anura > Aromobatidae > Allobates > Allobates femoralis. The sequence continues at coordinate 518,075,611 of JARQOC010000001.1, read as the reverse complement.
TGAGGCTTTCCCCTGTCCCCACCCATCTCATACCTCTGGGCTGGCTCATAACTCCCACCCCCTCGAGAATGGATATACAAAGTTATTATTTGCCATATCTTTTGTCTGGGAATGTCGTAGGAGGAAGATCATGCTCTCATATTTTCAGTTATGATTTTAGCTTTGCCTAGTTTTGACACATGCATGAAAGATAAAACACAGTTTTGAGGGCGCTGCAGGAGAAAAGTAGCCAGAACACCTGATGAAGGCGGAGTATCCGCTGAAATGCGTTGTGACCCTGAATAAACAGAAGCATCTAAAAATTCTGGCTACTTTTCTCCTGCAGCGCCCTCAAAACTGTTTTTTTATCTTTCGTTCCTGTTATCTACACCTCTGGTGAGCGGTGAGGTGCAGCGCTGGAGATTAGGAAGCCTTACATCGTTAATCTACAACAGACTGAGCGTGAAGGACCTGCGGTGTCGTCAGAGACACGTGACACCTCTTGTGCTCTGCTTCCCTGGAAGCTCTCCGGGAATCTAGAAAGACAATTACAACTGCGTGGTGCATACAAGCACCGGAGGTTTCTACACCGGGTTATGCAGGCAGCATAACCCGGTAAGGTTAGTAAGCACACTAAACAACCATTTAATCAACTTACTCCACCGGATTTCACCCATAAGCGCTCCTCTCTCTTTCTCTCTTTTATCTCCTTAGATATGACACATGACTACTCTGATGGCATCCTACTGGCCAATATCACGTTTAGGTTACTTACAATCATTGCACACATATGTAAAAATATGCGCGGTGACAGAAGGTCTAGAATGCATATCTATGCTGGACATGTTTATAGACAGCACGGCTCATGAGATATTAAAAGTTATAACTCGGCTCCATGTGTCTGAGCTGATTAAAAGAATTTCCTTTCAACCTGTGGTAGAAGGAGATTAGTTTTCTACACATCTATGCCAAGACACAGGGGGATCTTCCTTTGCCTCTGTGCCTCTAGGCTCTAGCATCACCTAGCTATTAGTCTCTAGGAAGCCCTATACACCTGCTAAATGACCATTTCCTTAGGTTGATTAGCATACACCACTTCTCAGAGACAACTTCCCTTCAGCCAAAGAAGGTTGGGGCTTATCTCCTATGAGTGGATATAGTCATATCTGAACAACATGGCTGCTTGTAAAAAATATATTGGTATCTAAGCAAAATGGTTGCTTGTAAGAATATTGCTTATTCATCACAGTCACGAATACCCTTTTGTCCCCCCTCAGACTTTCGCTGTCATCGTTCCGCGGAGGAGAACCGCCATGCAAGCGCAGCCACTGCAAGCCCCTATGTTTATAATGGGAACGCACAGTGCTGCGCTTGACTGCGCATGACCGTGTGCTCCCATTCATTTCCCTGTGTGATTTGTACGCATGCGCATGCTTGCGTACAAATCATACATTGTCGTCCGCACCAGGAACACTACATGTCGCGATCAGGGTGCAGACGAGAGTGTGTGATTTGTACGCAAGCATGCGCATGCGTACAAATCACACAGGGAAATGAATGGGAGCGCACGGTCATGCGCAGTCAAGTGCAGCACCGTGCGTCCCCATTATAAACATAGGGGCTTGCGGTGGCTGCGCTCACATGGCGGTTCTCCGCAGAACGCTGTGGAGGAGAACGCCAATGTGAACCCAGCCTTACTACCTGTTATCAGGATTTTTTGGGTTCCAGCACTTGCTATGAATAGGTTATAAGACAAATATTGTTAGAAAATCTTTTCCAGGACAGGCAGTAGATTTTTAAAGTGAACTTGTCACCCCCTTTGGGCACTATAAACACTGGCCAGCACCTTAAAGAGGATCTGTCACCTCCCATAGATGATCTAATTGCAGCACTGAATGCAGCATGTCTGCTGCATTCAGGCAAGGGGTCCCCCATCCCTTGATCCCCCATGTACCTCAAGATAATTGATTTAGAAAAATTACAATCTGGAGTCGGATAGGAGGGGTCTAGTGGCTGGAGCCACTGCTCCTCACAGGGGAATCTCATGCCCCCTGTATAATGTATGCTCCCTTCGCCGCCTCCTCCCTGTCAGTCATGCTGTCATAGACATAGAGCAGGGCGGGTAAAGGAGTTCACGTCACCGCAGTAGGTGGGGCAGACGGACAGCATTGTGACAAAACGCTCCCTCGCACTGCGCCTGCGTCCTGCTTGGCATGCAGCAGGCGAGGGAGACCATAATTGACAGGGAGGAGGCGGCGAAGGGAGGATACGCTATGCAGGGGGCGTGAGATTCCCCTGTGAGGAGAAGTGGCTCCAGCCACTAGACCCCTCCTATCCTGCTCCAGTTTGTAAGTTTTCTAAATCAATTACCTCGGGGTAAGGGTGGGATCAAGGGTGATGATCTGAAGTTAACCCCCTGTGTGGTCACAAAGAGCTTAACTACAGATCAGGTAACCCCTAGTGACCACACAGGGATGATGCTCTTCAGTTAACCCCTTGAGACCACACAGGGGGTTAACTTCTGATCATCATCCCTGTGTGGTCACAAGGGGTTAACTTCAGATCATCATCCCTGTGTGGTCACAAGGGGTTAAATGCAGATCAGGTAACCCCTTGTGACCACACAGGGATGATGATCTGCAGTTAACCCCTTGTGTAGTCACAAGGGGTTAACTTCAGATCATCATCCCTGTGTGGTCACAAGGGGTTAACTGCAGATCAGGTAACCCCTTGTGACCACACAGGGATGATGATCTGAAGTTAACCCCTTGTGACCACACAAGGGGTTAACTGCAGATCATCATCCCTGTGTAGTCACAAGGGGTTATGCAGATCAGGTAACCCCTTGTGACCACACAAGGATGATGATCTGCAGTTAACCCCTTGTGACCACACAGGGGGTTAACTGCAGATCACCCCTGTGTGGTCATTCAGGAGTTAACTCTGCCTCTGTCCCGATGCCCGTAGAGCAGCGGTGCCCGGACAGAGGCAGAGAGAAGACTGCGACGCTGCAGGACAGGATGGCCGGCACCGGAGGATGGTAAGTATGAGAGGCAGGGAAGTGGAAGTCAGGGGGAGGCCGGAGGGGTGCGGATCAGAGGTGGGCGGGGGGAGGCAGGGTATGACCGGAGGGGTGATGCCCTGGGGGAGGGCGGGGAATGACCGGAGTGGTGCGGACCAGTGGGGACGGGGAGTTACCGGAGTGGTGATGACCTGGGGGGGGGATAACCAGAGGGGTGAGAACCTGGGGGGCGGGGAATGACAGGGAAAACTCCATCCGATCTGACATTTGATCAGATCGGATGGAGTTATGAGGAGGCACCGGGAGTTGGGGAGCGGAGCAGGGAGGAGGGGGAGCGGAGATCACGGGTGGGGGGGAAATGATATTGGGGGGCCACTGAGGGGACCCCCAGGAATGGCGGCATCTCTATGCGATCTTACCTGTCAGATCGCATAGAGATGCAGCGGAGGCGGCGGGTTTACCGCCGACCGCCGCCATTTTTAGATTGTCAGGGGGAGGGATAGGACTGGGGGGGTGATCCCCGGTACTGGGGGGTCTTGGGGCAGTTAGGGGTTAATGCTTTCACTTTGATCCGACATGTGTTTTCATGTCGGATCAAAGTGAAAGCATTTTTACCGGCAATGTCACTTTTTGTAATGTTATGATCGGTAAACTGTGCTTTCCGGTCATCGCATTACTGGTGCCTGTAAAACAGCAGCCGATTCCTGATCTCTAGGGTCTCAGCTACCCCCGGTAACTGAAATCCCGGAGATTTTAGCTCCAGGGGCGGCGCACCAGGGCTTATTCCTGGCTTACATCTACAGACGTCGGCTAGGTATAAGTACCCTCTTTTTTCCGACGTCTGTAGACGTAAGGTCGTCTTTAAGAGGTTAATTAGCCTAAAGACAGATTTTGTGACGCAACAGCGATCCTGTTAGCGATCTCGTTATGTGTGACACGCACCAACGATCTGGCCCCTGATGTGAGATCGTTGATCGTTACACACTGCTCTGGATCATTTCTACGTCGTTGCGCTCCCGCTGGGAGCGCTACATCGTTGTGTTTGACATGGACAGTGACCAACGATCTCAATGCTACGCTATGGAGTGACAATTCCCAACAACCTCGGTATAATTCTGCATCGCTAGTGCGTCATTTTTCACATCGCTGGTGAGATACCTGTTTGACATCTTACCAGCGATGTGGAAAATGACGCACCAGCGATCTCAGCACATCATTATCGTTACTGGGATTGCTGGTGCGTCGTTATGTGTGACTGGGCCTTTAGATTATAAACAGTGTCTGTTCTGTGTAATGAGCCTATTACTTAGTACACAAAGAATTGATCGGCTTTTCAGGATAATGCTCCAAAAGATGACAGCTTCTTGTTGGAATTTCATGATCAAAATCATAAATCTTACAATAGATATTTATTTCTAGATTCCAAAGTTAAACATTTTATTTTGACCATATTAACCTTTTCTATATCGATCATCTCCCTCAGAATACTCACTCTTGACTCTGCTTGTATGAAGAAGTGATACAGTCCCTGACAAATGTTACCGTATATACTCGTGTATAAGCCGACTTTTTCAGCCAAAAAATTGGGCTGAAAAGTCCCCCCCTCGGCTTATACACAAGTCATATACTTTTGCGTGAAGTGGGGGCTGTGTCTGGGAGCAGGAGGAGGCAGGAGGATGCTGGAGGAGGTGGGGGAAGGCTGTAATATGAGCAGCTCGTCACGTAGAGCCACTCATAACTTATTCATGATATGCACTGCATCCCCCGCCCATTCGCAGGGGGAGCAGTGCATATCGCATTACAGGCTCCCCATCACAGTATGGCGCCCCCCGCCAGATTAAAGCCTCCCCATGCTGCCGCTGCTCAGTGTACAATGTATAGTGTTATTAGCTCTCACCGGCCCCGGGCTCAGTGCATCCTCCCTCCTCCCTGCGTGTCATGTGACCGGCCGGTGACGTCATCGTCGTGAGCCCCGGTCACAGGACAAGCAGGAAGGAGGGAAGATGCACTGAGCCCGGAGCGGGTGAGAGCTAATAACACTGTATTTATTGTACAGTGAGCAGCGGCAGCATGGGGGGAGGCGGTACTGTGAGGGGGGGCGCCATACTGTGAGGGGGGCGCCATACTGTGAGGGGGTGGCGCCATACTGTGAGGGGGAGCCTGTATACCAGGGATGGGGTCCTGTATACCCTGTGCTGGGAGCTGTATACCCTGTGCTGGGAGCTGTATACCCTGTGCTGGGAGCTGTATACCCTGTGCTGGGAGCTGTATAAACTGTGCTGGGAGCTGTATAAACTGTGCTGGGAGCTGTATACCCTGTGCTGGGAGCTATATACCCTGTGCTGGGAGCTGTATACCCTGTGCTGGGAGCTGTATACCCTGTGATGGGAGCTGTATACACTGTGCGGGGGCTGTATACACTGTGCTGAGGGCTGTATACACTGTGCTGAGGGCTGTATACACTGTGCTGAGGGCTGTATACCTGTGCTGGAGTCCACCCTCGGCTTATACGCGAGTCAATAAGTTTTCCCAGTTTTTGGGGGCAAAAGTAGGGGGGTCGGCTTATACACGAGTCGGCTTATACACGAGTATATACGGTATGTCGCTTATCTATGTTATGTAAATAAAAGCTTATAACCTGATGTTAAATTCATCCATTGGTTTTATAAATTACTCTTTGGAAAGCTGAAACCCTTCCAAATGTGGTTTAGGTTAAGAAAATAAATTGGCATCAATGCTAAAATATTGATCATTTAATGAACACCGAATGGTCAGATTTTGGCAAAACAAAAGTTTTGTCGCCCATAGAAAGAAATGTGATATTCAAACACATAATTAACTTGAAATACAAATATATGTTGCATAACATTGGTGAATGAAGTTGTGGTGCTATTAGAGTCATATTTAATATTTTGTGTGACCTCCATGAGCTCGAAGGACTGCATCCATGCGATTCAACGATTCATACAATTTATTAATGAAGTCATCAGGAATAGCAAAGAATGCAGTCTTACATGCCTCCCACAGTTCATCTAGATACTATGGTTTTGTCTTCCAAGCTTCATCTTTCATCCTACCCCAAACATGCTCAATGATGTTCATGTCTGATGACTAGGCTGGCCAGTTCTTCTGCACCTTGATCTTTTTTACCTGGAGGAACTTTGTTGTAGAAATGAATGTATGAGATGGAGCACCATCCTGCTGCAGAATTTGACCCCTTTTATGATTTGGAATGTAAGAGATAGCTAATGTCTTGATATTTTAGTCTATTGATATTGCCTTCGCACACCCCCATACTGAATGTAACCCCAGACCATGATCTTTCCACCACCAAATTTAACTGTTTTCTGGGTGTATTTTGGATCCATACGGGCTCCAGTAGGTCTCCTGCAGTATTTGCGGAGGCTGTGGTGTAATTCTACTGAATATTCATCAGAGAAATCCACCTTCTGCTACTTTTCTAGCGTCCATCTGTTTAGCAGGCTGTGGGACTTTGCAAATGCCACACATTTTTTTATTTGCCTTTTGTTTAGTGCTGGCTTCTGGGCACTGATCCGACTATGTAGGCCATTTCGAGACAGAATCCTACAAACTGTTCAGGTGACCAGGCCTGTTGGAGCTCTTCTGAAGTGGAAGAGGGGCTTGCTTTGGATTTTCTAACCAACAAACGTTCCTCCTGAGCAGTTGTCTTGCGGGGTCTGCCGGACCTGGGCTTGTCAAACACATCTCCAGTCTCTTCAAATCTTTTTTTGATTCTTTGTACTTGATGCTGAGACACATTAAAGGTGCCAGCCACCTCTGCAGCCTCTTGATAATCAAGGCTTTGGTAGAAGGGTGGATATTTAGCATGTTGTCAGAGCTAAAGTTGCAGTTCAAGTGAAGGTCTGGGGTGCTGGGTTTCTATTTATACACACCCACTAATTAACCGATTATTTACGGAGCACAGGTGAGGATGTAAACTAGGATTGGGTGCATTATATGACCAGGCGACAAAACTTTTGTTTTGCCAAAATCTGACCATTCTGTGTTCATTAAATGATCAATATTTCAACATTCAAGCCAATTTATTTTCTTAACCTAAACCACATTTGAGAGGGTTTCAGTTTTCAAAAGAGTAACTTATAAAACCAATGAATGAATTTAACGTTAGGTTATAAGCTTTTATTTACATAACATGGATAAGTGACATAACTTTTGTCAAGGACTGTACAGTTCTGGAAAAAATTATTGCTTGCATTGAAAAAATAAAGAGCAGGTATGTTACTATGACTTAAAATGTATTGGTCTTTATATTGAGAGTTCACACTACTCAAAATTTAATCTGCAATATATCTAGATGCATTTATATATAGGTTTTTCTGTATATTGTGCTGTGGTATTAACTAATTTCCATACAAACAGTGAATTTTGTGTTAATTTCCTTATAAGGATATTCTAGTATAGGAAAAAAGTAATCACCTCTCGAAAGTATTTTTGGGAATTCAACCACTGACACCCTCACGATTACCAGAATGGGGGGCACTTTTGTCTCCAGCGTCAATATGTACTGTCACCATTCCTCAGCTCAGTGTGTCTTGAACGCAATGAGTGATAGTTTGCTCCACTTTGGAATCAGACCTATGCTGAGCTGTCAGTTTTGTGATTGACAGCTCAGTCATCCAATCTGGTGCTGTGTCATGCTGAGCTGTCTGTGTCTTGATGGACAGTTAATCCATCCTATCTGTGACTGATAGGTTATTTCTGGATGTATGATAAACTTCCACACACTTACTATGTGTCAAACAAACACACACCATTATAACACATGACAAACACCCACAGGTGGAGGCATGTGGATATCCAGACCCACCCATCTCTCTGGCTATTCGTAAAATCTGACCCTGAAACACCCAAATAAATGTTGTGGCACCAAAGGTACCAGAGAACACAACCTGGCTTACATCACAGAGGACAACCACCCCTGCAATACATGCTAGCACAACCACCCCTGCAATACATGCTGGCACAACCACCCCTGCAATACATGCCGGCCATCCACTATGTACCCGGCCATTAAATATATTTGTAACTAAATATTATATATATATTATATATATATATATATATATACACAGTACAGACCAAAGGTCTACCTCTTGAAGCTCATCAAGACAATGCCAAGAGTGCGCACAGCAGTAATCAAAGCAAAAGGTGGCTACTTTGAACCGTTTATACTCGCGTATAAGCTGAGATTTTTCAGCCCAAAAATTGGGCTGAAAAGTCCCCCCCCTCGGCTTATACGCGAGTCATCGGTATACAGGCACCCCCCATGGGTATACAGGGCCCCCCCTTGCTGCCGCAAACCTGTAAAGTAATAATCATTATACTTATCCCTGTTGCCGTCGCCGCCGCCGCCATTGCGCTCCTCCGGCTTCATCCGGCTTCTTCTGGCTTCCTCCTCCGGTGGGCACAGGCAATGACGTCATTGTCTGTGCGCCGGAGGAGGAAGCCGGAAGAAGCCAGAGAAGCGCGTGGTGTCAGAGAGCGGCGGCGGCGACAGGACAGGGATAAGTATAATGATCTATTACTTTACAGGTTTGCGGCAGCAAGGGGGGGCCCTGTATACCCATGGGGGGCACCTGTATACCACTGGGGCTGCTGCTGTATCCACCACTGGGGCTGCTGCTGTATATACCACTGGGGCTGCTGCTGTATACACGACTGGGGCTGCTGCTGTATACACCACTGGGGCTGCTGCTGTATACACCACTGGGGCTGCTGCTGTATACACCACTGGGGCTGCTGCTGTATACACCACTGGGGCTGCTGCTGTATCACACGGCTGTGCTTATACCACTGGGGCTGCTGCTGTATATACTACTGGGGCTGCTGCTGTATATACCACTGTGGCTGCTGCTGTATATACCACTGGGGAGGCTGCTGTAACACTGCTGGGGCCTGTATATACCACTGGGGAGGCTGCTGTATACCACACTGCTGGGGGCTGTATACCTGTGCTGGGGTCCTAGCAATTTCAGATATCCAGTGGCATTGAGGCTTCCATTGATGAAGAATGGCCCCACTATCTTTGTACCCCATAGACCACACCATACCATCAATTTTTGTGTTCCAACAGTCTTGGAGGGATCTATCCACTGTGGGTTAGTGTCAGACCAATAGCGGTGGTTTTGTTTGTTAACTTCACCATTCACAAAAAAGTTTGCCTCATCACTCATCTGAAGGCAATTGTCTAAGCTGTGAAGATACGAGATGTACAGCATCTGAAACAACGAATACTGGAAGCCTGTGCCAGCATTTCTTCTGTGGTGTTGCTATCAGTGTGTCATGAGTGGAGAAGAGGGTTGCATTGACAATCCAACACAATGGGCAGCACTTTGAATACATTTTATAAGTGGTCACAAACTTGTAAATAACACATGAAAGAATAAAGTTACGTTAAAACCAAGCACACCATTGTTTTTGTTATGAAATTGTCAATAGGTTTGATGTGTCACATGACCCACTTCCCATTGAAAAAAATAAAGTTGGATCCAAAATGGCCACCATGGTCACCACCCATCTGGAAAAGTTTTCCCCCTCCCATATACTAATGTGCCACAAACAGGAAGTTGATATCACCAACCATTCCCATTTTATTTAGGTGTATCCATATAAATGGTCCTCCCTGTACATGTACCTGTGTGGTGAGCTCCTATATAGAGCCCCTATAAAAAAAAAAACAAAGCGCTAATTGCTGGCATACATGCATACATACATACATGCCTGTGAAGGAAAGAAGGAGACCCCACGCGTATCGCAAAATGCTTGGCTTCCTAAAGGAATATTTTGTATAAATAAAGATTATTATATTTTTGGAAAAATCTGTGTCTGTGTGATCCCAATGTCTGTACACACAATCTTTATCTACAATAGTTGTTACTACTTTTCTTTATGGACATCATCAGTTACCATATCTGAAAGGGATCGGAACTCTGTGATGTCACAATACATTGTTTGAATCTGTTGACATTCCGTTTCTTCTGACTGGATCACTTCATTCAGTATTTGCCTTTCTAGTGGGAGCATCTACTGGAGCGTCTCTCTGTGGATTTGCGATTTTTTTGTGGATTTGATAATTATTTCTGGATTTACCTATTTTTTGGGAACATCTTTGCTACATTTGAAGGTAAATATTGTGAATTTGTTTACTAACTATAGAACTAGTATGAACAGCCAATTGGTATTAAAAATACACATAAAAGTAATCTTTACTGATATATTAAAATTAACGTCTCAAATTACAGCTCAATCACATAAAAGCCAAAAACAAAACCTAGAGAAAGGGTAGAGGTGTGTGATTAGTGATACACACCCCCTTCACCCACACACAGTATGTCTGTGTTATATCAATTCACAGAACACCACATAGAGCAGAACACACAGCTCCTTCCTTTTTATAATTACTCATTATACCACTCTACTGAATAGTGGGATTTTTAACAAAATGCCATATATCAAGATGAATCCTGACGATGACCTGATAGGAGTAAACAAGGATGAATGAAACCACTTTCACATTTGTACATGGAACAATCTCACCGGGTCTATTATTTGCTCCTAGGGCGTGTCAGGCCAAATAGGGGTCCCAGAACTGCTACCACACTTATATAAATGGCAGAATGGTGCTTTTAGTACTATTAGAAAAAATGGGGTAAAAAAGGTGCCCTTAGAGGAACTAACGTGGTTTTACCAAGTTTGTAATATATTCCCTATAGGATATGAAATAACTTGCCGATTGTTGGGTGCTTGACCACTGGGCTGTATACCCATGGGGGGGCACCTGTATACCACTGGGGCTGCTGCTGTATACACCACTGGGGCTGATGCTGTATATACCACTGGGGCTGCTGCTGTATACACCACTGGGGCTGCTGCTGTATACACCACTGGGGCTGCTGCTGTATACACCACTGGGGCTGCTGCTGTATACACCACTGGGGCTGCTGCTGTATACACCACTGGGGCTGCTGCTGTATACACCACTGGGGCTGCTGCTGTATATACCACTGGGGCTGCTGCTGTATACACCACTGGGGCTGCTGCTGTATACACCACTGGGGCTGCTGCTGTACACCACTGGGGCTGCTGCTGTATATACCACTGGGGCTGCTGCTGTATATACCACTGTGGCTGCTGCTGTATATACCACTGGGGAGGCTGCTGTAACACTGCTGGGGCCTGTATATACCACTGGGGAGGCTGCTGTATACCACACTGCTGGGGGCTGTATACCTGTGCTGGGGTCCACCCTCGGCTTATACACGAGTCAATAGGTTTTCCCAGGTTTTGGGGGCAAAAGTAGGGGGGTCGGCTTATACACGGGTCGACTTATACACGAATATATACGGTATATAATTCCAAATGTGTTAATTCATAGTTTTGATGCCTTCAGTGTGAATCTACAATTTTCATAGTCAAGAAAATACAGAAAACTCTTTGGGCCGCTTTACACATACAGATATCTGTGACCAACTTCTGAACAGATCTCTGGTTGCAGTGAAATAATGGACACATTGTTCCATTTTGTGGCTGTGTACAAATGTAACAATATGTTCATGATTTCACTGCAACCAGAGATCTGTTCAGAAGTTGGTCACAGAAGTTGGTGTGTGTAAAGCGGCCCTTAGAATGAGAAGGTGTGTCCAAACGTTTGGTCTGTACTGTATATAATACAGGGTGGGCCATTTATATGGATACACCTAAACAAAATGGGAATAATTAGCGATATCAACTTCCTGTTTGTGGCACATTAGTATATAGGAGGGGGAAAACTTTTCCAGATGGGTGGTGACCATATCGACCATTTTGAAGTCAGCCATTGTGGATCCAACTTATTTTTTTCAATGGGAAGAGGGTCATGTGACACATCAACCTATGGAGAATTTCATAAGACAAACAATGGTGTGCTTGGTTTTAATGTAACATTATTCTTTCATGAGTTATTTACAAGTTTATGACCACTTATTAAATGTGTTCAAAGTGCTGCCCATTGTGTTGGATTGTCAATGCAACCCTGGATATCTGAATCATGTAGCAATTTCAGATATCCAGTGGCATTGAGGCTTCCATTGATGAAGAATGGCCCCACTATCTTTGTACCCCATAGACCACACCATACCATCAATTTTTGTGTTCCAACAGTCTTGGAGGGGTCTATCCACTGTGGGTTAGTGTCAGACCAATAGCGGTGGTTTTGTTTGTTAACTTCACCATTCACAAAAACGTTTGCCTCATCACTCATCTGAAGGCAATTGTCTAAGCTGTGAAGATACGAGATGTACAGCATCTGAAACAACGGATACTGGAAGCCTGTGCCAGCATTTCTTCTGTGGTGTTGCTATCAGTGTGTCATGAGTGGGAGAAGAGGGTTGCATTGACAATCCAACACAATGGGCAGCACTTTGAATACATTTTATAAGTGGTCACAAACTTGTAAATAACACATGAAAGAATAAAGTTACGTTAAAACCAAGCACACCATTGTTTTTGTTATGAAATTGTCAATAGGTTTGATGTGTCACATGACCCACTTCCCATTGAAAAAAATAAAGTTGGATCCAAAATGGCCACCATGGTCACCACCCATCTGGAAAAGTTTTCCCCTCCCATATACTAATGTGCCACAAACAGGAAGTTGATATCACCAACCATTCCCATTTTATTTAGGTGCATCCATATAAATGGTCCACCCTGTACATGTACCTGTGTGGTGAGCTCCTATCTAGAGCCCCTATAAAAAAAAAAACAAAGCGCTAATTGCTGGCATACATGCATACATACATACATGCCTGTGAAGGAAAGAAGGAGACCCCACGCGTATCGCAAAATGCTTGGCTTCCTAAAGGAATATTTTGTATAAATAAAGATTATTATATTTTTGGAAAAATCTGTGTCTGTGTGATCCCAATGTCTGTACACACAATCTTTATCTACAATAGTTGTTACTACTTTTCTTTATGGACATCATCAGTTACCATATCTGAAAGGGATCGGAACTCTGTGATGTCACAATACATTGTTTGAATCTGTTGACATTCCGTTTCATCTGACTGGATCACTTCATTCAGTATTTGACTTTCTAGTGGGAGCATCTACTGGAGCGTCTCTCTGTGGATTTGCGATTTTTTTGTGGATTTGACAATTATTTCTGGATTTACCTATTTTTTGGGAACATCTTTGCTACATTTGAAGGTAAATATTGTGAATTTGTTTACTAACTATAGAACTAGTATGAACAGCCAATTGGTATTAAAAATACACATAAAAGTAATCTTTACTGATATATTAAAATTAACGTCTCAAATTACAGCTCAATCACATAAAAGCCAAAAACAAAACCTAGAGAAAGGGTAGAGGTGTGTGATTAGTGATACACACCCCCTTCACCCACACACAGTATGTCTGTGTTATATCAATTCACAGAACACCACATAGAGCAGAACACACAGCTCCTTCCTTTTTATAATTACTCATTATACCACTCTACTGAATAGTGGGATTTTTAACAAAATGCCATATATCAAGATGAATCCTGACGATGACCTGATAGGAGTAAACAAGGATGAATGAAACCACTTTCACATTTGTACATGGAACAATCTCACCGGGTCTATTATTTGCTCCTAGGGCGTGTCAGGCCAAATAGGGGTCCCAGAACTGCTACCACACTTATATAAATGGCAGAATGGTGCTTTTAGTACTATTAGAAAAAATGGGGTAAAAAAGGTGCCCTTAGAGGAACTAACGTGGTTTTACCAAGTTTGTAATATATTCCCTATAGGATATGAAATAACTTGCCGATTGTTGGGTGTTTGACCACTGGGCTGTATACCCATGGGGGGGCACCTGTATACCACTGGGGCTGCTGCTGTATACACCACTGGGGCTGCTGCTGTATATACCACTGGGGCTGCTGCTGTATATACCATGGCTCTGCTGTTACATGGGCTGCTGCTGTATATACCACTGGGCTGCTGCTGTATATACCACTGTGGGCTGCTGTATACTACACTGGGGGCGCTGTAACACTGTTGGGCCTTATATACCACTGGGGAGGCTGCTGTATACCACACTGCTGGGGGCTGTATACCTGTGCTGGGGTCCACCCTCGGCTTATACACGAGTCAATAGGTTTTCCCAGGTTTTGGGGGCAAAAGTAGGGGGGTCGGCTTATACATGGGTCGACTTATACACGAATATATACGGTATATAATTCCAAATGTGTTAATTCATAGTTTTGATGCCTTCAGTGTGAATCTACAATTTTCATAGTCAAGAAAATACAGAAAACTCTTTGGGCCGCTTTACACATACAGATATCTGTGACCAACTTCTGAACATATCTCTGGTTGCAGTGAAATAATGGACACATTGTTCCATTTTGTGGCTGTGTACAAATGTAACAATATGTTCATGATTTCACTGCAACCAGAGATCTGTTCAGAAGTTGGTCACAGAAGTTGGTGTGTGTAAAGCGGCCCTTAGAATGAGAAGGTTTGTCCAAACGTTTGGTCTGTACTGTATATAATACAGGGTGGGCCATTTATATGGATACACCTAAATAAAAAGGGAATAATTAGCGATATCAACTTCCTGTTTGTGGCACATTAGTATATAGGAGGGGGAAAACTTTTCCAGATGGGTGGTGACCATATCGACCATTTTGAAGTCAGCCATTGTGGTCCAACTTTATTTTTTTCAATGGGAAGAGGGTCATGTGACACATCAACCTATGGAGAATTTCATAAGACAAACAATGGTGTGCTTGGTTTTAATGTAACATTATTCTTTCATGAGTTATTTACAAGTTTATGACCACTTATTAAATGTGTTCAAAGTGCTGCCCATTGTGTTGGATTGTCAATGCAACCCTGGATATCTGAATCACGTAGCAATTTCAGATATCCAGTGGCATTGAGGCTTCCATTGATGAAGAATGGCCCCACTATCTTTGTACCCCATAGACCACACCATACCATCAATTTTTGTGTTCCAACAGTCTTGGAGGGATCTATCCACTGTGGGTTAGTGTCAGACCAATAGCGGTGATTTTGTTTGTTAACTTCACCATTCACAAAAAAAGTTTGCATCATCACTCATCTGAAGGCAATTGTCTAAGCTGTGAAGATACGAGATGTACAGCATCTGAAACAACGGATACTGGAAGCCTGTGCCAGCATTTCTTCTGTGGTGTTGCTATCAGTGTGTCATGAGTGGGAGAAGAGGGTTGCATTGACAATCCAACACAATGGGCAGCACTTTGAATACATTTTATAAGTGGTCACAAACTTGTAAATAACACATGAAAGAATAAAGTTACGTTAAAACCAAGCACACCATTGTTTTTGTTATGAAATTGTCAATAGGTTTGATGTGTCACATGACCCTCTTCCCATTGAAAAAAATAAAGTTGGATCCAAAATGGCCACCATGGTCACCACCCATCTGGAAAAGTTTTCCCCCTCCCATATACTAATGTGCCACAAACAGGAAGTTGATATCACCAACCATTCCCATTTTATTTAGGTGTATCCATATAAATGGTCCACCCTGTACATGTACCTGTGTGGTGAGCTCCTATATAGAGCCTCTATAAAAAAAAAAAACAAAGCGTTAATTGCTGGCATACATGCATATATACATACATGCCTGTGAAGGAAAGAAGGAGACCCCACGCGTATCGCAAAATGCTTGGCTTCCTAAAGGAATATTTTGTATAAATAAAGATTATTATATTTTTGGAAAAATCTGTGTCTGTGTGATCCCAATGTCTGTACACACAATCTTTATCTACAATAGTTGTTACTACTTTTCTTTATGGACATCATCAGTTACCATATCTGAAAGGGATCGGAACTCTGTGATGTCACAATACATTGTTTGAATCTGTTGACATTCCGTTTCATCTGACTGGATCACTTCATTCAGTATTTGCCTTTCTAGTGGGAGCATCTACTGGAGCGTCTCTCTGTGGATTTGCGATTTTTTTTGTGGATTTGACAATTATTTCTGGATTTACCTATTTTTTGGGAACATCTTTGCTACATTTGAAGGTAAATATTGTGAATTTGTTTACTAACTATAGAACTAGTATGAACAGCAATTGGTATTAAAAATACACATAAAAGTAATCTTTACTGATATATTAAAATTAACGTCTCAAATTACAGCTCAATCACATAAAAGCCAAAAACAAAACCTAGAGAAAGGGTAGAGGTGTGTGATTAGTGATACACACCCCCTTCACCCACACACAGTATGTCTGTGTTATATCAATTCACAGAACACCACATAGAGCAGAACACACAGCTCCTTCCTTTTTATAATTACTCATTATACCACTCTACTGAATAGTGGGATTTTTAACAAAATGCCATATATCAAGATGAATCCTGACGATGACCTGATAGGAGTAAACAAGGATGAATGAAACCACTTTCACATTTGTACATGGGACAATCTCACCGGGTCTATTATTTGCTCCTAGGGCGTGTCAGGCCAAATAGGGGTCCCAGAACTGCTACCACACTTATATAAATGGCAGAATGGTGCTTTTAGTACTATTAGAAAAATGGGGTAAAAAAGGTGCCCTTAGAGGAACTAACGTGGTTTTACCAAGTTTGTAATATATTCCCTATAGGATATGAAATAACTTGCCGATTGTTGGGTGCTTGACCACTGGGCTGTATACCCATGGGGGGGCACCTGTATACCACTGGGGCTGCTGCTGTATACACCACTGGGGCTGCTGCTGTATATACCACTGGGGCTGCTGCTGTATACACCACTGGGGCTGCTGCTGTATACACCACTGGGGCTGCTGCTGTATACACCACTGGGGCTGCTGCTGTATACACCACTGGGGCTGCTGCTGTATATACCACTGGGGCTGCTGCTGTATATACCACTGGGGCTGCTGCTGTATATACCACTGGGGCTGCTGCTGTATACACCACTGGGGCTGCTGCTGTATACACCACTGGGGCTGCTGCTGTATACACCACTGGGGCTGCTGCTGTATACACCACTGGGGCTGCTGCTGTATATACCACTGGGGAGGCTGCTGTAACACTGCTGGGGCCTGTATATACCACTGGGGAGGCTGCTGTATACCACACTGCTGGGGGCTGTATACCTGTGCTGGGGTCCACCCTCGGCTTATACACGAGTCAATAGGTTTTCCCAGGTTTTGGGGGCAAAAGTAGGGGGGTCGGCTTATACACGGGTCGACTTATACACGAATATATACGGTATATAATTCCAAATGTGTTAATTCATAGTTTTGATGCCTTCAGTGTGAATCTACAATTTTCATAGTCAAGAAAATACAGAAAACTCTTTGGGCCGCTTTACACATACAGATATCTGTGACCAACTTCTGAACAGATCTCTGGTTGCAGTGAAATAATGGACACATTGTTCCATTTTGTGGCTGTGTACAAATGTAACAATATGTTCATGATTTCACTGCAACCAGAGATCTGTTCAGAAGTTGGTCACAGAAGTTGGTGTGTGTAAAGCGGCCCTTAGAATGAGAAGGTGTGTCCAAACGTTTGGTCTGTACTGTATATAATACAGGGTGGGCCATTTATATGGATACACCTAAACAAAATGGGAATAATTAGCGATATCAACTTCCTGTTTGTGGCACATTAGTATATAGGAGGGGGAAAACGTTTCCAGATGGGTGGTGACCATATCGACCATTTTGAAGTCAGCCATTGTGGATCCAACTTTATTTTTTTCAATGGGAAGAGGGTCATGTGACACATCAACCTATGGAGAATTTCATAAGACAAACAATGGTGTGCTTGGTTTTAATGTAACATTATTCTTTCATGAGTTATTTACAAGTTTATGACCACTTATTAAATGTGTTCAAAGTGCTGCCCATTGTGTTGGATTGTCAATGCAACCCTGGATATCTGAATCATGTAGCAATTTCAGATATCCAGTGGCATTGAGGCTTCCATTGATGAAGAATGGCCCCACTATCTTTGTACCCCATAGACCACACCATACCATCAATTTTTGTGTTCCAACAGTCTTGGAGGGATCTATCCACTGTGGGTTAGTGTCAGACCAATAGCGGTGGTTTTGTTTGTTAACTTCACCATTCACAAAAAAGTTTGCCTCATCACTCATCTGAAGGCAATTGTCTAAGCTGTGAAGATACGAGATGTACAGCATCTGAAACAACGGATACTGGAAGCCTGTGCCAGCATTTCTTCTGTGGTGTTGCTATCAGTGTGTCATGAGTGGGAGAAGAGGGTTGCATTGACAATCCAACACAATGGGCAGCACTTTGAATACATTTTATAAGTGGTCACAAATTTGTAAATAACACATGAAAGAATAAAGTTACGTTAAAACCAAGCACACCATTGTTTTTGTTATGAAATTGTCAATAGGTTTGATGTGAAAAAAACAAAGCGCTAATTGCTGGCATACATGCATACATACATACATGCCTGTGAAGGAAAGAAGGAGACCCCACGCGTATCGCAAAATGCTTGGCTTCCTAAAGGAATATTTTGTATAAATAAAGATTATTATATTTTTGGAAAAATCTGTCTGTGTGATCCCAATGTCTGTACACACAATCTTTATCTACAATAGTTGTTACTACTTTTCTTTATGGACTTCATCAGTTACCATATCTGAAAGGGATCGGAACTCTGTGATGTCACAATACATTGTTTGAATCTGTTGACATTCCGTTTCATCTGACTGGATCACTTCATTCAGTATTTGACTTTCTAGTGGGAGCATCTACTGGAGCGTCTCTCTGTGGATTTGCGATTTTTTTGTGGATTTGATAATTATTTCTGGATTTACCTATTTTTTGGGAACATCTTTGCTACATTTGAAGGTAAATATTGTGAATTTGTTTACTAACTATAGAACTAGTATGAACAGCCAATTGGTATTAAAAATACACATAAAAGTAATCTTTACTGATATATTAAAATTAAAGGCCACGTCACACGCATCAATCTTATGAGCGATATCGCTTAAGCGATCTGCTTTTTTGATCGCTTAAGCGATATCGTTTGTGCGTCGCTGCGTGTAATCAAGCGATTTTACGATGTAAAATCGCTTGATTGATTGATCGCAGATTTGTGAGCTGGAGCACAAATCAAGCGATAATCGCTTGATCAATCTGCTTCATCGTGGTGTGTGACACCACGATGAACGATCTCCCAGCGGCACAGCCTATGCTGGGAGATGGTATCTATGGTAAACGTCGGGTTACTAAGCGCCGCGCGGCGCCTAGTAACCCGACGTTTACCATAGATACCAGCGATCTCGCTGCTCAACATCGCTGGTGAGTCTGCCTGTGTGACATCTCACCAGCGATGTGAGCGATATTGTTAGCGATCGCGCGTGCACGTGATCGCTAACAATATCGCTCATAAGATTGATGCGTGTGACGTGGCCTTAACGTCTCAAATTACAGCTCAATCACATAAAAGCCAAAAACAAAACCTAGAGAAAGGGTAGAGGTGTGTGATTAGTGATACACACCCCCTTCACCCACACACAGTATGTCTGTGTTATATTAATTCACAGAACACCACATAGAGCAGAACACACAGCTCCTCCCTTTTTATAATTACTCATTATACCACTCTACTGAATAGTGGGATTTTTAACAAAATGCCATATATCAAGATGAATCCTGACGATGACCTGATAGGAGTAAGGCGGCCGTCACACGCACAGATATCTTTAGCGATATTGTAAGCGATCACGTGCACGCGCAATCGCTTACGATATCGCTCACATCGTTGGTGAGCTGTCACACAGACAGACTCCCCAGCGATGTGGAGCCGCGATCTCGCTGGTAACTATGGTACACATCGGGTAACTAGGCGCCGCGCGTCGCTTAGTTACCCGACGTGTACCATAGTTACCATCTCCCAGCATAGGCTCTGCTGCTGGGAGATCGTTCATCGTGGTGTTATACACCACGATGAAGGAGATCGTGAAATCGATCATCGCTAGATCTGAGAACCGGACCTCAGATCAGCGATGTCACGATCAAGCGATTTCACATCGTGAATCGCTTGATTACATGCATCGATTTCTTGCCCGATATCGCTTAAGCGATCAAAAAGGAGATCGCTTAAACGATATCGGGCAAGAAATCTTTGCGTGTGACGGCCGCCTAACAAGGATGAATGAAACCACTTTCACATTTGTACATGGAACAATCTCACCGGGTCTATTATTTGCTCCTAGGGCGTGTCAGGCCAAATAGGGGTCCCAGAACTGCTACCACACTTATATAAATGGCAGAATGGTGCTTTTAGTACTATTAGAAAAAATGGGGTAAAAAAGGTGCCCTTAGAGGAACTAACGTGGTTTTACCAAGTTTGTAATATATTCCCTATAGGATATGAAATAACTTGCCGATTGTTGGGTGCTTGACCACTGGGGCTCCCACTGATCCTGAGAATTGGGCTCTGAAGAGACCCG
The DNA here is from genome assembly GCA_033576535.1 of Allobates femoralis. Lineage (NCBI taxonomy): Eukaryota > Metazoa > Chordata > Amphibia > Anura > Aromobatidae > Allobates > Allobates femoralis. The sequence goes on along the minus strand of JARQOC010000001.1, from coordinate 518,055,090 downwards.
TGTGAATGGAGCTGTGGTTGGGCATGAGCACCTGTGCTTCATCCATTTCCAGAGGGAGGGTTGAAGATAACAGAGAGATGCACTCAACTCTTTTTGGCACTTTTAAGATTAAATTGAGTGGACGTGCACATGTAAGACCTTTTCTCCCTTCAGACACGGCCCTACAAAACCCTCCTCTAAAGGTACCGTCACACAGGGACATATCTCCGGCGATATTGCCGGGGATCGCGGGAGCGCGCATCCCTGACAACATCGCCGGGGAGCTGTCACACTAAGCAACTTACCGGCGATGTCGCCGGCTAGTTGCCGCGGCTATCGCTCGCTGAGTTGCCCAGCAACCCAGCGAGCGATAACCCGCAATGTAGTAGATAGGCGGAATCACCCGTTACATTGCGGATCGCCGCGTTACACAGGGCGATCAGGCAGAATCGCCTGAGCAACATCGCCAGGTTTCCCAACATGGTTGGGAAACCTGGCGATGTGACTCAGGCGATTCATCGCCTGATTATCGCCCTGTCACACGCGGCAATTCGCCGGCGATGTCGCCGCAACCTGGCCACGCCCCTCGGTTGCCGGCAACATCGCCGGCGATATGGCCCTGTGTGACGGTACCTTAAGGATTGATGGGATTCCCATTAGTTAGCCCCCCACAAGCAATCCGACAGTTATCCCCTATTCTGTGGATAGATAAACTTGATACATAAGGATGCAGGCCTTATTGGAAAAGGGTTATTGCTGTACGATGTTGTACTGATAGATTCACTGCTAATGGTCAAAAATGGCTGTGATGGCTTTCTTAAAAAAATATAATATTACAGGCACTAGAGTCTGTGATGGGATGATAATATATATGGAACTAGTCTGATTGCTGTATGTGGAGAAAGGAAGCAATCTTTCCCTTAATATGCAGTTATTAGTGTCTGCCCCCTGAGGTTTTTGTCTTTCTTTGGGGGCCGTCACACGGAACGATATCTTGCCCGATATCGTTTAAGCGATCTCCTTTTTGATCGCTTAAGCGATATCGGGCAAGATATCGTTGCATGTAATCAAGCGATTTACGATGGTAAATCGCTTGATCGTGACATCGCTGATCTGAGGTTCGGTTCTCAGATCTAGCGATGAACGATGCAACGATCTGCATCATCGTGGTGTATGACACCACGATGATCCATCTCCCAGCGACCGCGCCTATGCTGGGAGATGGTAACTATGGTACACGTCGGGTAACTAAGTGACGCGCGGCGCCTAGTTACCCGATGTGTACCATAGTAACGAGCGAGATCGCTGCTCCACATCGCTGGTGAGTCTGTCTGTGTGACATCTCACCAGCGATGTGAGCGATATTGTAAGCGATTGCGCGTGCACGTGATCGCTTACAATATCGCTAAAGATATCTCACCGTGTGACGGCCGCCTTTGGATTATCATGTTGGGCTATAGCTTGAACTTGATAGAAGCCAACCTTCAACCATAAAAACTATAAAACTCCAATTGCAGAGTCTGTCCCTTCACTAACTCAATCAGGTGTTTGTATCTGGTAGTTTCTCCCAACGGGCAGTTACCCACCAAGCTGCTCATCTGTACAGCTCTGCTCCCATTTTGGATGTCTCTTTGTCAGGCTTCTACCACTCTCTTCAGGCGCTTTCCATAGTTAGGGGCCCCATACACAGTAGATAGCTGTGTGCTAATCAATGTTGTGGCCATTCATTCAGCTCTTTTTGGTGAACGCAGCCATGAGAGCCAGAGCACTAAAAAGAGCTGGACTGCCCATCACTAGTCACCCCCCACTGACACTGCTGAGGCTGGGAGGGGCCCTCATTCAGAGAAGAGTGATAATAAAACTAAGGAAAAAGAAGCAACTTACTGTGGGCCAGACATGATGCAGGAGGGATTTATCAGTGTTCCACCAATCAGAGTACAGTTTCCTGGCACTCCACCAATCAGAGCACAGCTCCTTGGCTGAGGTCAGAGGCACAGGGTACAGTCAACACTAACACTGATTGGCTGTAGTGCAGCCAATCAGTCTGATGGTGGGTTTACTCGCTTCAATCTCGTTCCGATATCGCAACTCAATGGCGCGGGAGCGCGCATTTAGTGCACGTTTCTCCCGCATCGCATTGGATGTTTACACGCTGCGATATCGGAATACAACGTCCGTGCGATGTCTACGCCCCCCCAACCCAGGATCGCACACTAAACATGGGAGTCAATGGGTGACGTTTCAAATCGCATCGTAGTTGTGCGTTTACACAGCACGATCCGACTTCAATCTTCCTTCAATATCGGGGCATTGAATAGCACGCTCATTCAATCCCCGATATCGCATTGACATCGTTCCTGCATCGTATTGGACGTTCACACCATACAACGCAGGCACGATGTCGGGTCCAACGATTGAACCACGTGACTTTTGATTGAAATCGTACTGCGATATTGCAACGTGTAAACCCGCCATTAGTCTTAGCAGCAGCACTGCCCTCCTGGGGCAGCTGACACAGTAAGGCCTCTTTCACACATTCGTGCCTCTGGCACATGTTTTGTCCATGCCAACACATGTCGGAGACATAGACATACAGAGGTTCATTATTTTCTATGGCCCCCTTTACATGTCCGTGGTACTGCCTGGACCGTGTCTCCGTGCGGAACAGATGAGTGTTTGTGTGCTGCACACGGCGACATGATCGTTTTTTTACCGGCACCACAAACAGGTTTTGGGCCAAAACGTCCTGCACACGGATGTTCACAGTGTGACATCCGTGTGCACGGACCATGGACAAAGGTTAAAGACCTAAAAATGAAGAATTTCATTCTCCCCTCCCTCCAGCACTGCCTTCTCCTCTCACTTCCTGGGCCGCTCATTAGGCTCATGAATATTCACTTCACTGAGCCCAACAGCGGACCGGAAATGAGAGGAACAGCGGTGCTGGATGGAGGTGAGTATGGAATGACAGGGTGTCTGTGTGCTATCCACAGATAGCACACAGACAGCGCACATGTCTCACACGATCTGTGACACATGATACACGCTCCGCCCAAAAATGGCCTTGTCTCACACGTCCGTGGTTTGCACACATGTGTGAAACAGGCTTAATAGCTGATCAGAACATCAGTGTTCCCGGTCAGCAAGCAGAGTGATAATTAGCGTGCATTGCTCTCTCTGCGGCAGCAACATTAGCAGTGAAGGTCCCGCCCACCAGAGAATCATGTTAATAATGCATCTGGCGAGTGGTTCATCTGCATCTGGTGAGTGGTGGCCCTGAACTACTACTGAGTCACCGGCCTGTAGGGCAAATGCATCCCTGCCCCCATAGCCCAGCCCGCCCCTAGTAACAAGTGCGGTATTGCCTAATCGGGCAGATCCGGCACTTGAAGCTGCGCAAAAAAACGCTGCTAGCAGCGTGTTTTTTATTTTACCACAAGTGCCGGATCCAGAAAAAACACACTTGCCTGACCACAAGTCTCATAGAGAATGAATGGGCCTTGCCACAAGTCGGCCATTACACGGCAGATACGGCAAAGCTGCCGGATCTACCGCGAACGGGCAGAACCGCAAATGTGAAAGCAGCCTAACTTTCTGCCATTTTCATGCATTTCAAGAGTAGAGAGAGATGGGACTAAACCGCGCTGCCGTAAAATAATAATCCAATGTAGAAAACAATGTGATTTTTTTTTTTTATTGTTCAGGTGTTTCTGAGATCAATTTCTCCTTCTTCAGCACAAAAATAATATCACATATGGATCACATATGCCCTCAACTAATAAAAATCACCTTTTCTTCTACATTGGATGGATTGTTCTTTTGCGACAGCGCGGCTTGGTCCCATCTCTCCTTTTGAAATGCATCAAAATGGCTCATACAATTAATTTGACACAAAGATAAAAAAGGACTTAATTCCTGTCATCACCTATTTTATGACTTTTTGAGCAAAGGGGTGCTGCAGCAGCTGTATACATGCTAATGATAGTTGCGGCTTTTCACAACTACCTCAGGTGAGTCTATGGTCTCTTTGCTGGACTGTTTCTCTCCACAGATAAGGCCCTATTTGCACCTCTATTGTCTTTTCATCTTTCGGTTATTTTGGATTCTGGATTTTGATGTATTTGGCACAATAAATGTTAGCAAATACTGCAATAAAAGAATAGAGACTTGCTCATCATTTCTTATGAGCACTAGTCTTCCTGTAGAACGTCAACTCCTTGTTAATTTAATGACTACTCACAAAGCATGATGCTTCCAGGTCTGCAATGGGAACAAATTCTTATGGCCACTTTACACGCCCCGATATCGGCGTCCAACTCCGACCAAAAGTCACGTGGTTCATGCGTTGGCCCCGATATCGTTCGTGCGTTGTATAAATGACCAATACGATGCACGAACGAAGCCAAAACGATATCGGGGATCGAATGAGCGTGCTCTCCAACGGCCCGATATTGGATGGAGGTTGGAGCTGGATCGGGCTGTGTAAACGCCCAACTACGATATGCAGTACAAAGTCCCCTATTCTCTCCCATGTTAAATGGTCGTTCCTGGGTCGGCCGTACAAGGGGGGCGTAGACATTGTAGAGACATTGTATGCCGATATTGCGGTGTGTAAAGCTCCGATGCGATCTTGGAAATCTGGGCAGAAAAAGCGCGCTCCCGCGCCGTCGGATCCAATATCTGACCGACGTTGGAGCGTGTACAGTGGCCATTAGGGCCGCTTTACACACACCAACTTCTGTGACCAACTTCTGAACAGATCTCTGGTTGCAGTGAAATCATGGACACATTGTTCCATTTGTGCACAGCAACAGAATAGAACAATGTGTCCATGATTTCACTGCAACCAGAGATCTGTTCAGAAGTTGGTCACAGAGGTTGGTGTGTGCAAAGCGGTCCTTATGGCGATGTCACACGTGTCAATGTCACTAGCGACATCGCCGAAAAGTGACGCATCAGCGATGTCGCTAGCGATATCGGCAGTGCGTCGTGCTGTGTGACAGCGCGACGCAACTGTGATTTATCGCTGGTCCCATGTTGACAGGTTTATGAACATGTTCATAAACCTGTCAATCTGCAACCAGCGATTAGGCTGGATCGCGCCGTCTGACACTGCAATAGCGATGTTGACGGCGATCCAGCCTATATCGCAGCATTGCTACGGATCGCTTGCTGGGTTGATCCCAGCCCAGCGAGCGATGGCTCCTCCCGCATCACTGCGGCGTCACCGTCAACATCCTGCCGTGTGACACCAAGGCTGCGATGTGGGACGCGACCGCGCACCCGCACATCGCTTCCGACATCGCAGCCTTGGTCGTCACGTGTGACCATACCATTAGAAGTATATAGGTGTCCTTTATGTGTTTTTGGCCCACTTTATTTTACTTTGAAAATGGCCAAACCGTTGCATGGATTTACTCTATCTGTATTGTTATATTGTGATGGTATTGTATCCAAAGGAATGTAATGTGTTTTTTTGATTTTGGATATTTTGTTCATGATCAATATATTTGTTTCCCCAGAAGCCGACCCCGACCATGGAGAAGACTGTTCAGGTAAAAGCAGGATTTTTATTTTATGTTGTACTAGCTGTAGAGTGCGGTATTGCCCGGACGTAATGCCCATATATGGGCGTAATGCTCATATATGGTAAAATCACCCATATATGGCAATATCGCATATATATATATTAATGTATGTATGTGTGTATGTATGCACACCCCTTCATAGCTGTGCCCCTACACATAGCCCCACCCTTCATGGTTGCCCTGCCTCTTTTATAACGCTGTTCCCATGTATAGCCCCACCCCCTTCATAGCTCCACCCCTCCACATAGCTCAGGGGGCAGGGCTATATGGAGGCAGAAATATGTGGAGATGTAGGCTGTGAAGTGAGTGTGGCGATGTGGCGCGGGCAGAGCTATGTGGAGTGGCTATAGCTATGTGGAGTGGGTGTGGCTATGCAGAGTGGGTGGGGCTAATGCCACATACACACATACATACACTGAGCTTTATATATTAGACTAGTAAAAAGGCCCGATGCAATTGCATCGGGAGCGCGGTGAAATGAATTGTGTGTATACAGGCGGGTCAGTGGGTATCAGAGTATAGAGGCGGGTCAGTGGGTAGCAGAGTATAGAGGCGGCTCTGTGGCTAGCAGAGTATGGAGGCGGCTGTGTGGGTAGCAGAGTGTGGAGGCGGCTGTGTGGGTAGCAGAGTATGGAGGCGGCTGTGTGGGTAGCAGAGTATGGAGGCGGCTGTGTGGGTAGCAGAGTATCGAGGCGACTCTGTGGGTAGCAGAGTATACAGGCGGCTCTGTGGTGGAGGGGTGAGGAGAGATGCGGCTCTGTGGTGGAGGGGTGAGGAGAGATGCGGCTCTGTGGTGGAGGGGTGAGGAGAGATGCGGCTCTGTGGTGGAGGGGTGAGGAGAGATGCGGCTCTGTGGTGGAGGGGTGAGGAGAGAAGCGGCTCTGTGGTGGAGGGGTGAGGAGAGATGCGGCTCTGTGGTGGAGGGGTGAGGAGAGAAGCACACAGTATATACATACATGAGACATTGTATAGACAGACAGTATGCAGAGATTACACATATTATACACACAGTATAGACACAGTATACACGCAGAGAGACATGAGAGGGACAGAGTGGAGAGGGACATGAGAGTGCAGAGAGACATGAGAGGGACAGAGAGTGCAGAGAGACATGAGAGGGACAGAGAGTGCAGAGAGACATGAGAGGGACAGAGAGTGCAGAGAGACATGAGAGGGACAGAGAGTGCAGAGAGACATGAGAGGGACAGAGAGTGCAGAGAGACATGAGAGGGACAGAGAGTGTAGAGAGACATGACAGTTTATGCTCACCTCTCCCCGAGCCCCCGCCGTCTTCATGCAGGCTCCCGGTGGCTGCCGCAGGCTGCCGGTGTCAGCACAGGTCTGCTACCTAACCTGGTGTCACGTGACTGTGACATCACCACAGGTCCTGGACTGCAGTAAGAAGAGCTCTGCAGACACTCGGAGCGTGCGGCAGCCACCGGAAGCCTGGAGGAAGCCTGGAGGGAGACGGCGGGGGTCGGGGAGAGGTGAGCATATTTTTTTTTTTTTTTCAGGGCAGTGCGGCTGCGGCTCGTGATGACGCTGCGCGTCATCACTCGCAGTCGCGCAAAGGAGCTTGGGATTCGGCGACAACGCCCGAATTCCCAACTCCCAATTATATAAGTAGATGGTTATTTTCTTTGTGTCTAACGGGACAAAGAATCTTCAAGCTTGACTTCTCTTCTGCATTTCTGTATGTACAAATTACAGGGGATTTCTTGGCTTTCAGTCTTCTGCACAGAAACTAATGCAGACAATACACAGCTTGCGTCCCCCGGCATCAATCCCACATACACAGGAGTCTCTCATTGCCACCATTATCCATACTTCTTTATCATACACCTCCATAAAATATCATACTACAATGTTTCCACGAAAATAAGACATACTAGGGGAATTTGCTATTCAGCTGAATATAAGACACCCCCCAAATGTAAGACATACCAATTCTTTGTAGGAAAGCATGCCCTCTGAATAGAAGACCGGACATATAGCTGTAACTCATCCCGTAGCCTGCCGCCGTTGTCTGGTGCCCGCTGCGCTGTCTCTATGGTTCAGCTGCTGTAGATGTACAATCAGAGGCCAGCAGCTAACATCGGCGCATGACATTACATGCAGGCCTCTGATTGGCTGCCGATGATTGGCTTACATATACGGCAGCTAGAGAGCTCAGAGCGGTTGCTAGTACCAAGCAAAGCAACTACCATAATGGGGATATTGGGGGCTTCAAGAGGATGATGGGGACACCATATTGAGGTCTGCAAGGGGATGACAGGGGCTGCAAGGGGATGATGGGGCTGCAAGAGGATGATGGTGATGATGGGGGCTGCAATAAGACATCCCTTGAAAGTAAGACATAGCGCATCTTTGGGATCAAAAATTAATTTAAGACACTGTCTTATTTTCGGGGAAACAGGTTATCATACACATCATCATACACTGCCAAATTCATACTTTATCATACTACCATACTCATACTTTATCATATGATTATACACCACGAAACCCATACTTTATCAATCTACCATACACATACATACTCCTTTTGTCGCCTACTTTATGTATTTCCCTCAGGAGTGGCATCACTAATACAAGTTCCCTGCCCAGGTAAAATACTTTCCAGCCGCTATCTTCTGCACCTCCCATTCCGCCATCTTGTGACTAAAGCTCCTGACTGGTCAGAAGTCAGAGGCAACGGTTCCAAGTTCTCTATATAAGTTATGAGACCCTTGTTTTGACTCTCATAGACTTGCTATTGGACGTTTGAGAAAAGAGATCTTGGGCGTGCTTAGCAAACACTGGAGCAATCCGGCAGGTCACAACTTGTAGACAGTAACAGAGGGGTGCCAAGAACTGTAGAACACAGCAGCTGGTCAGTATTCTACTACAGGCAGGGAACACATATTACTGATACCTCTCCAGCCATGAAATGAACAAAAAAATGCTGAGTGCTTTAACAAAAAAAAGATGAACATATACCATATATACTGGCGTATAAGCCGAGTTTTTCAGCCCAAAAATTGGGCTGAAAAGTCCCCCCCTCGGCTTATACGCGAGTCATAAGGCCGCCCGCCCCCCCCATCGGTATACAAGCGCCCCTCCCCCTTCATGGATATACAGGGTCCCCCTTGCTGCCGCAAACCTGTAAAGTAATAGATCATTATACTTATCCCTGTCGCCGCCGCCGCCGCCATCGCGCTCCTCCCGGTCTTCATGCTTCTTCCGGCTTCCTCCTCCGACGCACAGACAATGACGTCATTGCCTGCGCCCACCGGAGGAGGAAGCCGGAAGAAGCATGAAGACCCGGAGGAGCGCGATGCAGAGCGGCGGCGGCGGCGACAGGGATAAGTATAATGATCTATTACTTTACAGGTTTTCGGCAGCAAGGGGGGCCCTGTATACCGATGGGGGGGGCCTGTATACCACTGTGGCTGCTGCTGTATACACCACTGGGGCTGCTGCTGTATATACCACTGGGGCTGCTGCTGTATACACCACTGGGGCTGCTGCTGTATACACCACTGGGGCTGCTGCTGTATACACCACTGGGGCTGCTGCTGTATACACCACTGGGGCTGCTGCTGTATACACCACTGGGGCTGCTGCTGTATACACCACTGGGGCTGCTGCTGTATACACCACTGGGGCTGCTGCAGTATACACCACTGGGGCTGCTGCTGTATACACCATTGGGGCTGCTGCTGTATACACCACTGGGGCTGCTGCTGTATACACCACTGGGGCTGCTGCTGTATACACCACTGCGGCTGCTGCTGTATACACCACTGGGGCTGCTGTATACACCACTGGGGCTGCTGCTGTATATACCACTGAGGCTGCTGCTGTATACACCACTGGGGCTGCTGCTGTATATACCACTGGGGCTGCTGCTGTATATACCACTGGGGCTGCTGCTGTATATGCCACTGGGGCTGCTGCTGTATATACCACTGGGGCTGCTGCTGTATATACCACTGTGGCTGCTGCTGTATATAACACTGGGGCTGCTACTGTATATACCACTGTGGTTGTTGCTGTATATACCACTGTGGCTGCTGCTGTATATACCACTGGGGCTGCTGCTGTATATACCACTGGGGCTGCTGCTGTATATACCACTGGGGGCTGCTGCTGTATATACCACTGTGGCTGCTGCTGTATATACCACTGTGGCTGCTGCTGTATATACCACTGGGGAGGCTGCTGTATACCACACTGCTGGGGGCTGTATACCTGTGCTGGGGTCCACCCTCGGCTTATACACGAGTCAGTAGGTTTTCCCAGGTTTTGGGGGCAAAAGTAGGGGGGTCGGCTTATACACGGGTCGGCTTATACACGAGTATATACGGGTAATTACCATATTCACTTAAATAAATCTACAACCCCCTGATAAAATGTAAATGCATATAGTTCCTCCAGGAACCAATAATAGGAGAAAAAGCCTCTCGTGCATCCTGATATTGTCTCGAAATCTGTTCTCAAGTCTAAAGGCCACTTCACACACACAGATATCTGTGTCCAATTTCTGAACAGATCTCTGGTTGCAGTGAAATCATGAACACATTGCTCCATTTTGTGGCTGTGTACAAATGTAACAATGTGTCCATGATTTCACTGCAGCCAGAGATCTGTTCAGAAGTTCGACACAGATATCTATCTGTGTGTGTAAAGTGGCCTTAAAGGGAACCAACCACCCCCAATGACCCCCCCGGACTCTTAATATCAGTCCCTACACACAGCACATAGATGTGCTGCAATGATTTTTGCTAAAAAAACTGTTTTTTCAAACTAAAGATAATGATTTAGAAAGTTTAAACTGAATGGACGGCTGGGCGGTACTTATCTCTGGCAAAAGCCGATATCTGATGTCAATCATCCTCCCGTCTCCCCTTGTAGCAGTAACGTCCAGCCCTTTATTCAGCGTCACAGCCCTGTGCACGGGCTCGCATGCCCGTGCACACGTCATCATCTGCAGCCGGGAAGCGAGCGCGCGCTCTGACTTCCTGCGCTCGGCTATGGAAGACAGAGCGCGCGCTCGCTTCCCGGCTGCAGATGATGACGTGTGCACGGGCATGCGAGCCCGTGCACAGGGCTGTGACGCTGAATAAAGGGCTGGACGTTACTGCTACAAGGGGAGACGGGAGGATGATTGACATCAGATATCGGCTTTTGCCAGAGATAAGTACCGCCCAGCCGTCCATTCAGTTTAAACTTTCTAAATCATTATCTTTAGTTTGAAAAAACAGTTTTTTTAGCAAAAATCATTGCAGCACATCTATGTGCTGTGTGTAGGGACTGATATTAAGAGTCCGGGGGGGTCATTGGGGGTGGTTGGTTCCCTTTAAGTCCTTTGGACCAATGTCCACACAAGACTCCTGTTTTCTCACATTTGCTTTTTACTTCATTTATATTCGCTGTAGAAAGTTTCTCTTTTGTGCTGTATCCGGACATCAGAATGAACAGTAATTATTTAAGACCAGAGACATACATAGAAATCATGGGGCCCCATAGCAAAAGACTAATGGTTTGTGTCCATCTCCACAAATTGAAAAACTACTGTGCCTATGTAGCAGTTTAAATAGCAGTGCCATATATGCAATGCCAAAACGCACTACTTAGGCTACTTTCACATTACGATTTTGAGGGAGCCGATGCTGTCCGATATAAATCGGACAGCATCGGCTCCCTTCTGATGCATGGAATTCCGGCATAAAATTGCTCTCTGCGGGGTGAAAAAAAAAAAAAAAAAAGTTTATTCTCACCTCCCCCCGAGCCCCCGCCGTCTTCCGCCATCTTCTTTGAGGCTCCCGGTGGCTTCCGCAGGCTGCCGGTGTCAGCAGAGGGCTTCCTCTGCCTTATAGGACCTGCGGTGATGTCACAGTCACGTGACCGCGGGTTCATGGCGGAAGACGGCGGGGGCTCGGGGGGAGGTGAGAATAAACTTTTTTTTTTTTTTTTTAACCCTTATGCTCCTAGTTAGGAGCAGTTTTACTGTACTGAGCATGCTCAGTACAGTAAAACGGGGTCCGAGGAGACATCAGATGTTTCCTCGGACCCTTCTCCATAGGGCCCCATGTTATAGGGATCGGACCTAATCGGATGTGCACTAAATGCCATCCGATTTGGTCCGATCCGAATCTGTCAGATTTTATTTTCGGTGCAAAAATCGGAGCAAGCTATGGCAACTATGGCATTTAGTGCACATCCGATTCGGTCCGATGCCCATAGGGATGCATGGGGTCCAAATTCGGATCCGATGCTGTCCGATTTTCATCGGACAGCATCGGATTTAGAAAAATCGTTATGTGAAAGCAGCCTAACCCACCCCAAAAAAAAAAATAATTGACCAAATATCAGCTCCATTATATGAGATAAAATTATTATCAGTGATGGACCGTGCCCCGATTCATTAATTCATTAAAGTGTTTTCTCCAAAATTTTGTAGTAAAACGCTTTGATAAGTCACAATTTCTTTGCATATTGCAGTTGCACAAAACTTTAACAACTTTTGGCGTTTCTGTTTTCAGTGTCTGCCAAAAGAAACTATAAGAAACCGTTTGATGTACTTTTGATAAAATCACTGTTTTATAAGCAGGAGATCATCACTAAAAGGAATAGTAAACATGCTGCCAGGTAGTTCTCCTGCTCTGTATAACCCCTGACTGCCAATGCACATTGTACACAGAAAGCTGCCAATCAGTGGTGTGGGCAGAGTTATCCAGAGCTCTGCAATCAAAGAACTGGCAGCTCTGTAGCAGATAAAAGTTATTTTATTAAAACTGCAGCACCCAGTAAATGATACATCATTGGAATGAAAGTCTCTGCTCCTACATGATGCTACTTTCAGATGGGGTAGCAAAAACCTGGTGACAGGTTCCTTTTAAGTATTGTGTTGGTCATAAGCCACTAATGCTAATCCATTTGTGGCTCCCCCAGCTGATGTATCCAGTGGGTCCAAACAAGTTGTATATATCCCTCATTTGTGGTCATCAGCAATAGACTAAATGATTTCTTTCTTAATTTCTAGACTTTACCAACTATATCATAGAAGAGCTTGCCATGGCTCAAGTTAGCTGGCACAATGCCAGAATCAACAAAGAAGAGCAAGGTGAGCAGAAAAAGAGCACATGGGGGGCAGAGACAGGGTACCAGATGAGCCCCTACAGAAATAAGGGTGTGCCTCCTTGCCAACCAAGATGGGCCCAGACCAGCCAGCCCCACCCATCCAGGGACAAGGAGGGGTGTGCCTCCTTGCCAACCAAGACGGGCCCAGACCAGCCAGCCCCACCCATCCAGGGACAAGAAGGGGTGTGCCTTCTGGCCAACAAAGACGTACCCAGACTAGCCATCCCCTCCCCCCTCCAGATACAAGAAGGGGTGTGCCTCCTGGCTAACCAAGACTGGCTAAGACCAGCCAGCCCCCCTTCCAGGGACAAGGATGAGGTGTGTCTTCTGGCCAACAAAGACGGCCCAAGACTAGCCAGCCTTCCCCTCAAGGAAGAAGGAGGGGTGTGCCTCCTGGCTAACCAAGACAAGCTCAGACCAGCCAGCCCCCCCTACAGGGACAAGGGGGTGTGCCTTCTGCCTAACAAAAACGGGCCAAGACCAGCCAGCCTTCCCCTCAGGGAAGAAAAAGGGGTGTGCCTTCTAGCCAACCAAGACGGGCTCAGACCACCACTCCCCCCTTCCAGAGACAAGAAGAGGTGTGCCTTCTGGCCTACCAAAAATGGCACCAGACCAGCCAGTGCCTCTTCCAGAGACAAAGAGGGTGTGCCTCCTGGCCAACCAAGATGGGCCCACACCAGTCAACCCTCCCATTCGGAGACAAGGAGGGGAGTGCCTCCTGTCCAATGAAGATGGGACCAGAACAGCCAGCCTCCCCCTCCAGAGACAAGGAGAGGTGTGTCTCCTGGCCAACCAAGACAACCCAGACCAGCCACTCGCCCTTCCAGAGACAAGAAGGGGCGTGCCTTCTTTTTAACAAAGACAGATCCAGATCACCAGCCCCCCCCTTCAATGATAAGGAGGGGTGTGCCTCCTCGCCAACCAAAACGGGTCCAGACCTGCCAGCCTCTCCCCTCCAGAGACAAGGAGGGCTGTGTTCCAGGCCAACCAACACGAGCCCAGACCAGCCAACCTCCCACTCCAGGACAAGTAGGGGTGTGCCTCTGGCCAACCAAGAAGGCCCAGACCATCCAACTCCCCTTCTAGGGACAATGAGGGTGTGCCTCCTGGCCAAACAAGATGGGCCCAGACCAGCCAGCCCTCCCATTCAGAGACAAGGAGGGGTGTGCCTCCTGGCCAACCAAGACAGGCCCAGACCATCAGCTCCCCTTCTAGGGACAATGACGGGTGTGCCTTCTGGCCAACCAAGATGGGTCCAGACCAGCCAGCCCTCCTATTCAGAGACAAGGAGGGGTGTGCCTCTGTCCAAAGAAGATGGCCCAGATCAGTCAGCCTCCCCCTCCAGAGACAAGAGATGTGTGCCCCTGGCCAACCAAGACAAACCCAGACCAGCCAGCTCGTCCCACCAGGGATAAGAAGGGGCATGCCTCCTTTTCTACCAAGACAGACCAGATCAGCCAGCCCCCCCTCAAAGACAAAGAGGTGTGCCTCCTGCCAACCAAGACGGGCCAGACCAGCCAGCCCCCCCTCCAGGACAAGAGGGTTGCTTCTGGCCAACCAAGACGACCCAGACAGCCACCCTCCCCTCCAGAACAAGAGGGGTGTGCCTCTGGCAACCAAACTGGCCAGCCAGCCAGCCCCCTCCAGGACAAGGAAGGGTGCTTCTGGCCAACAAGAGCCAGACAGCCAGCCCCCTCAAGAAAGGAGGGTGTGCCTCCTGGCTACCAAGACAACCAGACCAGCCAGCCCCCCCAGGAAAGAGGGGATGTCTCCTTCTACAAAAAACGACAGACCCCCCTTCAAAGAAAGAAAGGTGTGCCTCTGGCCAACCAAGACGGGCCAGACACCCCCCCTTCAGAGACAGGAGAGTGTGCCTCTGGCCAACCAAAAGAACAAACCAACCCTCCCTCAGAGACAAAGGGTGTGCCTCCTGGCCAACCAAGATGCACAACCAGCAACCCTCCCAAACGAAGGAGGGGTTGCCTCCTGTCCAAGAGGCCAGACACCAGCCCCCTAGGACAAGAGGGGTGGCTCCTGGCCAACCAAGATGCCAGACCAGCAGCCGCCCCCAGAACAAGAGGGGGTGCCTCTGCACAAGACAGCCAACAGCCACCCCCTAAGAAAGAGGGTGTGCCTTCTGGCCAACCAAAGGGCCAGACCGCCAGCCCCCCTCAGAGACAAGAGGGTGTGTTCCGCCAACCAAACTGCCAGACCAGCCAACTCCTCAGTGACAAGAGGGTGTGCCTCTGGCCAACCAAGAGGCCCAAGCCACCAACCCCCTCCAGGACAATGAGGGGGGCCTCTGGCCAACCAAGAGGGCCAGACCAGCAGCCCTCCCTCAGAGACAAGGAGGGTGTCCTCCTGCCAACCAAGACAGCCAACACAGCCCCCTCAGGACAAGAGGGTGTGCCTCTGGCCAACCAAGAACCAGACCAGCCAGCCTCTCAGAGAAAGAGGTGCCTCCTTTCCAAGAAGATCCAGATCACAGCCCCCTCAACCAAGAGGGTGTGCCCCGGCCAACAAGACAACCAGCCAGCCCCCCCAGGATAAGGGGTGCCTCCTGCACCAAAACAGAAGACAGCACCCCTAAAGACAAAGGGTGTGCTCCTGCCAACCAAGAGCAACCAGCCAGCCCCCCCCCAAACAAGGAGGGTTGCTCCTGCACCAAGAGGGCCAGACCAGCCACCCCCTCAGAGACAGGAGGGTGTGCCTCGGCCAACCAACAGGCCCAGCCAGCAGACCCTCTGACAAAAGGGTGCCTCTGGCCAACAAGATGCCAGACCAGCCGCCCCTTAGGACAAGGAGGCGTGTGCTCCTGGCAACCAAGACAAACCCAACCAGCAGCTCTCCCTCCAGAGATAGGAAGGGGATGTCTCCTTTCTACCAAGAAAGATCCAGATCAGCCAGTCCCCCCCTTCAAAGACAAGGAAAGGTGTGCCTCCTGCCAACCAAGACGGGCCCAGACCAGCCAACCCCCCTTCTAGAGACATGGAGGGTGTGCCTCCTGGCCAACCAAAACAGAAACAAAATAGCCAACCCTCCTACAGAGACCAGAAGTGGTGTGCCTCCTGGCCAACCAAGATGCAAACAAACCAGCCAACCCCTCCTCCAAAAGAAGGAGGGGTGTGCCCCCTGGCTATCCAAGACGGTCCCAGACCATCCAGACCCCTTGAAGTGACAAGAAGGGGTGAGCCTCCTGGCCAACCAAGATGGCCCAGACCAGCAAGACCCCCGCCAGATACAAGGAGGGGTGTGCCTCCTGGCCAACCAAGACAGCCCAGACCAGCCAGCTTCCCCTTAAAGACAAAGAGGGTGTGCCTTCTGGCCAACCAAGATGGCCCAGACCAGCCAGACCCCCTCTAGAGACAAAGAGGGGTGTGTTCCTGGCCAACCAAGACTTGTCCAGACCAGCCAGACTGCCTCTTCATGACAAGGAGCGGTGTGCCTTCTGGCCAACCAAGATGGGCCCAAGCCAGCCAGACCCCCCTCCAGTGACAATGAGGGGGGCGCCTTCTGGCCAACCAAGACGGCCCAACCAGGCAGGCCTCTCTCCTCAAGAGCAAGGAGGGTTGTACCTCCTGCCAACCAAGACAGACCGAGACCAGCAAGCCCCCCCTTCAGAGACAAGGAGGCGTGTGCCTCCGGGCCAACCAAGACAAACCCAGACCAGCCAGCTCGTCCGTCCAGAGATAAGAAGAGGCATGCTCCTTTTCTACCAACAGATCCAGATCAGCCAGACCCCCTTCAAACCAAGAGAGGTGTGCCTCCAGGCCAACCAAGACGGGTCAGACCAGCCAGCCCCCCTTCTAGAGACATGGAAGGGTGTGCCTCCTGGCCAACCAAAACAGAAAAAGACTAACCAACCCTCCATACAGAGACCAGAAGTGTGTGCCTCCTGGCCAACCAAGATGCAAACAAACCAGCCAGGCCCCCCACCAAAAACAAGGAGGGTGTGCCTCCTGGCTATCCAAGATGGGCCCAGACCAGCCAGCCCCCCTTCTAGAGACATGGAGGGATGTGCCTCCGGGCCAACCAAGACAGGCCCAGACCACCAGACCCCTAAAGACAAAGAACGGTGTGCCTCCTGCCAACAAAGATTTGCCAGACCATCAGCCGCCCCTTTAGTGACAAGGAGGCGTGTGCCCTGGCCAACCAAGAAAACAGACAGCAAGCCTCCTCCAGAGAAAGAAGCTGGCTGCATCTGGACCCATTTTGGTTGGCAGGAGGCACACCCCTCCTTTTCTTTGAAGGGGGGCTGGAGATCTGGATCTGTTTTTGGTAGAAAAGGAGGCACGCTCCTTTTCTCTGAAGGGTCGGCTGGCTGGTCTGGTCTGTCTTGGTTGGCCAGGAGGCACACCCCTCTTTGTCTCTGAAGAGGGGGGCTGGCTGGTCTCAGTCGTCTTGGTATGGCAGGAGGCACAACCCTCCTTGTCTTTTTTTTTTTTTTTTTTTTTTTTTTTTTTTTTTTTTTTTTTTTTTTTTTTTTTTTTTTTTTTTTTTTTTTTTTTTTTTTTTTTTTTTTTTTTTTTTTTTTTTTTCCCCCCCCCCCCCCCCCCCCCCCCCCCCCCCCCCCCCCCCCCCCCCCCCCCCCCCCCCCCCCCCCCCCCCCCCCCCCCCCCCCCCCCCCCCCCCCCCCCCCTGGATCTGTCTTGGTGGCAAAGGAGGCACACCCTCCTTGTCTCTTGGAAGGGGACTGGCTGTCTGGGTCTGTTCTTGGTTGGCCAGGAGGCACAACCCTCCTTGTCTCTGAGGAAGCTCTGTCAGGACCTGTTATGGTTGCCAGGGCACCCTCCTTTCTGAGGGGCTGGCTGTCTGATCTGTCTTGGTTGGCCAGGAGGCCACCACCTCCTTTCTTGTCTCTGGACGCTGGGGGCAGGCTGCGCTCTCTCTGACCCGTCCTGTCTTCTTGGTTGGCCAGGAGGCACAACCCTCCCCTTTTTGAAGGGAGCGTGTGTCTGGTGCAGGGCACCTCTGTTTGAGGGGCGCGGTCGTCTCTTGGTGGCAGGAGCAACCCTGTCTCTGAAGGGCTGCTCTGCTCTGGTGGCAAGACACCCTTGTTCTGAGAGCTGCTGTGGCCGTTGTGGCAGAGGCAACCCTCTTTCTGAGGGGGTGTCGCTGTTTGGTTGCGGAGGCACCCTCCTTCGAGGGGTGTGCTGTTTGGCAGAGACCTTTTGAGGGCTGCGTCTGTGTTGTGAGAGGCACCCTCCTTTCTAAGGGTGCTCTGCTGTCTTGTGGCCAGAGCACACCTTGTCTCTGAGGGGCTGCTGTCGGTCTCTGGTGGCCAGAGCACACCCCTGTCTCTGAGGGGCTTTCTGGCTCTTGGTGCAGAGGCACACCTCTTGCTGGAGAGGCTCCTACTGGCTCTTGGTGAAGGCACCCTCTTGTCTCGAGGGGGCTGGTTGCTTGTGCAGGAGGCCACCTCTTTTGAGGGTGTTGGCTGTCTTGGTTCGAGCAACCTCTTGTCTCTGAGGGAGTGCTGTTGCTGTTGGTTGGCCAGGAGCACCCTGTCTTAAGGGGCTGTGTCTGATCTGTTTGGTGCGGAGCACACCTCCTGTCTCTGAGGGGGCTCTGTCTGCGTCTTGGTTGCAGGAGCACCTCCTTGTCTCTGGGGGCTGTGCTGTTTGGTGGAGGAGCACCCTCTGTTTGAGGGGGGGCTGTGTTGGTTTGGTTGCAGGGCACCCCCTTTGTCTTTGAAGGGCTGGTGTCTGGATCTGTCTTGGTAAAGGAGCACCCCTCTTGTCTCTGGAAGGCGAGCTGCTGGCTGGGTCTGTCTTGGTTGGCCAGGAGCACAACCCTCCTTTCTCTTGAGGGAGAGGGCTGCTTCTGGGCCTGTCTTGGTTGCCAGAGGCACACCCTCTTGTCTCTGGAGGGGGCTGGCTGTCTGGACCTTTGGTTGGCCAGGAGGCACACCCTCCTTTTCTGAGGGGGCTGGTTGGTGTCTGTTGAGAGCACCCCTCTGTCTCTGAGGGCTGGCTGGTCTGGTCTGTCTTGTTGGCCAGGAGCACACCTCCTTTCTTGAGGGGGGGCTGCTGTCTGGCTGTTTGGAGGGCACACCCTCTTCTTGAGGGGTGTCTGCTGTTGTGCAGGAGGCACCCTTCTCTAAGGGGTGGTGTGCTTTTGTTCCGGGACCCCCTTTTGAGGGGTTGTCTTTGGTTGGAGCACACTCCTTGTCTCTGAGGGAGAGGGCTGCATCTGGCTTCTTGGTTGCAGGAGCACACCCCTCTTGTCCTGAGGGGGCTGCTGTCTGACTTTGGTTGCCAGAGGCACCCTCTTCTTTGAAGGGGGCTGGTCTGGATCTGTTTGTGAAAGGAGCCCCCTTCTGTCTTGAAGGGAGTGGTGTCTGGCTGTTTGTTGCCAGGAGGCACACCCTTTTCTCTGAAGGGGGGGTGGTGTAGTCTGTCTTGGTGGCCAGAGGCACAACCTCCTTGTCTCTTGAGGAGAGAGGGCCCTCTCTGGGCTGTCTTGGTGGCCAGGAGGACACCTCCTTGTCTCTGAGGGAGCTGGCTGGTCGGCTGTTTGGTGGCGAGGCAACCCTCTTGTCCTGAAGGGGGTGGGGGCCGAGTCTGATCTGTGGAGGAGGACACCCTCTTGTCTCTGGGGGCTGTGTCTGGGCTGTTGTTGGCCAGGAGGCACACCCTCTTTCTCTGAGGGGGGGCTGCTGTCTGCTTTGGTTGGCAGAGCACACCTCCTGTCTGAGGAGGCTGGTGTCTGCTGTTTGGTTGCAGGAGCACCTCCTTGTCTTGAAGGGCTGGTGTTGGTCTGTTTGTTGCAGGAGGCACCTCTTGTCTCTGGGGGGCTGGCTGGTCTGGTCTGTCTGGTGGCAGGAGGCACAACCCTTCTCTTGGGGAGGTGCTATCTGGCTCTTGGTTGCAGAGCACACCTCTGTTGTCTCTTGAGGAGAGAGGGCTGCTCTCTGGCCTTCTTGGTTGGCCAGGAGCCACCCTCTTGTCTCTGGAGGGGGAGGCTGGCTGGTCTGGACCTTTTTTCTTGGTTGGCCAGGAGGCACACCCTCCTTTCTCTGAGGAGAGAGGGCTGCCTCGTCCTGTCTGTCTTGGTTGGCCAGGAGGCATACCCCTCCTTGTTCTGGAGGGGGGCTGGCTGGTCTGACCTTTTTGGTTGGCCAGGAGGCACACCCTTCTTGTCTCTGAAGAGGGGGGCTGGCTGGTCTAGTCTGTCTTGGTTGGCCAGAGGCACAACCCTCCTTGTCTCTTGAGGAGAGAGGGCTGCCTCATCTGGGCCTGTCTTGGTTGGCCAGGAGGCACACCACTCCTTGTCTCTGGAGGGGGAAGGCTGGCTGGTCTGGACCTGTTTTGGTTGGCCAGAGGCACACCCCTCCTTCTCTTTGAAGTTGGGACTGGGTGATCTGGATCTGTCTTGGTAGAAAAGGAGGCATGTCCC